>JAOCZM010000235.1:0-1200000 GCA_026122235.1 Vinca minor
TCTTTGCATATATTTGTCTTTACAATTGGTATCGTATACAATTGGTATCTTCTAAGCATTAGTCTTTGTACTTATTTGTTCTTAGATCCCTTTTGCCATGCTTCCATGTACTTACATTGTCCATATTCTATCTTATTACATCAAAGTTTGTCATAATCAAAAAGGGGGAGATTGTAAGCCCTAGGGCTGAACGAACTCGTTTTTTGATATTGGACAAACATTTGATGTTGTGTCTAATGATCTTAATCTTTGTGATAGAATATTGGAAATCTTGTATAAGCTCTAAGTACTTCAATCAAGCCATGTTCAAGATTCAAAGTCATACTATTCAAGGCTCATCTATGAAGATTGAAGATTGAAGACTTAGTTTGGTTAGTTTAGCTTTGTCGTCATTAGTCGTAATCTTTAAAGCTCTAACCAAAGCTCTTATGAACATAAGCTTCTCACTCTAGTCTTGCATACATGATTTCATAAACACGTTTTCAAAAGGCAAAAGTTTCAAATGTGTTCTTATCCAAAAAGCCTTTGATTTCATAGATAAGTCTTTTAGAAAAGTTTTCCAAGTGTTCTTACTTGTTACCTTTTAGGAAAACCTTTTTAGACTTTAAAAGACTTCAAAAGATTTCAAAACGTGTGAAAAATCACTTTGGAAGTTCGGTCAACCGAGCTCAAGTTCGGTTGAACCGTCGAGAAACTGAGAGTTTTGAAATATGGCTTCGGTCGACTATGAGGCAGCTTCGGTCGACCTAAGCATGGGGTCGAGTCGACCGACCTACAGTGAGGTTGAACCAGTTCGGGTTCGGTCATCCCAGAGTGGTCGCTCGGTCAACCGAACTCGCTTTTAAACTAGCCGCTTTTCGCACCGTTAAAGAGTCGTTTTTCACCAAATTTGAAATGTATTTATACTCCAAAGCTAGAGAAACATTCCAAGGCTTGCATATCAAATATTCATTGATCTCTCATCAAGCCAAAACACTTTCAAAGCAAAATACTCTTCATCCTTATGATCTAAAGCTTTCAAGAGTATTCTTTCAAAAGTAAGACAAAGAGTGAACTTCATATGTTCAAAGAGCTATAAATTGTTGTGCTTCAAAGGTACTATATCTTCACTTAGAAGAGTGAACAACCTTGTACTTAACCTTTTCATTCCCTTTCTTAGTGATAGGGTTATTATTGTAAGTCCTACTTTGTGTGGGCATCCTTTGGTTGTAAAGTCCTACTTTGTGTGGGCATCTTCTTAGTGAAGTTTGTTGAAATCCTTGGGTGCGGCTCAAGGTAGTGGATGTAGATTCTAAGTGAATCGAACCACTCTAAATCCTTTGTCTTGTTGATTGGGTTTTTGCTTTAGCTTTCATTCATCTTGCTCAAGTTCTCACTTGCTTTGATTAGTATTCGAAAAAGTTAGCAAGATTAGTTAAAACCCAATTCACCCCCCCTCTTGTGTTTTACAACAATGTCCTGCTAGGGACCGCTTGTGATTTATGAACTCACACTACTACTAAGTGTGTTTTCATTGCCATTGTGATATGAACCTACAAGGTCACACGCATAGACGAGCTAACGAGCTTCATGTCCAGATTCAATGAATATCGGTACTTATAATGGAAGCTCTGAGTACTTCAATCAAGCCATGATCAAGATTCAAAGTCATATTATTCAAGGCTCATCTTTCAAGATTGAAGATTGAAGACTTAGGTTTGGTTAGATTAGCTTTGTCTTTATAAGTCGTCATCTTATAAGCTCTAACCAATGCTCTCATGAACATAAGTCCTACACTCAAGTCTTGCATGTTTTCATAAACACGTTTTCAAAAGGCTAAGTTTCAAAAGGATTCTTATTTCCAAAAGCCTTTGCTTTCAAGATCTTAGTCCTTTAAAATGGTTTTCCAAATGTTCTTACTTGTTACCCTTTTTGGGAAAACCTTTTAGACTTCAATAGATTTCAAAACGTGTGAAAAATCAACATCTCTCATACTCGGGAAGTTCGGTCAACCGAGCTCAAGCTCGGATCAACCGAAAGAGAAACAGAGATTGAACATTTTGGAGAAAGGGCATCTCTGTCAACCGACCTTGAGCTTCGGTCATCCGACCCTCAGTGTTCGGGTCAACCGAACTCTGCGATTTCTAGCCGTTATATGACCGTTGGAGACTCAATTTTCAGCATATTTTGAAATGTATAAATACTCCAAAGCTAGAGAATGACTCTAAGGCATGCACATCAAAGTTTCATTGATTTCTTATCAAGTCTAAACACCTTCAAAGCAAAAACACTTCATTGCCATGATCTAAATCATTCAAAGGTGTTATTTAAAAAAGCAAGACAAATAGTGGAATTCATATGTTCTAAAGAGCCAACAATTCTTGTACTTCAAAGGTATCTATCTTTCACTTAGAAGAGTGAACAACCTTGTTCTTTAAACATTCTTATTCCCTTTCTTAGTGATAGGGTAATTCTTGTAAAAGTCCTACTTAGTGTGGGCAAGTAACTCTTAGTGAGTTTGTGTATTGTGGTTGTGTTGTAAAACTCTTAGTGTGTTAGCCACAATTGTAAAAAAGTCTTCTTAGTGAAGTTGTTGAAATCCTTGGGTGCGGCTCAAGGTAGTGGATGTAGATTCTAAGTGAATCGAACCACTCTAAATCCTTTGTCTTGTGATTGGCTTTCATATTGCTTTTAATCATCTTGCTCAAACCTACACTAGCATTGAATAGATTCGAAAAAGTTTGCAAGATCGACTAAAACCCAAATCACCCCCCTTGTGTTTTACACATGTGATTCTTGCTTGTTAGGCTAAATGACTAAAGCTCCATTTACAGGACAAAGTGAGAGAGCTTCCGATTTATTGGGCCTCATACATACAGATGTTTGTGGACCAATAAACACAAGTGCTAGAGGAGGGTTCCAGTACTTCATTACATTCACAGATGATTTTAGTAGATATGGCTACGTCTATCTAATGAAACATAAATCGAGAATCTTTTGGAAGATTCAAAGAATTTCAAAATGAAGTACAAAATCAACTTGGCAAAAGTATTAAGATACTTGATTAGATCGAGGTGGCGAATACCTTAACCAAGAGTTTGACGAACATCTTAGTGGTTGTGGAATTGTTTGACAATTAACTCCTCCTGGCACACCACAATGGAATGGCGTGTCGAACGGAGGAATCACACCTTATTAGATATGGTTCGATCTATGATAAGTCAAACAAGTCTTCCAATTTCCTTTTGGGGCTACGCCCATGAAACTCGCTGCATTTATATTAAATAGAGTTCCTTCTAAAGCGGTTCGTAAAACTCCATATGAGATATGGGACTCGGGAAACGACCTAGTTTGTCATTTCTCAAAATTTGGGGATGCGAGGCGTATGTAAAACGCTTGTTATCTCGATAAACTCGCTCTAAATCGACAAATGTTTGTTTGTGGGATATCCTAAAGAAACTAAAGGATATTACTTCTATCTTCCATCGGGAGAACAAAGTGTTTGTTGCTCGTAATGGTGTATTCCTTGAAAGGGAATTTATTTCCAAAGAGGATAGTGGGAGTAAGATCCATCTTGAGGAAATTCAAGATCCCCAAACAACATCCGAACCAACTTTAGAAGTTCAAGCAAGCTCACGTGCTGATACTCGAGCTTCAATCTTTGACACAAGGCCCAAGAAGGTCGAGTCGGGTACATCAACAGACTTGAGAGATATGGATTTCTGTGATCGATGATCATCAGAGTTGAATCGATTGATCAAGATGAACCCTCTACCTACAAAGAGGCAATTCATAGTTCGAGTCGGGATAAGTGGCTAGAAGCTATGAAGTCCGAGATGCAATCCATGTACGACAACCAAGTATGGACTTTGGTTGACCCACTCGAAAGAGTGCAAGGTCATTGATAACAAATGGTGTTACAAAAAGAAGACCGACATGGATGGTAATGTACACGCTTTTTAAATCGCGACTAGTAGTTAAAGGTTATATACAAGTTCATGGTATTGACTATGACGAAACCTTTTCCCCCTGTCAGTGATGATAAAGTCAATTAGGATTTTACTTGCCATAGCCGCATATTATGACTATGAGATATGGCAAATGGATGTTAAGACTGCGTTTCTTAACGGAAACCTTCTCGAGGATGTGTATATGACAAACCACTGAGGGGTTTGTTGATCCAACAAATCCTAGCAAAGTGTGTAAGCTTCAAAGGTCCATTTATGGATTGAAGCAAGCATCTCGAAAGCTGGAATCGTCGCTTTGATGAATGTATTAAAGAATTCGGTTTCATCAAAAAGCGAGACGAGCCTTGTGTTTATAAGAAAGTAACTAATAATGCGGTAGTGTTCCTTGTGCTTTACGTGGACGACATCTATCGATTGGAAATGACATCCCCACATTACAAAGCGTAAAAGCTTGGTTGGGGAAGTGCTTTTCCATGAAAGATTTAAGCGAGGCCAATTACATTTTGGGTATAAGAATCTATAGAGATAGATCTAACAAAATGATTGGCTCTGAGCTGAGTGGATACATTGACAAGGTACTTAAAGCGGTTCGGTTTGCAAGACTCCAAAAAGGGATTCTTGCCCATGTCACATGGCGTTAAACTCAGTGAGAACTCAAGGACCTTCCACAAGGGAGGACCAAGAGCGCATGAGTAAGATCCCATATGCTTCGGCCATTGGGTCTATTATGTACGCCATGATATGCACTCGCCCTGAGATGTCTCATTTGCTTTAAGTATGACTAGTAGATATCAATCGACCCCTGGAGAGTCACATTAGACTGCAGTCAAGAGCATTCTTAAGTACTTGAGAAGGACTAAAGATATGTTCTTAGTTTACGGAGGTCAGGAAGGAAGTCTGGTTGTAAATGGTTACACAGATGCAAGCTTCCAGGTCGACGTGAGACGATTATAGATCGTAATCTGGTTTTGTGTTTTGTTTGAATGGAGGTGCTGTGAGTGGAAGAGCTCAAAGCAAGAAACCGTGGCCGACTCTACAAATGTGTTTCGAGTATCTAGATGCCTCCGAAAGCGACTAAAGAAGCTGTTTGGATCAGGAAGTTTGTTGAGGAACTAGGTGTCGTCCCTAGCATTGTGAAACCAATGGACCTCTATTGTGATAGTAATGGTGCCATTTCACAAGCTAAGGAACCTAGATCTCACCAACGATCCAAACACATTCTCAGGCGTTTCCATCTGATTAGAGAGATCATCGACAGAGGAGACGTTAGTATTTGCAAAGTTCATACAGACGACAACATTGCAGATCCATTGACCAAGTCACTCCCACAGCCTAAACATGAGAGTCATACTAGGTCAATGGGATTGAGGATCATGTATGATTGGACCTAGGGCAAGTGGGAGATTGTTAGTAGTGCCCTAGGACCATTAGCACATGTTGTGCGTTTTATTGTCTTTTGAGCATGTAATTGAATAGTTAATTTTGCTTTTGATTATCAAATGTGTGATTTGATAGTAAAACTCATTAGCTTATGTAATTACTATTCTAGAAGTCCCTAGTTTTATGTAATGCTTAATTACTATGAAATAAAACTAGTGTTAGCCCTAAGGGCGATCGAACTCGGTTTTTGATAATGGACAAACACTTGATGTTGTGTCTAATGTTTTATATCTTTGTGATAGAATATCGGAACTAATATTGGAAGCTCTAAGTACTTCAATCAAGCCATGATCAAGATTCAAAGTCATATCATTCAAGGCTCATCTATCAAGATTGAAGATTGAAGACTTAGGTTTGGTTAGATTAGCTTTGTCTCTATAATTCTTTATCTTATAAAGCTCTAACCAAAAGCTCTCATGAACATAAGCTCTACACTCTAGTCTTGCATTCACACAAACACGTTTTCAAAAGGCTTAAGTTTCAAAATGATCTTTACATGTGTTCTTATCCAAAAAGCCTTTGATTTCATAGATAAGTCTTTTAGAAAAGTTTTCCAAGTGTTCTTACTTGTTACCTTTTTAGGAAAACATTTTAGACTTCAAAAGACTTCAAAAGATTTCAAAACGTGCGAAAAATTAACTTGGAAGTTCGGTCAACCGAGCTCAAGCTCGGATCAACTGAGCGGGAAACCGAGACTTGGAAAAGTTCAGTTCGGTCGACCTATACACTACCTCGGTCGACCGAGGTACCCAAAGTGGATCCAAGTTCACCTTCGGTCAACCGAACTCTGTCTTTTACTAGCCGTTTTTTTGACCGTTGGAAACTCGATTTTCAGCCTATTTTGAATCTTATATATACTCCAAAGCTAGAGAATCATTCCAAGACTTGGATATAAATTATAGATTGATTTCTTATCAAGTCTAAACACCTTCAAAGAAAAAACACTTCATGATCTAAATCATTCAAAGGTGTTCTTTCAAAAAGCAAGACAAAGAGTGAACTTCATATGTTCAAAGAGCTTCAAATTGATATACTTCAAAGGTATCCATCTTTCACTTAGAAGAGTGAATTATCTTGTTATTTATTCATCTTAATTCCCTTTCTTAGTGATAGGGGTAATTGTTGTAAAAGTCCTACTTAGTGTGGGCAAGTTCTTAGTGAGCTTTTTGTATTGTGGTTGTGTTGTAAAACTCTTAGTGAGTTAGCCACATTTGTAAAAAGATCTTCTTAGTGAAGTTGTTGAAATCCTTGGGTGCGGCTCAAGGTAGTGGACGTAGATTCTAAGTGAATCGAACCACTCTAAATCCTTTGTCTTGTTGATTGGGTTTTGCATTGCTTTTATTCTTCTTGCTCAAACTTCCAATAGCTTTGCAAAGAATCGAAAAAGTTTACAAGTTTAGTTAAAACCCAGTTCACCCCCCCTCTTGTGTTTTTCAACTAGTATGATTGTTGATTGATGATCTTGTTTTACTAATCATGTGTAATGGATACAAATCACATCATAGATGCAATATATAGGGATACATTGTATTGGACGTGATCCGTCAAAGAAGTAATACTTCATGGTCTTAAGTCATAAGTGTTACTTCCTCAATACTATTTTAGAATCCTTAGACCTTATGTCTTCATTGATTCTAGTATGAATGGAGCCACGTTTTGACTCAGTCGGGACGTTACTTGTAACGAGTAATCAATACGACCGATGATCGGATGTAGTGTCCTATCATAGCTTGAATGTGAGAGACATTGTAAGGAATTTGTCCCTCTATATTATTGAGAGAGATATCCATGGGCCCCTCGATAGGGAAAGACTGTTTAAATGCATGGGTCTGTGCTCAAATGTATTTGATAAAGTGGTTATCAAATGATATTTGTCGAAAGCAGTCTACACGGGAGATCGAGCATAAATACAATTAAGCTTAATAAGGGTGACGACCACCATGCCTTATGCTTAATTAGGATATCGCGAGACAAAGGGATTAAATAGTGGATTGATATTAGGTTCAGTTGTATATTCATTCACTTTTTGAAGCTACGCCCTTGAAACTGCTGGATTTATATTAAATAGAGTTCCTTCTACAGTGTTCGTAAAACTCCATATGAGATATGGACTGGGAAAGCGACCTAGTTTGTCATTTCTCAAAATTTGGGGATGCGAGGCGTATGTAAAACGCTTGTTATCCGATAAACTCGCCCCTAAATCCGACAAGTGTTTGTTTGTAGGATATCCTAAAGAAACTAAAGGATATTACTTCTATCTTCCATCGAGAGAACAAAGTGTTTGTTGCTCGTAATGGTTTTTTTCCTTGAAAGGGAATTTATTTCCAAAGAGGATAGTGGCGGTAAGATCCATCTTAAGGAAATTCAAGATCCCCAAACAACATCTTAACCAAATTTGGAACTTCAAGCAAGCTCACGTGCCGATCTCGAGCTTCAATCTTTGACACAAGGCCCAAAGAGGTTTGAGTCGGGTACATCAACAGACCTGAGAGATATGGATTTCTCGTGACTGATGATCATCAGAGTTGAACCGATTGATCAAGATGAACCCATTACCTACAAAGAGGCAATTCATAGTTCTGAGTCAGATAAGTGGCTAGAAGCTATGAAGTCTGAGATGCAATCCATGTACAATAACCAAGTGTGGACTTTGGTTGACCCACCCGAAGGGTGTAAGGTCATTGATAACAAATGGTGTTTCAAAAAGAAAACCGACATGGATGGTAATGTACACACTTTTAAATCTCGACTAGTAGTTAAAGGTTATAAATAAGTTCATGGTATTGACTATGACGAAACCTTTTCTCCTGTCGTTATGATAAAGTCTATTAGAATTTTACTTGCCATAGCTGCATATTATGACTATGAGATATGGCAAATGGATGTTAAGACTGCGTTTCTTAATGGAAACCTTCTCGAGGATGTGTATATGACACAACTTGAGGGGTTTGTTGATCCATCGAATCCTAGCAAAGTGTGAAAGCTTCAAATGTCCATTTATGGATTGAAGCAAGCATCTCAAATCTAGAATCGTCGCTTTGATGAACGTATTAAAGAATTCGGTTTCATCAAAAACGAAGACGAGCCTTGTGTTTATAAGAAAGTAACTAATAATGCAATAGTGTTCCTTGTGCTTTATGTGGATGACATCTTACTGATTGGAAATGACATCCCCACATTACAAAGCGTAAAAGCTTGGTTGGGGAAGTGCTTTTCCAAGAAAGACTTAGGCGAGGCTACATACATTTTGGGTATAAGAATCTATAGAGATAGATCTAACAAAATGATTGGCTTAAGCCAGAGTGGATACATTGACAAGGTACTGAACGGTTCGGTTGCAAGACTCCAAAAGGATTCTTGCCCATGTCACACTGACATTAAACTCAGCGAGAACTCAAGGACCTTCCACAAAGGAAGACCAAGAGCGGATGAGTAAGATCCCCATATGCTTCGACCATTGGGTCTATTATGTACGCCATGATATGCACTCGCTCGAATGTCTCATTTGCTTTAAGTATGACTAGCAGATATCAATCGACCACGGAAAGTCACATTGGACTGCAGTCAAGAGCATTCTTAAGTACTTGAGAAGGACTAAAGATATGTTCTTAGTTTACTGGAGGTCGGGAAGGAAGTCCGTTGTAAATGGTTACACGGGCGCAAGCTTCCAGACCGACGTAGATGATTATAGATCATAATCCCAGTTCCCGTGTTTTGTTTGAATGGAGGTGATGTAAGTTGGAAGAGCTCAAAGCAAGAAACCGTGGCCGACTCTACAAATGAGGTCGAGTATCTAGTCGCCTCTGAAAGCAACTAAAGAAGCTGTTTGGATCAGGAAGTTTGTTGATGAGTTAGGTGTCGTCCCTAGCATTGTGAACAGTGGACCTCTATTGTGATAGTACTGGTGCCATTTCACAAGCTAAGGAACCTAGATCTCACCAACGATCCAAACACATTCTCAGGCATTTCCATCTGATTAGAGAGATCATTGACAGATGAGACGTTAGTATTTGCAAAGTTCATACACAACATTGCGGGATCCATTAACCAAGCCACTCCCCATGACTCTAAACATGAGAGTCATACTAGGTCAATGGGATTGAGGATCATGTATGATTGGACCTAGGGCAAGTAGGAGATTGTTAGTAGTGCCCTAGGACCATTAGCATATGTTGTACGTTTTATATCTTTTTGAGCATTTCATCTGAATAGTTAATTTTGCTTATGAACATCAAATGCGTGATTTGATAGTAAAACTCATTTGCTTATGTAATTACTATTCTAGTTGTCCCTAGTTTTATGTAATCTACTTTACAATGAAATAAAACTAGTATGATGTTTGATTGATGATACGTTTTACTAATCATGTGTAATGAGTACAAATCATATCATAGATGCAATATATTGAGATATATCGTATCGGACGTGATCCGTTAGAGAAGTAATACTTCATGGTCCTTAGTCATAAGTATTACTTCCTCAATACTATTTTAGAATCCTTAGACCTTATGTCTCCATTGATTCTAGCATGAATGGAGCCACGTTTTGACTCAGTCGTACGTTGCTTTTAATCGAGTAATCAATACGACTGATGATCGGATGTAGTATCATATCATGGCTTGAATGTGAGAGGCATTGTAAGGAATTTGTCCCTCTCTTGTTAGAGAGAGATATACATGGGCCCCTCGATAGGGAAAGACTGTCTAAATGCATGGCCGTGCTCAAACGTATTTGATAAAATAGTTATCAAAAACTATTTGTTGGAACAGTTTACCCGGAGATCGAGCATAAATACAATTAAGCTTAATAAGGGTGACGACTACCATGCCTTTTGCTTAATTAGGATATCGCGAGACAAATGGATTAAATAGTGGTTGATATTAGGTTCCGTTGTATATTCATTCACTTTGGGTAGTCACAATGTCCTGCTAGGGACCGCTTGTGATTTATGAACTCACACTACTACTAAGTGTGTTTTCATTGCCATTGTGATATGAACCTACAAGGTCACACGCATAGACGAGCTAACGAGCTTCATGTCCAGATTCAATGAATCTAGAATGTGTCTAGGTTCATTGTATAGGACATTTATTTTTCTGAGGATAATAAGACGTTATTATTCGAATTAGAGATAAGGGGGCATTTTCACGTATAGCAGGGGATTATGTGGGAGTTGTTATCCGATAAAGACTCCCACTACCAGCTAGAGTCTAGGGGACGTGGGAGTTAAAGACTCCCACTGCCAGAAGAGGTGGAGCGGACGTGGGATTTGTTCTGGAAACAACCTCTCACTCTCTATAAAAACCTCTCTTGGCTGAAACCCTAGGGTTAGACAATTTTCAGCCGGAATAGCAAGAAATCCAGAAAACTGTTTTCTGCCTCCCTTTCTCCCTAATTCCTGAAACTCAGAAAAATGAAGAGCTAGCACTCGCTGCCCGTTTCGTCGCGTGGATACCGGTAGGGAGTAATTCCGCAAGGGAAGACTCAAGATGATCGTTGCTGAGAGCACAAAGGAAGAACCTTTCTTTCAAGAATCAGATTTTTGAGCCAAGAAACGTAAGTCTTTTTCTTGTTTTTCCTTCGATTCGTTTTGTATGAGCGGATCCTTCAGGGGAGGACTCATGGGTGTTTGGAACGAGTTTCCGCCCATGAATCCCTTCATATCCATTCCCCAGCCGACTAGAGCTAATTTCTAGAAACTCATCATTTCGATCTTCATCTATTTACATCCTCGCATCAACCTCTAACCGGGTCAAATAGGAGTCGAAGAGTCCAACAGTTGTCCCTTTTGCAATATCCTACTTAGGCTTTGACCTCTCTTCTTTCTTGAATTGATTCATAAAAAAATTCTCGTTGGTGGGGGCCAACTACTCTAAACAAGCGACCCTTCGTTTGTGAAAGACCCTTTTAGGGTAATGAACCTAAGAGGGGGTGAATTAGGTTCTAAAAACTTTTTAACTTTTCTAAAACTTCTTTGCCTAATTGTTCACCTTAACCACAAGTATGTTGATTAAGCACATAAGGTGAGTTAATTATGTTTAGGAAAACTTAGATGACTAAGTGAAGCGATGTATAAAGAATGGAAGCAGGTGAAGTTTTCTATCCTTAAGCAAATAAGTTCATATAGTCAAGTAGACAAGTTATAGCAATATATGAACAATGAAGTAGGGAAAATTAACACGAGGATTTGTAGTGGTTCGATTCACAAAGAATCTACATCCACTACCTTAGAACAAACCCAAGGATTTCAACATCCACTAATGGATACCCTTCACAACAAATGTAAGGTGGGTTCTACCTTTTACAATTGCCTCAACAAATGAGGACTTGTGCTTCACAAAGAAGAATCCACTCACAAAGAGTGTTTTTATAGTTCTCAAAAGAACTAAGCTCATAAATAGATAATCTCTCCCAAAGAGATACCTCTCACAAGAAGATTTTTTTACCTAACCAATATACTGTTGGAGTACATTTAATCTAAGGTGCGCCAATTCGATTGGGCCGGGCCGGGCCTGGCTTCGGGCCGGGCCTGGCCGGGATTGGATTGGGCCCTTAATCGGGTTGGGCCGACCAATATGATTGGGCCGACCGACCCGTTTTGGACCGACCTTATGGCTGGAAAATTGGACACATATTTTCAGCTCATATGTCTCTTATCTAGAGGTTAAAGGAGTGGAGAAAGTGGAGGAGTGGTTTCCTCCATTATCTCCCACTTTCCCATTTATCTCTCCCCACTCTCTCTTGAAAGACTAAGGGAAAAATATTGATTTTTCCCATTGATATTAATCAGTTTTTCTCCAGCTTTTGAAGCTTAGAGAGTAGAGAGAAAAGTGAGTTTTTTAGAGAGAAAAGAAAAGATAGATTTCTAGACTTGTTTTTCTAGCTTTTGCTAATAGGAAAGAAGTTAGAAATCCCTGTATCTTATTCTTCCGATAAGGTCTGAAATACATACTCCATTGAAGAGTGTCTTCAAAGCTTCTACAAGGCGTTGGCTAGCACCAAGCAGTAGAAGACCATCCCCGAAGATCGAGTGGATACTCGGGAGAGACTGAGCTCGCATTGTGGTGTTCCGTTCGTGACAACATACCGCTGAAAGCGTTTAAGCCATTCTAGCATCAATATAAGGTAAAACACTATCCCATAGTCGTAGGTTCTTACTCGTGGAAGATCCTCGGTAGAGGCGGGTCAAGTTTTTATTCCACTGCGCATTTATGTGTGACCCGGTTATTCCTCTAACAAAGTGGTATCGAGCCACTCACGAGTACCCTATAGACTTTAAGTGTTATAGTGTTTGAATATAGATTATGAATCTATGTTATGCATGCCTTAGGATTGCTAGAAATGTAATAAATCATGTATGACATGCTTTTTCCAGCTTTATGTATGTATATCTTTTGAGAATTTCCAGTTTTGAAGTCATTCAAAAGTCGGGAAAAACTCTCGCTTTTTGTCACTTGATCGATCGGGACTCATCTTCGGTCGACCGAGGCAAGACAAGAGCTAAATGATACTTGTTCGAATCAACCGAGTGGGTCTTCGATCCGACCGGTCGACCAAACCTCGAGACAATATGAAATGTTCATTTGTTTGTCGCTTGCTCGTTTTTTCCATAAAATGTTATCTTAATTGAGCATGATGCATAGTAGTCGCCTTTACCCTCGTTGGTTTTATTTTATAATACGATCCCGCGTATCGTGCCTATTTTATCATTCAAAAAGTTGTAATTTTATTCTCATTATATCTCCTCGAATGTAACTCGAGGTTTCCTTAGAAATTTTGTAATTCTAGATTAGGAGAAGGTACAAATTTGAGATGATGAAGATTTGGAGGCAACCAATCTGAAGGTCAAGACGGGTGTAGAATAGATGTTTTTCATTTTACACCCTTAGATTGACTTTCACGGTTTTTCCATTGGCTTGGAAAACCGAATAGGATATGGCGATTACTATTGCATTTTATTTTATGTATTGGATGCATAAGTATATAAGCATAAACTGTTTTATTTATGCTTTTCTGGTGAGATTGTTAAAAATGAAATCCCTCATTTAAAATATTAATTAGTGCCTTCCTAAGTTTGGCCCTCATCAAGGCCTAGATCGACATTAGTATGGGACATGCCAAAGCCGTGCATACGTGTCTATCCTAGGGTGAGGCGCGAAGGATAAGTTGTGATATCCACGGCTAAAACTTAGGGTCCTAGTTAACTAGATTATCTCAATAGATGGATTGAGGATCTAGAGGCAAAAGAGTTGAGAAAAGTGTATAATGATACGCTTGAATAAATGTTATTCACTCAACTAACCAAGAATTACATAATTTGATGTAATTGGCAAACGTTGCCTACCTAAATAACTAAGTTTTGGGCGATCAGCCAAAGCTGACTTAGAACGAGGTGAAATATAGATCTTGGCCCGCTAGAAAGTTAACGAACTTTCCGAGTTGATATTGAGGGTTATTCACTCGAAGAAAATAGTGGGAGAAATCATTAAAAAGATAAAGACATAATAATGATTTTTAAATCGGTACTTACTTTGCATATATTTTGTTGTAGTAAATGGCAAATTCAAACCAAACACTATCATCGCGTTTCGTCCTTGAGAAGGACAAATTAGAGGGAGTTAACTTCCTCGATCGGGTTCAGAACTTGAGAATCGCTCAAGCATGAAAGAAAGTCGTATGTCCCTGGAACGACCTATTCCCGCTATACCAGAGGCTCGCGCTCGGCCGACGATAGAAGTGCTTATTAGAAGCATGTAAGTGATGCTTTAGATGTGTCTAGCCTCATGCTTGTCACCATGAACTCGAGCTTGTAAGCAACATGAGGACATGGGGGCTTATGAGATGTCGGCTCACCCGAAGCAACTATATCAGGGCAAGCACGCCGAGAGAGATTCGATGTATCGAAATCTCTCTTCAAAGGCAAAAATGTCCGAGGAATGCCAATAGGAACTCACGTTCTTAAGATGATAGGTTATGTTCGTAACCTTGAAAAACCGGGATTTCCTTTGGGGACAAGAGTCGTCGACTCGATTTGATCTTGCAATCGTTGCTCGAGTCATTCAAATCAATTCATTCTGAATTATCACATGAATGAAATTGACAAGCCATTGCCTGAGTTGTTGAATATGCTAAGGACTGCCGAGAAGGAAATAGGCAAGTCCAAGCCCAACACCATACTGATGGTGCAAAAGGGCAAAGGCAAAGGTTTTGCGAAACCCAAAGGCAAACTGAAAGGTAAGCCCAAGGGCAAGCAAACCACTTTCAACAATGCACTGAAACCTAAGGGTGGTGTAGCCAAGGACTATATCTGTCATCATTGTGGCGAGAAGGGTCACTGGAAAAGGAACTGCAAAAGCTATCTTGTAGGGAAAAGGCTGGAAAAGGAGAAAGCAATTGTTGCTACGGGCTCAGGTATTTATGTTATAGATATTAATATGATTGATATCAATTTAAATACAACTACTTCTTGGGTATTTGATACCGGATGTGGTTCTCACATTTGTACTAATGTGCATGGACTGCAAAGGAGTAGAGAGTTGGCAAAGGGTGAAGTGGAACTACGAGTAGGCAACGGAGCACGTGTTGCAGTCTCTAGTCAGTAGGGACTTGTACTTTTACTTTGCCTTCGTGGGCTTGTTTTGGGGTTTAGAAAACTGTTTCTATGTACCTAGTTTAATTAAAAATATTATTTTAGTTTCTTGTTTGGACAAGAACGGTTTTGAGATTTCGATCAAAAACCAACGATTGTCGTTATTTCTGGATAATATGTTTTATGCAAGTGCCTCTTTAATTAATGGTCTATATATTTTAGACATTGATATGCCAATTTTAAACATAAATACCAAAAGGATTAAGACTAATGATTCTAATCCGACATACCTCTGGCATTGTCGCTTAGGCCACATAAACGAAGATCGCATATCCAAACTCCATAAAGATGGGTCATTGGAATCATTTGACTTTCGAGTCTTATGATCGATGCGAATCTTGTTTGTTGGGTAAGATGACAAAGATCACCTTTCACTAAGCTAGGTGAGAGAGCCGATGCTTTATTAGGACTAATACATAGTGATGTATGTGGCCCTTTTAATATACATGCGAGGGTGGTTACCTCTACTTCATTACCTTTACTGATGACTTCAGTAGGTATTGATATGTGTTCTTGATGAAACACAAATCCGAAGCATTTGCTAAGTTTAAAGAGTTTAAACTAGAAGTAGAAAACCAACTTGGCAAGAGTATTAAGGTTCTTCGATCTGATCGAGGAGGAGAATACTTGAGTCAAGAATTCTGTGACTATCTAAAAGCTTGTGGAATCGTTTCACAACTTTCTCCTCCGACTACTCCACAATGGAATGGTGTATCTCAAAGCGAGTAATAGAACCTTATTAGATATGGTTCGCTCTATGATGAGTCACACGAGCCTCGCCCAATTCCCTTTTGGGGACACGCACTAGAGACAAAGATCTTTAACACTTGACCGCTGCTCCATCTAAATCAGCTGCAAAGACGCCATACGAGTTATGGACTCGGGAAGCGTCCCCAGCTTTGTCTTTCCTCAAGATTTGAGGGCTGTGAAGCGTTGTAAAACGCTCAGCTTTCCCGATAAGTCGGCTCCAAAATCTGAAAAGTGCATATTTGTAGGTTATCCTAAGGAAACTAAAGGATACTACTTTTTATATCCCTAACGAGAACAAAGTGTTTGTTGCTCAGACTGAGTCTTTCTAGAAAAAGAATTTGTTTCTAGAAACACAAGTGGGAGTAGTGTAGAACTTTCTCAAGTTCCGGACTCTCAAACTAGCACTAATGATGAGATGGAAATTGAACAGTACTCCACAAGTTGTTGTGCAAAGAGTGCCACAAACAGCCATGCAGCCAAAGCACCAGCTCAAGAAACACAAGAATTGCGTGAGGTCCGGTAGAGTTCGTCGTCCACCTCCGGAAAAAATTTGGATTT
Source organism: Vinca minor (assembly GCA_026122235.1). Lineage (NCBI taxonomy): Eukaryota > Viridiplantae > Streptophyta > Magnoliopsida > Gentianales > Apocynaceae > Vinca > Vinca minor. Next base: position 16,345 of record JAOCZM010000235.1, read on the forward strand.
TTCATAACGTAACATGGTGATGTTATGTTTGTGGATCACGATGAACCTTCAACCTACAAACAGCAATTAATAGCCCTAGATTCGAGAAATGGCTTGAAGCCATGAGATTCGAAATGGACTCCATGTACACTAAACCAAGTCTGGATCTTGGTTGATCCACTCGAAGGGGTAACTCCCATAGGGTGCAAATGGGTTTTTAAGATTAAAACCGACATGGAAGTGAATGTACAAACGTCATGAGGGGCGACCGGTCGCGAAAGGTTTCAAACAAATTCATGGTATTGACTATGATGAGACCTTTTCCCCGTGGTTATGTTCAAGTCCATTCGATTTTGCTTGCTATTGCAGACTTACTATGACTACGAAATCTGCAAATGGATGTCAAAACCGCTTTCCTTAATGGAAAACTTGATGAGGATGTGTATATGACACGACTAAGGTTTTGTCACTCCGGAGAATGCCGGAAAAGTATGTAAGCTTCAGAGATCCATTTATGGACTCAAGCGAGCTTCTCAAGTCGAACATCCGCTTTTAATGATGCCGTCCCGTGAGTTTGGCTTCATTAGAAATGAGGATGAGCCTTGTGTTTATAAAAAAGATTAGTGGGAGCTCAATTTTATTCCCTGGTTTTGTATGTAGATGACATACTACTCATTGGAAACGACATACCAACCTTAAAGTCCAGTAAAGGCTTGGTTGAGTACGTGTTTCTCTATGAAAGACTTAAAGTGAAGCCGACTATATTCTCGGGGAGTCAAGATCTATAGAGATAGATCCGGGAGACTCATTGGCCTAAGTCGAGTACATATATAGACAAGGTGCTAAAGCGTTTTAGCATGCAAGAGTCTAAGAAAGGACTTTGTCCTATGGCACATGGTACATGCTTTCGTCAAAGGAACAAGTGTTCTAAAACGCTCGCCGAATTAGAACGCATGAAAGAGATTCCCTTATGCTTCGCCATAGGATCCATCATGTACGCCATGATTTGTACTCGCCCTGGATGTCTCGCTTTGCCTTAAGCATTACGAGCGAGATACCAGCCCTAATTACGATGAACGCCATCGGATCTCGACCAAGAATATCCTCAAGTACTTACGAAGGACTAAGGATACATTCTTGATTTATGGAGGGGCGGATGAGCACGCTGTAAGTGGTTACACCGATGCTAGTTTCCAAACCGACAGAGATGATTTCGATCGCAATCCGGATATGTGTTTAAACTTGAATGGAGATGCTCGTGAGTCGGGCGCAGCTTCAAAGCAATCAACCATCGCAGATTCTACGACAGAGGCCGAGTACATAGCAGCTTGTGAAGCAGCTAAGGAGGCAGCTTTGGATCAGAAATTTATTTCCGATCTCGATGTGGTTCCTAGTATTGCGAACCCGATAGACCTCTATTGTGATAACAATGGGGCTATTTCCCAATCTAAGGAACCTAGATCTCACCGTGAGGTCCAAACATGTACTACGGCGATTTCACCTAATCCGCGAGATTATAGAGAGAGGTGATGTGCATATATGTAGAGTAGACTCGGCAGACAATGTCGCCGATCCACTGACGAAGCCACTGCTGCAGAGCAGCAGCATGATCGCCACACTAGCTCCATGGGTATCCGATATCCGGAGGACCGATCTTTAGAGACAAATATTAGTATGCCCTAAAGACCATTTATTGTAATTTGGGTCTTTAGTGCAAGTGGGAGATTATTGTACCGTATTTAATGTAATTTTCATTTTGATGAATAAAAGGCAATTAATTCCAGTATTATTCATCATGTTTCTCGCTCTTAACAACATAAATAAATAATATGTCCTTAGAATAGTATTTATAATTGTTATGAGATACTATTCTAAAACGTCCCCTAGTCGAACATTATTTTGGAATCTTCGAGGACAATAATAATGCGTAAGACTAGTATGTGCAAAGTGATTGATATAAGATATCGGATCGTCACATAGGTATATATGATTAGAGAATCATTATAATCGACTGGACTCGACATGAGAAACACACCATGGGTTGTTATATAATAGTCAACGGTGTTTCTCAAAATTTTGACTGGGTTGTATATGAGATCCTTCGACTTGAGGTCTCACAAGAGTTCTTGCATGGCTAGTGTTATGCTTTGATAATGTTAAACGCTATCCAGTAATCGGGTGAGCAATAAAGGCATTTATTGGGTATATCACGAATCTTGTTCAGGATGAGTGGGATGCAGAAAGGATTTGTCCCTCCTATATAGCAGGAGCGATATCTTGGGCCCCTTGATGGAGTCTGACTAATTCATGGCCATGAACAAGTGAATCAGTATATGATATTGATGTCATTTGATTAGTCTACTCGCGAATCAAGAAACTAAAAGATTGGACAATACAAGTGTGACTTTTTTCCATGACTTGTGTTTAATCTAGATATCAAGGACAAAAAGGATTTAACTACAAATGTCAAATGTTGTGATTATGATAAATCACCGGGATATTTATGAATCGGGGGTAATGATGCGTTGCTAGATACCTCTCATTACTCGTGACATATGATGTCACGGCCAACGTCATAGATACCTCTTGGGTCGCACTCATAGATCAACTGGATTGGGCTTGTTGGAGTACATTTAATCTAAGGTGCGCCAATTCGATTGGGCCGGGCCGGGCTTCGGGCCGGGCCGGGATTGGATTGGGCCCTTAATCGGGTTGGGCCGACCAATATGATTGGGCCGACCGACCCGTTTTGGACCGACCTTATGGCTGGAAAATTGGACACATATTTTCAGCTCATATGTCTCTTATCTAGAGGTTAAAGGAGTGGAGAAAGTGGAGGAGTGGTTTCCTCCATTATCTCCCACTTTCCCCTTTATCTCTCCCCACTCTCTCTTGATAGACTAAGGGAAAAATACTGATTTTTCCCATTGATATTAATCAGTTTTCTCCAGCTTTTGAAGCTTAGAGAGTAGAGAGAAAAGTGAGTTTTTAGAGAGAAAAGAAAAGATAGATTTCTAGACTTGTTTTCTAGCTTTTTGCTAATAGGAAAGAAGTTAGAAATCCTGTATCTTATTCTTCTGATAAGGTCTGAAATACATACTCCATTGAAGAGTGTCTTCAAAGCTTCTACAAGGCGTTGGCTAGCACCAAGCAGTAGAAGACCATCCCCCGAAGATCGAGTGGATACTCGGGAGAGACTGAGCCCTGCATTGTGGTGTTCCGTCTCGTGACAACATACCGCTGAAAGCGTTTAAGCCATTCTAGCATCAATATAAGGTAAAACACTATCCTATAGTCGTAGGTTCTTACTCGTGGAAGATCCTGGTAGATGCGGGTCAAGTTTTATTCCGCTGCGCATTTATGTGTGGCCCGGTTATTCCTCTAACATATACATACTCTTCAATTCTCTATATTGATTAGAGCTATCACTTGTGATATTCAATCCATCAATGAATTTGTAATAGTGAGCTTAATTGTAAAGTCTCATTTGTTGATGCTCATTCTCTCTATGTGAGACTAGCTCTATGTGAGTTAGGTGCAAAGTTGTTAATAGCGTTTCGCGGTCCGTCGCGGTGAAGCTTCAAAAGTTATAGCGGTGTCGCGACGCGGTACTTTTTCGCGGTTTCTGATATGACATATTTATATAGATATATGACACAAAATTAGTAATACTTGTAAACATTTAGTTAAATTCTTCCATGTTTATTGCAAAATATCAATTACATATTCTATTAAATTATATTCAATTACAAAAATTAAGAAACTCATCAATACATCACAAAATTATATCACAAACGTATAACAATTATAAACACATTAATCATTATATCACAAAGTATAAATTAATCAATATAAATTAATACATATCTATATTATTATATCACCATTATATATCAAATTAACAAATTAATAAAAATAGATTATCAAATTACCAGAAAAAAAACAGAAAAAAACAGAAAAAATAAAAAAAAACAGGAAAAAAAATTAAACCACCGGGATTCCCGATTTTCCGCGATAGCGCCGCGACCGCGAAACCGTGATAGCGCCGCTAAGTGCCGCTATAGCGGGATTTCTCGTTGTCGACCGCGACGCGCCACGACACCGCGGTAAAGCTCCGCGACGCGCCGCGATAGCGCCGCTATTCGCCGCTATTCACAACTATGGTTAGGTGAGCTCTTAGTGAGCTTATGTCTTTGTGAGCTTATGTCTTTGTGAGTTTGTCTCTTTGTGAGATTATTTCTTTATGAGATTGGCTCTTTGTGAGCTTAGCTCTTAGTGAGTTAGAAACGCTTTGTGTGAGCGAGTTCTCTTTGTGAGACGAGTAAAAGCTCTTTGTGAGGCAAGTTAGGCTCTTTGTGGGCTAGGCTCTTTGTGAGCAAGAGAAGTGGTTCAAGTAAAACTCTTTGTGAGTTATCCAATTATGTAAAAAAATGTTGATCCCACTTTGCATTTGTTGTGAAGGGAATGCTAGTGAAGTTGCCAAAATCCTTGGGTGTGTCCTAAGGTAGTGGATGTATTAGATCTTTGTGATCGAACTACTCTAAATCGTCGTGTTTGTTCTCTCTAACCCTTACTTTTTTACTTTATAGTTCATGTCTTGATTTATATTGTTTATATGATTACATGAACTTATTTGTCTAAGAGTTGGTTGAAGAACTTGTGCTTGCATCCTAGCTTTATATTTATCTTGCTTGGCTTTGGTCATATGACTTATGGTGTCCATCTTACCAGCTTTGCATATAGTGTCCTTGACTTAGTTATTCCTTGATCATATTTATAGTCTTGTGTTGCATATAACACTTAAGTCGTCTAAGTTGTTTATCCTTTAATTCACCTTATGTTCTTAATCAACATACTTGTTGTTAATGTGATCACTTAAGAAAATAAGTTTTTAGAAAAGTGAAAAAGTTTTAGAACCTAATCCCCCCCCCCCCGAGGTTCACCCCTATTGGGTATTTCAATTGGTATTAGAGCCTAGTCTCATTTTTTTTAGGATTTACCTCCTAGGAGGATCCATGGCTACATATTTTTCTACTTATCCCATAGAGGACTCTTCCCCATCTAGACCACATTTATTTGATGGCTCTAGCTTCTCTTGTTGGCAATCTATGTTTAAATTATTTTTGTCTTCTAGTGACTTCACCTTGTTGAGCATTATAGAAAAAAGTCCACATGTTCCTTAAATTTTTATACAAAGGTGTCAAGGTGCACAAGTTAAGAAAAGTTTTCAATGAAGAAGACTTTGCAAAGATGGCACTCAACTTCAAGGCCATGAATGTTATTTGTTGCACTCTAAATGAAGAATCTCTCAATTAAGAGCATGAATGCGAAGATGCTTATTCAATGTGGAAAATGCTTGAAGGATCTTATAAAGGCGAAGTTGAAGAGAAAGAGACAAAAGTAGTAATTGAAGAATTGGAGATTCAATCTTGTGAAGGTATTGAGGACATCTCAATCACAACTCAAGCAAACCTTGAATTTATCAATGAGTGTGATAAAGGAGAAATAAAAAGTCCTTTCTCAATGAGTTTTAAAGATATCACATATCTAAAGCCTTCACAAGATGAGATTAAATAAAAGATGGTGGAATCACAAGATGATGATCTTCAAAGAGAAACAAATTATGATGGAGACAATGAAGATCATGTATCTTGCCCAAGGAAGAGAAAAAAAGTGCCACTAAGCTTCAAAGTTAAAGACTAAAAAAGAAGTGGCAAACGGCTTGATCATTCTATGGAGAATGAAGAATTTGAATGGAGATGTTAAAAAAGAAAAAGATCTCAAACTCTCATTGGCTCTTGGATTTCTCAAAGCTCAAAGGTTATACCTATCAAATAACCAGGATGCCTAAGAACTCAAAGCAATTGCACAAATGATGACAAAAGCTTCAATGTCAATCCTCACTCCTCATCACTTGGTAAGAAGGAAAAATGATCAACTTCACTTTATCTAAGCTCTTTACTTGATCATATCAACCTATTGAAAAGTGATTTTGATCTATATGTTTGTAATCTTATTGATGTTACATGCTTCCCCCATGATGATCATATCCATGTAGATAACTTGAAGCATGATCTCCATATGCTATATGTCTCCCTTGCTAAGTTATCAATGAGATGTAACATCACAAACTTGAATGATTCTTGCTATTACTTGCATAGTTCTTCTAAGAATCATTTTTTGTTGGTTTAACGTTAATATGGTTGATCCTTGTGCATACACTTGCCACTTGAGAAATAGCATTGACAATAAATCACCTTCTCAAAAGGTACCTAGCTCTTCTCAAGTTTCCCTCGTATGTTCCAAAAGATCTAAGCTTCACAATAAAGAGATGAACCACAAGGAATGGAAAAAACGAGCTAAGACTCCTAAAAAATAGTCACATACCAAGGACAACAAGATTGATTGATACGGGGCCATCTAGAAGACTACCTCATTACACACATCCTTTATCAAGCATCAATGGACCAATGACTAGATCAAGAACCATTCAAATGGAACAAGAACTATCTACATTGATCCGAGAGTTAAAGTCTAAAGAAGAATCCAAGCTACATCTAGAAGATGAAGTACAAGTTCAACTTCTAACTCTCAAAGATATTCACTTCGGCCCAAACAAGCAAAGTGGCTAAAAAGGGCATTTTAGTCTTTTTACACATTAAAGTCTATTCTAGCCTATTCTAGACTTTAATTACTTTCAGCATTGTTATTTCCTATTTTAGCCGTGTAATAGCAGGTAATTTCTATAATAAATGACATGTTGTTCATGTGTTAGTTAGTTGGTTAATAAGAGTCCTAATGCAACTAGGACTCTTCATAGATTTGGTAGTTATTTACTTTCTAGCCGCCAAGATAATAGGAACATGTACCTATTATCTTGTTTAGGTAGTTACTTGATAGAAAGTTGTTATTCAAGAGTCCTAATTCTTCAAGGACTATTATTTGTTTTCAAGAGTCCTAATCCTTCAAGGACTCTTATTTCCCTTTATTGTTGTAACCGAAATCTCAACTTATTTAAGGGAGATTTCGGCCACCTTTTTAATGAGACTTGATATATTGATATTTTGATTAAGGTTATTCCTTTGATACTTGTTTATGAATTTCCGGTAGAACTTCATATTCTTTGAGTTACTGTATCAACTAGCTTGTTTCTCTAGTTGTGGTGTTTCAGCCTTCATTGATACTTAGCCTACCCAGGGTTGTGTTGAGTATATTCCCATAGAAACTATTTCGAGATAGAGAAAGATCTGCTAAAAAGCCGAACCTTGATATAAAACATCACGGTTTCACATCATTGTTGAGAGTTCATCAAGAAACAACACTACCTTCATCAATGATGACTCCACAAAGAATAAGAAAATTGCTTCTAGTACAACTAATTCAATTATGAGAAGAATAAGCAATCAAAGGACAAGTTCCTCTAGTGAAAGAAGTGACCAAGGTCAAGACTTCTTGAAGTGCCTCATTGGACTTGTTGGTGAAGATCAAGATGGTATTCAAAGTCCTAAATCTATAGGCAATGAGGTACGAAATTCAAACATTTCTTTTGATCTTGATTATGATAATGAGGATGATCCTTATGTGCTATTAAGTGATTTATATGATGAATTGAAAAAGATGGCTAAGAAGAACCAGATCACGTATAACGAACTTGCTTGCTCACTTAATGAAAGATCTCGCTCGCAAGTAGAATATGATAGTCTTCTTACATCTTTTCATGTCATAGTGAAATAAAAATAGAGTATGCTTTTATCGTTTGATGCTTTATCTCTCAAAAACCATGAATTACTTGACAAGATGATAATTGTTTATTCTAAGCTTGTTGAGTATGATATCTTGAAGCATAAACTTGATATTTTAACCGCTTATGTTGATAAGTGTACCTGTGCTAGAGATATCATTGGTAATGTGCTTGTTGTTAAATTTGCCTCACATAATGATACTTACTTAGAGCACAAATACAAGCACAATAATGCACTCTCACTTCTTTTTATACTAGAACTTCACATTCCACCGAGCTAAATGGTATTTGCTCATATTGTGGTAAATGTGGACATTAATCGTTGCATCATTAAGAGAATAACTTATAGAGGTGCTAAGTCTTTATGGGTTGTAAAAGTGCCCTAATACTAACCCTAATGACCAAAAAGAGTTTGGATACCAAAGTTGCATTCTATTACAGGAAACACGGAATTCCGGGCGATCACATCAGTCCCTCAATCGACTGGAGTAATGGTCAAATTGACATAGCCAAATGCAGGGCATCATGGTCAACTGAACCCCAGCCCTGGTCTATTGAAATCGAGGCAGAAATAAATAAGGTTTTGCTCGAAAGGGGGGTCCGTACGATCTCCAGTCAGCCCCGGTTGACCGGACCATCGCGAATCTCATTTTTAAAGAGCATATTTAGTTCATTTTTTTCAAAACTTCTCTTCCTCTCACAAAAGCTCCAAACCCTTTGAAAACCCTCTTCTCAAAATCGAAGTCTTCTCTTACTCAATCTTCACTTCCTTCCATATATCTTCCATACATACAATTATGAAGACAAGTCTATACACAAATCTTTCATCAAAACCCTATAAAGATCAAACCAAGAAAAATCCCTCAAAGAGAAAAGCTCATACTCAAAAAAAGATTTCAGTCGAAGAACCATCATCCAAAAGACTCAAACAATTTCCAAAAAGAATACCAAGGAAAAAGGGAAGAACAAGGTAAAAGGACAATTCGATGAGGAAACAGAGTCCGACGACGAATGACACATCCTACCACCATCTCCAAGATTCCAAGGAGAATCGTCAAATTATGCAACAAGAAAGGTATTCCCTCATTTTTAATCTGATGATGCTAAGAAATATTATGAGACATTAGTGAGAGAGAAAATGGGGATATTACCGGAGTATATTAGAGATGATGATACTTTTGAGAAAGGAGTAGATGAAATCATTGGATTGTTTATTAAAAATGTGATGGATTAATCTCTTCATCAATGATTGTGAGATGTACCCTCTTGCCATATATGAATTTGGGGAAAATTTTAGAGAAGAAGGAAAGAGGGATGGTGGAAATTATTGGTGGACATATAGTGTAAATGGTTGGGAATTTAGCTTCTCGAAAGCTATGTTTTGTAGGATGATTGGGGTGAGACTTGAGGAGGATTCCATTAGACACTATGATAGGTCCGGGAATGTACCCTAGGAGAAGATATTAGATCTAAAGAGCTTCGAGACAAATTTCAACATTTAGGGAGCCTTTATCAAATCAAAGGAATATGGTGGAGAAAAAGATGGAGAGCAAGACATTGAAGAAACTTCAGCTGAGAAATATTATGCTCAGGAGAACTAGGAGGTTGAAGTATGCAAGAGTCTCATGGTTTGAAGACAAAGTTCAAAATCTACAAAAATCCATGAGGATTTCTAAATTTTTCTATTTATAGTTGTTTTCCTATTTTTTTCCATGTATCCCTAGCTTAGCAATTGTTGGTCTTAAACTTTCATATACTTGTATGAATTGCTTGTAAGGGTTATATGTATAACATCCTCTGTTTTTATTTTATTTTATATGCATGTATTTTTAGAGAGCTTGATAATTATATCCTTGAGATGAAAGCTCATCCATAACCCCCTCCCCTCTACTCATAATTATATATTTCTTAGAGGAGTTTTAGATGCTATGTTATGAGTTTAACTTGATCTATATAGAATGGGGTAGTTTGATGTTTATATCTTCAAGTGTCAAGCATATACTCTATGTGGTTGATCGTCCATGTTCATAAATGGAGTTATCTTTTCTTGCATTGTTTAGTTATTGTATGAAGTGGATTTGTTTCCACCTACTTAGAGGTTTTGTCTTTAAGACCCCCTCTATATACCTTTTGTCGTTTGGATTTATTCAATAAACGGGTAGGGGTCCACGCCAAACCACCCACCACAACATGTGGCTTTCTTAAAAATAGAGCTTAGCTCTTAGTGAGTTAAAAACATTCTTCGTGAGTGGGTTCTCTTTGTGAGATGAGTGAAATCTCTTTCTGAGCAAGTCCTCTGTTGTGGGCTAGGCTCTTTGTGTGCAAGAGAAGTGGTTCAAGTAAAACTCTTTGTGAGTTGTCCCCTTATGTAAAAATGTTTATCCCACCTTGCATATGTTGTGAAGGGAAAGCTAGTTAAGTTGCCAAAATCCTTGGGTGTGTCCTAAGTTAGTGGATGTAGATCTTTTTTATCGAACCACTTTAAATCGACGTGTTTGTTCTCTCTAACCCCTACTCATTTACTTTATAGTTCATGTCTTGCTTTATATTGTTTATATGATACATGGACTTATTTGTCTAACAATGGTGGAAGAACTTGTGCTTGCTTCCTAGCTTTATATTTATCTTGCTTGGCTTTGGTCATATGACTTATGGTGTTCCATCTTACAAGCTTTGCATATAGGATCATTGACTTAGTCTTTCCTTGATCATATTCATAGTCATGTATTCCTATTTGTTGCATATAACACTTAAGTCATCTAAGTTGCTTATCCTTTAACCTTATATGCTTAACCAACATACTTGTTGTTAAGGTTATCCCTTAAGCAAAGAAGTTTTAGAAAAGCGGAAAAGTTTTAGAACCTAATTCACCCCTACCCCTCTTAGGTTCACCCTTATGAGGTATTTCAAAAGAGTTAGCAGAAATATCTAACATGTTCAACTGTCAAATATTACATCAAAGTTCTAGCATCCAAATTAACCAAAAGTCAAATTAAAACAACCTAGATCCAAATTTAAATAAAAAGACATTTGTATTCAAGCAAAAAAATAAGAAGACAACAGGTCAAAATTTTCAAATTCACTTTAATGTTCATCTTCTTCTTGTACATCAACATCCTCTTCTGAATTTGAATCCACTCTTGACATGGTTGCATTTGGTGTGCTATCCTCATTCCCATCTTCATTTATGAAACAAACGATCGGTTAAAAAGTGAAGCATATGATTTTGTAACATTAGATTTAAACAAAAATGTTACATTTAATTTATGAATTACCTTCATACATAAAGTCGTGGTTCCAATTACGTAAATATATTGCAGCTAGAACATTTTTAGGGAGAATAGAGCTCCTATACTTGGTAAGAATTTGACCACTGATACTAAATGCATATTCTGAAGCCACCGTAGTAATGGGAATGTTCAATATGTCAGAAGCCATCAAAGCTAATTCGGGAAACCTATTAGTGTTCTTTTTCCAAAATTGTAAGACATAAAAATTCTCAAAGTGATCCCAATGAAGTATCGACTCATCTAAATATATATATATATATATATCCAATTGAGATTTCCCAGTTTTGGTAGCAACTTGGCTGGCAAACATTTTAAAGTCCTAATCAAACAAACAAATAAAACAAAAACAAATATATGAGTTACATCAAAAATCTATTATGCATTTGGAAAGTATTCAAATATTTCAATGGAAGAAAATATCATTACATGAATAGGAGCTAAAGCATCCACATCTTTTTCCAATCCACTTTGACTTAGAACATAAGAGCCATGTTCACATACGGAATTTGATGAGCTTTTGGAATATAGTTCAAACAACATAATCAAATTTTCCTTCACATTCTCAACCTTCAACCTTCTTAGCAATCTTTTCTTTTCTCTCACGAGTTTTTTCAAGATCAAGCTTCTCATAACATGACTCTAAAATTTCTAATTTTATGCGAAGATCAAGAGTAGCACCTAGTGCAAGAATGAAATTGTACTCCTTCCAATACTTATCAAATTTTATCTTCATTCTCTTAACCATGTCCTTTATGACATTATCTTCGCTATTCTCATTCTCCACCAACAAACATTCAATTTTTCAAACGTGCATAAAATACAAGTTGGAAGTGGGATAAAAAGACCCGGACATCAACTTAGTAATATTAAAAAAATGACGGAGAAAATCACACATCTTTTTCCCCTTAACCAATCTTCTTCTGATGGACAATGTCTATAATTTTTATCACTCAAAGAGAGACAAGCAAAAGCACGTCGGTATTTCAAACCACTATTGAGCATCAATTCTACCTAGTGGATACATCTAATTTCAAATGAACCCCTATTTGAAGTCCGACTTGTTCTACACATGCATCAAAAACTCTTGTTCTCGCTTCCGATCCCTTAACATATTTGACACTCTCTCTAATCTTATGCAAAGATCCACTAGCCACTTTCAAACCTTCTTGAACAATTAGATTCAATATATGTGTTGAGCAACGAATATGAAAAAAAACCACTTTTACATAACAAGCTCTCTTGCAAATTTAACTTCTGACGCAAAATATATTGCATGTTGTCATTAGAAGAAGCATTGTTTAAAGTTATAGAAATTAATTTTCTGTTTGTTCCCCATTCTCTTAACAAATCAAAAACCTTTTGAGCTAATTCAACACCATTGTGTGGAGGAAGGAAATCAGCAAAAGAAAGTATAAGACTATTCAGTCTCCATTCAACATCAATAAAATGAGCTGTCAAAGAAATATACCCTTCATATGTGCAAGCAGTTCAACAATCAGAAGTCACTACAGGAAAAATGGTCTTTAGTGATAGCAAAAACTCGTCACTAAATTATAAAATGTCGTCATCAAAATCCTTTAGTAGCAAGATAACGTTGTCACAACGTTGTCACGGTTTTTTAACCTTTAGTGACGACATTACGTGTTGTCACTAATGATTGTACTTCAGTGACAACTAAAATGTCGTCACTAAATATTGGCATGCATTAGTGACAACAAAACTTGTCACTAGACACTATTCTTTAGTGACAACCCTTAAAATTTTCTAAAACGTAAAATTAAAAATGTCAGTGACAAGATAGTGTCGTCTTTAAATCATAACATCCTTTTGTGGATGCAAGGATTTGAACACTTAAATTCTACTAGAGAAGTCAAGTGTTCAACCGCTGAGCTGCAAGTAGTACTGTGAAACGGGCCGGGCCGGTCCGCGGTGGGCCGGCCCGTGCGGGCTCAAGTCAAAACGGGGCGGGGCGGGCGGGCCTAATTTTTGCGGATCAATGAAACATATGCCCATACCCGCACCGCCCAAGGTCCACGGGCTAGCGGGGGGCCCGCAGGCCCACTCAATTTTTTTTTTTTTGTTAAATAAAGATTTACCCATTAATAATAAAATAGTTAAGGTCATGTATACTTTTATTTTATTATGTATACTTTTTTTATTTGCCATCAAGCGAGTAGGAAATATGTTAATATATAATATATATACTATTCCAAAAAATATTATATATAATATGTATACTTTTATTTTTACCATCAAGCGAGTAGGAAATATGTTAATATATACCATATTATATATAATATATATACTATTCCAAAAAATATTATATATAATATGTATACTTTTATTTTTACCATCAAGCGAGTAGGAAATATGCTAATATATACCATATTATATATAATATATATACTTTTCCCAAAAATATTATATATAATATGTACTTTTTTTTAAATGAAAAAGCCCGCGGACCCGGTCCGCGCGGGCCGCGGGCTAAACGGGCACGGGCTAAAAAGCCCGCATTTTTGCGGATCAATATTTCCTAAGTCCATACCCGGTCCAAGGGCGGGGCGAGGCGGGCCGGTCCACGGGCTTCGGCTCACTTTGACAGCACTAGCTGCAAGTATATTTGTGTCATATTTTCTTATATTTAATATTTATAATATATCTAATACAAATTTTAATTAAATATATATTTAAATATTTCAAATAATAATTAAATTCTAATTTATTCCTTAAAGCTATTTAAATACGAGTTCTTCGAGTTTTTTTCAAATAAAAATTTTAAATCATTATACGTATTTAAGTACAAGCAAATTTAAAGAAATAAGTTTTAAATATCTAATTTGAACTCGTATACATATTATTTATATTTCTAGTTATTAAATATAAATATATTAGTAGCAAAGTGTTATCATTCGCAGTTCTAATGATAATGTCTATAAGATACACACGTTCAACACATGTAAATGGTAAGATATACACGTTCAACACATTTTGTCATTGAGAAGAATGAATAGTGACAACGTAATTTTTTGTCACTCTATGAGCATATAGTGACAAGAAAAAATTACCTACAGCTTTAGTGATAAGATTTCTCAAGTTGTCACTAATTTAAGATATCTAATGACAACACATTTTGTCACTGAGATGAATGAATAGTGACAACGTAATTATGTCACTTTATGACTATATAGTGACAATAAACATGTCGTCCCATATTACATACAACTTTAATGACAAGATTTCTCAAGTCGTCACTATTTTCAGATATTTAGTGACAACAATAGTGACGAAATTGTTGTCGTCACTAAAATTAACCCCTCTTTGTTTTTCAGTGACAACATTATCTGTTGTCACTAAATGCGTAGTGACAAGATTTTTTATCGTCGCAATAATTCTTGTCACTAAAGGCCATTTCTCCTATAGTGAGTGAGACAAATTCTACTAGGAATATTTGCTAACGTTTTTCTTAAGTTTTCTTAACCAAATAAATCTCATGCACATATGTTGTAGAAGTATTCCTAGAAAAATCTTTTCACACTTGGATTGCAATAAGTAAGGACATCCCAAATGCCATCATACTCAACAAATAATAATGGAATATCATGCCTAACGATAGCCATAGCTATTTTTTCACGAAGAACTTTTTTATTCAAGGTTCAATTTTTTACCTTCCCTTCATTATCGAGAAACATTTGACCAACATCTTGATATTGGGATTTTAATTGTTGGCAAATATTCATGTGACGACGAATGCTATAGGCTCCATATTTTGACCCTCCCGCACAAAACTCTTGTGCACATCCATTACATCTTGCTTTCGTCTTTCCATCTACTAAACCGATGTCCTTGAAATATTGTCCTACCTTTGAAAATACCTTAGCCTTCTTCTTTGGAGGTTTTGGCATTTGACTGAAGTTCACTCTCCAAAGTATTTTGAGTTGGCAAATGACTTTCAAGTTCACTTCATCAATATCAACAACATTTTGAGTTTCCATACTCCACTGAGACAACATTCTAAAAATTCATAAACAACACAAGACACACTACCACATGTAAATATGCTCTAGAGTGTACAAGAACCCTATAATTTTAACTATTCCGGAAGTCCCCAAACAATTGAACAAGAAAACTTAAATAACAAAGCCAACATTGCATTACATGCTCAGCCCGAAAACAAGCAGATTTCTTCTTCCCTCAACTCCCACTATTGAGTATTCATCAGAACTTGTAATAATACTTACAGAGTTACCGGGCTACTGTACTTGAACAAAGAGCAATTATCCCCCATATATCTTCATTCAATTATTGTTTCCACATTTAGCTATGAAATTTCAAAGTTCAATTTATTCTTCTATGATGAATTGCTTCTCTTCTTTGTTCCATACAGAAAAGGTTAGGGGTGTTCAAGAAAAACTAAAGCGACCAATCCAAATCAATTTATCAGTTTGAGCGGCGGTGCATTTGACTGATTTCGGTTTGGACTAAATTAAAACCGAACTTTCCGATTGGTTTAAAAAATATTATAATCTAAACCGAACCAATATATATATATATATAATTAGTCTTTTGCAATAAAACATACTCCCTCCATCTTAAAATAGTGTTAAACATTTTTACTCTAAATGTTTTCCCCAAAATAAAGTTAACATTTGCAATATCAATGAATATTTAATAAACGTTTTTCATTTTTACCCCTCGTCTTACTCTTCTTCTAACTACTATTCCAATATCCAAGGAATAGTTAATTAGGATATATTAGTCTTTTGACTTTTACTCTTATTGTTTTTAGGAATGTTAAGATCTGTGTGAAAAAAAATGTTAAAACTATTTTGAGTTTAAGTGAGTATTTAACTTCTTTTTTTTATATCTATGACAAGCAATTTCTTCAAGTGCTAAAGTAAGAGATTGAAGGGTCATTGTGAAGGGATTCATGGGCGGAAACTCGTTCCAAACACCCATGAGTCCTCCCCTGAAGGATCCGCTCATACAAAACGAATCGAAAAACAGCAAGAAAAGACTTACGTTTTGGATTCAAGAAGCTACTTCTTGAATGGAGGATGACGTTTCTTGGATCGGATGCTGCTACCGATTGATCTCCCTTTGTGGAAAGTCCCTCTACCGGTATCCACGCGACGAAACGAGCAGCGATTGCTAGCTCTTCGTTTTTCTGAGATTCGGGAATTAGAGAGAAAATGGGAGAGGCAGAAAAATCCGAAATCTTATTTCGGGTGAATTGTTTAATTGCGGCTGAAGCAAGGGTGGACTAGGGTTTCGACTGATAGTTAATTATATAGGGCGTGAGAGTTTGTTCCCATAACCAACTCTCACGTCCTCCACTTCTCTCGGCAGTGAGAGTCTGAACTCCCACGTCCTATCAACCTCTTTTGGCAGTGGGAGTCTATAACTCCCACGTGCACTAGACTTCTGCTGGTGGTGGGAGTCTTTATCGGATAATAACTCCCACGTAATTCCAGCTATACCGAAAATGCCCCTTATCTCTAATTCGAATAATAACACTTTATTATTCTCAGAAAAGTGAATGTCAGATACAATGAACCTAGACACATTCTAGATTCATTGAATCTGGACATGAAGCTCGTTAGCTCGTCTATGCGTGTGACCCTGTAGGTTCATATCACAATGGCAATGAAAAACACACTTAGTAGTAGTGTGAGTTCATAAATCACAAGCGGTCCCTAGCAGGACATTGTGACTACCCAAAGTGAATGAATATACAACGGAACCTAATATCAATCCACTATTTAATCCCTTTGTCTCGCGATATCCTAATTAAGCATAAGGCATGGTGGCCATCACCCTTATTAAGCTTAATTGTATTTATGCTCGATCTCCATGTAGACTGTTTCGACAAATAGCATTTGATAACCACTTTATCAAATACATTTGAGCACGGCCATGCATTTAAACATTCTTTCCCTATGGATATCTCTCTCTAATAATAGAGAGGGACAAATTCCTTACAATGTCTCTCACATTCAAGCTATGATAGGACACTACATCCGATCATAAGTCGTATTGATTACTCTGTTACAAGTAACGTCCGACTGAGTCAAAACGTGGCTCCATTCATACTAGAATCAATGAAGACATAAGGTCTAAGGATGCTAAAATAGTATTGAGGAAGTAATACTTATGACTTAAGACCATGAAGTATTACTTCTCTGACGGATCACGTCCAATACAATGTATCCCTATATATTGCATCTATAATGTGATTTGTATCCATTACACATGATCAGTAAAACAAGATCATCAATCAACAATCATACTAGTTTTATTTCATAGTAATTAAGCATTACATAAAACTAGGGACTTCTAGAATAGTAATTACATAAGCTAATGAGTTTTACTATCAAATCACACATTTGATAATCAAAAGCAAAATTAACTATTCAATTACATGCTCAAAAGATAATAAAACGCACAACATGTGCTAATGGTCCTAGGGCACTACTAACACATTGATATGTGATTTTAGATTCGCCTGCAACTTTTGTTTTATTTTGCAATAAGAATGATGTATTGTTTTTTCTTTTTTCTTTCTTGTAGGATTTTTTGAAGTTTAAAAATTAAGATCAAGAATGTATGTTTCATTATTTTATTTTTTTATTATTGTGTTTAACTTGTGAAAACAATAGATATATTTCTTTATATTTTAGCAACTAAGTAATTATAGAAGTGATTTTTTTTTGTTTTATTTTTACCTTATAATTAATATACTATCTCACAAAAAACGAGCAACCAAACCAAACCAAACCAACCCAACCCAAATCAAACCGATACAAACCGAATGAATCGGTTTGGAATTTTGAATGGTTTGGATTGGTTTCAAAAATGTCAAATCGAATATTTCGGTTTGGTTTGAAAAATGTGTAAAAGCGAACCAAACCGAACCATGAACACCCCTAAAAAAGGCCCAGAAAAGATTATATTTTTGAACAAAAAACACATAAACCAGTCCACATCGGAGATTAAAGAATCAAACACATAATTAAGTATAAACATGAGGCTATATTTTCATGGTTTTGCCTATGAGAAAAGCCACAAACCTAAAATTTCACAAACATAGAAAATAATTTTTTTTTTTTTAAAAACCATGAAAATATAGCCTCAGAGAAAAGTTCTTTTCATAGTGAAATTGCACAAACTGGAGTTTGATGCTTCTGGAGTTTCATCATTTGCAAATAATCTACCCATTAAAGATTGGCCATAAAAGAAACAAATTGCAATAATAATAATAATAAAAGGGAGAGTACTCACCTTCAGAGTGAGAGGGCAACGATACCGGTGGAGAAGAACAGAAAGCATTCACAATCACATTAACAAGCGAAGAAGGGCAGGGGGAAAGAAAAATAGGGTGTTGGAGGCGGTCAGGCGGGTGTGAGTGTAAATTAGAGTTTAGGGTTTGTCAATAAAAGAAAGAAGTATAAAATTGTTTTAAATCCGCGGGCGGCCTCAATCTGCTTGATTCGGCCCTCACGGGCCGATGGCTAAAAATGCCCACATTTTAATAGGCTGCTATCTCCTTAGTCCAAGGCCGCTCCATTAGTGGACGGGATGGGCCGATCCGCGGGCCCTGACCCATTTTTACAGTACTAGATAGAAGGTTAGAAGGATCCATTTAGTCTAAATGACCCGTTTAATTTAATCACTTTTGTTGATATTTTTCTTTCCCTTTTCTGATTGGTTGATATCTTAGCTAAGACGGTTATTAGCATAATCGCTATACAAATAATGTATAAATAGAGCATTGGGCTCATTTCTTCAGCAATTAAAAAACTGAGAAATTTTCCACAAATTTCTTTTCCAGCATTTTGTTTATGTTTCATTATGGTATCAGAGCATGTGTTGAAGATAAGCTAAACAATGTTATTTTCAAACTTGAAGATAATCATCTAGAATAATTGATTGCTTCTTCTTCCTCACATTTTTTGTGAGCGGATTTTTCGTTTCTTGTCAAATCATGCAAATTTCGTTACAATTGTATCTACTTTTATCTTGATTTTTTGATTTTAGTATAGTTTTCATTGACTATGATCAATTACATAGCTTCGATTCAGAGTTAAGAGATTGAATTTAGCTTATGTGTTATTTTAGCAAGAATTCTTCTATTGCTGAATAACATATCAAGAAATTTAGCAGTCTACTTGTTGCAAATTGTTAGTTCCATCTATATCAAATATCATTAGACAAATCTGCATCATTTCAAGACAATCCTTGCTTTGTCATTGCTGATTTGAAAAATCATGCTACAGTTGTGGAAATACATGTTAATCACCCATTTTATATTTATCCTACATTTATCCTAATGAAAACCCATCACTCAAATTGTGTGCAAAAGCATTTACTGGTAGTGATAACTATTTTGGATGGCATCGAGCAGTTAGAAGGACTCTTATCACTAAAAACAAGTTGTGTTTTTTAGAAAATATACATGGATTTGTTATACCTAAACCTAGAGATTCTTTGTATCATGCTTGGGATCAAGTTGATCAAATGGTGTTCACTTGGATACTGAATAATGTAAGTGAAAGCATAGGACCAAGTATCCAATTGTTAACCACTTCATTTCAAACTTGGAAAGATCTGGAAGACAAGTATCAGTATGGGGATTTGTACAGATACTCAAGTTTATTAGAAGAGATTTATGCACTTAAACAAGAAAGCTACACAGTTACAAAATATCTCACTCAATTGAATACTTTATGGGATGAATTCTTTATGTTTAGACCTTTACTAAAATGCACTTGTGAATTATGTATATGTGAAGGTCTGACAGGTTTATAGAAATTTCATGAACTATATTTTGTAGTGACGTTTCTCAAAGGATTAAATGACAACTTTTCAACAGTAAGGTCACATGCCTTAATGATAAAATCTACACCTAGCATAAATGAGGTGTTTAATGATGCTTGTCAGCATGAGAAATAAAAGGCATAGGCTACTAATCAAGGTGTACTTCAATTGATGTGCAGTCAATCATGTTCAAACAAGATGGATGAAGGATCTACAACAAGTCCAACTATGCAATCTGTGGCTAAACACAATTACAATGTTGTTGGTGGTCCATTTTCAAGAGGGAATTTCAATAAAAGGCAACTTATTTGCAGCTTATATGGGAAACAAGGCCACACCATAGATAAATTTTTAAAAAAGCATGGTCCTCAAAATAACCAATATAAAAGACAAGATAGCAACTTTACTCCTTCAGGAACAAGAATGTTGGGACCTATAACATTCCATTATAATCATCAACGTGTTACTTCCTATAAACCAATCAGTGCATTAGGGGTTGTAGGGGATATTCAATAGGATATCCTGGTGGTTATGATCAAGATCATGGAGTGCCTAATATTACTAATGCTACTACTCATTTAACAGGATTTATTGTTGAGCAACAACAACACTTGCTACAAATTATTCAAATTATGAAAAGTGTTAATGGTGGATCATCTATTGTGAATGTTGGTGAAACTAAGTATGCTACAGTGAGTTTGCAGTTGGAGATGTGGTCACTGGACATCAAGCAGAATGTCTGGCTTTACAGGAACACTTTTAGCATCAGCATGCATCAATTTAACATATAATGAATGCACTTGGATTTTTTTATTCAGGATCATCTGATCATATTGTTGTGACTAATAGATACTTTGTTTCTTTTAACGATATCTCACACACATATGTACATTTACCTAACAAATGGATCATTCGTGTTCATAAGAAAGACTATTAAACTTACTTGTGATGTCCTTCTTACTAATCGGTCTCTGTTCGATCTCCAAGATTTGAGACCGACATTATTTCCAGACCTGGTTTCTTAGACAACCATAGTATAAATAGTTATTTTGATTAGAGACCGACTATTATTAATACTAATGTAGGAAGAATATTATATACAGTTATTATAAATATTATATATATATACACACACACACACACACACTTTATTTTTATTAAGCTGGTCAGTTGCCAAGTTGTAGCTAATTAGCGCATGAAATCATGTTTGATATTGAATTATTTTATTTATAGTGTTTGGTCTCTAAGTGGTGGCTATTTAGCTACCAATTATCTACCGAACTTATATTCTATAATGAATTGTTTTTATTAAATAATTGGTTTCCAAAGTAGTAGCTATTTAGCTACCAATTAGTGACCGATATCATATTTGATATTGAATTATTTTATTTATTGAAAGTGGTTTCTAAGTGGTATCTACTTAGCTACCGATATTGCATTTCATATTGAAATTTTTTTCATTAAATAGTCGGTTGTTGAGTTGTAGCTAATTAGCTAACATTTTGCGGCCGTTTATTTATATGATAATTGATAATGAATAATTTTTATTAAAAGAATGTCATCTCTAAGTTGTCTCTAATTATCTACCAATTAGCTACTGAATTTCTACTTCATAATGAAGTATTTTTATTAAAGTAGTTGGTCGCTAAGTTCTAGGCCACTTTGCAAGCGGCTCTTTATTTTTATAGAGATGGTCAACGACACCAATTTTAGAAACCACTTACCGACAGCTGGCGGCGATTAGGAAAACTTTCTCTATTTGGTCTCTATTTTGTGGCTAGTTTTTCAACCGAAATCTTTGGTCACTAAACATCTTTTTACTTGTAGTGGAAGAAGAAGACCGTGCATATTCTACACATAATTCATTAATATTTTTTTAACATTTTCAATGATGATCGTAACAATAGGAAGGTCCTCATTCGTATCAAACCCAAATAACGTATGTAAGTTATCAAATATTCCTCTAGACAATCTATCCCTGATCCCGAGTCCAAAACACTGGAAATTATATAATTCGAGGATTTCCACAAAATATTTCAACCACTTTTCCTTAATAGCTTCATAGCATGACAAAGTATTTGATCATTTTCCCATCAAGAATAACTTAGGCAATGTTGCAGCCTTCAAGAAACATTTGGTTTGAATTTGATTAATACACCCCTAACATATTTACATTGGCATCATTGAATTTTTTTAGCATTTTCCAAAATCTTATTGCAAATAACCCAATGTTGTTGATGTAAGACAATTTCAAACTGTGAATTTTGGACAAAAAAAATAACTCAAAAAATCCTTATAATTATAACCCACTTTCAACATATTTTAAATAGAGTTCCAGCTATAAAAGGCATCATTTGGAAATTTTCTAGAATACATTCGATAGCGCATGCAAAAAGCTTTCCATTATTTTTTTTAATTGTTTTGAATGCCTAGTAAATCTCAAAGCATTTTTAATTGGAGAAATGTAATCAGTTAAAAATTTCACACCATCTTGAACACAAAGATTTAAAATATGAGGACACCTAATGTGAAAATATTTACCACCCAAATTTAGTTGACATATTTGAGAGAAATATCAGAAACATTAGTGGTATTTGAAGCCGCATTATCAAAAGAAACTGAAAACAAATTTCTGACACTCAGTTTATACACCTAAAAAACACTAATCAATTGTGAAGCTATGTTTCGTGAAGAATGTTGTTCATCAAAAACACTAAAATCAAGTAATATTTTTTGCTTATTCCAATCAGACTCAATCCAAATTCATGTTACGCCTAAATAATTATTAGTTTTAAAACAATCAGTCCAGATATTAGCACATACCGAAATTTTGCTTTTTCCCCTTGAAGACAACATATAGATAATGAAGGTCAACCTCGTGAAACTATTTAATCTCCCAGGTCATGCTAGTACGAGGAATCCATTTGACCGTAGATATGTACGTATCTTTAATCATTTCTTCATAATCATCGTTATTACAAAAATTAAAGAGTAATTCTCTTTTGCAAACAAACTTAGCTAAGCTCTGCTTATGAAGAGATTTAGTAAAAATAACAGTATTAGAAGAAGGTGGACTTCGAGGCGTACATGATTACCCGGATTCGTCAATATATTGAGCCCACTTATCGGGATGAAATTTTTTGTGTGCTTTCTGAGAAAACCGTGACCGTCACCCTTTTTGAATTTGCATTCCTTGGGGCAATATTTACATACTACCCTTAAGGATCCATCCGGTTATTCAACATTCGAATAGAAATACTCTAACACTAGAGATTTATTTTTATTCGATTGTAATTGTGAACTCAACGTAGTACAATTGCTTGATTGGTATGGATTCCATGGTGGTGGAAGCGACATTTTCGACATTTTTGGATATTTCCGGTTATGAGAATGGTTAACTATCTGGAACATGAGTTGTAATGGCATGGAGATAAATGTATGATCCATATGTCTCCGTAATGTTCAAAGTTTCCGATTGGAAGTTCGGATTCCAAATATTAGCTACTGATGTGTCTTTCGGCGCTTGTGTCTCATCATAATCATTCAAGTTCATGTCCATCCACCTACTACCCCCCACCACCACTATAGCCATCCTAATTCATCTTTTTTAAGATTTAATAAAAATTAAAATAATATAACGATAGTAAAATTTAAGAACTAGCAATTAAAACTAATAATAAGAGTAATAATAATATAAATGCAATAATTTAATAAACTTACTTAATTTTTTTGAAAAAAAAATCTTCAATTTCACACTAGAAAAGAAAATTAAATAATTTAAGAATACTTGAGAGAGGTTAAGACTTGAAAGTGGAAAAAGAGAATAAAAAGGTGGAGGTGTGGAGGAATTATGAAGAAGGGAGGAATGTTTATAAAGGAAATTTGAATTTTAAAACAAAATATTAAAGGAAAACAAAATTTCGGCAAAGAATATCATTTGAATTTGAAACGGAAAAAATATATGAGCCATTCCTTTAAAACGGTCATAAGACCACAAACCTCTATTTCAATTTTATTTTAAAACAAAATAGGGCTCTAAAGTCGCGGATCTGACTGGGTCTATCGTAGGTCATAGCGGTCCAGATCCTGGGCCAGTTCCAAGATTTGGCCCGGAATCGGCCCAAAATCGGGCGGGTCTGGTCAATTATGAGCAGAACTATTTTCTCCCAAAAGAATTGAAATTAAAATAAAATTTGGCTAAAAGAATTGAAGTTACAATAAGCTCCCAAAAGAATTGAAATAAAAATAAAAAAACTTTTCTCCAAAAATAATTGAAATAAAAATAATAATAAAACTATCCTCCCAAAAAATTGAAATAAAAATAATTAAAATTTTCTCCCAAAATAATTGAAATAAAAATAGTAATAAAACTTTTCTCCCAAAGGAATTGAAATAAAAATAATAAAACTTTTCTCCCAACAGAATTTAAATAAACTTTTCTTCCAAAAGAATTGAAATATAAATAAAAATGAATTGAAATAAAAATAATAATAAAACTTTTCTCCCAAAAGAATTGAAATAAAAATAAAAATTGCCCAAATGCAGGATCGAACTATAACCTTCCATTTACAAAAACTGACGATCCAACACTGAACTATTAGAACCAATGTTCTCAAACTCGAAATTTTACGTATGATCGAAAGGGCGTAGACGGATCGTAGATCGTACTTCGGATCGTTGAACCTACTTAATTTAAAATATACTAATTAATTCAATACTCCCATCATTCATCTAGATGAAATATGAAATTTTCCACAATCTTATGATATTTTCTAGTATTAAACAAATATTCATCACATTAAAGAGCCATAGGAGAATGGTATTATGTTATGTGTCTCAGAATTCTAAAACTCAATTTCTTATATCAAAATTCTTACCGGGCAAAATAAGAAGAAAATAATTGTGCATCGACCAATTGGAGCAATCTAAATTCAGTAAGATTTATTATAACATTGATTATTTGATTCAATAAGTTAATCGATCAAATCAGAGTTTAGGGGATTGATAAAAAAAATAGTAGGAGTTTAGGGGTTTGAATTACCTTTTCTTTGTTTCAAGCGATGGCGTAGGAGGAGCTCAGACCTCAAAGACAAAAAAGTAAATTTGAATCGATCAGGGAAGAGAGGGAATTTGTCGGCGGTTGAAGATTAGAGAAACTTGAGGAGATTGAAGAAGTTACGGAGTTGAATAGAGAACATTGAGCGAAGATTTGAGTTGATAGATGGTTTTTTTTATCTGCAATGAAAATTCAATTTTTTTAAATCTTTCAAGTCAGGGCCGTTTTGTTTTTTTTTCTAAAATGAAAAAACGGTTTTTGGGTTTAGCTCAACCCGACCCAAAAGGGAAAATAGATAACTCGGAATTGACTCGTAAGATTGTACGATCCCACGTCCCCGAGTCCGATTCCATGAATTTTTTATCGATCCTAATCGATCACCGATTGTAGGTACGTAGGCCCTTAAAACTCGTATGAGTCGACTCGCGAGTTTAACTATCTAGAACTAAATCTTCAAAGGAAATTTGTACTAATAATTAATTATTCGAATATATCCGATGAATTTGCCAGATACCTCCATTTTTGGTCTACCCATTTGGGACATCCAGTGGCACGCATTGTTACCGCTCAATGGAAGAGAGCCTAAGTCATACTGCTCTTAAACGGCGCTCCTATCTCGCAGCAAATCCCGCATGAGTCGAAATTCCTCCAAAAGAAATCGAACTCTAGTCAACGACATCACCTTGAACAACTCCAACCAGATGCCCAGAACTCGGGGTTACAGAAACCTCAATTTAAAAAGGCCAAGAATACCAAATTTGAAGACGGTAAACCTTCGGAATTTTTTTAACAGGAAAAAAAGAAAAAAGGAAAAGAGGGAAAAAGAATGTCGTTGACGTCTAAAGCCGGAGGAAGCAAAGGAGGAGCACCGATGGCGATGGAATTAGAGAAGCTAAGCGCTGAGCAGCTAAAAGCCGTGAAAGAGCAAGCTGATATGGAATTTAATCTTCTCCAAGATAGCCTTACCAATATCCGCACCGCCACTGCTCGCCTCGATATCGCTTCCAATGCTCTCAATGACCTCTCCCTCCGCCGCCAAGGTCCCTCCAACTCCCCCTTTTCTTTAGGTTTTAGTACTTCTTTAGGAATTAATTAGTTTTTTTTGTTTAATTTTGTTTTTACATAGTTCTTTATTGTCTTTGTTGATTATGAATTTTAGGTAAGAAAATGTTAGTACCATTAACAGCATCACTGTATGTTGCGGGGACATTGGATGATGCAGACAAGGTGTTAGTGGATGTCGGCACCGGATATTTCATTGAGGTTTGTAATTTTGAGTTTCTATAGTTCTATTATTAGTACTTGCTAAACTCAAATAACTAATGAAATGCTTATGAAAATTATGCAGAAGTCAACTAGCACAGCCAGATTTTAGAAAAAGTTGTGTTATAATTTTTTTTTTAAATGTTAACTTGAATTCATATTAGTAGAAAACTCAAAGCATATTAATAGCTCATTTAGATCGTAATACTTGATTTATTTTATACAACAGTGTGTTGGAAGGGAAAGGAGTGCTGTGCGGAAAGACATAAAATTTCTAGAAATCAAATATCTTTAACAGATGCATGCTTACCTGTAACACGAAATATATATGCATTTAAACTGTATAACTTTGTTCAATACGTTATTAATTTCTCAAGTAAGATTTTCTTACAGTGCATATGAAAATCTTTCCACGTCCTATGATGGGATTTCGAAGATGTAGAGTAGAATCATAGATAAGACAACAACCACCTAATGTGCCTTGAATATTGAAATCACCATATTTTGAATGCAAAAGTTTAAGCCTTTGTCAACTCCTTTCCTTACATATAAATGTATTAAAAAGGAGGGAGACAAGTTAATTAATCACCTTTCTTTTGGCATCTTTCAATAGGACAGTGGTAGGCAATGTTCTAGCATGCCCACGTTTATCCTGTAATCTGTGCTGCAATTTGGAGCGTCAACGACATGAAACTTTTTGTTCTATGATGCGAAGTGTTTTGTTCGCAGTTTGGTCATTAGTCTACCAGAAGTTGTGATATAAACTAATTCTGTATTCATTAATAACTTCTGTTAAAACTTGCACTTCCTTTATGGAAAGTTATTTCCATATGGTATTTTTTTTCATTTCTTAGCTTGTTTAACTATTCAGAAAACCTACTCTGATTAGTTTATTACTTGGAGCAGAAAACAATGGTGGAAGGAAAAGACTACTGCGAGCGCAAAATTAACTTGCTGAAGTCCAACTATGACCAACTTCTTGAGGTTTGTATACTCAGCTTCTTTTCAACTTCTAAGATATGCATGGAGGGCATCCTACACTTTTATGTTCTTCCCCGTATCCATTGTGATAATTTACTTTCGTTGCACTGATTTCCCACATGAAATAAAGTTAAAAAGAGTGTATTTGTTTAATATATTTGCATCTTTTTAACTCCATTTAGTCTTTGTCAAGAATCATTCCTTCAAATTATTTATCTTGTATGAGATCTCTGAATCTTATTTAGTGGTCAATAATGTTTAGCCTATTCTGTATTAGACGTCGGAATCTTATTTAGTGGTAGGTTAGCTATAATTGCTTATGCTGTTTGAGATCTTGGAACCTGATTGTGATTGGCGATAGTTTCCTCTGTTGTTTCACTTTTATTATCCACCTTTTGTTACACTTCTCCATGTTGGGGCAGGCATGCTCTGCTGATTAAGAAAAAAGAGAGTAAGTATATATATCATGTTTACAATAGATAAAGAAGTTCTTGCTTTTGCTTGATTTAATAGAATGCTCTCAGTGGTTTTCTTCTATAGTTAATTTAAAAAAAGAATTACCAAAGATAAGCTTCATAAATATAGTGTTCGTAGAAGAACCAAAGAGAGGATGAATAATGTTTATCTATTACACAGTCATTGAATATTATGGATAGAAAGTTTGAAGCTGATATTGAAACTAAACAAGCTAGGATTCACATGATAAACCAAGAATGGTCCTAAATTAGTAAGGATTTTGTCCTGCATCAGGTATGGGATATTTTGGTGCCCAAGTAAAAGAGAAACACTAACTGTTCCAAGTTTTGATTGTGGTGTTCATTATCCAAATGCGTTGTTTGAGGAACCTATTCAAGCTAACTGTGTGGAATTCACAAAACTTTTGTAGCTACACATTAAGCTACCTCTGGATTGTTCAAATCAGAAAGGTATTCTTTAAATTGCGTGCGCGTGTGTGGGGTGGGGTGGGGTGGGGTGGGGGGGATTAAGTCAAACAAGTAATGGTTGTGCAGTGTAGATCCTCTGCCTTTTATGCTCTCCCGTTCTTGTTCCCTTCATTTTGTGGACAACATCATCACTATTAGGGATATAGATTAAATCATGAAAAGAGTTTTTGCTTGTTTCTATGATTTTAAAATTAAATGTTGGCATAAGATTATCATTTTTCTTTCTTTCAAACTACTAGCAATTTATAATGTAGGCCCAGAAACAAAACTCCACAGACTACCTGATGCAGGAGCATCATCAGTTCATCACACAAATAGTTCTGTTGATGATTCAGAGATATAAGAGAGAGAAAATTAATAAATCCTGCTGCTACTGGATACCTGTGGAATTTATGAGTCAGCCTCATTTGTGGATACCTGTGGAATCCACCGAAGACCACCTGTCCACCTCTATGTCCAAATAGCTTCCTATTTTCCGAAATCTGCGTCCACAATGAAAAGGTTCCTTACATGGTTACCAAATGACCAACAAATGTAGGCCCTATTATTGTATTTTCCTCCAATTCCTCCTAGCATAGTTCTCTCGGCCCTAATCAATTGAGATTTGAGAAGATGATCAATGCTCATGATCATATTTTTGCTTACACTTAGTTATGGAGTGTTTGCAAGTTTTGGAACATTTTTGCAAAAGATTATGATTTCAAGAAATTGTAAGTTGTTAGGAAGGAAGGAATAGACAATTCCAATCTATTCTTTGTTTTGCCAATAGCAAACTAAGATATCATTGAGATCTTTATGTTTCAATACATCACCGAAGGGTCTAATAAAATGAAGTGGGCAGGTACAGGAGCACATAACAGGTCAAAAGAATATATCTTCAATCTCTTCGATTAAGGGAGTTTGTAATGTTTATGCAAGTGGTTGAACACTTTTGTTTAGCATTTGAAAGAGCTAGGTGGACTAGCTTTGTGCAAATGCTGGTCGTAACATTTTGAAGTTCAATGATGTACGGTTGGAAAACATCATCATGCCATTTCAATTTTTGAGATTTCTCAATTTACTAACCAAAATAATTTTTACCTCCCATTAGGACATAGAGTATACGAGTTAGACTTAGTCTGCCATCTCCGTCTTGATACCCTTCAGGTTAGATTCAAAGAATTGGTCATGTCTTAAGTTGTACACGTCATGTAAAAATAAATAAATCTATTCAAATCTGTCCTTAATGACACTGATCATATCTTAAAGGAATAGTACAAATCCTTATGTTGTGCCTAGTCAGACCTTAATAACTTTGTTAAATGTATGATAGCGCATCTGGTCTAATTTGAGTGGAGATTTATATTTATAATATCAGCAAGGGATGTTCAATTGTCAAATAGAGATATTTAGAAAAGTTTATTCAGTCCATATCTTAAAGGAATAGTACAATTCCTTATGGTGTGCCTAGTTAGAACTTAATAACTTTGTTAATTGTATGATAGCTCTTCTGGTCTAATTTGAGTGGTGATTTATGTTTATAATATCAGCAAGGGATGTTCAATTGTCAAATAGAGAGAGATATTTAGAAGAGTTTATACAGTCAAGTACTTTGCCCATAATTTACATTCTTTTCTTCTCTTCAGTAAAGAAAATTAATTGACCAGTATACTTCATAACTGAAATATTAAATAGATTGTCTAGGAAGGCTAGTATAGTTAGCTTAGCACTTCCGACTTGTAACGATAGGTCCCGGGTTTGAAAAACCACGCCCCAATAATAATAATAATAATAATAATAATAATAATATATATATATATATATATATATTAAATAGATTGTTTTTTTTCTTTTCGTTTGGGATGAGCTAGCTGACAATTGCTCTTCAATTCTGTTAAGAATGCAATTGCAAGAGTTTAAGGAAGGATGGTAGAAGATAATATTTAGCAGCAGATTGATCGTTGAAAATAAAGTCAAAACTCAAGTGAATGCCTTTAGAATGTAGTTTTCCTGATTATTTTAGGATTAATGTCATCTAGTTTTCCTGGGCATTTTCATGTTTTAGTTTTATCAAGTTCATTTTCTGTTACTGGGTGGGAGATATTAAATCTTCAGTTTCATGGGGGATTATAAAGTTTATCTAAGTTTTATTAACAGCAGTGTATGAGAAAATGTTATTATTAATGAAAAACACTTTTTGGATCAAGTTCTTCATAGAGAAGGTCTATTTTGTCAGCCCCTATTTTCGGTTTCTGTTAGTTTCACCCAATGAGAATCAAATTCATGACTTTTCTGCCGGGCAACGATTTACTTTATGAACTAGGCAACTATCGTGTTCGACTTTTTCTTATTTGACTTGTACATGTTTGTTTTTGTATCGCATATTACTTGTATTTTCAGAGACTAGAGTTTGTACTGAATTTTACTCCCTCTATTTTAGAATAGAAGAGGTCCTTTAGATTCTTTTTCTCATTTCAAAATAGAGGTCCTTTCCCAACATTTTTTAAGGGTATCTTTCTAAAATTACCCTTGCCCATAATATGGAATAGAGGGGGAGAGATAATTTAAGGGCTTAAGACTTGAGGGCATAATAGTGAAAATTCTTCTTGTCTCTCCTAAGGTCATTCAAGGAAAGGGTTCAGGGACTTGCCTTTCGTTCACCCGATCTCACGTGGTCCAAAGAATCTCGATAGTAGTTCCACTCCCTTTCTTAATCTATGCTAAAATACCTATAAAGACCTGTATAATGAGATGGAGGGAGTAATAGAACTTTAAACAATTTTCATTACCATCATGCTTCAAAAGACTACAGTAGGTGGAAGTCATCTCTTTATTATTTTCTTTTAATTTTTAATTTTTAATTGGGTTATTATGATTCTATGCTGTCATATGTTGTTATATTGCTAATTGCAGGTGGCAACTAAGAAGAAAGGTATAGCGGATGAAGTGGGTGTTGTCTTACAAGCAAAGCTGAAACAATTAGCTCCTGCCCAATAGATACTCAAACTTCAATTTTTGATGCATCATATGGACCTGAATATTTGGAAGCTCTGGGAGAGCCATTTAGCAAAAGGTTTTCTCAAATGCCTTCCTACCAAATCAAACCAGCTACCCTTCAAGTGTTGTTTTCTTTTTTCTTTTTCCCCTTAATTTTGAGAATGTTGTTTTCTTTTTTCTTTTTCCCCTTAATTTTGAGAATCTTGAAATGTTGTTAAACGGAATTACAGCATATATATCGTCTGAAGTCTGAACAATTACTTTTTAAAATTACTTGACAAGTATTTTGAAGTAATTAGATTGTGTATTTAACTAGCTTACATTTTTACTTTTTTTTTATCCCCCCAGGAGGTTTAACTAGCTTACTTGAGTTTACTATTGAGATTATTCTCTCTCTCTCTATTGAGATTAGCTCTCAATAAGCTGCTCGAGCTTGAAGGTCTCGCTGCAATTTGTCTTAGAGCAACAGATAATTGAAAACGACTCAAACAATAAGGCGACTCAAACAATAAGGCGCAAGATTGGCATCCTAATATAAGAGCCAAGAAACTTCTTAATCAAGAATGCCTTTTAACACCTATAAGATACTTAGTTTTTAAGATCATGATTTATCATAAATTAATAATGTCA
Organism: Vinca minor; assembly: GCA_026122235.1. NCBI lineage: Eukaryota > Viridiplantae > Streptophyta > Magnoliopsida > Gentianales > Apocynaceae > Vinca > Vinca minor. The sequence continues at coordinate 48,022 of JAOCZM010000235.1, forward strand.
TTGAGGAAGTAAGGAATTATTCATGGTATTTTGTGATAGCTCTTTTATCTTTGTAAAATGTTCTCGAAACACTTATCTAATCATTTGCTTGCTAAATTTGAACTTAGATTTGTCGCAACAATATTTCGTCCTGGGGGGTTTTCAAAAATATTACTCCCTCCGATTCAAAATATGAGTCATTTTAAAGTTTTCACACAAATTAATATACTAATCAAAATGATTAAAGCACCCCTGATTAATACTCCAAAGAACAAAGAAATTAATAGAGAGTTGAATGGGAACTACACATTTTTACCAAAATGAATATGGGGAGAAAATAATTTAGGGGTAAATTAGCCAATAAATGCACATTTTTTTTGTAAAATGACTTATATTTTGCAACAAAAAACAACTCCTAAAAAACTTATATTTTGAATCGATGAGAGTATTATAATAATAATAATAATAATAACTATCAAGAATTGGATTAAATTGGGTGGAGTAGCTAGTAGTAGTTTAAAAAAGAAAAAGTGTTAATATATATACACACTAACCTAATGACCCGTGCTATGCACGGGAACAAATTTAATTGCTAAGAAAATATTAAATAGTATAAAAGTGAAAAATGATACTTTACCCTGAAATTTTTGTTTGTCTTTTCAAACCGACCTATATAGAAAAAAGAACAAATATAAGAATTCTGTATTTATATGCAAAATATCAAAAACAAAAAAATTATAGTAAGAGAAGAATATTCTTTCAAAGATTACTCAAGGTCAGCATTGTAAATTTTTTTGAAAAAAATTAACTGTTTAAATGAACCATCCAAAAACAAATAAATTCCGTCTCTCCAATTTATTGGTTAAATTTCAACTCATTTAATGACACAATAATATGTAAATGATTCGATCAACTAAAGTTTATTTTTTGAATTTTTTACCCTTTTAATGAAAAAGCGTTTATTGAGTAGTTTGAATGTGGGTTCAACGGAAAACTAAATGAATCGGTAAACGAATTTCTTTGAAAAAAACTTTGACTTTTTTAATGAAAAAGTTAAAAAGTAAATTAGATTTGTCACTCAATTTAATAGACTAAAAAATAACTCAATAAATTCATTCAAAAAAAATCATACCCACTACCTTTATTTATAATGTCGTGAAATTTCAAGAACTATATACACTTTCGATGTATGATCTTAAATAATATTTAAAAAAAAAGTAAAAAAAAAAAATTTAGAATATGAAAATTAAAAAATATTAAAATATTAAAATATATAATTTATTTTGAATAAGTAAAATATGAACTATCCGGAAAAAAATAAAGTCAGCCATTCAAATTCATTAGGTAAATTTCAATTTAGTTCATGATATGATAAGAATTAAATGGCTCGATTAACTTCATACGCTCTCGATGTGAGATCTTGATTAATATTGAAAAAATATAAATAAAAAATTAGAATAATAAAAATTAAAAATATTAAAACATATAATTTAATTTGAATAATCCAAATATGACAAGCTTACTTTTAATTTAATGGATAAAAAATTATTCAAGTAATCAAAATTAGAATATTTACTATTCAAGTCCTACAATTAGTCTTTCAGGTCCTTGAATAACTTTTAAGTCTAGCGATTATTTCTTCAAAAGTTTCTTTCAATGACGGCTCAAGCTCAGGATGGTATGGAAAAATAATTGTTTAATTAAAAAATGTGAAAAAAAAATAAAGTTTGTATCTCCTTCATTGGGCAATTTCCAACTCAGTTAATGATACTCTAAAAATCAAATGGTTCGATCAACAAAATTTAATTTTTAAAGTTTTTACTCTTTTAAAGAAAAAAGTTTAGTGAGTAGGTTCGAGTTCAATATAAAACTAAATGACTGGGTGAACTAATTTTCTTTAAAAAAAAACTTTAACTATTTGAATGAAAAAATTGAAAAGCAAATTGGATTTCTCACTCAATTTAATGGACTAAAAACTAACCCTACCAATTCATTCAATAAAAAAAATCATTCTCAACCCCTTTATTTATAATGTTGTCAAATTTAAAAAACTTCATAAACTTACAATGTAGGATCTTGAATAGTATTGAAAAGAGAAAGAATAAAATAGCTATAAAAATATTAAAATTAACAATTTAATTTAAATAAGTCAAAGATGTCAAGTTATATCATTAATTTAATAAATAAAAAATTATTTCAACCAATCACATTTTTTAAACTAATTAAAAACAAAAAATCCAGAAAAATACACGTGGATTGTGAAGGCTTGTGATTAGTTGAAACTGAAAACAGGTTCTGTAATATAAATATAGATAGATTTCTTGAAAAAAAAATTTTAATTGAAAAATATGAAAAGAAAATAAAGTTCGTCTCTCTTTCATTTGGCAAATTACAACTCAGTTAATTATACTCTAAAAATTACATGGTTCGATTAACAATAGTTAATTTTTAAAGTTTTTACTCTTAAAAAAAAAATTAGTTAGCAGGATCGAGTTCAATAGAAAACTAAATAACTCGTCGAACTAATTTTCTTTTTAAAAAAAAACTTTAACTATTTGAATAAAAAATTGAAAAGAAAATTGGATTTGTCACTCAATTTAATGGACTAAAAATCAACTCCACCAATTCATTCAATAAAAACCGATTCTCAACCCCTTTATTTATAATTTTGTCAAATTTCAAAAAACTTCATAAACTTTCAATGTGGGATCTTGATTAGTATTGACAAGAGAAATAATAAAATAGAATAGGAAAAATAAAATACCTATAAAAATATTAATATTAACAATTTAATTTTAATAGGTCAAAGATGTCAAGCTATATCATTTATTCAATAAATAAAAAATTATTTCAACCAATCATATTTTTTAAACTAATTAAAAACAAAAAGTTCCAGAAAATTACACGTGGATTGTGAAGGCTTGTGATTAGTTGAAATTGAAAATAGGTTATGCAATATAAATATAGATATATTTCTTTGAAAGACAATTGTTTAATTGAAAAATATGAAAAGAAAAATAAAGTCTGCCTCTCTTTCATTTGGCAAATTCTAACTCAGTTAATTATACTCTAAAAAATACATGGTTCGATTAACAATAGTTAATTTTTAAAGTTTTTACTCTTAAAAAAAGGTTTAGTGAGCAGGATCGAGTTCATTTGAAAACTAAATAACTCGTCGAACTAATTTTCTTTTTTAAAAAAAACTTTAACTATTTGAATAAAAAATTGAAAAGAAAATTGGATTTGTCACTCAATTTAATGGACTAAAAATCAACTCCACCAATTCATTCAATAAAAAACCATTCTCAACCCCTTTATTTATAATTTTGTCAAATATCAAAAAACTTCATAAACTTTCAATCTGGGATCTTGATTAGTATTGACAAGAGAAAGAATAAAATAGAATAGGAAAAATAAAATACCTATAAAAATATTAATATTAACAATTTAATTTTAATAAGTCAAAGATGTCAAGCTAATTTATTTAATAAATAAATAATTATTTCAACCAATCATATTTTTTAAACTAATTAAAAACAAAAAATTCCAAAAAATTACACGTGGATTGTGAAGGCTTGTGATTGGTTGAAATTGAAAACATGTTCTGTATTATATATATACACACACACACACACACTAGTCTAATAACCCGTGCGATGCACGAGATTCCGTTTTACTATATAATTAAGAGTACATGAAAATCAAATGGCTCTTTGAGCTATTTTAAAATAATAAAAAAAATTGACTATTGGAATGAAAAGAAAATTGAATTTGGCACTGAATTTAATGGGCTAAATGTCAACCTACCAATTCATTCAATTGAAAAGCATGCTCAACCCCTTTATTTATAATGTTGTCAAACTCCAAAAATTTTGTACCCCTATTTAATACTCCAAAAGAACAAATAAATTAATGAAGAGTTGCATGGGAACTACACATTTTGACAAAAATGAATATATAGAGAAAATAATGTAAGGGTAAATTAGCCAATAAATGCACAATTCTTGTAAAAAAAAAACCTTTTTTTGCAACAAAAATGACTCTTAAAAAAAATTCTATGTTGAATCGGAGGGAGTATAAATTTTATACACATTAATTTTCTTTTATAGTCTTGTCATTTGTCAAGTTTTAAAAATAATAACTATTTTTTTTTATGTGGGAGTCTTTATTGTTGTTAACTCTCTTATGTGACTTTAGATTAATATTTTTTACTTTTTTATTTTATTAAAAATTAAAAAATCTTCAAATTAATACTTTAGTTTGAGAGAGTTTAGAAGAAGATTCACTTGATTTTAGCAGTATAAACGAATCAAATTGATTTTTTTTTCATTTTTAAATATCCATATTTATTTATTTTAAAAAATATATTATGAAAAAAAAATGTTGCATAAGAATAAAAAAAAAAAAAAAAAATGAACATTGTATAAGTCTAAATTAAATCGAACTTGATTGTAAGCTCAATCGAAATTTAGAGGACCCGGTCATCTGAATTACACGTTATTTGTTAAAACTTTAACTATTTATATTTATATAAATAAAAAATATAAGAAGCAAATAAGTGGGCTTCCCTAATTTGATGGGCTGAAATGTCAGCCCAATTTCTCACTCAAAACATGTCAAAGTACTCTCTCTTATAGTATTGTCAAACTCAAAAAAACAATGTAACTTTTCAATGTGGGATACTCTTATAAGTCAATCAAGAGTTTACAACCAAAGTAAAATTTAACCAACCAATAAAAAATTTATAAAATAATTAATTGAACCAAAATTCATGGAAATTACACGTAGGATTTAGAAGAATGTGATTGGCTGAAACTGAAAACAGGCTATGTTATATATATATATATATATATATATATATATATATATATATATATATATATATATATATATATATATATATATAGGGATTCCATTTTACTATATAATTAAGAGTATATGAAAATCAAATGACTCTGTGAGCTAATTGAAAAAAAAATTGACTGTTGGAATGAAAAAGTTGAAAAACAAATTGAGTTTGCCACTGAATTTAATAGGCTAAATACCAACCCACCAATTCATTCAATTGAAAAGCATGCTCAACCCCTCTATTTATAATGTTGTCAAACTCCACAAATTTTGTACATTTTCAATGTGCGATCTTGAATAATATTGAAAAGGAAAAATAAATATCTAGAAAATTAAAATAGAAGAAAAAAAATTCATAAAAATATTAAATTATACAATTTAATTTGAATAAGTTAAAGATGTCAATCAATATTTTTAAAATAATTAAAAAAAAAATCAAAAAAAATTGGAAATTAGATTGAGGAACCGGCTCGAGAACTCTATAGTGCTAAAAAATAGCAAATGTCTTTGCTGATATCATATATAAGTTTTATACACATTAATTTTCTTTTATAATCTTTTCATTTGTCAAGTTATAAAAATAATAACTATTTTTTTAGATGAGAGTCTTTATTGTTGTTAATTTTCTTATGTGACTTTAGATTAATATTTTTTATTTTTTATTTTATTAAAAAAAAATTTGCAAATTAAATACTTTTAGTTTTAGAGAGTTTAGAAGAAGATTCACTTGATTTTTGCAGTATAAACGAAGCGAGTTGATATTTTTTTAAATATCCATATTAATTTATTTTTCAAAATATATTATGCAAATAAAAATGATGCATAAGAATAAAAAAATAATAATAATAATTAACATTGCATAAGTCTAAGCTAAATCGAACTTCATTGTAAGTTCAATCGGAATTCAGAGGACCCGGTCATCCGAATTACCCGTTATTTGTTAAAACTTTAACCATTTATATTTGTATAAATAAAAAATATAAGAAACAAAAGTGTGTTTCCCTAATTTGATGGGCTGAAATGTCAGTCAAATTTCCCATCAAAACAACATGTGAAAGTACTCTCTTTTTGTGTTGTCAAACCCAACAAAACAATCTAACTTTTGAATGTGGGCACACATTTACTCCTTTTATAAGAGTTCTTAGTCTTCTCATTTTTTATTTTATTAAAAAAAATACAGAACTCTCTAAAATTACACGTAGATTTTTAGAGAATGTGATTGGTTAAAAATCAAAAACACCTTATGTATGTAATATAAATATAGTTAGATTAGATTAGATATACAGTGAAACCTCTATACAGTAATACTCTTGGGACTGGACAAAAATATTACTATTGGGAGGTTATTCTTAAATAGAGGCTTACATATAAAAATTATATTTTTTTAAAAGTAACTAATACAAATTATACGACACTTAGAAATGTGTTCCTTATATTTTAAAAACATGTGTTCCTACACTATATTAGTTAAATACCAATTACACGATACTACACAATATTTAGGCAACTACTATACATGGTTTATAGATGTAAAGCCACATACAATTGAAAACTGCTTCAAGTACTGCAAAATTCGAACAGATAGTGCCGATGACGAGTTACTACGAACGCGCAAGTTTAAGGATGTGATATTAACCCAAAAAATTAAGTCATTGTCACAGACAATTTTAGACAAATATTTCATATCATCTTAAGTTTAATGTAAAATTGTTAAACAATTATGGATGTTTTATATAGATATATAAATATATTTAAAATTTAATGTTATTTTATTACTATATGGAGGTAAATTTCTTAAGGAGGGTCCTAAAAAAACATGGAATATTACAATGTAGAGTTTATTCTTATTTATAACTGGTCCCGAGTTGGGACCATCATTTTTTATTATTATAAGGAGTTTATTCTTATATAGAGTATTCTTATATAGAGGTTTGACTGTATTAGATAGTCTAATAACATGTGTTATTCTCGGGATTACATTTTATGATATAATTAAGAGTATATGAAAACAATGGCTCTGCAAGATTTTTTTTTAAGTTTTGACTCTTTAAATGAAAAACAATAATAAGCAAGTTTTCTCGCAGGTTATACCAAAAATCACAAGGCTCTGTAAGGAAATTTTTTATTTTTTTTAAAATAAATAAATTTGACTATTGAAATTAAAAAGTTGAAAAGCAAATTGAGCTTGCCACTTAATTTAATGGGCTAAATATCAACCCACCAATTTATTCAATTGAAAAACATGCTCAACCCCTTTATTTATAATGTTGTCAAACTCAAAAAATTCCGTACACTTTCAATGTGGGATCTTGAATAATATTGAAAAGAAAAAAGAAAAATCTAGAAAATTAGAATAGAAGAAAAGACATAAATATATTAAAAACCATAACTTTAGATTAATACTTTTTACTTTTTTTTTTATTTTATTAAAAATTAAAATTTCTACAAATTAATACTTTAGTTTTAGAGAGTTTAGAAAGATATTCACTTGTTTCCAGTATAAACGAAGCGAATTGATTTTTATTCATTTTAAAATATCCATATTTATTTATTTTTCAAAAGATATTATGAAAAAAAAAAATGCTGCATAAGAACAAAAAAACAAAAAATGAACATTGCATAAATCTAAGCTAAATCGAACTTGATTGTAAGCTCGTTCGGATTTCAGAGAGTCCGGCCATTTAAATTACACGTTATTTGTTAAAACTTTAACTATTTATATTTATATAAATAAAAAATATAAGAAGAAAATAAGTGTGCTTCCCTAATTTGATAAGGTGAAATGACAGCCCAATTTCTCACTCAAAACATGTGAAAGTACACTCTTTTATAGTATTCTCAAACTCAAACAAAAATGTAACTTTTCAATGTGGGATACTCTTATGAGCCAATTAAAAGTTTACAATAAAAGTAAAATTTAACCAACCAATCGAAATTTTATAAAATAATTAATTGAACCAAAATTCATGGAAATTACACGTAAGATTTAGAAGAATGTGATGAGTTTTGAATTTTGAAATTAAGGAACATAATATAATGATTGTAGATTATTATATCATCCAAAAAATACGGTTAGTTTAGATTTGTTATAGATCGTGGAAAAGTTTACTTAAATTACCATTCCATTGAAAGAATTAAATAAAATAGTTGTCAAATACCTACTAGAGTATCTGGCAATGTGGTGTAGCATTTGAACTGCTGGCTTGGGATCGAATCCCTCCTCCCCCAATTTAAATAAAATAGTTCAATGTTTTTGCACCAATCAAAAGTTTTATAACTAATTAAAAACATAAAATCCTAGAAAATGACATGTGGCATTATATATATACAAATCTGAAAAGTTGCTCTGTAATATATAGATAGATTATAATTTTTTTTAAAAAAAATTTGACTATTGGAATGAAAAAGTTGAAAAGAAAATTGAGTTTGCCACTAAATTTAATGGCTAAAAACAACCCACCAATTCATTCAATTGAAAAGCATGCTCAACCGAATTGATTTTTTTCATTTTTAAATATCCATATTTATTTATTTTTGAAAAGATATTATGAAAATAAAAATATTGCATAAGAATAAAAAAAAGTAAAAAAAATGAACATTGCATAAGTCTAAACTAAATTGAACTTCATTATAAGTTCAATCGAAATTCAAAGAACCCGCTCATCCGAATTACCCATTATTTGTTAAAACTTTGACCATTTATATTTATATAAATAAAAAATATAAGAAGCAAATAAGCGTGTTTCCCTAATTTGATGGGTTGAAATGTCAGCACAATTTCTCACTCAAAACAACATGTTAAAGTAGTCTCTTTATAGTGTTGTCAAACTCAACAAACAATCTAATTTTCAATGTGGAATGCATTTACTCCTTTTATAAGAGTTTTTAGTCTTCTCCTTTTATTTTATTAAAAAAAATACAGAAGTCTAAAAAATTACACGTAGAATTCTAGAGAATGTGATTGGTTAAAAACAAAAACGCCTTATGTAATATAAATATAGTTAGATTAGACAGTCTAATAACATGTGCTATGCTCGGGGTTCCATTTTACCATATAATTATGTGTATATTAAAACAATGGCTCTTTAAGCTATTTATTTTTTTTAAGTTTTGACTCTTTAAATGAAAACAAAATAATAAGCAGGTTTTCTCGTAGGTTCTACAAAAAATCAAATGGCTCTGTGAGCTAATTTTTGTTTTAAAATTCTTTTTGACTATTGGAATGAAAAAGTTGAAAAGAAAATTGAGTTTGCCACTGAATTTAAAAGAAGATTGAAAAACATGCTCAACCCCTGTATTTATAATGTTGTCAAACTCCAAAAATTTCGTACACTTTCAATGTGGGATCTTGCATAATATTGAAAAGGAAAAAGAAAAATATAGAAAAATAAAATAGAAGAAAAGTAAAAACAATAAATATATTAAAAGCCATAACTTTAAATTAATATTTTTTACTTATTTTTATTTTATTAAAATTTAAAATTTCTACAAATTAATACTTTAGTTTGAGAGAGTTTAGAAGAAGATTCACTTGATTTTTGTAGTATAAACGAATCAAATTGATTTTTATTCATTCTTAAATATCCATATTTATTTATTTTTCATAAAATATTATGAAAATAAAAATGCTGCATAAGAATAAAAAAAATAAAAAATGAACATTGCATAAGTCTAAGCTATATCGAACTTGATTGTGAACTCAATCGGAATTCAGAGGATCCGGTCATCTGAATTACCCTTTATTTGTTAAAACTTTAACTATTTATATTTATATAAATAAAAATATAAGAAGTAAAAAAGTGGGCTTCCCTAATTTGATGGGCTGAAATGTCAGTGCAATGCAATAGCACCTACTTACTATTGTTAGTAACTTGTTCTGGATGTCTTTATAGATATAAATGTTCTTCGTGCTAATTAATTTTTACAACAAAAGAGTTTATGTGAATATCTTTTCATGCTAATTAACTTTTACAATAAATGCTCTTCCCGCTAATTAATTAATAAATGGATGCTCAATCGACAATAGGTCTTTTATTTTCTTTTTCTTTTTTACAATTACTATCAAACGATATAAAATCATATTGACATAATAGAAAATAGCGAAATAAAAATGATCTATTTGCACAAAATTAGAATGAAGAGTTTGAAATCTATAAATGAAACTGTACATTTCTAAAACAAATTTACTAACTTGTGATATGTAAGGGAAAAAAAGTCAAAGAATGATTTACTTAATTTTTAGTTCAATGATTAAATACTTACCACTCTTCTCTGTCTTTGTTATCCCACCCTCTCCCTCTAGAAAAGAAATAGAATGTTATGAACCTCACAATGTTTCTATTCCAAATATTAGTAATTTAAGAGATAGAATATAATGTGATATTTTATGAGATTGTTTGACCTCCCTCTTTTGCTTAAACTCATTAAATATCCATAATTCTCCTTTCATCTCCATATCGATGTCGCTACGAAACATTAATTTATTTTCTAAAATAAAGATGCTTTGTCTTTCAACAAAAAGAATTTTAGAATATCCTACTAAAACAAAAATAAACAATTAAACAATTTATTCTTTCGTTTATGTTTTTAACCTCCCTTTATAAATATAAACATCTTGGAACATATAAAGGGTTTGAAGCTTTTAGTTGTGGAAAAGAGTTGTAGGTGTAAAATAAGGATAAAAGATCCGAGAAAATAAGGATCGGTTGAATTTTTGTGCACATAATGTGTAAAATATATATAAAAAAGAAAGTGTAAAATGTCTATAAAGTATCCAGAGATGTGGGTTCAGTGAAAATCCATAAAGACTATATATATATATATATATATACTAGCAAAAATACCCGTGCTATGCACGGAAACGTAATGTTTAATGAAAGAAAAAATGTCAAAGTAATTTTGTAACTCAAAACATGTCAAAGTACACTCTTTTATAGTATTGTCAAACTCAAAAAACAATGTAACTTTTCAATGTGGGATACTCTTATAAGCAAATTAAGAATTTACAACCAAAGTAAAATTTAACCAACCAATCAAAATTTTATAAAATAATTTATTTAACAAAAATTCATGGAAATTACACGTAGGATTTAGAAGGATGTGATTGGCTGAAACTGAAAACAGACTCTGTAATATAAATATAGATAGATACTCCTTCCGATTCAAAATATAAGTCTTTTTAGGAGTTTTCACACAAATTAAGATACTAATCAAGATGACTAAAGTACCCCTAATTAATACTCCAAAAGAACAAATAAATTAATGAAGAGTTGCATGAGAACTGTACATTTTGACAAATATGAATATATGGAGAAAATAATATAAGGGTAAATTAGCCAAGAAATGCACCATTCTTGTAAAAAGACCTATATTTTGCAACAAAAAATAACTTTTAAAAAAACTTCTATTTTGAATCGGAGGAAGTATAAATTTTATGCCCATTAATTTTCTTTTATAGTCTTGTCATTGGTCAAATTTTAAAAATAATAATTATTTTTTTATGTGGGAGTTTTTATTGTTGTTAATTCTCTTATTTGACTTTAGATTAATATTTTTAACTTTTATTATAATTAAAATTTCTACAATTTAATAGTTTAGTTTTAGAGAGTTTAGAAAAAGATTCACTTGATTTTTGCAGTATAAACGAAGCGAATTGATTTTTTTTTAAATATCCATATTTATTTATTTTTAAAAATATATTATGAAAATAAAAATTCTCCATTAGAATAAAAAAAATGAACATTGCATAAGTCTGAGCTAAATCGAACTTGACTATAAGCTCAATCGGAATTCAGAGGAACCGGTAATCTGAATTACCCGTTATTTGTTAAAACTTTAACTATTTATATTTATATAAATAAAAAATATAAGAAGCAAATAAGTGGACTTCCTTAATTTGATGGGTTAAAATGTCAGCCCAATTTTGTAACTCAAAACATGTCAAAGTACTATCTTTTATAGTATTGTCAAACTCAAAAAACAATGTAACTTTTCAATGTGGGATACTCTTATAAGCCAATTAAGAGTTTACAACCAAAATAAAATTTAAATTAGCATTCCATTAAAAGAATTAAAGAAAATAGTTGTCAAATACCTGCTAGAGTAGTTGGCAATGTAGCGTAGCATCCGGCTTGCAGGTCGGGGGATTGAATCCCCCTCTCCCAATTTAAATAAAATAGTTTAACATTTTTGCACCAATAAAAGTTGATATTTAATTTTTATTAAGATAAGTTAATTTTCAATTAATTTAATTAACCTAAATATTTTCAACCAATAAAAATTAGTAAATTAATTAAAAAATGTGAAAATCTAAGAAAATAGTATTGAATAAATATATAGATACAAACATATGTATGTATAAGGCTTCGTAATATATATATATATATATATATATATATATATATATATATATATATATATATACACACACACACAAATGACCCGTGCTATGCACGGGAACAAATTTAATTGTTAAAAAAAAGTGAAAAATGATACTCTAGACTGATATTCTTGTTTGGTTTTTCAAACCTACCTATATAGAAGAAAAAAATATATAAGAATTTTGTATTTATATGCAAAATATATATAAAAAAAAAAGTTCTGGTAAGAAAAGAATATTATTTCAATGATTTCTCAAGGTCGGCGTTGTAAGTTTTTTTGAAAAAATTAACGGATTAAATGAACCATCCAAAAACAAATAAACTACTTCTCTCCAATTTATTAGGGCAAATTACCACTCATTTAATGACACGATAAAAATTAAATGACTCGATCAGCTAAAGTTTATTTTATTTTTTATTTTTTTACCCTTTTAATGAAAAAAGTTTGGTGAGAAGTTCGCATGCGGGTTCAACAGAAAACTAAATAGTTTGGTAAGCTAATTTTCTTTTAAAAAAACTTTGACTGTTGAAATAAAAAAGTTAAAAAGAAAATTAGATTTTTCACTCAATTTAATAGACTAAAAAGTAAATCAACAAAGTCATTGATTAAAAATCCTACCCAGTACCTTTATTTATAATGTCATCTAATTTCAAAAACTTTATACACTTTTGATGTGGGGTATCGAATAATATTGAAAAAAAAGGAAAAGAAAAGATTTCAGCAGGAAAAATATTAAAATATATAATTTAATTTAAATTAGTCGAATATGAACTATCCGAAAAAACAAATAAAGACCGCCTCTCAAATTCATTAGAGAAATTCCAATTTAGGTAATGGCGCAATAAGAATTAAATGACTCGATTAACTAAAGTTTTTTTTTTTTTTTTTTTTTTAATTTTTGACCCTTTTAATGGAAAAGTTTAGTGAGCATGCTTGCTTGTGTGTTCAACAGAAACTAAATGGTTAGGTGAACCAATTTTTTTTTAAAACAAAAACTTTTACTTTTGGAATTAAAAAATATAAAAGCAAGTTAGATTTGTCACCAAACTTTATGGACTAAAAAAAACTCAACCAATTAATTCAATTAAAAAACATGCTCAAACCCTCTATTTATAATGTTTTCAAATTAAAAAAAACTTTATACACTTTCGATGTGCGATTTTGAATAATATTGAAAAAATAACATTAGAAAATTAGAATAGAAAAAAAAACCAATTAAAATACTAAAATATATAATCTAATTTGAATAAGTCTAATATGAACCTTCTAAAAAGAAAATAAAATTCATCTTTCCAATTCATTGGGCAAATTCCAACTCAGTTAATGATACGATAAGAATTAAATGTTCGATCAACTAAATTTTATTTTTTGAAATTTTGACTCTTTTAATTAAAAATGTTTAGTGAGGAGGCTCGCATGCGGGTTTAACAGAAAACTAAATGGTTCGTTACACTTAATTCTTATCGTATTTGAATTTGAATAAAAGATGGGAAGCATAATTTAACTGAAACTACTAATCAATAAATCAATGTGAGATTAATAAAAACAAAAAATAAAAGTGAGTGGTTGGTTATGGATTTGCAAGGAACGTGATAAGAGGGCTAGAAATACAGGAGTCCGTGCTGGTGGAGTAATTAATATTTTTTTTTGATTTATTTCAAACATTTAAAATCTTCTTAACCAATCACAACATTTGAAATTAATTAGAAAAATATTTAATCTAGAAAATTTAGATTAGATTGGGAGTTTAAAACTGAAAAGTGTGTTCAAGATTATGAGGAAAAATTTAATATTGTTGAGATATTTGGGTAAGTAATTTGATATTTAATTTTTTTTAAAGATAATAATTTTTTTGAATTAATTTAATTAATCGAAATTTATCTCAACCAATCAACTTTTTCTATAATAATTAAGAGTTAGAAAATTCGAGAAATTTGGGTTAAAATTTTGAAGATTGTTAAAAATTGAAAACATGTTATGTAATATAAATATAGATTGATTATGGAAAAATATTTTAAACCAATGAAATTTTTTTATAAAAGAATTTAAGTGTTAATTTTTTTTTTATAAACTTCTAAAATATAATGATAAAAGAAGAGGCTAAGAGTATGAGATGAGTTTTGAAATTTGAAATTAAGGAAGATAATATATTTAATGTAGATTTTTATATCATACCAAAAATACTATTAGTTTAGATTTGTCAAAGATCGTGGAAAAAGTTTACTTAAATTAGCATTCATTGAAAGAAAATTAAATAAAATAGTTGTCAAATATCTGTCAGAGTAGCTGGCAATGTGGTGTAGCATTTAACTTGCACGTCGTAGGATCGAATACCACTTCCCCCAATTTAAATACAATAATTCAATTTTTTGCACCAAAAAAAAGTTTTATAACTAATTAAAAACATAAAATCCTAGAAAATGACACGTGACATGCTATAACTAAATATCTGAAAACAGGCTCTGTAATATAATTGAAGATTGATATATATTCCTAAACTATTTTTCCCTTTTTCTATTAATAAATTTTAATTTCAACTCATTTTATCTCTGAACTATTTTCGGATTGTTACTTTTGTCAAATTAGTGTAAGACTAGTGATTTTCGGCCAATTTTAATAACGTATTCTGCACATGTCTCCATCCTTAAAGACTTCAATTGATACTAATACCCTTAAGGACATATGCAGACCATAATATCAAAAGTAGTCGAAATTCACTAACTTTATAGTAATTTGACAAAAATATCAATCCGAAAATAATTTAGAAACAAAAAGAGTTGAAATAAAATTTATTAATAAAAAAGAAGAAGAAGAAGATATATATATATATATATATATATATAATGTGTTGGGACTAAATCTATGATTTTTCCATATATAATAAGGGGAGGGTGAAGAGAGGTGGTTGTGTGTTGCCAAAGATGGAAGAGGTGAATGGAGGTGGGGAAAAATACCAAATCCACCAGTCGTAAAATGTCGTAAGACTAATTATATGAATTTACCTTTAAATAATTAGGAGGAGGGGATTATATTATTTGATCTTCCTAAATTACCCTTGACTAACAAAAAATGGAACAAAAAGACCAAATCCACTATTCATAAAATGTTTCAGTACCTAAAGAGGAAAATAAATAGAAAAATGACCAAAACCACAAGTCGTAAAAGGTTTTGGGACCAAATCTATGAATTTTCATATATATATATATATATATATATATTAGTTTAAAAAGAAAAGAGAATGAAATATTAGTAGTAAAAGGTGGCATAAAAGAAAAAAACAAAGAGTTAAATTGATGCTATAACTAAACTACAGGTGGTTTTATGCAATTCCCGTAAGAGGAAATTGTACCAACTATATAAGTTTCACTCTCCACTCCGAAAAAAATCAAAAAAAAAAAAAAAAATAGAGAAAAAGCGCGCGCTGATAGCTAGTAACTGTAGGGTTTGGATCAGATGGAGTCGGGCACTGAAGAAGGATCTTCAGCGTACTCTGCTATGGATGATTACGAATCGTTGATTTCGACAACGGATACAGAGCTCTTGAAACGGGCATGGCGGAACGAGAAGGCCGCTCCTCAGATTCTCCAATTCGAGGCAGATTTGGTTGACAGATCAAGCAAACAAATTGCATTGATGGTACGAAAATGTTTTATCACTGATTATTTTCTGTTCTATACCCCTAATTTCGTTTTAATATTTTCAATTCCGTCTGCCAAATTGATTAATGGATTAAGAAATTCAATTTAAGGATATTCTATTCTAGTGTTTGATTTTGTTTATTCTGTATACTTTTAATTTTTTTAGGTTTTTTTCTGTGTTCTTTTTAATGTAATTTGAGGTATGAATTTCTAATTTTTGGAGTAAAATTAAGGATACTTGAACCAAAAACAAATGTGGTTAGAGATTGGATAAGGGTTGTTAAGGCGCGCATCAGGTGTGATGCCCAAGTAATAGCGCCTCAAAATCTCAGGCGCGCCTCTCTGATGTAGAAAAGGATACAGGCTCGCCTTTGTGTAATTAATCCTTTGGGAGACAAAAAAAACATTTTTTACTATATTTTCCTACAACACTAGTCCATATTCTTTTGTGATTTGTACCCATGTGCCGGCATGTGCCTTTGTGTAATTAATCCTTTGGCAGCCAAAAAAACTCAAAAATACCTGTTTACTATATTTGCCTACAACTCTAGCCCATATTCTTCTGCAATCTGTACCCATATGCCATCACCGACTATGTACTATTAACCGGTGATGGTAGTTCTAAACTACCCACCAGGCACGAGAACAAGAATCTCTATGTCAATATGTAAATAAAGGTAGTTCTGAATTACATGGGAAGTTGTTAGGCATACATTTCTTGGGATTCATAAAATTATGATAATTAGGCATTAGAGTTTTTCACTTATTTTAATTTGATTTTGGTATTTATGTTTATTTATTATTACATTTATCAAAATTAACATGCTATAAATATATAAAATATTTATATTTAAAGTGCCCCTTTTTTACAAAAGGTGTGCGCCCTTTTGCGCCTTGCGCCTCAAGGCTCTAGACCCCCTTTGCGCTTTTGTACGCCTTAACAACACTGGATTGGATAGCATTATGGAATCTTGAGATTTTGCGGAAGTAGAACCTAGGTTTCTAAGAGATTTTGCGGAAGTAGAACCTAGGTTTCGAAGAGAATTTGCAGAATTGAGATTTTAACCTTTGTGGCTTGAGCAGTCAAGTTCAAGTTCCATATTATGACCGTGCACTTGATTTGATTCTTGATGTTGTGTAATCTCATGGTAAGTTTATCCTTCCAGAATGAATTTATTTTGTGTACTCTAAAATGCAGTAGACAAACTTAGTGAGGTTAACCCTGCGATTTTATTTGAAATATCACTATTGGCTTATTCTTCAGCAATAAGAAGTATAAAAAGTTATATCCCAATATGACTTCTCTCAGATTTGACTACACAGATCGATCTGTCTCAAATTGTTCATCTTTTTTCCACATTAGGATTGGCTGAACAAACTAAAAATGATCAAAAGGATTTCTATAACAAGATAAACTTATGCAATCGGCACAAGAAAGCAAAGTACTCAAGATCTTCATTTCCTCCACAAAATATAGTTATCGAATGGCTAACGGCTTAAATACTGAAACATGTTTATCTGTCAAAAATATAGTGATGATAAGATTCTGTAATCTGGTGTTTGATCACGGACTAGTAAATGGGTTATGATTTTTCTTCAATTTGAGTTTTTTATGAGCAGAAATTTCAGTGCTGTTACAGACTTACAGTGACTGCATCACCAATGAATACCATCTCACACATTAATCTCATGTGAGGAAATAACGTACTGGTTCCTACAGTTAGTCAACTTATGAACTTGATTTCCTCAACTGCTACCCAAATATATTGACACCCACTTTAAACTCAGCAAATTCAGAATGCAGTATGTCTGTAAGATTAGCTGATCTTATTTGATTGAAGAGCCTGGATTTGTCATATTCCTTTTATAGGATAATTGATGCATGTTCTGAATTTTAGTTTTCAGCGTATTTTTTTAACCATTAATTTTCTAAAATGTAGTTTAGTATTTTCATAGTTAATACACTGTATCTTCTATTAGACATTATAACATTTTCAGATACATTGGTTGAGCTTTGAATCAGGTTTACGGTGGTACTGTGACTGCTGTCACGGCCATTTCTTGTGTCATGTCTCCTAACTCCTAAGGCCACACGACACAAGAAGAGCCCCAAATTTCTTTATGATGTATTAAAAATAATTACTAATAACTTGGTGGTTGAGTATCTAATTTGTAATTTTGGAGACTCGTGATCAAACCTTGAGAACTTAAAAAAAAAAGTTACTAGTTTTATATTCTTTTGAGCTCAATGTTAAAATAATAATAATAATCTAGGACATATTGATCAAATAAACCACTGTTCTTGGAAATAATATTGTACCAAGATTAAAGTTGATGTTTAATTAATCCTAATTGTGCTATATGTTATGGAAGGCACTTCCCAAAGGCCAACCTACTCAATCATTTAATTCTTTCCAATAGGTTTGAAAATTTTTGTTTGTGTTTGTTTTTTGCTAATAAATAGTTAGGAGTCTGCCTAACCCCCACCATTTTGGTGGTTTTGTTTTGTTTTTCTTAAACTTTCAAATCCCGCTAATTCTTTCAAATCCCAACGCAACTTTGTGCTCAAGCATTCAAAGAACACCATCCCAGTCACCAATTTTATTGCAGATACCTGATATCGTTGCTACTGCTGAAGGAAATTTTCAAAATTAAAATTGCTTAAATCATATTTGAAATCAATTATGTTACAAGATCGATTAAGTGGATTAGCGACATTATCTATTGAGAGCGATATGTTAGATCTTTATTATAAAACTTCAATAAATATTTTTGCTACTCCAAAAGCTAGAAGAATAAGATAAAAGAGTTTTTAAATTAGGCTTCTCCTACATGTTTCGCCCAAGGTCTCCAAAAGTCTAAACCTGGCCCTGAGTGCTGTCAGTGTTGGTTTTTTAATCCTTCTGTTTTAAAAATTTCTGATGATTGACTGGAACTGATCTAAATGTAGGAGACTATTAATTTATGTTCTATACCCCCAATTTCGTTTTAATTTCTTCAATACTGTCTGTCAAATTGGTTAGGGATTATGAAACCTTTCAATTTAAGGATGTTTCTACTTTCTACTGCAGTGTTTGATTTTGTTTATGTTGCTTGATTTTCATTTTTTAAGGTTTTTTCTGTGTTCTCTATAATGTAGTTTGAGAGATTAATTTTCTAATTGTTGGAGAAAAATAAAGGATACTTGAAATGAAAAAAATATATGCAGTTAGAAATCGGATAGTGTTATGCAATATTGTAGATTGCCTTCTTTGAATGAATAAAATCAGAAGGTTCAACTATTGTAAATTGCCTTCTTGGAATGAATAAAATCAGAAGACTCGTGCAAATACAACCAACCCTGCAGCCTAAGTAATAATAACAAACTAATCTAACTGGCTAATACATCTCGATTTGAGCTGGAAATGGATCTACATTCTGCTGCATTGAAAGGTCAAAGGCTCGTGCAATTTTTGTAATCTGCTATTCTGGAACTAGTGCATTGCTGAACTGAGCTTTGAGGACTTGAGCTGATCTGGAAATGATGAAACTTAACAAATATGTTAGAAAATTTTGGGGTGTTCTTGTATTCTGAATTCTCTCATTGAAAGACTTCAAGATACCTTTTGTAATGTTTTCTGAATTTTTTTCTTAACAAATAGATGATTTTTTTTATTTTTATTTTTTATTGATGAAATTATCATGTGTTTTAATTCTTAGATTTATACCGTATTGGAGGATACAATCTTGCCAATTTCATTAATTTTCGGCAATGTAATAATTAAATGCTGGGTTTCATAACGAAGCTAATGGGATTTTATAAAAAAACATTATTACTCCCTCCGTCCTATTTCTATTGACCTACTTACTATTTTTTACTGTCTCAAAATTTTGACACTTTACTTAACTACAAACTACATTTTTTCTTAAGTTCCAAATCCACCCTTGACTCATTAATCCACAAAACACCACATGTAAGACTAATTTACTGTAGTCAACACCACTCATCCTTAATTCTTATGCCAAGTCAAACACTGTCAATAGAAATGGGACGGGGGAGTATTATTATCTTTTTTTCCCCCCTTTTCCTTGTTAAATTGTGTGTTTTGACATGCAACTATTGAGTGGCAGGGGAATATTTTTGTCTCTTTTGACACTTAAACCCACTAAATATATTGGCTACAGATTGTGGGTTTAAGGTAGGGATGGCAATTTGACCGTGATCCGTTGATCCGATCCGCTCCGCCCCGATAGCTTTTGGGGCAAATCAGATCTGATCCGTATATAAAATGGGGCAGATCAGATCCGCTCCGCGAACGGAGCAGATCAAATTCGGTTTTCACCCCCGACCCGATCCGCTCCGATCCGCCCCGATCCGCTCCGCACATATATAATAATAAGAGGATTCTATGTGCTAATTTTTTAATTGCGTTTTTAGTCCAGACTATAAATAGTCTCTTCAGAGAAAACCCTAGCAGTAAATTCACAAAAATTATTTTCCCTTTCTTCTCCTTCTCCGTCCAGAAAACCACCGACGCCTCCTCTCCGTCCTTCTCCTTCTCCGGTGCTCAACCACCGACGCGTCCTCCTCTCCTTCTCCTTCTCCGGCTCTCAACCACCGACGCCTCTCCTTCTCCTTCTCCACTGCTGCTCGTAGCCTCCACCGCTGGTTTTTCCTCAGGTGGTTTTTCCGGTAAGTCTCTTCCATCTCCACCGCTCGCCGCTACCGCCGCCATTGAGACGCCGGATTGTTCAACATACATCTGTTAAAAAAATTTTGAAAAAAAAATTCGTGGGGCAGATCGGATCGGATCGGATCGGAACCCGCTCCGGACGGAGCAGATCACGGAGCAACAAAATTTGATCCGGGACGGATCGCGGATCGACCCTTTGAAATCGCGGATCGGATCTGGTATTTCAGGTATCCGCCCCGATCCGCCCCATTGCCATCCCTAGTTTAAGCATATGACATGGCTTACAATAGATTGTATAAGGAACAATGAATAGCAGTTGAGGGCTTGGAAGTTGGTTGCTTGATAGCTAAAGCTTATTTCATCTTTGCACGAGTTCAATACATCATGTTTAGCAGAAAGACGGATATTCCTTGCTCATTATCAGACAATCACTTATTCACAAACTTCGTGTGGGACTAATAGTTTTCATTTCCCATCTCCGCTTAGCCCTATCCCCCTCTAGGGGTATTTTAGTGATAGGTTCTATAGGAAGTGGACGATCCTACAACATTTGAAGAATATTTAAGGCTCAGTAGAGCCTACAAGTAGTAAGATCTTGTTAGTCCATGCATTTTCTTTCTAATTGCAATGCAGTCTATTGTCAGCAGTACTTATAATTAGGTCTCTCTCTCTCTCTCTCTCTCTCTCTCTCTCTCAGTGTCTCACTGACAAACAGAAATTAGGAAAGCAGATGCTGATAGATGAATTAATGATCTCAAACTTAAATGAATCTTAATGTGGACTCCTCGGAGCTTCTTCGCTGTGGATATCCTTGAATGTATGTCATGTATGCTGTCTTTAATTAATAATACTGCTTCACTATTGTTTTTTCAGGAAGGGTATCTTGAGGAATACACAAGCAGTGGGTTTGACCCACTTACAGTTTCTCTTCATCAGATGGACTTTGACAGGACCCTTTTTCTTTTGAGATCATACTTGAGGACTCGTATTCAAAAGGTAGCAATAAAGTAGACATTTGACTGTGTTTTAGGCTTTATCTGGTGTAAGTTTTTCTTTTGAGTGATTTCTATTGAGAAAAGCCTAGCAATGCCGAATCGTCAAGTGTTGTGTTGAAAGGCTGCAATTTGCTGAGCTTCTATATGCTGACTACTTATGCGTGACTCCTATTTCTTATTCTTCTATCTCAGATTGAGAAGTACATGTTTCACATCCAAAAGACCACTGAGTTGTGGAATCGGCTGTCAACGGAGGAACAAAGTTTTGCTGAAAAGTAAGACGATTTCTGTGTGACTGTGCGAAAATACATGTTGAGAGTATGTCAATTGTGGAACTAACTTTTGGTTTCAGGTGTACGAAAGACATGAAACAGCATTTAGACCAATCTGTGCTCTCAAAATTGAAGGAGAGTTACAGCATGCATCTACAACAATCTACAAGTAGTGAAGGGGATGACATGGGTAAATGTCTTGTATTTATAACTTTGGAAGATGATATTCACACTCCCAATAAAGCTTCTTGCACTCATCTTCCTCTATTTTTATTGCAATTACTTTTATATCCATAGCCACAAAACAAGTGGACTCCAATAATTTCCATTTACTAAATTTTTCCTCTCTAATAAAAAGAGAAAACTAAATTACTACTACTTTAAACATTTAAATCTAATTTTCTCTTACTTCTTAATCACAATTTTTAAACATTTAAATCAAAACATTTATTTATCTTTTCTACCAAAATTTTATTTTATTTTATTTTAAAATTTTTAAACTTTTTTTTACTGCAACTTTAAACATTTTCTATTTTCTATTTTTTGATAAAAATAAATGTTTTTTATTTAATTTTTTTTTAAAAAAAATATGCAATGCAAATTAGAGGGTAATTTAGTAAATGAAATTTTGTGGAGTGAACTAGTTTTATGGCTATGGATATAAAAGTAATTTCATTCAAAAAAGAAAGGAAGAGGAGTTCAAGAACTTTTATTAGGAATGCAAATATCATCTCCCTTGCTGATTCATTATCTCTTTCTCATTCACTTTCCAACACTCGACTTTCTCTCCCTTGCCTCCAGTATTGTTGTTTGAGCCCATGTTCATGTCAAAATTCTTACTTTTCAGATTTTTCTGACATTCTGAATAAATATCCTGTTGGATAAAGACTAGAAGTCTAAAACCAAAATAGAAGGAAAAACAGAATAGAAAAATAAATACATTTCCTTTTCTAAAAAGGAAATTACAACTTGAAACATAAAGTCAACATAGTTTGAACAAAATTCGCACTTTGCCATGTTGACAAATGAGCAAAATTCTAAAATAAAGTTTCAATCTAAGATATGTAAATCACAAGAAGCTAGTGATGGTCTAACTAAAAGTCGTCCCCTATTGAGAAAGAATTTGACAGTTAAGAAGTTCTATTTATTAAATTAGATCTCTGATTTGTCACAAATATCCTAGCCTTTGGAGGTGGAAATTTATATTATTCAAGTAGTTCCTTAATTTTATTTTGCAAGCATGTGCTGATCCTATCCTGTGTTTTTTCAGTTGTGAATTATTGAAGTTTGCAAAGAATTGTTGTCATCTAACATGAAAAACTTAAGATTGGTCAATAAAGTCTAATTCTAGCATTATATATTCTCGCGATTGGAACTCATATCTAAATCGGCTTTCCAATTTCTTGTAGTTCCAGAGCCACAACTCGACACTTATGTCATCTGCAGAAGCAAGAGATACTTAGGGAGCCTTCCAGCTTGATGACAGGCAATTTGTTATTCTTCAATGTTATTTTACTTGTGATTGTGGAGGTTTATATATGTAATTCAGTCACTAATAAGTTGAATTTTTGTGTACTGTTATAGTGGTGAGGAACCTGTTAACATTGAAGCCGACGATTTATACGCTTTACCTTACAAGTCTGTAAAGCCTCTCGTGGAGACGGGGCAAATTGATCTGGTGTGAGTATCTACCTCGTAGATTTTCTCGTTGTGAAATCTAGTGAAACAAAAGCCTCCTGGGAAATACTCCAGATTCTCCGGTAAAAATCTGTATCTACTGCTATTATGAATGTTTCAGGTTCCCTTTTGTCCTAGGCATGTATGTTTTTCACAATCATAAACAGAGACTAATTATGGAGATGTGCTATTATCTTGATTTAAGAACAATCATAAACAGAGACTAATCATAAACTTTTTACATCTGCGTATTGTGGGGCCCGAGTACAACTCATGATTTTATTTTGGTCTTGGTAGAACTCAAGCTTCTTGCTAAAAAAATGTGGATTTAAGAACTCATAGAATGAGAGATTAACACTTATACATAATAAGTATTTGAATACAATGATTTTGAATTATTTCCTAACACGTTACTTGTAAATTTGTCGTCGTTGTCGTGATCAAATGGCCAAAATCTTGAGAAGAGCCTCAAAAGTAACGCCCCCATTTTCATGGCCTCCACCCAATTTAATCATAGCCTTAATATCATCATCACTAGCATCAAAACCGGCACATCCAAGGTAGCTCTTCAAGTCTTGAAGCCCAATCTTACCATCTCCATCTTTATCCATCACCCTAAACACATCTTGCATTAAACTCCATCTCCCATTTTTCACCTTGTCATTGTTTCTGCATCCCAAAACCTTCTCAAATTCATCATATTCTACATAACCATCTTTATTTGAATCTGCAACCATTATCAGGGACCCTACAACATCCTCACCGTAGGACATCCCGGCGCCTTTAAATCCCACGTAAAATGCCCGGAGATCATCTGAGCTGATTTTTCCATCCTGATCGACATCTAGGACTTGAAAAGCTGTATGCAAATTTGAACTTTTTTTTTTCGTTTGAGGAACTCGGGAAGTCCCAGTTGGACACATTTTGGATCTGATGAAGAACAATTTTTATAAATTGGTTGGAAACAAAAAAGTTTATGGAAATATTTAGGAGAAAAATGATATATTTATAACTGAAAAAGAAAACTTGGGCGCCAAGATCTTTGAAGTCAACCATTTCGCGGGATCCACTACTGGTCATGATGGTATGTATGTGCTTACATTTGTTCTGAAATCATTCCCTTAAAAACAAATCAGTCTTGAAAGTTCTTGCAATGAGATTCGGGCTTTCTCGGAAAAGTTCTATGGTAGCAATGACAAGTAAATCATTTCATCAGCCTGGTCCGATTCAGGTGAGCTAGCCACCAAACCCGCATAAAACGGGCTGGGTATAAGAGAATGTGGGCACAGGCTAGGATAGGGGAGAAAAGTAGGGCTAGCGATTTTGCCAAGGCAATACACCTCCCTGTCAACATAAATGTATTAATTGAAGGGTAAAAATGTCTATCTACTTTTAAATTAATGTATCTCAATTATTTTCTTAATTCGAGTGTAATGTCTTAAATCGACATATAAATGGGAACGGAGGGAGTATCACTTTAGTATTATGTGTGACTGAAAATAAACATTTACCACTTTTTGTAGTGATTTCTGTTAAATTAGACACTGTTGGGCATGTGACCAATAATCCAGGATAAAATATGGAAGTACACATTAATATCACTATATGCAAAATATTTGCTTGAGCCTTGAAAACAAGGAGACATATTTAATTTGACTCACGGATATTTTGACACATTAACTTCCATTTATGCCCTTGAATTATTGGCTACATGCCCAACACGTATCTAATTTGGCCATAAGCATATAGTTTAGAGTGACATAATTACCAAAAAAAAATAAATATTAATTAAGTGCCCAAAATAGTAAGAATGCATATAGTTTAGTGGCATAAATAAATATTTATTCGTATATATTATAATATACCTGCTTTTATTGGGGATTAGAATATTTTTTACTAGAATGATTGTTTATTATAGTTTTTATTATGTAATCCATTACGTTTGGAGAAGTTGGATGATGTTTTTCATGCGAGAAGACAAATCTAGTGCAATAACCAAATAAACTTATTTACCAAAAAAATAAAAAAGCAAAGTCAACAATCTTTGTAAGAACGTGGCAAATTCTTACTAACCGGATCAACTTGTGTTGATACGTAACAAAAAGTTGAAAAATACAATTGGGCACTGTCATAAGGCAGAAGGGGCTAGCATAGTAGCTCTTCAAAAGAAGTCACAAGCCTTTCAAATCATGGTTTTTAAACCCAACTTAACTTTGCTGGTCGGATGAAAAACTTGATTATTCGGTCAAAACGGTTCGAGTTAGACCTCAAATATAAAAACGTGTTAAAACTGTTTTCTTTTACAAAACTCAGCCAACCCGTCTAATTGAACTTGTGACCCAGTGACATAGTTTGGATTTCAGAGAATCGTTTAGGTTTTGAATTGATAAAAAAGTTTTTAAAGAACTCTAATATAATTGAATAATTTATATGTTATTTATGGAAGAATAAATGATATGTTGTAATTTAGATCAAATAAATGACTTGATTATAATTATGTTGTAAGATATCAATATTTGTAGCTAAATTCTTGATTTGGTCAAGATCATTTGGTATAGCTTATGAGGTTTTTTTTGATAAATAGTAAACATGAATTTGTCATATTAGTAAATTGTTGTTGATTGTTATTTTTTAAAAATAAATTTACATTCCTGGTTAATGGGTTATATGATAATAGATTACTAATAATTATATATTAATTATTTAAAATATTTATAATGTCCGAGTAGGTGTGTCAATCGAGTTATGTGAGTCAAGTTTGGCATAACTCCCGTTCATCTCACATAAAAATTAGAAAATTCAACTCACATTCATTCCGAAAAAGCTCACAAAATTTGAGTTCACGCTCCGCTCACATTTTAATGTGACCTTGAACTGAGCTCACTCGTGAGCTAAATTTATATTATCAAAAAATAAAAATAATGTAGAAAGAATAGTAGAATAAATTAGACACGAGACTAAATCCTAACAAAAATAAAAATATACATAATACAATGATACTTAATTTTTATAGCAAGATAAACTAATAAAAAAATAACCAAGGATAAACACATAGTAAGGTCAAATGTTAAAGAATCACATACAACGTAGACAAAAAGAAACGATGTGGTTTGCAACCAGTTTTTTTTAGGTCTTCTTTTGTTTTTTAATTAGAAATTTAATATTTTATATAATATATATATCTATTTATATTTATATTACAGAGTGCCTTTTCAGTTTTACTATTCAGAAACCCTTCACTTAGCGCCACGTTGCGGGCTCTTCTTTTTCCTTCATTTTGGAGTTTTTTTGAACATTTTAATTTGAAGGGATAAACATGGTTGTTTTCAATTCTTCTTTGGGCTTTCCCGCTTTCAGAGATTCCAACTCCTAAAGGAAGAAGTTCCTAAAAACAACTGGGTTTGGCTCGTGGATCTTCCAAATCATTCCCGCAGGATATCCGGACCCATTTTTTTTTCTGATCCTTCGAGAAAAAGATTTATTCTCTTCATAAAAAATAGGAGGTAGAACCAATAAATATTTCTTTTCCGATTACAAATTTGATTGCAATGTGATGCTAACAGATTTGTTACAATCTTAACTCAAAGTATTTCACGTAAACTCAACTTCCCTATATCAATATAAATCTATCTTTATTCCATCACACAATAACTATCTATTTCTTAATGGCTAGCGATATTGGCAATATCCCTCTTGCCAAGGCAATTTTATCTAACATGACTATTCTACCCTTTTAGGTCAAAGGCCATTAAAATGGCAATAGAGACATCAAGAGAAGAGTTACCATACTTGTAGATCTAATAAAAAGAAAACGTAATATTCTTTTTCCTAATTCTCTCTTCTTGCCCTTTCTTCCCTTTTCCTCTCTCTCTCTCTCTCTCTCTGACCACCACTGCCCATGGCTTCCCCTCCCCAAATGAAAGATGTTCGGCTAGCGATCTTGTCCATTATTTGGAACGGATTATCTCTGCACAAAATTTGTTCAACGTTTTGTGCCGTAATGGTTTTCTGATAATATTCTCTGTCAAAATTTCGCGTGTGATTCATATGTGCTTCATTCATAAAATTTAAAAAAAAGAAAAAGAAAAAAATGGTGCTTCATTCTTGAACAAAATCGATCAAGTGAATTTCTAGCAAAGACTAAATCTAGTACTCCAGTCTTGATTCATTATTCTTTATTAACAAATTAAGAAAATTTAAAAGTAGAAATATGTCATGTCTGCAATTTTGGCGGGAAGGTTAGTTAGTAGTTATTATCTAATCATTTTGGGAATTAGGGCTAATTGGCAATCAGCCCCAATTTTCCCATATGACAGCGTTCCATGAAAAGAGTACCGTTTTATTAGACCTAAAAATAGCTACATGTCGAGCCAAAAAGGGAAGCTGCTAGGAGTGCTTTTTGAGTGTTCTTCTCCACTTCAGTTGCAGCAGCTCAGCACCATTGTCGATTCTCTGACAATGGCCGCAGAGGATGACATGGAGGGACGAGATTCTCCTAGGGATCTCAACCCTCGGTATATAATCGAAGTTACAGCAATTTGAAGGGCATTCAGAAAATTATACCCAAATTGACAGCAACCAGACTTTCTCTCTTGTAATTTCCTTCACTCTTATCACCCTCTCATCTATAATCCATCCTACCTCTCTTTATTTGGTTACTGATTCGAGTCCATCATTGTTCCAGGAATGTTGGTGTGCTTGGCAACTTGGGATTACAGCTAGAGTTTGCATCTCATTTCCTTGCTCAGTTTATTCTTTAGTTATTGTTATTATGCTTAAGTTAGTTTGGTTAGATTGATCATAAAGTTAGTTTGAATTCTGTTAAAGGGGGAGCCTTGACTCTATTATCTATAAAGATCAATTGCTTCTGCTCAGTTTTTGCAATCAGGTTGCCTTAGTTTCATTGTGATTTTGCTGCATATTGTCACTGTGTGTGTCTAGAGGTTGGGACATGACAAATTGGTATCAGAGCAGTTCCGAGCCTAGGGAATCCATGGGGGCGATTAGTTTCATCCTCACGGATTGTGTTGCCCGCCTGATACAAATGATGGAATGTATCACTCCTTTTCAGTTTACCTCATAATTATCGGATTACATTAGCCGATTTGAGAATTGGAGAAATTCAGTAGTGAGAGATGGGTCAAGTTTAGAATTAAAGAGTTTTGTGGATAAATTTGTTGAGGGGATGAATTCGGATTATAGCGGTAGATCATATACTTGGTCTAGATACTTTCTTGGGGAGAATGGTTCTGTTAAGTGGGAAGAGTATATAACATTATTTAGGGAAAGATTTCATTATTATCTTAGGGATGAGAACATAGCTAATGAAGAAGATTCTCTAACTCATACAAATGAAAGTGGCATTAATGACAAAAAAGATCAAGAATCAGAAGGGTATGAGGTTCATGCTGAGGTTTGTGATGAAACAGATCCTTTTGCGGCTGAAATTTCTAATAAGATACTTGAAATGACTAGCGAAATTAAAGGTGAGAATGGATGTGTTGACTTGTATTTGACCAAGAAAGAGGATGTAGTTGAAAACGTGAGGGAGTAAAATGAACACCAATGAAGAGGTGGTTTCTCAAAGTATTGCTAAAATTGGTAGTTTGAGTCTGCTAAGTGAGAGTAAATTTTTGGCAATTGGTGATGGAGACTCTGATTCAGAAAGAGTAAGCAATCTAAATGTGTATTTCACAATGAAAGCTTAATTGTGAATGTCCATGAATCATTAAGGAAAGTGTTGGTTTTAAATCCTTGTGGCAAATTAAATGTTCAACAAAATTTGACTGGGTTTTTGCCTAAAGAAAATGAACAAAGTTCAACTATGTTCCATAGGAGAAGAGATAAGGAATTTAGTAGGGAATATGGGAATTTCTTTTACCTGTTTGATGCATATGACAATATATCTAAATTAGAATCTAAGAATAAGGGTTTCAAGTCTTTTGTTGGGATGAGATACTATAATACCTTTGTCCCACCTATTATTTTGAGGAATATTATGGAAAATCCTGCTTGGTACACTCAGTTTACTCCTTACCAGACCGAGATTTATCAGGGACGTCTCGAATCCTTTTTGAATTATCAGATTGTGATTACAAATTTTACTGGATTGCCTATGTCTAATTCATCTTTAGTAGATGAAGTGTCTGCTGCGGCCGAGGCAATTGCTGATACTGCTTACAAGAATGAAATCAATTTAGGGATTTTGGACAAGAATACGATCACTGCTGCTTTTGATGAAACAACTACTTTAGAAGACGTGGACAAGACATTTCAAGTGTTTGCAGGCGGCAAGCAAGTGACATTTACAGATGAAAGTCTTACACCAGAGGTTAAGAACGCGATCCCTTTTGGACTTACAAGGGAGAGTCTATTTCTGATCCATCCCATATTCAACACTATCCACACTGAGCATGAATTGCTCAGATATATGCAAAGGCTACAATCAAAGGATCTCTCATTGTGCCACAACATGATTCCTCTGGGTTCGGGTACCATGAAATTGAATGCAACAACAGAGATGATGCCAGATACATTCCTTGGTTTCACTGATATTCATCCTTTTGCACCAACAGACCATGCTTAAGGTTACCAGGAAATGTTCGATGACTTGGAAAATTTATTGTGTATAATCATTGGCTTTGACTCGTTCTCCTTGCAACCTAATACTGGTGCTGCTAGAGAGTATGCTTGTTTGATGGTTATTCGTTCATATCAGTTGGCAAGAGGAGACAATCACCGAAATGTATGCATTATTTCTGTATCAGCACATGAAACCAATCCTGCAAGTTATGCAATGTGTGGAATGAAAATTGTTTTTGTTGGAACTGATGCCAAAGGAAATATTAACATTAAAGAGTTACGAAGAGCTGCTGAAGCGAATAAGGAGAATAAGTTCGGCAATGCTAGGCTTGTATTGGTAGAATTGTCTCATGGATAAAAAATATTGTCCCTTGTTAGGAATAAAGCTGAGCAAAAGAAAATTGACTCCAAGAAAATTTTCACCTTTGTTGGAGATATCACATGGCTATACACGGGAGGAGGTTTGTAGTGCAATGTGATTGCAAATGCAACTAACTGGAGACTAAAACCTGGAGGCAGTGGAGTAAATGCTGCCATATTTAAAGTTGCAGGTCCTTCGCTAGACAGTGCAACGAAGGACAGGGCTGGATCTCTTGCCCTTGGAAAAACTTTGGTTGTCCTTCTTCCTTCAGACTCACCATTTTTTGCCAAAGAAGGAGTAACACATGTCATTCATGTTCTTGGACCAAATATGAATCTACAAAGACCAAACTGTCTTAACAATGACTATGTCAAAGGCTGCAAGGTTTTTCGCGAAGCTTACTCGTCCCCTTTTGAAGGTTTTGCAACCATTGTTAGCACCCAAATAGGGAAGTCCAAAGAAAGCTATGCAATTTCATTGAATTCTCAAGATCAGAAGGTTAAGAGAGAGGCTCCTGATGAATGTGAAAGAAACAAAAAGTCCAAAGGTGTCCATGAGCTTGGTGCTGCCGATAATGATGATTTTTCCCTTTTATGGAGAGACGACATCATATATGTCTTTGATCCGGGAAAAATAAAAAGTTACAGGAAAGGCCTCACCAACAAACTAGGGAGTTGGTGTCATTTTCACTTGCAAGCCTTGAGGACAAGGCTTGAGTTAAGGAGGGGGGAATGTCGTGTCTGCAATTTTGGCGGGAATGTTAGTTAGTAGTTATTTTCTAATTAGTTTGGGAATTAGGTCTAATCCAATTTACCCATACGACAGCGTTCCATGAAAAGAGTAGTAGTGCTTTAAATAAGCCAATACGGTAGATGAGGCTTTTTCTTAATCTTAAACTGGCAATGTATCACTGGTGGAGATGGCAGTTTATGAGTAGAAAGGGAGGATGTAGAGAGAGAAAGATGAAGAAGAAGATTAGGCGGTTATGCTTCCTAAATACAAGAAGTTATGAGGCCCTAAATTATAGTGATTTGTTTTTTATGGAGATCGTAAATTTGATGATTGCATCCGTTATTAAATGGGCTTTGACTTAGAAGGGTAGAATAGTCATGCTAGCTAAAATCGCCTTGGCAGGGAGGGATATTGCCTTGGCAATATCGCTAGTCGAAAAGTAGAGGACCATTGTCTAGACCGGCTTAGCCTGCTAGCTTAGGTGGGCCGGATTTAACGGGTCATTGTTTTTTCTGTATGTTTTTTAAGCAAAAAAGAAAAAAGAAAAAAAGAAGAAGAGAGATTTAGGCAGAGAGAAGCCAGCTTGTAAAAAAAAAAAAAAAACCCTGTTTTTAAAGAAAATTTATATGCATTTCAAACTCTCATAAAAAATAAATATGTTTTAATTTCTTTAAATTCAAATTTTTTTTTATTGAGCGGGAAACGAAAATTACATAACTGTGAGGGGGTTTAATGTATAAATCTCATATACAACAACAATCAAGTTTGTTAAAAACTATATTCTACATAGAAATCGAAGAGGGGTGCAATATCGTAAACTCGTGCATCGTAGAATAAATTGTTAGATGGTACCAAAAAATTGAAATATATATTTAATATAGAAATAATAAGTAATCGATAAATCATATCATATAGTCCAACAGTATGAAAAAAATCCATTAAACAGTCTCACAAGTTTTTCAAAAGACAATAATGCAACAAAGTTCTTAAAAATGAACATACAAGTCTTTCAAAAGAAAAAACGTAATATAACTTATACTGGTCTTTAAAAAAAATCAAAATAAAACAAAGCACATAATAAGTCTATGATCTAATTAATCAAGTCATTCAAAGACTTGAATTTCGAACCACCATCACTATCATCATCCTCCATATCATTTTCTTTCTAACCTAATCCTCCATATCATTTTCTTTCTAACCTAACTATATATTAAGTTCATTTTATTTTTTGAACTAAAATGGCATGTGAATGATGAATATAATCAGTTAATAACGACATGACAACAAAAAAGGTATATGCTAAATTCGTACGCAATAACGAATCCACATTTGAAGCTACAAAATATTACTATATATGATAGAATTTTGTAGTGCAACCGAAAATATCCTAATATTACTATCCTTTTCAGGTTGAGTAACTAGAGTGAGGATTCCCAACTTTCAATTTTTTTGAAATTGGCTCAACATTCATATTGAAGATGCAAAAAACCTTCTTCATAAGCCACTTCTTTTTACTGAATTTGGGAAATCATCTAAATTACCTGGTTTTAGCGTGTAAGGGAGAGATTTGTTGTTCGATACTGAATTTGGTCCAGTGGCATAGGTACAAATGCGGGTGTCATGTTCTGGCAGTTGCTATGTTCTAACGGAATGGATGGATTCTCTTCGCGATGGTTATGAAATCATCTTAAGTGAAAGCCCTTCAACAACAACAAAATTGAATTGGTGGAAAGAGAAATCCGCTATATGTATACACCAACTTTTTTCACTTTTTCTCTAAATAACATTAACTTTAATTTAAAGCAGTTGTGACTTAGCAAAATTTAAAGCAGTTGTAACCTAACTATTTTACGATTCTACTTTGATTGTCAAATTAAGGAATCCGACAAAACAATATGCCAAAATGGTCACGTGCCTCGCATATGTGACCGATTTTAAGGGTATTTTTGTCGGACTTTTCATGTCCGGATTATCATCGGTCCAAGAAGTACGAACCGCAACGGGATTTCGATTAAAGCACTTGCAAAATTTAGTTTGATTCTTACAAGTTTTCATGGTTCTTGAAGAATTTGAGCTTGAAGAAGACATACTTCATTTGGAGCAAAATGCTTGGGGAATCCTTCTATTGAATGCTACAGTATGTTATAATAGATATGGATATGGAATTAGAGTTCGGATTTGGGTTTTGCAGATGGGAAATGATATATAGAGCTCGGATTAATCAATATTGAATAAGGGAAATGAAATGTGGGGAAGGGGGAGATAGTTAAGGTTTTTTAATTTTGGAGGGGACATGATTTCGGACAAAAATACCCTTAAAATGGGTCACATGTGCGAGGCACGTGACAATTTTGGCCTTTTTTTTGGCCGGATTCCTTAATTTGACAATCAGAACAGATCCGTAAAATAGTTAGGTTACAATTGCTCTAAATTAAAGTTAATGCTATTTAGAGAAAAGCAAAAATGGTGTATACATATAGCGAATTTCTCTTGGTGGAAAACAATTATTGAATTAAGTATTTGCTCTCCTGACCCGACTCGAAATAATAATTACTCGACCCACCATGTTATTTTGTAGACTCGGTGAAAACATTCGTTTTTACATTTTAACGTTCCGATCCAACGTTTCTAACACGCTTCTACCAGATTGCGATTCTACTCTCGTTTCAACACATTTTGATTTTGTAGACTCGTAGAATCGTGTGATTCTACGAGTTAACTCACGTTTTTAACAACCTTGATAACAATAATAAAACGAAAGAAACAAAGACTTGTGATGAAGAACCGTAAGGTTCGACTTGAGTTGAGCCCGATCTTTCTTCAATTCTCGAACTAGTTTCTAAGGGAATTTAATCAACGCAACACTAAGGATGGCTAATTAACAATGGAGGCTGAAACACCACAACAAGAGAAACTATTCTTGTTGATACAGTAACTCAAGAATGAATGAATTTTTACTTAGAAGTTCAAACACGAGAAGCTAAGGAATAACCTTACCGAAATATCAATATATCTAACGTAAATAAAAAGGTGGCCGAAATCTCCCTTAAATAAGTTGAGATTTCGGTTACAACAATAAAGGGAAATAAGAGTCCTTGAAGGATTAGGACTCTTGAAAACAAATAAGAGTCCTTGAAGAATTAGGACTCTTGAATAACAACTTGCTATCAAGTAACTACCTAAACAAGATAATAGGCACATGTTCCTATAATCTTGGCGGCTAGAATGTAAACAACTACCAAATCTATGAAGAGTCCTAGTTGCATTAGGACTCTTGTTAACCAACTAACTAACACATGGACAACATGTCCTTTATTATAGCAAATACTTGCTATTACACAAAAATAATGTAAATAATATGCTGAAAATAATTAAAGTCTAGAATAGTCTAGAATAGGCTAGAATAGACTGTAATGTGTAAAAAGACCAAAATGCCCCTTTTATCCACTTTGCTTCTTCAAGCCGATTTGTATATTCTTGAAAGTTAAAAGGTTGACTTTGTCATCATCTTCTAGTTGAAGGTTCACTTCCTCTTTAACTTTAATGTCTCGAATCATCGTTGCAATATTCTCTAAAGTCTTTCTTGTTCTTGATCTTGTCATCGATCCTTGAATGTTGACAAGGGGATCTTTTAAGTAGGGCTGCCCTTGGCTTGGTCTCGTATCATCCCCTCCCTCTTGAAAAACATGATTCGTCCTCGAATTATCATCGTGATCAGCCACGTATTCTGTATCAAAATCGAAAGGAGATAAGTCAGAAACATTAAAAGTAGAATGTACGCCGTACTCACC
Organism: Vinca minor; assembly: GCA_026122235.1. Taxonomy (NCBI): domain Eukaryota; kingdom Viridiplantae; phylum Streptophyta; class Magnoliopsida; order Gentianales; family Apocynaceae; genus Vinca; species Vinca minor. Next base: position 82,950 of record JAOCZM010000235.1, read on the forward strand.
TTTTAAGTCTATCTTGTATGCATTATCATTGATCTTTGCAACGACTTGGAATGGTCCATCTCCTCTTGGATGCAATTTACTCTTTCTTTCATTGGGAAATCGATCTTTCCAAAGGTGTAACCAAACCCAATCACCAACTTCAATTGAAATTTTCTAGCGGCCTTTGTTGGCTTGATGTGCAACTTGTTCATTCCTTTTCTGATATTCTCGGCTACTTGTTGATGTAAATTTTGTATATAATCAGCTCTAGAGTCACCTTATATATCATAATACTCATCAACAGGTAAATGAATTAAATCCAACGGGGTTAAAGGGTTAAAACCATAAACAACTTCAAACGGAGAATTATTTGTAGTAGAATGTAAAGTTCTATTATATGCAAATTCAGCAATAGGTAAACATTCTTCCCATCTTTTTAAGTTCTTTTGAATTAAAGCGCGAAGTAAAACCCCTAAAGTTCTATTTGTTACCTCAGTTTGGCCGTCGGTTTGAGGATGACTAGATGTTGAAAATAGCAATTTAGTCCCCAACTTATTCCATAATGTCTTCCAAAAGTAACTTAAGAACTTTACGTCCCTATCACTTACTATGGTTCTCGGAATCCCATGAAGCCGCACCACTTCCTTTAGGAATAAACCCGCTACATGACTTGCATCGTTTGTTTTCCTGCAAGGAATAAAGTGAGACATTTTGGAAAAATGATCTACGACAACCATGATACTATCATTACCTCTTTGAGACCTTGGTAATCCTAAGATAAAATCCATGGATAAGTCAATCCAAGGTGAAGAGGGAATAGGTAAAGGCATGTATAATCCATGAGCTTTGCTTGTACTTTTAGCTTGTTTACATTTAAAACAAAGTTCACATATTTTCCTAACATCCCTTTTCATTTTAGGACAATAAAAGTGTTCATGTATAATATCCAAAGTTTTAACAACACCAAAATGACCCATTAAACCGCCACAATGTGCTTCTCTAACAATTAATTCTCTAATAGAACATGATGGAATACACAATCTATTGCTTTTGAATAAGAAATCTTCAAATCTGAAAAATTGATTTTGAGCTGAGAGCTCACATTTGGCATATAAATCAGAAAATTCCAAATCATCCTTATATAATGCTTTGATATGATCAAATCCAAGTAATTTAGTATGCGTTAAGGAAAGTAAAGTATATCTTCGAGATAGAGCATCGGCAACGATGTTTTCTTTACCTTTCTTGTATTTGATGATGTATGGAAAAGTATCGATAAAAGAATCCCACCTTGCATGTCTTTTATTCAACTTACTTTGGCCTTTTAGATACTTGATTGACTCATGATCGGTATGAATGACAAATTCCCTTGCGATCAATTAGTGTTGCCAAGTTTCTAAAGTTCGAACAATGGAATATAACTCCTTATCATAAGTAGGATAATTAAGCGAAGCGTTGCTTAATTTCTCGCTAAAATATGCTAAAGGTTTACCTTGTTGTTGTAAAACAGCCCCTATACCTAAACCTGAAGCATCACATTCAACTTCAAACATTAAATCAAAGTTAGGTATAGATAAAACGGGAGAACAAGTAAGTAATTGTTTCATCTTCTCGAAGCATTTTTCTTGCGGTTTGTCCCAAAAGAATGAGACGTCTTTCTTCATTACTTCATTTAATGGGGCAGCAATCGTGCTAAAATCACGAATAAAATGCCTATAAAAGCTCGCTAACCTATAAAACGATCGAACGTGTGTCACGCTTGTTGGTCTCGGCCACTCTTGAATGGCTTGAATTTTAACCGGATCAACACAAATACCTTGAGAACTAACTACATATCCAAGAAAGTTAACCGAATTAGTGCAAAAAACACACTTTTCAAGTTTAGCATATAAAGTTTTCTCTCTTAGAATAGTAAAAACAGCTTTAAGATGTTCTATATGCTCTTCTAAGTTTTTACTATAAACAAGAATGTCATCGAAATAAACTACAACAAATTTGCCAAAACAATGCCGGAATATGTAGTTCATTAATCTCATGAAAGTACTAGGTGCATTAGTAAGACCAAAAGGCATAACAATCCATTCATATAATCCATATTTAGTCTTAAAAGAGGTTTTCCATTCATCACCTTCTTTCATTCTAATTTGGTGATAGCCTTGAGTTAAATAAATTTTAGAAAATATTAAAGCGCCACTTAACTCATCTAGCATATCATCTAAGCGAGGAATCGGATGTCTATATTTAATAGTTATCTTATTAATATCGCGACAATCCGTACATAACCTGAAAGTCCCTTCTTTCTTAGGTACTAAAATTATTGGACTAGCACAAGGACTTAAAGATTCTCTTACCTGCTCCTTCTCAAGAAGTAAATCGACTTGCCTTTGTATTTCTCGGGTTTCATCCGGATTTGCTCGGTAGGCAGCCCGGTTTGGCAAACTTGCTCCCGGAATGAAGTCGATTTGATGCTCGATTCCTCGAATAGGAGGCAGCCCTCTCGGCAACTCCTTGGGAAATACGTCTTGGAATTCCTGTAAAAGATCAAAAGCAAGACTAGGGAGAAAAGATGATGTTAGATCAAAAGAAAAATCATTAGAATGGAGAGACCTTTCGGTTTAATTTTACGAGATGGTAACCGAAAGGAATAGTAATTTTAATATCAATATATCAAATCTAAGTGTAAAAGATGGCCGAAATCTCCCTTAAGTAAGATGAGATTTCGGTTACAACAATAAAGGGAAATAAGAGTCCTTGAAGGATTAGGACTCTTGAAAACAAATAAGAGTCCTTGAAGAATTAGGACTCTTGAATAACAACTTGCTATCAAGTAACTACCTAAACAAGATAATAGGCACATGTTCCTATTATCTTGGTGGCTAGAATGTAAATAACTAACAAATCTATGAAGAGTCCTAGTTGCATTAGGACTCTTATTAACTAACTAACTAACACATGGACAACATGTCCTTTATTATAGCAATTGCTTGCTATTACACGGCTAAAATAGGAAATAACAATGCTAAAAAGAATTAAAGTCTAGAATAGGCTAGAATAGACTTTAATGTGTAAAAAGACTAAAATGCCCTTTTTAGCCACTTTGCTTGTTTGGGCCGAAGTGAATATCTTTGAGAGTTAGAAATTGAACTTGTACTTCATCTTCTAGATGTAGCTTGACTTCTTCTTTTGACATTAACTCTCGGATCAATGTAGATAGTTCTTGTTCTATTTGAATGGTTCTTGATCTAGTCATTGGTCCATTGATGCTTGATAAAGGATTTGTGTAATGAGGTAGTCTTCTAGGTGGTCCCGTATCATCCCCTCCCTCTTGAAAAGGATTCGACCTTGAATCATCATCATCATCATCTATGTAATCCGAAACATCAAAAGGAGATAAGTCAGTAACATTAAAAGTGGAATGAACACCATACTTACCTTGCAAGTTGATTTTGTATGCATTGTCATTAATCTTTTTAACAACTTGAAAAGGTCCATCTCCTCGGGGATGTAGCTTTGACTTTTTTTCTTTAGGAAATTTATCTTTCCTAAAGTGTATCCAAGCCCAATCGCCAACTTCAAAAGTAAGTGCCTTGCGGCCTTTGTTGGCTTTAGTTGCAATTTTGTCATTCTTCTTCTTGATGTTTTCGGCTACTTCATAATGTATTCTTTGAATAAAGTCAGCCCTTGAATCACCTACTCATCAATAGGAAGAGGGATAAGATCTAAAGGGGTAAGGGGGTTAAAACCGTAAACAACTTCAAAAGGTGAATTATTAGTAGTTGAATGTAACGTACGATTATAAGCAAATTCAGCAATAGGTAAACATTCTTCCCACCTTTTCAAATTCTTTTGAATAAGTGCCCTAAGTAGAGCCCCAAAAGTTCTATTTGTTACCTCAGTTTGGCCATCGGTTTGGGGATGACTTGATGTAGAAAATAGCAGCTTAGTCCCCAACTTACTCCATAAGGTCTTCCAAAAATAACTTAGGAACTTTACGTCCCTATCACTTACGATTGTTTTTGGAATACCATGCAACCGAATGACTTCTTTGAAGAATAGATCCGAAACATGGCTTGCATAATTTGTTTTCCTACAAGGTATAAAATGAACCATTTTAGAAAATCTATCAACAACAACCATAATACTATCATTACCTCTTATGGATTGCGGTAATCCTAGAATAAAATCCATTGAAAGATCAATCCATGGGGAAAAAGGTATTGGTAGATGCATGAGCAATACGTGAGCTTTTGAAGTACTTTTTGCTTGTTTGCACTTAAAACATAGTTCACAAATTTTCTGCACATCTCTTCTCATCTTAGGCAAAAAAAAATGTTCTTGTAATATATCCAATGTTTTAAAAACACCAAAATGTCCCATTAATCCGCCACTATGTGCTTCCCTAACAATTAATTCTCTAATAGAACAAGAGGGAACACACAATTTGTTACCTTTAAACAAGAAACCTTCAAATTTGTGAAAATCTTTTTGGGCCGAAACCTCACAAGATTTGAACAAATCTGAAAAATCATTGTCATCTTCATATAATGCTTTTAAATGTTCAAAACCAAGTAATTTAGCATGTAGAACAGAAAGTAGAGAGTACCTTCTAGATAAAGCATCGGCAACAACGTTTTCCTTACCTTTCTTGTACTTGATCACATATGGAAAACTATCAATGAAGGAAACCCACTTTGCATGTCTCTTGTTTAACTTACTTTGTCCTTTGAGATACTTGATTGATTCATGATCCATGTGAATCACAAACTCTCGGCCAACCAAGTAGTGCTGCCATGTTACCAAAGCTCGAACAATAACGTATAACTCCTTATCATACGTAGGATAATTAAGGGCAGCGCCACTCAATTTCTCCCTAAAATATGCTAAAGGTTTACCTTGTTGTTGCAAAACAGCCCCAATACCTATACCTGAAGCATCACATTCAACTTCAAAAGTTAGTGTAAAATTAGGTAAAGGTAAAATAGGGGAAGAAGTTAGTAATTGCTTAAGCTAATTAAAACTATCTTCTTGCGGCTTATCCCAAAAGAATGAGATATCTTTCTTCACAACTTCATTCAATTGTGCGGCAATTGAGCTAAAATCACGAACAAAGCGTCTATAAAAGCTTGCTAAACCATAGAATGATCGGACTTGTGTTGCTGATGTTGGTCTCGGCCAGCTTATGATGGACTCAATTTTGGCCAGATCAACCTGAATACCACTTGAACTAACAATATATCCAAGAAAGTTAATAGAATTAGTGCAAAAAACGCAATTTTCCAACTTGTCATACAATGTTTGCTCTCTTAATATAGTAAAAACAGCCTTAAGATGTTGAACATGCTCTTCTAAGGTTTTACTATAAACAAGAATATCATCAAAATAAACTACAACAAATTTTCCAAAACAATGACGGAATATGTAGTTCATTAATCTCATGAAAGTACTAGGTGCATTACTTAGACCAAAAGGCATTACAATCCATTCATATAAAACCATATTTAGTCTTAAAAACAGTTTTCCATTCATCACCTTCTTTCATTCTAATTTAGTGATGGCCTTGAGTTAAATCAATTTTAGAAAATATAACAGCGCCACTTAACTCATCTAGCATATCATCTAAGCGAGGTATGGAATGTCTATATTTAATGGTTATCTTATTAATATCTCGATAATCCGTACATAATCTGAAAGTGCCTTCCTTTTTAGGTACTAAAATAACCGGACTAGCACAAGGATTTAAAGATTCACGTACCTGCTCTTTTTCTAAGAGTAAATCGACTTGCCTTTGGATTTCTCGGGTCTCATCCGGATTTGTTCTATAGGCTGCCCGATTTGGAAGATTTGATCTCGGAATGAAGTCGATTTGATGTTCTATGCCTCGGATTGGAGGTAGACCTCTCGGCAGCTACTTTGGAAAAAGTTCCTTGAATTCTTGCAAAACATCATTACATACACTAGGGAGAGAAGAAGTTAAATCATCAAAATTGAAATTGGTAATTAGAGATAACCTCTCGGTTTCTCTGAAAACAAGTAAAAGAAGTGGTTTATTTGCACGTAAAGCCCTATCTACCTTTCCAAAATTGATAAACAAACACTCTTTCTTCTCTTTTAGTGAACTTGACTTTTTCCTCACAATGCTCTCGGCTTTGTCATCATTTTTTTACCTCGGTTTGTACCTTAGGGCTAGATTCACTCTTTTTTTTCAACTCTTGCTCTTTTAATCTCTTTTCTCTCCCCTCGACTAGTTTTCTTTGAGTCTCACAAACCTGATTCGGTGTCATAGAATGCAATGTGTACCGAATGTTATCTTTTGTAGCCATGTAAACATTCTTGCGACCTATATGATCCGCGAACCTATCATATTGCCAAGGTCTTCCCAGAATAATGTGACTTGCGGTCATATGTACCACATCACATAAAACTGTATCCTTAGAGTTCCTCGGTTTCTTCTTCATCACTAACCCACGTTCCGTCATCCATCATGATCATGGCACTTTTATTAGGACAATCCCGAGCAAAGTGACCTTTACCTTTACACTTAAAACAATCCCGATCATTTGATGTAGTTGATTTAGCTCTCAAATCGGTCGGTTTTGAAGTGGTTGGTACCCTTGCTGCACCAAAAGAAATTGTGACTTTTTGTGTACTCCCCAAACTGCCCTTTGCATTTTTTGGGCTCGGCAAAACAGTAGAATTGTTTAGGGACTGATTTGGACGTTTCCAAGATTGGAAATTTGCCGAATAAGTCCTTGAACTATTCTCTTTTTGCTGCCTCTCAACCTGTTCAGCAAAATAAACCATATTAATAAGATTACGAAGGTTAGCACGTTCTACCTTCGGTCTAATTTTGTCATTTAGACCAGCCAAGAAACGCGCCAAAGTAGCCTCATTATCTTCCCGAATGTTTGATCTTATCATGGCCATCTCCATCTCCCTAGAGTATTCTTCAACGGTCTTTGTCCCTTGCCTCAATCTTTGAAGTTGATTGTACAAATCACGATTAAAGCTTTGAGGTACAAATCGACGTGTCATGACCGCTTTCATATCTTCCCATGAATCAATTGGTATTTGCCCCAATCTTCTCCGTTCATGGTTCTCATTATCCCACCAAATTGATGCATATTCTCCAAACTCCATGGCTGCTAATTTGACCTTTTTCTCTTCCGAATAATTATGAACATAAAAAACATGGTTAACTTTTCGTGTCCAATCTAAAAATAATTGAGGGTCATTAGTAGCTAAGAAAGGAGGGATCTTGGTCTTAATAGCACCAAGATTATTATCATACCTTTGATCTTGAACGTTTTGCCTCGGATCATACCTTTGGTTTTGTGCTCTCGGCTCAAATCCTTGGTCATGAACAAATGGTCTCGGTTCATACCTTGGATATTGCTGATTTGGCCTCGGTTCATAGGCATAATTGTTCATCATCCTTGCAATAACTTTCGGCTGAAAATCTTGATTTTCCGAAAGTTGTCTCTTGCAATTTGATCAAAGGATTCTTGAGAATCTTGATCTTCTTGATCATCTTTTGCTGCCCCTTTGCCTTTATCCGAATGGTTCTTGAGTTCAAGAACCTCCATTTTGAGTTCATTGATGGATTGCATCATAGCTTTCATTGTTTGTTGCATTGATTCTTTGAAAAGCTTGTCACCATCTATGGCACCTTATTGCGAAGTACCTTCATCAAAAGACATTATCTTTGCAAAAAAAAAAAAGAATCACACAAATCGTTAGTAGAAAAATTCACACGAAAAATTGAATGAACAGTAATCTGTTAATAGTAACTGTGAACAGTAACCGTGAATAGTAATCTGTGAATAGTAACTGTGAACAGTAACCGTGAATAGTAATCTGATTTTGTTTTTCTTTCAATATTCCACAAATACTTGTCAAGAACTTCCAACTTTAGATGATTGAATGGTTATGTTGATGGAAGGCTGAAAAAATATGGAAAGAAATCTTATCTTGACTTACAAAAATCCAAGGAAAAAGTATAAGAGTATTTGTAACAAAACAAGAAAAAGATGTGATCTTTACCTTTCTTGATTTTCTTTTTCTTGAAATTGCTTGTTCTTGAAACCTTTTCTTACCTTCTTACCCGAGACTTACCCTTATCTTGGCCACAATATCAAGAACTCTTGATTAATGAAGATTGTGCTTGAATGGAAAGTCTTGTTTGCGGCTAATTCAAGATGAAGAGGGAACAAGAGCCAATTCCTTTATACAAAGGAAGTTTGCTTTTGGATTGATTCCTTGTCTATTTTGGGCTAACCCGGCTGCCAATTTCTTTACTTCCGGGTGGCTTTTATGTTGGTAAAGTACTCGAATTGTGTATAACCCGGCTGCCAATTTCTTTACTTCCGGGTGGCTTTTATGTTGGTAAAGTACTCGAATTGTGTATAACCCGGCTGCCAATTTCTTTACTTCCGGGTGGCTTTTTCGTTGGGGTAAATTTATTTATTTTTTTGTTATCTTTCGGCTATTTCAAGCAAACAAGATTTTTTTTTTCAAGAAAGCAATAAAGGTACACCAAGGTAGAGATCAACCTTTTGCTCTGATACCACCTGATGCGAAACCGTGATGTTTTATATCAAGGTTCGGCTTTTAAGCAGATCTTTCTCTATCTCGAAATAGTTTCTATGAGAATATACTTAACACAACCCCGGGCAGGCTAAGTATCAATGAAGGCTGAAACACCACAACTAGAGAAACAAGCTAGTTGATACAGTAACTCAAAAAGGAATGACAAGGTAAAACCTCACATCATGTTCCAAAAATATCTTGTATTAAAACAACTAAACTTATTTAATATGTTGGCTGAATTCCCCTTTATATAGAGGTGGAATTCAGATATCTTAGCCTTACAAAGGAAGAGTCCTAATTGGATTAGAGCTCTTCAATCTCTAGCATAACAAACTAACTATAAAAGAAACACTATCTAAGATAATGGACAACATGTCCTATTATCTAGCAAACACTAATATTATGTGCCTAAAACACTTATTATTAAAAATAATAATAGCTGAAATCTAATTAATAATTAAACTTGAAATAAAAAGATTTATTCTTGCACGACAATTTCGGACTCCATAATGGTAGAATCTGATCTTGTGATCTCATGAAAGTTGTAGATCTGCCTCTTATCTTTCAGATGCAACTTGAATCAGCTCCATTAGAATCCTGGATTGATAGATATGACGTTTATACCAAACTGTTGCAAAACTGGATTGATGCGAAATCGTGATGTTTTATATCAAGGTTCGGCTTTTAAGCAGATATTTCTCTATCTCGAAATAGTTTCTATGGGAATATACTCAACACAACCCCGAGCAGGCTAAGTATCAATGAAGGCTGAAACACCACAACTAGAGAAACAAGCTAGTTGATACAGTAACTCAAAGAATATGAAGTTCTACCGGAAATTAATAAACAAGTATCAAAGGAATAACCTTAATCAAAATATCAATATATCAAGTCTAAGTAAAAGGTGGCCGAAATTACTCTTTAAGTAGAGGAATTTCGGTTCCAACTTGAACAAGGAAAAAGGAAATAAGAGTCCTTGAAGAATTAGGACTCTTGAATAACAACTTGCTATCAAGTAACTACCTAAACAAGATAATAGGCACATGTTCCTATTATCTTGGCGGCTAAAATAAAAACAACTACCAAATCTATGAAGAGTCCTAGTTGCATTAGGACTCTTATTAACCAATTAACTAACACATGGACAACATGTCCTTTATTATAGCAAATACTTGCTATTACACGGCTAGAATAGGAAATAATAATGCTGAAAATAATTAAAGTCTAGAATAGGCTAGAATAGACTTTAATGTGTAAAAAGACTAAAATGCCCTTTTTAGCCACTTTGCTTGTCTGGACCGATTTGAATGTCTTCAAGAGTTATTAGTTGGAATTGAACTTCATCTTCTAGATGTAGCTTTGATTCCTCTTTGTGCTTTAGCTCTCGGATCAATGTAGACAATTGTTGATTCACTTGCTTAGTTCTTGATCTAGTCATTGGTCCTACGATGTTGGATAAGGGATGCCTTATATGAGGCAGCCCTTTGTTAGTAGTGCCCTAGGACCATTAGCACATGTTGTGCGTTTTGTTATCTTTTTGAGCAAGTAATTGAATAGTTAATTTTGCTTTTGATTATCAAATGTGTGATTTGATAGTAAAACTCATTAGCTTATGTAATTACTATTCTAGAAGTCCCTAGTTTTATGTAATGCTTAATTACTATGAAATAAAACTAGTATGATTGTTGATTGATGATCTTGTTTTACTGATCATGTGTAATGGATACAAATCACATCATAGATGCAATATATAGGGATACATTGTATTGGGACGTGATCCGTCGGAGAAGTAATACTTCATGGTCTTAAGTCATAAGTATTACTTCCTCAATACTATTTTAGAATCCTTAGACCTTATGTCTTCATTGATTCTAGTATGAATGGAGCCACGTTTTGACTCGATCGGACGTTACTTGTAACAGAGTAATCAATACGACCGATGATCGGATGTAGTGTCCTATCATAGCTTGAATGTGAGAGACATTGTAAGGAATTTGTCCCTCTCTATTATTGAGAGAGATATCCATGGGCCCCTCGATAGGGAAAGAGCTGCTTTAAATGCATGGCCGTGCTCAAATGTGTTTGATAAAGTGGTTATCAAATGCTATTTGTCGAAACAGTCTACCTGGAGATCGAGCATAAATACAATTAAGCTTAATAAGGGTGACGACCACCATGCCTTATGCTTAATTAGGATATCGCGAGACAAAGGGATTAAATAGTGGATTGATATTAGGTTCCGTTGTATATTCATTCACACTTTGGGTAGTCACAATGTCCCGCTAGGGACCGCTTGTGATTTATGGACTCACACTACTACTAAGTGTGTTTTCATTGCCATTGTGAGATGAACCTACTGTGGTCACACGCATAGACGAGCTAACGAGCTTTATGTCCGCATTCAATGAATCTAGAATGTGTCTAGGTTCATTGTATCCGACATTTGTCTTTCTGGGAAATAATAAAGTGTTTATTATTCGAATTAGAGATAGGGGGCAATTTCGGTATTTTACCTATAGCTGGGATTACGTGGGAGTTATTATCCGATAAGGACTCCCACTACCACAGTAAGTCTAAGGGACGTGGGAGTTGAGGACTCCCATTGCCGAGAGGAGTTGAGGACGTGAGAGTTAGTTCTGGGAACAAACTCTCACACCCTATATAATAAACTCTTGGCCGAAACCCTAGACCTCAATTTTTTTAGCCGAAATTAACCAAGAAACCCGAAATTAGATTTCAGTTTCAGCCTCTCCCTTTTCTCTCTAATTCCCGAAAAACAGAAAAGACGAAGAGCTAGCAATCGCTGCCCGTTTCGTCGCGTGGATACCGGTAGAGGGACTTTCCGCAAGGGAGATCAATTGGTGGCAGATTAGCATCCAAGAGACGCCATCCTCCATTCAAGAAGCAGCTTCTTGAATCCGTAAAATGTAAGTTTTTACCGCTATTTTCGATTCGTTTCATATGAGCGGATCCTTCAGGGGAGGATCCATGGGTGTTTGGAACGAGTTTCCGCCCATGAATCCCTTCACCCTTTAGATGGTCCCGCATCATCCCCTCCTTCTTGAAAAGGATTCAACCTCGAATCATCATCGTGATCAACATAATCTGAATCAAAATCAAAATCAAAAGGAGATAAATCAGCAACATTAAAAGTGGAATGGACTCCATACTTACCTTCGAAGTTGATTTTGTATGCGTTGTCATTAATCTTTGCCATGACTTGAAAAGGTCCATCTCCTCGGGGATGAAGTTTACTTTTTCTCTCTTTAGGAAATCTATCCTTCCTAAAATGTATCCAAACCCAATCACCAGCTTCAAATGTGATTGCCTTGCGGCCTTTGTTGGCTTGTATTGCAATACACTCATTCTTCTTCTTGATGTTGGCGGCAACTTCATGATGTATTCTTTGGACAAAATCAGCCCTTGAATCACCTTCTAGATTATAGTACTCATCAATAGGAAGAGGGGTTAGATCTAAAGGGGTTAGGGGGTTAAAACCGTAAACAACTTCAAAAGGTGAATTATTAGTAGTTGAATGTAAAGTACGATTATATGCAAATTCAGCAATAGTTAAACATTCTTCCCACCGTTTTAAATTCTTTTGAATTAGTGCCCTAAGTAAAACCCCTAGAGTTCTATTGGTTACCTCGGTTTGTCCATCAGTTTGGGGGTGACTTGATGTAGAAAATAGCAACTTAGTCCCCAACTTACTCCATAAGGTCTTCCAAAAATAACTTAGGAACTTTACGTCCCTATCACTTACGATTGTTTTTGGAATACAATGCAACCGAATGACTTCTTTGAAGAATAGATCCGAAACATGGCTTGCATCATTTGTTTTCCTACAAGGTATAAAATGAGCCATTTTAGAAAATATATCAACAACAACCATAATACTATCATTACCTCTTCTGGATTGTGGTAATCCTAGAATAAAATCCATTGAAAGATCAATCCATGGGGAAAAATGTATTGGTAGAGGCATGAGCAACACGTGAGCTTTTGAAGTACTTTTTGCTTGTTTGCACTTAAAACATAGTTCACAAATTTTCTGCACATCTCTTCTCATCTTAGGCAAAAAAAAATGTTCTTGTAATATATCCAATGTTTTAAAAACACCAAAATGTCCCATTAATCCGCCACTATGTGCTTCCCCAACAATTAATTCTCTAATAGAACAAGAGGGAACACACAATTTGTTACCTTTAAACAAGAAACCTTCAAATTTGTGAAAATCTTTTTGGGCCCCGAAACCTCACAAGATTTGAACAAATCTGAAAAATCATTGTCATCTTCATATAATGCTTTTAAATATTCAAAACCAAGTAATTTAGCATGTAGAACAGAAAGTAGAGAGTATCTTCTAGATAAAGCATCGGCAACAACGTTTTCCTAACCTTTCTTGTACTTGATCACATATGGAAAACTATCAATGAAGGAAACCCACTTTGCATGTCTCTTGTTTAACTTACTTTGTCCTTTGAGATACTTGATTGATTCATGAACCGTGTGAATCACAAACTCTCGGCCAACCAAGTAGTGCTGCCATATTTCCAAATCTCGAACAATAGCGTATAACTCTTTATCATACGTAGGATAATTAAGGGCAGCGCCACTCAATTTCTCACTAAAATATGCTAAAGGTTTACCTTGTTGTTGTAAAACAGCCCCAATACCTATGCCTGAAGCATCACATTCAACTTCAAAAGTTAGTGAAAAATTAGGTAAAGATAAAATAGGGGAAGAAGTTAGTAATTGCTTAAGCTTGTTAAAACTATCTTCTTGCGGCTTATCCCAAAAGAATGAGATATCTTTCCTCACAACTTCATTCAATGGTGCGGCAATTGAGCTAAAATCACGAACAAAGCGTCTATAAAAGCTTGCTAAACCATAGAATGATCGGACTTGTGTTGCTGATGTTGGTCTCGGCCAGCTTATGATGGACTCAATTTTGGCCGGATCAACCTGAATACCACTTGAACTAACAATATATCCAAGAAAGTTAATAGAATTAGTGGAAAAAACGCATTTTTCCAGCTTGGCATACAATGTTTGCTCTCTTAAAATAGTAAAAACAGCCTTAAGATGTTGAACATGCTCTTCTAAGGTTTTACTATAAACAAAAATATCATCAAAATAAACTACAACAAATTTACCAAAACAATGACGGAATATTTAGTTCATTAATCTCATGAAAGTACTGGGTGCATTACTTAGACCAAAAGGCATTACAATCCATTCATATAATCCGTATTTAGTCTTAAAAGCAGTTTTCCATTAATCACCTTCTTTCATTCTAATTTAGTGATGGCCTTGAGTTAAATCAATTTTAGAAAAGATAAAAGCGCCACTTAACTCATCTAGCATATCATCTAAGCGAGGTATAGGATGTCTATATTTAATGGTGATCCTATTAATATCTCGACAATCCGTACATAATCTAAAAGTGCCTTCCTTTTTAGGTACTAAAATAACCGGACTAGCACAAGGATTTAAAGATTCACGTACCTGCTCTTTTTCTAAGAGTAAATCGACTTGCCTTTGGTTTTCTCGGGTCTCATCCGGATTTGCTCTATAGGCTGCCCTATTTGGAAGATTTGATCCCGGAATGAAGTCGATTTGATGTTCTATGCCTCAGATTGGAGGTAGACCTCTCGGCAGCTCCTTTGGAAAAAGTTCCTTGAATTCCTGCAAAACATCAATACATACACTAGGGAGAGAAGAAGTTAAATCATCAAAATTGAAATTGGTAATGAGAGATAACCTCTCGGTTTCTCTGAAAACAAGTAAAACAAGTGGTTTATTTGCACTTAAAGCCCTATCTACCTTTCCAAAATTGATAAACAAACACTCTTTCTTCTCTTTTAGTGAACATGACTTCTTCCTCACAATGCTCTCGGCTATGTCATCCTTTTTTCCTCGGTTTGTACCTTAGGGATTGGTTCACTCTTTTTTTTTTTTTTCAACTCTTGCTCTTTTAATCTCTTTTCTCTCCCTTCGGCTAGTTTTCTTTGAGTCTCACAAACCTGATTCGGTGTCATAGGATGCAATGTGTACCGAATGTTATCTTTTGTAGCCATGTAAACATTCCTTCGACCAATATGATCCGCGAACCTATCATATTGCCAAGGTCTTCCCAGAATAATGTGACTTGCGGTCATAGGTACCACATCACATAAAACTGTATCCGTAATGTTCCCAATGCGGAAGTCAAACTCTACTTGCTTATCCACTTTAATTTCCCCGCTATTGTTTAACCAAGAAAGCTTGTATGGCATCGGATGTGCTTTCATAGGTAAATCTAAAGCGGTTACCATCTCATAAGAATAAACGTTAGTGCAGCTGCCATTATCAATAATAACCAAACATGTTCTATTATTAACATTGCACGTAGTTTGAAAAAGATTACTGCGGTGTTGATGCAAATCATCTAATGGTTGAGAATGTAAAAGTTGCATATTAACCAAAAGAAAATTACCATCAACCGTGGGAAATTCTCCATTGCCCTCGGCTTCATCTCCCAAAAATGGTTCCTCGGTTTCTTCTTCATCACTAACCCACGTTCCGTCATCCATCATGATCATGGCACTTTTATTAGGACAATCCCGAGCAAAGTGACCTTTACCTTTACACTTAAAACATTCCCGATCATTTGATGTAGTTGATTTAGCTCTCAAATCGGTCGGTTTTGAAGTGGTTGGTACCCTTGCTGCCCCAAAAGAAGCCGTGGCTGTTTTTGTACTCCCCAAACTGCCCTTTGCATTATTTGGGCTCGGAAAAACAGTAGAATTGTTTAGGGACTGATTTGGCCGTTTCCAAGATTGGAAATTTACCGAATAAGTCCTTGAACTCTTCTCTTTTCGCTGCCTCTCAACCTGTTCAGCAAAATAAACCATATCAATAAGATTACGAAGGTTAGCACGTTCTTCCTTGGGTCTAATTTTGTCATTTAGACCAGCCAAGAAACGCGCCAAAGTAGCTTCATTATCTTCCCGGATGCTTGATCTTATCATGGCCATCTCCATCTCCTTGGAGTATTCTTCAACGGTCTTTGTCCCTTTCCTCAATCTTTGAAGTTGATTGTACAAATCGCGATTAAAACTTTGAGGAACAAATCGTTGTGTCTTGACCGCTTTCATATCTTCCCATGAATCAATTGGTCTTTGCCCCGATCTTCTCCGTTCATGGATCTCATTATCCCACCAAATTGATGCATATTCTCCAAACTCCATGGCTGCAAATTTGTCCTTTTTCTCTTCCGAATAATTATGAACATAAAAAACATGGTTAACTTTTCGTGTCCAATCTAAAAATAATTGAGGGTCATTAGTACCTAAGAAAGGAGGGATCTTGGTCTTAATAGCACCAAGATTATTATCATACCTTTGGTCTTGAACGTTTTGCCTCGGATCATACCTTTGGTTGTGAGCATTTGGTCTCGGATCATACCTTGGATCTTGTGCTCTCGGCTCAAATCCTTGGTCATGAACAAATGGTCTCGGCTCATACCTTGGATATTGCTGATTTGGCCTCAGTTCTAGGCATAATTGTCCATCATCCTTGGAATAACTTTCGGCTGAAAATGTTGATGTTGCCGAAAGTTGTCTCTTGCAATTTGATCAAAGAATTCTTGAGAATCTTGATCTTCTTGATCATCTTTTGCTGCCCCTTTGCCTTTATCCGAATGGTTCTTGAGTTCAAGAACCTCCATTTTAAGTTCATTGATGGATTGCATCATAGCTTTCATTGTTTGTTGCATTGATTCTTTGAAAAGCTTGTCACCATCCATGGCACCTTGCTGCGAAGTACCTTCATCAAAAGACATTATCTTTGCAAAGAAAAAGAATCACACAAATCGTTAGTAGAAAAATTCACACGAATAGTAATCTGTGAACAGTAACTGTGAACAATAACCGTGAATAGTAATCTGTGAATAGTAACTTTGAATAGTAATCTGTGAATAGTAACTGTGAACAGTAACCGTGAATAGTAATCTGATTTTGTTTTTCTCTCAATATTCCACAAATACTTGTCAAGAACTTCCAACTCTAGATGATTTAGGGAAATTTAATTGTTGTGTTGATGGAAGGATGAAAAAATATGGAAAGAAATCCTATCTTGACCTACACAAAATGGTTAAGAAAGAAAGAATAAGAGTAATCGTTAAAAAGATGTAACCTTTACGCTTCTTGATTTCTTGAAAATAGACCTTTAATTCTCGGATGAATAGTGCTATGAACAGTAACCGAAAATTTAAAATCTTGAAAACTTTGTTTTCTTGATTTCTTTCTTTACCTTATACCTTTAGACTTACTCTTTTCTTGGCCGCTTTTATCAAGAACTCCGTGTCAGGAAGATATTACCTTGATTTGATGAGTTTGATGGTGACTAATTCAAGAACAAGAGGGAACAAGAGCCAATTCCTTTGTGTCCAAGCGGACAAGGAAGTTTGCTTTTGGTTTGATACGTGTCTAGGATAACCCGGCTGCCAATTTCTTTACTTCCGGGTGGCTTTTGCGTATGGCAGTAATAATTTTTTTGTTATCTTTCTCGGTCTATTCCAAGCAAACAAGAAATTTTTTGAAAACGTAATGTACACCAAGATAGAGATCAACCTTTTGCTTTGATACCACTTGAAGTAGATCTGCCTCTTATCTTTCAGATGTAAGTTGAATCAGCTCTTTTGGATTCCTGGATTGATAGATATGACGTTTATACCAAACTGTTGCAAAGCTGTCCAATCCCTTATCATTCTCTCTTTCTTCAAAAAGATTCGTCCTCGAATCTTGATCGTTGTGGTAGAATGAACAGTAAGGGAATGATTCTTTTCTTACCCTTTTTTTCCCCAAAGACTTACCCTTTTTCCTGGCCACACGATATCAAGAACTCCAGATTAGGAAGATTTTACCTCGATTTGATGAATTTGTTGGCGGCTTTTCAAGAACAAGAGGGAACAAGAGCCAATTCCTTGGTGTCCGAACGGACAAGGAAGTTTGCTTTTGGTTTGCTCCTTGTCTAACCAAAACTCACGGCTGCCCCCTAATTTTTTTTGGTATTTTTTCTGTCCATTCCAAGCAAACAAGAAAAATTTAATGAAAACGGTAAATGGTACACCAAGAAAGAGAGATACCTTTTGCTCTAATACCAAATGATGCAAAAACATGGTTAATTTTACGAATCCAATCTAAAAATAATTCGTGATCATTTGTACCTTAAAAAGGGGGAATCTTGGTCTTGATAGAACCAAGATTGTTGCCAACTTCCTGAATATAATCTCCTCTTCTTGGTTGGTATACCGGATTGTTGATATTCCGATTTGCTTGAATTGCCGGATTTGCCATATTTCCTCTCGGAAATTGTGGTGCCCTTGGCGGTTCCATGTTCTCAACCCTTTGAAGATTGTTCTCGGCATTGTCTTGAGGAAGAAATTGCTGATTTTGAAGCGCCAATTGTGTCAAGATATCCGCAATTTGTTGCTTTAATTCCGCAAATTCTTTATGTGTCACTATTGAATCCGGATTAAAGACTTCGTCTTTCTTTGATGGAGATCCCTGGAAAGACATTATAATATCAAGAAAACACTCAAAAACGTTAGATAGCAAAGAAAGATTCACTCTTTATTCCAACACCGCTCGTATAGAACTTCAAACTCTAGATTTAAAGAATGGGTTCCTAACTTGTTGCGTTGACACAAAGCTGAAAAATAAGGAAATAAATCCTATCTTTGACCTAAACGAAAAGCTTTAGAAAGAAAAAGATGAAGAAACGAAATCCTAATCGAGAATGGAAACCGGTTCTTGTTGTTCTTGATCTTCTTGATGTTCTTGATGTTCTTGTTTGCTTGAATTTTTCCTTACCTTTGGCCGAGAGTTATCAATGAATGAGGCGCCAACGCTATCAATTCTTGACGTATATGGATCTTAAAACACGGCTCAAAATAAAGGAGGAACGTTTGCCAATTCTTGGACGAGGCGCCAACGCTATCAATCCAAGAAGTTTGCTTATAGCTTTATAGTTTGCTATTCAATTTATACTAACTCGGCTGCCAATTTCTTTACACCGAGAGGCTTTTTCTTTTGTAATAGGCTGCCCAATTGTTAAATAAATGCCGCGGTTTTTTTTCTTTTTTCTTTTTTTTTGTCAATTTCTGCAAACAAGAAAATTTTTGTGCGTAGGGTACACCGGGAATTGGAGAAGAACCTTTTGCTCTGATACCACCTAATGAAGAACCGTGAGGTTCGACTTGAGTTGAGCCCGATCTTTCTTCAATTCTCGAACTAGTTTCTAAGGGAATTTAATCAACGCAACACTAAGGATGGCTAATTAACAATGGAGGCTGAAACACCACAACAAGAGAAACTATTATTGTTGATACAGTAACTCAAGAATGAATGAATTTCTACTTAGAAGTTCAAACACGAGAAGCTAAGGAATAACTTTACCAAAATATCAATATATCTAACGTAAATAAAAAGGTGGCCGAAATCTCCCTTAAATAAGTTGAGATTTCTGTTACAACAATAAAGGGAAATAAGAGTCCTTGAAGGATTAGGACTCTTGAAAACAAATAAGAGTCCTTGAAGAATTAGGACTCTTGAATAACAACTTGCTATCAAGTAACTACCTAAACAAGATAATAGGCACATGTTCCTATTATCTTGGCGGCTAGAATATAAACAACTACCAAATCTATGAAGAGTCCTAGTTGCATTAGGACTCTTATTAACCAACTAACTAACACATGGACAGCATGTCCTTTATTATAGCAAATACTTGCTATTACACAAAAATAATGTAAATAATATGCTGAAAATAATTAAAGTCTAGAATAGTCTAGAATAGGCTAGAATAGGCTATACTGTGTAAAAAGACCAAAATGCCCTTTTTAGCCACTTTGCTTCTTTGGGCCGATTTACACAAATATTTTATTGTTATTTTATCAGGTGTATTTGAGAAATTTTGTGGTAGTAAACTTGTTAATTTTTCAACATTGTTTTAGGTAAAATTGCCAATTTGGTCCTTTTCGTATTTCGAGTTTGCGGATAAGGGACCTTTCATTTTTATTTTACTTTTTAGGTCCAATTCGAATTTACTTTCTGCCATTTATGGACTTCCGTCCAGAAATCCGTCTCCTCACTGTCTGTCCAGTCATTTGGTCAAAGAGGCCAACTTAACCGAGGGGTATTTTTGTCTTTCCAACTTCCTACCATAGTTATACCAAACAGATGAGACCTTTTAACTTACTCTCATCGTTTCAAATCACAAAATTAGGGTTTTCCACTCTCTTTTCTTTGTATTTCTTCATCAATATGAACTAGAATCTTAAGACTTTTGCTTCAAATAAGGCGATTTGACATAAATCCGATTCTTTCCCATTGATATCTTGAAGAGGTTCAGCTGTATTGTGGCAATATGAGCCTCGATATGTATATTAGACGTCCCGGTGCAGAACCTGAAAAATATGGCGAGTTATTAGTATTAATCTGTGCAATAAATGTTAGTTAATTAGTGGGTATGCATATTATTCTTGTTTTTTTAAAGTTTTTGTTTGAAAGCATGTATCTTTGTTGTTTTGTACTGATTTAGTGGGACATAGTGTAGTTTTTTATTCATTGTGGTCTTAGAAATAAGTAAATGGACCCCTGGTACTTTAATGTTTCCAGAAAGTGTAGTTGGACCATGTGTGTAGCTAAGAGTCTTCTTATCTTATTGTATTTGTTTATTGTAGACTTTTTCAGAAATACTTTTGTTGTTTGTGTGTTTTGTGGTCCCCTTATTTGTTTAATATGTTTATTGTTGTCTGGTTTTTGTTTTTTGTCATGCAGTTAATAATTTTTTGGTTGTTGGCTTTTTACTTAGTCTTAGTTATGACTTTATTGCTGCTTGTTGGCCTTTTATATGGTTTATTTTCTTGTTTCTTTACTACTTATTTGAATAAAATTTATTGTGTTACTGCAGATGATGGTGATGGTAAGTTCACTATAAAAGTGAACCATGATGGTACAATTGTTAAGGTTGATGGTTTGAGCACCTATCGGGGAGGGGGGGGGGGGGTCAAGTAACTTACTTTGAGCATGTTTGGAAAGAAACATTATCAGTAGTTGTGTTAGATAAAATGACATATTTATTGGAGTATATAAACCATGTAGGGTTTTATTGGTGGTTGTCTGATTTGTATGGTAAAAGATGATGGAAATTCATGCTTGCTGATGAAGATGTACTTGAAATGGCATCTTATGCTGAGGAGACTAAGTTTGTAGAAGTATTTTACAAGAATGAACCTGGGATGGCTGAGTTTTCTTTCATCAGGTATTTGGAGGCTAAAGAAGAAGCTCCAATACCATTACTTGAAGATTGTAATGTTGTTGATGGGCAACAAATGTATGATGAAGAAGAAATAATTGACTTCACTCTACCTGAAGTGGATGAAAACAATGTAGAGAATGACTTTGGACCTGCAAATGAGAGTGAAAAACAGAAAGATTCTTTTAGCAATCGCCACAATTCTGTAACAAGTTTGGTGATGTTGACAATAGTGGCGGAAAAAAAAGAAGAGTGTGGCAAAAAAAAAAAGAGTTTTTCAAACAGTTGATAATGAAAGTGAAGTGTTTATAGTGATGATGAGGAAGAAGACTATGATGCAAGTAGTTTAGTGGATAGTGATTATGAAGAAGAGGCAGATGATGAACTGTTTGAGAAATTTGTTGATGAAGGTCTAGAGGAGTTTGATAAGCAAGTCGAAGAGGAAGCTAGAAGACAATTTGCTGAGTCAAGATCAAAGAATACAAAGGTAAATAGAAGTGCAAACAGAAAATTGTTCCTAGATGTAATGCAAGATGAGGAGAGATGGTTAAAAGATGCATGACCTTTGTTTAGTGGTGTTTCTGAAGAAGATGAGTCTGAAGGGGAATTACATGAAGGTGAATAGTCAAGTGATGAAAAGCCACTAATTGCTCCAAGGATAATTTCAAAAAAGAAAAAGAATCCCACAGATGATGCAACTGAGAAAGACAAAGGTAAAGAAATGGTGAAAAGTAACCACTACAACCAGATGATTATCCAATCTTCAGAGCTGATAGGGATATGTTGAACCCAAAGTTTGAAATGGGCATGCTTTTTAGTTACAAACACATTTTCCAGCTTGCCTTGGTCAATTATAGTATTAAGGAGAGCCTAGATCTAAAAGTCACCAAGAATGACAAGATTAGGGCATATGTCAAATGTTTGGGGGTTAATTGTGATTGGGAACTTTATGCAAATAAGGTGTCCGATGTCTGAGGCTTGATGTATAATTTGGCCTCGGCCTTTTCGTAATAAAATCAGCACAATTTGAAAAAAAAAAGGGGTGTCCGATGGAAGCAAAACATTTCAAATTAGGGTACTTGGCCCTAAACATGAATGTGCTACTACCATGGACCATAAACTTGCTACTGCCAAGTACATAACCAATAGGTACTTGAATGACTTTAGGTCTGTTGCTGGTGTTGTTGCTACTGAATTTCAGTCTAAGGTGGAGACTGGACTTAATATGAAGGTCAGCATTAATAAGATTTACAAGATTAAAGAAATTGATAAGGCATTAAAAGAAGGGAGTTTCAAGGACCAGTATAAGCTGCTTTATGATTACCTAGAGGAATTAAAGAGGAGTAACCCAGGAACATCATGTTACATGGATCCGGTTGAGGATGATGAAACTGGTAAAAACATGTTTAGTAGGCTGTATGTATGCTTGGGGGCAGTTATGTAAGGATTCAAAGCTAGTTGTAGAAAGGTTGTAGGCCTTGATGGAACATTTCTAAAAGGGTCTCACCATGGACCATTATTGACTGCAGTTGGTATTGATGCCAACAATGGGGTTTATCCAATTGCCTATGCTATAGTTGATTCTGAAACCACTGATAGCTGGACATGGTTCATTAAAGATATCAAATATGACCTTGGAATGCAGAATTCAGAGGATTGTTGTATAATTTCAGACAGACAAAAGGTAAATCTATAATTTTACATTGCTTTTACATTGCATATACTTACAATTTTCTCATATACTAACTGCAGATGATGTTGTTGCAGGGTTTATGGGATGTTTTGGCTGATGAGTTGCCCAAGGCAGAACATAGACACCGCCTTAGGCACATTTTTTGTAATTTCAAGAAATTACACCCAGGGATTTCTTTGAAAGATCAGGTTTGGAGGTGTGCAGCTGCTACATACATTAGGCAATTTGAAATTGAATATAATAAGCGGAAATAATTGGATTTGGAAGCATATGAGTGGTTTGTTAAGCACACTCATCCAGTACATTGGTCTAGATCCCATTTAAGGATAGGGACAAAATGTGATCACCTATTGAACAACCATTGTGAAACATTCAATAGGAATCTGTTATAAGCTAGGGCTAAACCAATATTAGGATTGCTTGAGAGTATTAGGGTGTATATGATGTTAACTATGCAAGCAAGGAGGAGTTGGGCAGCAGATTATAGTGGGAAAGTATGCCCTAGGATAATGAAGATTCTTGAAAAAAAAAATCAGTCTAGATTTTGTTTTGCTTCATATTCTGGAGGCAACCTACTCAAGGTATTGATAATTTACTATTGTATGTTCTTAAAATAATTTAAGTATGTTTGGTGCCTGATTTGTGTCTTATTGCAGGTAAGACATGGAGCTACTATGGAACTGTTTGTTGTAGACATTGCCAACATGTTCTTGTAGTGGATGTGAGTTATCCGGAATACATTGTGTTCATGCTGTTGCTGCAATAAGCAAAGAAGGTAGTGATTTGACTGACTTTATTCATGATTGTTATTCTTTAGATGCATACAAAAGGGCTTATGAGCCAATTATAGAACCTGCAAATGGCCCTAATAATTGGCTCATATATGATAGAGGCCCAGTGATAGCCCCAAACAAAATGAGACAACCTGGTAGGCCACAATTAAAGAGAAGATTGGAGGAGGGTGAAAAAGGTAAGAAGAAGTCAAGGAAATTGCCTACAACAACTGTAAATGGTGAAAAAACTGTCCAAATGTTGTTTGTGGGTGGGAAAATGTGGTAAGTGTAAGAAAACTGTGCATAATATCAGAAAATGTCCCCTAAGGGAAGCTGATTTAGGAAGAAGTGGTAGTGTGAGCAATGCAAATAGGTGTAGTAAGTGTCAAGGTCTGGGACACAATAAGAGGTCTTGTCCCACTAAATCAACTGCTGATATACCTAACGATGTTTTTGATGAAATTCCAAGGGATGATAATCTGCCTGATTTTGAAATGTATGATGATGTTGGAATGGATACTCATACCCAAAATCAGGAACCTATACAAAATGAACAACCAAATTTGGTACAAGTTGGTACTTCTTCTAAGGTGTATATATTGTAAAACACAAGAGGGGGGGGGGGGTGAATTGGGTTTTAATCAATCTTGTAAACTTTTCCGAAATCTATTCAATGCTAGTCTGAGTTTGAGCAAGATGAACAATAGCAAAACAAAACCCAATAACAAGGCAAAGGATTTAGAGTGGTTCGATTCACTTAGAATCTACATCCACTACCTTGAGCCGCACCCAAGGATTTCAACAAACTTCACTAAGAAGAATATTACACTTGTGGCTAACTCACAAAGAGTTTTACAAACACAACCACAATACAAAACTCACCAAGAGTAAATTGCCCACACAAAGTAGGACTTATCAATACAATACTCACTAAGAGTAAATTGCCCACACAAAGTAGGACTTATACAAGAATAACCCAATCACTTAGAAAGGGAATGATAAGCTTTAAAGAGAAAGGTTGTTCACTCTTCTAAGTGAGAAATATATACCTTTGAAGTAAAGAATGTTAAGCTCTTAGAACATTTGATGCACACTCTTTGTCTTGCTTTTGAAAGAACACTTTAGAATGATTTAGATCAAAAGATGAAGTGCATTTACTTTGAAAGTGTTTGAGACTTGATAAGAAATCAATGTTTAGCTTTGGAGTATTTATACAATTCAAAATATGCTGAAAAACGACTCTGCAACGGTCATATAACGGCTAGAAATCGCAGAGTTCGGTTGACCGAACAAAGAAGCTCGGATGACCAAACATTACTTCGGTCGACCGTCCAAGGACCTCGGTCGACCGAGGTCATCAACATAGCTCTCTGTTTCTTCTTCGGTTGATCCGAGGAAAGCTCGGATGATCCGACCTTCTGAGCTTTGAGAGATGTTGATTTTTCACACGTTTTGAAATCTATTGAAGTCTAAAAGGTTTTCTCAATATGTAACAAGTAAGAGCATTTAGAAAACCGTTTTAAAAGACTTATACTTTGAAATCAAAGGCTTTTGAGATATGAACACATATGAGAATCATTTTGAAACTTTAGCCTTTTGAAAACGTGTTTATGAAAACATGCAAGACTTGAGTGTAGAACTTATGTTCATGAGAGCATTGGTTAGAGCTTATAAGATAACGACTAATAATGACAAAGCTAATCTAACCAAACCTAAGTCTTCAATCTTCAATCTTGAAAGATGAGCCTTGAATAATATGACTTTGAATCTTGATCATGGCTTGATTGAAGTACTTAGAGCTTCCAATATGAATTCCGATATTCTATCACAAAGATTAAGATCATTAGACACAACATCAAATGTTTGTCCATTATCAAAAACCGAGTTCGTTCGCCCTTAGGGCTTACACACACACACACACACACACACACACACACACACACACACATATATATATATATAACAATACCTTAGAAAAAGTACCAACTTATTTTAATTTAAGTTAATAAAAAAGAAGGACATTTTCTAACTTCTGTCATGTCTCTATATTTTACAGGTTCAAAAGAAGAGCAGGGGACATTTCAAGTGTGGTTATTTCCTTTCAGTGGGACACACAAGAGCTTCATGTTCCATTAGGAAAAAGGACAACCTTGGTTTGTAAAGTGTGAAGTTAACTTTAGGATGGTGAACCTTTTAAGTTTTTGCTCAAACATTAGATCACTTTTGGTATAGGCAGAATGATGCCTTTATATTTTGTACAAAACAATGGTTTTAGCTAGCTTTTATGTTTTGTTTATGCTTTGGATGTATTGGTGAAACTACTGCTAATCTTCATATCAGTTCTATATTGTATATGTATTTGGTCTACAGTAGTTCATATCAATACAATGTTCCTTGTTGGTGTACATTTTAAATCCCAATCACAGATTCATTAAAAAAAATGACACAAAGTGCAACAATTCCTTTGTCTTTTATTCAATCAACAATTAAAACACAACATAAATGGATATGACCATTGAACAAAATATTACATTACTCTACTTTCAACACGGAAAATAAACACTTAATTAAGCTAATTCCAACCACTTTTAGCTAGAAGAACAACAATTGAGAAGACCAAAGTCACTATCACAGCAACCCACAATCTTCTTTCTCTAACTTGATGGTCATCAATGGTGGATTGGAGGACTCTTATTTTTTTCTTCAATTTTGCACATTTGCAACACACCGGAGGATCAAACCATAAAAAATAATCACAATGGACAAATTTCTGAAATTTAAAAAACAGAAGAATCATGACCAATGCCCCAGATTTACAATGTTAAATTAACAAAAATACTAAATCATTGGAAACTCACATCGAAATTTTTGCAACCCCAAAACAATCTACCAGGTTTTGCGGCTATTTTTGAAGTCTTCAAGACCAGAATTTCACCACATGAACATCTAATTGAGCCATTGACATATTTGGATTGAGATGAAGAAGCCAGTAGAGAGAGTTTTGAAGAAACCCAAATGAGTAGGGGATGCTTTAAAATGGAGATGAGTTTTTATTAAGCAAGATATTTATGAAATACATATAGAACTTATTAGCTATAGTAGGAAATTGGAAAGACAAAAATACCCCACGGTTAAGTTGGCCTCTTTGACCAAATGTCTAGACAGACAGTGAGAAGACGGATTTCTGGACGGAAGTTCTTAAATGGAAGAACGTAAATTCGAATTGGACCTAAAAAGTAAAATAAAAAAGAAAAGTCCCTTATCCGCAAACTCAAAATACGAAAAAGACCAAATTTGCGATTTTGCCTAAAAGCTTATCATATAACCTAAATGTTAGGAAATCTAAGTGGAAAATCTTGGAAGTTTTCCCTCTATAGATGGTGGTGGCTATCTTACAATGTTGGTTTTGCAAATGATTAGTAAAGAGCTGATAAAAATCTGTTTGTCCACATTCTGTGTCTTTTTTTCTATTATATTAATAAGAAATTGTCATATGCCCCTTCAACCGTGTTTCTTCCAATTATGTATCTTGCCTTCAAATGCGATTAGATGGCTTTGATCCTTGTGCCTAGCATTATTGGAAGGCTTCTTTATCTCTTGAGCCTTTAGATTAGAGACTTTCAACACTTGGAACAAAGGCTTTACTTGGAAACTCGTATTTTTTTAATGCATGAGTTAAGGACTTGGTCATTTGGATAAATGAACTCTTTAAGCTTCATGGATGATCCCTCATCATTCCCTCCTTCTTGAAAATTTTCCTTATCATCCCCTTCCCCTTGTAAAGAATTCGTCCTCGAATCTTCTAAATCGTGGGATGTAAGTGTAAGATCACTTTCTTCTTTAAACTCATCATTTGACAAGCTTTCTAAGATGGTCTCAGTTTCAAACTTGTCTTCTTGACTTTCCCAATTTTCATAATCATGTATCATTATATTTTGAATTGGCCCATATCAAGATGGTCATCCGTATTTGTCTCGCAATTTTTAGATGAATCCGTGGCTATTTGTGTGAATGTTGGTTGTTCAACAAGAGTCTTTTTGTTGATCAATTTATCCATTTGATCCATGATTTCTCGGAGTTCATCCATATTTGTTTCCCACTTTGACCATGGAATGATGGCTGTTTGGATTTCTTTTAATTGAGGTGTTGCTGTTTTGGCAGCCCCAAAACTGTGCATAAAATTAGGATTTGAAGGGAGCTGATTTGGCGTTTTCCAAGATGAAAATTTAGCCTAATTAGTCATTTTCTTATTCTCTTTGATTTGCCTCTCAATTTGCCTCGCATGGTCCACCATCTCCATAAGATCAACATGATTAGCTCTATCCACCTTTGTCCTAACATCATCATTCAAACCTGCCAAAATTCGATTCAATGCAACTTTCATATCTTCTTGAATGTCAACTCGAATCATGGCTAATCCCATCGCTTCATAATATTCATGTATTAATTTAGAACCTTGTGTAAGTATTTGTAACGTTTGACATGTTCCCTAATGTAACTTGGGAAAACAAATCTCCGTTTCATCTCAGCTTTCAAATCATTCCAACTATCAATAGGTCGTTGTCCCGCTCTTCTTCTAAGTATACTTTCTTTTTTCCACCACTTTGATGGATAGCTATAAAATCCCATGGCTTCCATCTTTACATTTTTACCCCCGAATAATCATGAATAGCAAACATATCATTAAGTTTATGTATCCATTCAAATAGAGATTCAGGACCATTTGTACCTTCAAAAGATGGAATCTTGGATTCTATTCTCGGCTCACAAGGATAAAAATCATAATTATCATATCTTGATGTTGTTGCATATTGAGAGCCATACCTTTTATCATCATAATTAAAGTTGCTATCTTCTTCATAACATTGTTGCCTCATCTTGCGCATGAATTGTTTAGTCTTGAATCTTTACGTTTCTTGATTCTTTCTTCTTTACTTTCTTTTTTTTCTTTTTTCTTGGCTTTCCCTTCTTTTTGGCCGAATGTTATCAAGAACTCAGGTTTGAAGACTCTACAATTTTTTATGTATGGTAATGTGCACGGCAAAACAAGAATAAGGGGTGAACAAAAATCAATTCTTGAAAGGAGTCTTTATCGTACTATGAATCAAGAAGTTTGCTTTTGGATTGTTCACTTGTGTCTTTAAACTCGGCTGACTTTTTCTTTTAAAACCGATGCCTTTTTTTTTTGTCAATTCAAGCAAACAAGAAAAATTTAAAGAAAGCGGTAAAGATACACCAAGAAAAAGATAAACCTTTTCTCTGATACTACTTGATGAAGAACTGAGATAACAAGTATCAAGATTCAACACTTTAGTTTAAAAACGGATCTTTCTCTATTCTTGAACTAGTTTCAAAGGGAAGATTCTCAACGCAACTCTAAAGAAGGCTAATAATCGATGGAGGCTGAAACACCACAACAAGTGAAACTAACTTGTTGATACAGTAACTCAAAGATGAATGAATTCTATAATGAAGTTCAATTCACAAGTAGCTAAGGAATAACCTTACCAAAATGTCATATATCTAACGTACTTACAATGGTGTCCAAAATCCCTCTTAAATAGAGTAGGATTTCGGCTAACAAGCCTTGAAAATAAGAGGCCTTTTAGAATTAGGACTCTACAACTCCTAGATAGCTACCACTAAATCATTACCTAAACACATATGGACAACATGTCCTTAATTATAGCTACCACTACTAAACATGGCTAAAAATATTAAATAGAAACCTGAAAATAGAATTAAAGTCTAGAATAGACTTTAATGTACAAAAGACTAAAATGCCCTTTAAATTCGTCCCAATTCTGGACAGATTGTTGGACCAAATTGATGGCAGCATATGATATTGTGATCTCATGAAAGTTGTAGATATGCCTCTTATATTTCATATGCAATTTGAATCAGCTCCATTGGATACCTAGATCGAAAGTTATGATCATTATACCAAACTGTCACAAAGCTGTCCATTCCCTTCTTAGCCACTTTGCTTGATAGGGACGAATTGTACACTTGATAAACTTAAGAGGTTGAATTGTACAACATTTCTAGATGTAACTTAGCGTCCTCTTTGTACTTTAGAACTCAGATCAATGATGTAATAAGTTGATTCATGTTCCTTGTCCTAAGCCGCATCATTGGTCGTTGTAGTTTGTATAAGGATTCCTTTGAGTAGGGCAGCCCCTTGGATGGTCCCTCATCATCCCCTCCCCCTTGAAAAACATGATTCGTCCCCGAATCATCATCATAAACTGCAACATAATCTAAACCAACATCAAAAGAGAACAAGTTAGAAACATCAAACGTAGAATGTACACCATACGCACCCTTCAAGGACATTGTCTTACGGCTTTCCCAAAAGAATGGGATGTCTTTCTTCACAATTTCATTGCATAGGGCAGCAATCTTGCAAAATCACAAACAAAACGACTATAAAAGCTTGCCAACCCATATAATGAACGAACTTGACTTGTACTAGTTGGTCTTGACCATTCCATAATTGCATTAACTTTTTACCGGATCAACTTTAATACCTTGAGAACTAACAATGTATCCAAGAAGGTTAATATAATTAGTGCAAGAAATATACTTTTCAAGCTTAAAATACAAAGTTTGTTCCCTTAGAATAGTAAAAACACCTCTAAGATGCTCAATATGATTCTCTATGTTTTTACTATAAACAAGTATATTATCAAAGCGAGGTACCGGAGATCTATACTTAATATTTATTTTAGGGTAAAAAGCGCTCACGCCCCTTAAACTATTCCCTTTTTTGGTTTTTGACCCTCAACTAAAAATGGTCAAGTTTTACCTCCTAAACTATTCAAGTGTATCAAATGTGACCTTCCATCCATATTCTCCATTACATCATAACGGAAGTCCAAAAAATGGGGGCATTTTGGACAATATGTATAAGATCCTAAATATTTTGTTTTTATAAAAAAAAACCTTTATTATTCTGACAAGAAAGAAGAAGTCGTCGGTGGGAAGAGTGAGAGAGGGAGACGGCAGCGTGGCGATAGGTTGCCGGAAGCCGGGTACCACTCCTCTTCTCCAGCCACCAACTGAAAATTCCAACCTCCGAAAAAAATCTTAAAAAGCCCTTTTTCCCCCAACCTATCAGATTCACTCCATTAATTTTCTAATATTCACCAATAAAATTCTCCAAAGTTTCCATTTTTCTTAAATTCTCTCACTGATCTTTTACAAGTATTCTTCATTAGATCTTATAGAAACATCCCAATTATCTCAAATTGATTGATTTACCGAAGAATTCTCACCAAATTTCAACCGAATTCACCTTCGATTTAAAGCTCATCTTGATCATTGTGAGCTTCTTTGATTCCTTTACAGAGACTCTTTGATGGGAGCCAAGAAGAAATTGTATTTTGCACTATTCTATGCAGTTTTTCTATCATTGAGCATATTAATATATACAATGGAAGGTTTAGATCATCATACTATGCATTTAGCTCTTTGTTGTGGCTGTTTTGATTTCACATCACCGCCATCATCTCCCTAACTGACCCCGCCAACAACGCCCTCAAGCTACTTCAGCTTTATGATTTTTTTTTAGTTTTTTTTCTTCATGTCTTATAGGATTTCCTAAAATGTCCCCATTTTTTGGACTTCCATTATGATGTAATGGAGAATATGGATGGAAGGTCACATTTGATACACTTGAATAGTTTAGGGGGTAAAACTTGACCATTTTTAGTTGAGGGTCAAAAACCAAAAAACGGAATAGTTTAAGGGGATTGAGTGCTTTTTACCCTTTATTTTATTAATATCAAGACAATCCGTACCTAATCTAAAAGTCCCTTCTTTCTTTGGTATAAAAATTAACGGACTAGCACAAGAACTTATAGATTTTCTTACCTTCCCCTTCTCAAGAAGAAAATCAATTTGCCTTTGACTATCTCGATTTTCATCCGGACTTGGTTTATATCTTTCACGGTTTTGAAGGCTAGATCCTGGGATGAAGTCGACTTGATACTCCATTCCTCTCGGCAACTCCATATGGAATATTCCTTGAATTTTCTAAAAAAGATAAATAACAAGACTAGGTAGAGAAGAATAAGTTAGATCAAAAGAAAAAGTGTTAGTAGAAAGGGACCTTTCGGTTCCTTTGAAAACTAACAAAACAATTACTTGTTTTGTTCAAATTTCCCTATCTACCTTTCTCTGATTTATAGACAACACTCTTTTCTCACTTTTAGAGCACTTGCCTTTTGTCTCACATTAGGCTCGGCTTTTTCTTTACTTCTTACCTCGGCTTTTACCTCACGGGTAGGATCACTCTTCTTTTTCAACTCACTCTCATTTTTCTCTCTTAATCTTTTCTCTCTATTCTCGGCCATTTGTTTATGTACCTCACAAGCTTGACTAGGTGTTAAAGGAATTAAATGATTACGAAGATTATCCATAGTAACTTGGTACACATTCTTTCTCCCAACATGATCCGCATCTCTATCATATTGCCATGACCTTCCAAAAATAATGTGACTTGCGGTCATGGGCACCACATCACATAAAACTTTATCTTTGAATCTTCCAATTCCAAACTCGATTTTCACTTGTTTATCCAGCTTAATTTAACCATTATTGTTCAACCATGACAACTTATAAGGCACAATATGTTCCTTACATGGTAAATTGATCAAGTGCGGAAACCATATCGTAAGAGAAAACGTTAGTACAACTTCCATTATCAAGAATTAATAAACAAAACTTGCCTTTAACGATGCACTTAGTTTGGAACAAGTTACTTCTTTGTGGATGAACATCGTCTAATGGTTGTGAATGAAGATTCATTGTAACCAATGGGTGGTTTTCATCTTCCGAAAGTTCTTCCAAGGTCTCGATTTTTTCCTCCAAAACAGCCCCTTCTAGTTCATCATCACCAATCCACGTTCCATAATCCAACATGATCATATCACTTTGGTTTGGGCAGTCCCAATCGATGTGCCCCTTTTCTCTACATGTAAAGCATTATATAGCAAGATTAGGAGAATTTACTCTCGAATTTGATGGACCGGTTGTAGAAGATGTCTCGGAAGCCCCTATTGAAGTCGTGGCTGATTTTGTCATACTTTGATCCTCTTTTTCCTTATCTGGGCTCGGCAAAACAGCATCAAAAATCTGTTGAGACATGTTATACTTTCAAGAACACACAAACTGTTAGATATGAAAGAAAAATTCTCTCTTTATTCCAACACTACTCGTAAAAGAACTTCAAATTCTAGATGAATTAAAAGGTTCCTAACTTGTTGCGTTGATACAAAGATGAAAAATAATGGAAAGATATCCTATCTTTGACCTACACGAAAAGCTTAAAGAAAGAAAAGAAGAGTAATCTTGAAAAATTCCTAGACCCAATCAAGAAAAGAGATACTTTTTAAAGGTATTCTTTTGTGTTTAGGAAGAGCAATTCTCAATCTTTACTTTCTTGATTTTCTTGACTTCTTTCTTTTTTTTTCTCGTAGACTTACCCTTGTTTTGGCCGCACGGTGTCAAAGAATTCTTTGATGTGTGGTTATGTGCACGGCAATGACAAGAACTAGGGGTGATTCTTGAAATGAGGCTCGAAGCACTAGGAATCAAGAGTTTGCTTTTGGATTGCTCGACTGCTTTTTCTTAATTAAAGCCGTATGTTTTTGTCAATTCAAGCAAACAAGAAAAATTTATAGAAAGCTATAAAAGGTACACCAAGAATGAGATGAACCTTTTACTCTGATACCACCTGATGAAGAACCTTGATAAAAAGTATCAAAGATTCGACACAAAAAGGTTTCAGATCTTTCTCTTTCTCGAAAATTAGTTTACGGGGGAATATAACCAACGCAACTCTAAGAAGGTTGATTATCAATGGAGGCTGAAACACCACAATAAGTGTAAACTAAACTTATTGATATATTAACTCAAGGATGAATGAAGTTCTACATATAAAATCAATTCATTAAGAAACTAAGAATAACCTTAAAATATCACAAATCTAGTATAATAAATCTAGGCCGAATTCCCTCTTTAAATAGAGTGAATTTCGTCCATAATGAACCCATAAATAAGAGTCCTTTAAGGATTAGGACTCTAGAAGTCCTAGATAACTAAAACTTACCCACTAACTAAACATATGGACAACATGTCCTTTATTCTTGCACTACTAACATATATGCGCCTAAATACTTAATAAATAAATAACATAAATATGAAATTCTAATTAAAGTCTAAAATAGACTTTAATTTACAAGTTTCCTAAAATACCCTTCAACCGTTTTCCTTCCAATTATGTATCTTGCCTTCAAATGCGATTAGATGGCTTTGATCCTTGTGCCTAGCATTCTTGGAAGGCTTCTTTATCTTTTGAGCTTTTAGATTAGAGACTTTTAACACTTGGAACAAATGCTTTGTTTGAAAACTCGTATATGGAATGCATGAGTTAAGAACTTAGTCATTTGGGTAAATGACCTCTTTAGGTTTCATGGATGATCCTTCATCATTACATATATTGCAAATAAAGATGGGACAAAAGAAATATCCCAATCTATATATTGAATTGGACCACTCTTCAAATTTTCTTGCTATACCACCACATGATGAAGAGATCAGATTAGGACAACCAGTGTGGATTACTTCTTCACATTCAACTGATGAAGAACAAATCAAATTATTAGGACAACCACTTTGAATTAACTCTTGATAATCAACGACTGAAAAACTGCTGATTGTGATCAAGAGATTAAAGGATATCTTCAAGGTACTCCAATAGTAATGGTAAGTTTAGATATATTATTTAAAGTCGGAAAAAAACATATATTTCCGAAAAATATAGAAATGCTAAGACTTCTATTATGAAACATCGGGAGTAACCAGGGACGGATGCACTCTTTGGAGAGTGGGGTCTGAATTTTTTTTGTTTAATTTTAGTTATATGCTCAAGTATAGTAATTAAATTTATGTTATTAAGTTAGTAAATTAGTGACCCCACTAGTATTTTTGTGACTTCAGACTCAAACAATATCAAAAGCAGAAGACAATGATTTGTTGATTTAATTCATTGTCGTGTGGATTCCAACCATTTTCTTTATTATTTATTTGAAAGTTTTTTAATATTTTTTCTTCAAATTTTTTACTTGTCTAATTCATAATATGATTTCATTTTTGAGAAACCTGTCAAAAAATATTTACATTTACTAACTAATATTCACCGAATTTAGAATAATTTCCGTCCCTCCACTTCATGCCTCTTCTTTTAGAAGAGGAAAGTTGATTGTCAGATGTAGTTTTAACTTAAACCATCGTATTTTGTTAATTTGTTAAAAACTGTCATAAAAAAGTAGTTATTGATACAAATATTATAAATAATGGTTTTTACTAGAAATATAAAATAGTTTATTGGGAAAAAAATCTCATAAAAATGTGCACGCCCCTCGGAACCCAACATTTCTGAAACGTCGAATTTTTTGTAGGAAAGTTTTAGTTTATTTCTTGGTTCTGTTCCTAGGTGAGTGTGCCCATTGTGACTACATCCTGGATCCGTCACTGGGAGTAACATAGACAACTATGACCCGATTCAGTAATGTATACGGTTTACATTCGGTCCCATAATAATAATAAAAAAATTTGAAAAAAATTGGACTACTTATTAGATAAATTCAACATAATTTAACATGAGAATCTATTTTCAATAAGAACACTAATAAATACTCCATCCGTCTCATAATAATTGACTAAAATCAAATTTCACAAATATTAAGAAAATTATTTGTTATGTAACGATTTTAGTTAAATAATAAAAAAAAACCATCATAAACCTTTTAATGAAATTAATCACGTTATGTTTATTGAATTAATTAGTACAAGACTAATGTTGAGAAAAAAAGAACAAAGGAATTGGTGTTATAAAATGGATGAAATTCTAGAATGAATTTCACCACAAAACTAAAACATAAACTGAAGAGAATGAACAAAAGACAAGAGATAGTGTAAGTGCTTCTATATTATTCATATATTCTCTTTACATCAACAAAAGCTCTCTATTTATAGGGATGAAAAATATAGGTTATGAAATCTCTCATCAATAGGTAGGTTAGTGGACTCATCAATGAGAGGTTATGGACTCCTTGTAACTCCTCTATCAATGGGGAGTTATGGGATCCATAAAGTAGAAGGGGTTATGGAATCCATAAGGACTCCATTATTTGATATTTCATAACACTCCCCCTTGGAGTCCTTAACATAAAGAATATGCCTCGTTAAAACCTTACTAGAGTAAAAACCCAGCAGAGATAAAAAAACATCTCTAGTGAAGGAAAAAGAGTACATCCTTCTTTATATTTTACTCCCCCGTTGACTAGATCTTTTAAAAATTAAGATCATTGTACCGACACATGCCAATCTTATAAATCAACTTCTTAAAAGTTGAAGTCGGTAATGTCTTAGTGAATAAATCTTCTGGATGATCACATTATAGCAAATCGATTTCACCTCCTTATAAATGAAAACTTAGTGAAATTCGATCTTGTCATATATCCCTTAGCATATCCTCTTTTAAATTAAGTTATACAAGTTGCATTCTTCTCATACAATATCATAGAGATTTCTCCCTCTGATGAATCATCGAATCTCAAACATAAGCGTCATCCACTTGCTTCATAGAAAACTGTGATATAATGTTTCTATCACATATCAATGTCTTGAATGTGCATCTTATGAAGATTAGATAAATAAAAAAAATTGTCTGCATATCTAATTAATGCTGACTTTGATTCATCTAAACAAATTTATCCGAGACCTGTTTTGCTTTGGAGATATCGAATGATCTTTTAATGTCCAAATATGTCGTCGAGCAGAATAAGAACATTATATTGCAAAGAATTTCATTACAAATGAAATATCAGGACAAATAATATTTTCAAGATACATTAGTGCTCCAATAGCACTAAATATGGCACTTCATGACCAATCAGCTCTTCATTCTTCCTTTCGCGATAGGGATTGATATTTAGTAATATCTAACGATTAGACAAATACTAGGATACTTAAAGGATGTTCCTTGTCCATATATATCATCTTCTGGATGTCTAATTGTAAAATCAAGAAAAATCATGAATTTCAAAAACCCGAGATCATAATTTTTCCTTCAGTAATCACTTGCTACTATAACATATTTAGGAGGAACGTCTTGATAAATCTATAGTAATTTCTTTCAAGGATCTTATATGCTAAGACTTAAGATATCAATCACGCTTCAGGCGTGCTCCTTAGCTACATAACTCATACGTTTTCCTTCTGGAACAGATTCCACATATGGAGACATTTACTTATAGAGTCTATAAATGCATTAGGCTATGTATTTGCAATCCTTTGCAAATGACTAAGTTATGAACTTCTGGTTCATTAATGCCTAATGCGTAGATTAAGATAATGATGTTCCTAAATAAAGTCATTTACATTGCCGATTTTCTCCCCCTCATATGGAGATCACTAACTAATAATGTGCATTAGCAAATTAGACATTTAGGCATCTTTCGTCAATAGACAAAGAATTGTATGTGGCAAATAACTAAATCCGATCCAAATTTCCTTATACATGGACATTGACACTATCATATAATTTTTGATAGATTTTCACTAAGGAAATAATGTTACGTTCTTCTGGAACAATTTACGAATATGCTTCAGGCATATCAAATCATTCAAAGACTTCATATATGTGCTAAGTAATCTTTACGCTATTAAAACACTAACATACATGCATCTACCACCTGATAATTTCTTTCTTTCTAACCATTGCCAGACTTTTAAGAAGAACATTCCACTAGTAGTGACGTTTACATTTTTATAGTTCGCATTATTGTCCCGCTATCCATACACTTCAAGTGTATCATCCATACTGAGAATATCATACACTTATGGTGTACATGTTAATTGCCAGGACTTTTTATATTTCTCATGCGAACTCATATATAATCTATTTTGGCTAATTTTCTCGAATATCAAAATTTTGTTTATGCAGACTTTGAATCTAGATCCTCATTTTAGATTCACTTTTTATGCGCATTAATACTTATCATATCTTACACTTTCACAGTTCCATAGTTCCCAATCATGAGAATATGTAGAGATCTCATTATCTCAACTTTCAGGTATCTGAATCTCTCCTGAATCTCCTTTTTATATGCGAGGATATTTTTTTAATATTTGGAACCGTCTAGTCTACCACACTTCAATTGTGTCTCATACTTATCAGCAGTGGTAGATCGCCCTTCAAGGACGTCAAATAGGAGCCTTCTTAGCCGGATTTTGGTCAGTAAATATGTTTGGCTTATCCTTTGAACTTCTGGTTCAAAGTATGTGAGGATCAAGATAAGACACCAACTCATATTTTTATCCGATTATACATTAAATCTCTCATTTTGAGATTTCATACCCAAGATATATTCTTAACATCTTTAAGGTCCCATATTATTACTTTAGTGGTGGTGACTACTACTTTGTAGCGCACATTTAACTCTTAGATGGGAGAGGGAAAAATTTAGTTCATGACCAGAAACTAATTTAATAGAGGAAAATTCACAGTATTCTTGTTGGAAAAATACGAGCTAATGCTACAAAATAATTCGTATCAACAAGTTCAAGGCGCTTATGGTTCTACCAAACCATTTAGTGTAAAAAATATTCTACCAAATTTTCATATGATGACACCAGTATAGTCGAGACAAATTATGTCATTTGTTGAATATAAAATTTGAGCTCATTATCAATATATCACAAACTTCAGATTGCGAGTCGATCGACTATTTATTCAATTCTATGAACATATTCAACCTCGAGTTGTACTGGTTATATCCTTATATCAATTTTCATTGAAATAAGTAGCACAAAAGAATTCATCAGATAAGGAAACTTTTTGTTCCTTCATAATCCATGAATTTTTAATTATATTTCGTATTTTTTTTTGTGACCCGGGATGGTATAACCGGTCATGCCAACAACTAAATCGGTAAACTACAGGTTTACATAATAAAATATCTTAACTAAATAAATTTTGTGGCAATATAAGCTAATAAAGAGAAATGATAATTTCTCTAACTTAATTTATTCTCTTAAATAATATTAGTAATACACAAAGATTTAAAACTCTACTCAATCCAATGTCCCTAAATAATCTTCACTATGGAAAATATCAAAATAATTTTCTAAGAGACTTTATGGAGAGTCGTGTATTTACATGTTGATATGTAACCCTTTAGCTCAATTAGCTATTCTGGAGCCTTTAAACAAATAACTCTTCTGGAGTTGTTTAATCAAGTAGTTCTTCTAGAACTTGGTATTTGACACTTATCCCGAATGTGTACATATTATATATTTATTATTCTTGAATGTAAACAAACTAAAATAACATGATAATATATGCAATTTACAAGTTCTAATACAAAAATAAAATATCAAGTTATATTTTCCTCAATACTCAAAGAGATTGACTACATTTACATATGCCAAAATTAAAGTAGCACAATTACTTTTAGAGAGAAGCAAAATGACATTTTTTCTTTCTTTCTCAAAGTGATGCTTAGTAGAGGGATTCAAAAGATGTCCAACATACAACAGGTATGTGACAAAACTTTTGTATATCGCTTAAATAATCTTTTTCTCATAAAATTTTGGAATCATACCTTCTATTTCCTCCTTATTATTTTCTCACTTCGGGTGAGAATCCTTTCTTTGGGAATTCGATGAGTCGTGATTATCGACATGGTTAACTACAACCACATTCACGAGCAATACTATTATCGACATGGATGTATATTTCCTCTACAAATTTGTAGTGATCTAGTGGATCTGATGATATTCAATGGTGCCTTCAGGACACATTATATCCCGATGAATTTCATTATATTGTATCCATAATTAATGATTATTTTCTGAAATTTCAAGTGGTACAAATTCAAGTTTCATGAAGATAACTATAAAATATGAATAAATATCCTTATGATGCCATAGAAATTTAAATAGAAAATATAACTTATCTGGTCTTCGGGCCTTCAATTTCAGTAATAGATATCTTATGGTGAGTACATCAACTTGTGTAGAAACACTATCGACTGAAACTGTCTCCGCGTGCTGTTTGCACATGTAATGAGAATAATCAAGCATGGCCAGTGGTCATTGCTGATGAGCGGGTGGATTCAGAAGTTAAAGCGATAGAACTATGGAGATTTTGATCTATGCATTATATCTCCCAAACAACATAGAGATGACAATTGTCATTGCTGACTTGTTGTTGATTATTACCATATGTTCCAGTTTGTTGAATACAAAATCTAGAAAATGCTTTCTGCTAACACATTGTATTATTTCTTTTCTGGAAAATGCTTTCTGCTAACACATTGTATTATTTCTTTGTGATCAATCTTGGGGATACAGATCATATTCAAAACTAGGATACGTATAACAACATTATGATTCGAACTGAATATCTATCAAGAAGATAAAAAGTCTCACAACTTTATAATCAGCTAACGGTAGAGACTCGTGCTGATAACGTGTTATAAAATGGATGAAATTCTAGAATGAATTTCACCACAAAACTAAAACATAAACTGAAGAGAATGAACAAAAGACAAGAGATAGTATTAGTGCTTCTATATTATTCATATCTTCTCTTTACATCAACAAAAGCTCTCTATTTATAGGGATGAAAAATATAGGTTATGAAATCTCTCATCAATAGGTAGGTTAGTGGGCTCATCAATGAGAGGTTATGGACTCCTTGTAACTCCTCTATCAATGGGGAGTTAGGGGATCCATAAAGTAGAAGGGGTTATGGAATCCATAAGGACTCCATTATTTGATATTTCATAACAATTCGTACATTTTTTAACATTATAAGAAATGCATTGCATCATGATGAGTCTTGAATTTACAATGTAAGCCTTAGACTTACTCTTGTACAAAGGCTAAATTGGCCAACTTTCCTCCAATGAAAAATAATAATAAAACATAGTTTGAGCACATTTTGTTAAGAAGAAAGTATGAGTAACTTTGGAAGAGAATATGATTTGTAAGCCGAGGAAAATCCAGCCAAGAAAAAAACTCAAAAACCATGATTTGTAAGACCCAATATCTTTTTATATACTCATTTCTCTTATTATTTCACTTCATATAAATTTTATTCCTCTCAAATGTATTTTCTCAAAGTAAAATAATAATCATTTATTTATTCGGCTGACTATTTGTAATTAATTTTATTGATTAACATTAGTTCTGTTTTTTTATTTAATCCTTTAATTGACTATTGCTTTCATCATCACTCTACACCATGTTTTCTTCATATTCAAACCTCTTCTCGTGTTTCAATCAAACCCGAATGATTGAAGAGAGTTGGGTATGGGAGAATACTAAGACTAGAACTAAAAGTGTCCGCGAAAGGACTGGTCTTGAGCTTAAGTTGAGCAAAGGTGATTATCTGATTTTGATCTTTGCATTGTGTCATACAACCTACTCTTTATCTCTGCTCTTCTTTGGAATTAAAACTGGACAAGTAGTTATTAAAAATGGACGTGGGTCCAACACACTCCTCAAGGCCAGGGCTGGACATCTGAACCGTGAACTGCCCACCATCGAACTATCTAACTCTAATACCATGTTAAAAATGGACTTGGGCATAACTCATTCCCGCAAAAGGTACCTCAAGAGGGGAAGGATTGCCTAATCCTTGTATAGAA
The DNA here is from genome assembly GCA_026122235.1 of Vinca minor. Classification (NCBI taxonomy): domain Eukaryota; kingdom Viridiplantae; phylum Streptophyta; class Magnoliopsida; order Gentianales; family Apocynaceae; genus Vinca; species Vinca minor. Next base: position 124,010 of record JAOCZM010000235.1, read on the forward strand.
CAAATTTGCTCACTAGCTAGTCGATGTAGGATTCTCAACAGTAGTAAAAATTAAGGAAGTAAAATTCAAGGTATTTTGTTAATCAAAATAATAATAATATTATCTTAAATAGAACTTGTTGTTAGAAAACTTTTCTGAATTACTGAAAAAATGTTTCTGCACTGTTTTTATAACTTGTAACAGATATAATTAAAATAAACAGTATAAAAAGATAAAAAAACCTGAACAGAAAAAACAAGTACTGTTTTTATTGCAGAATATTACAGAAAACAGTAAGGAAAAAAAATAAATCTCAGAACCTCAACCGGTTTTGGATTTTCTCCTGGACGAGACAGCAGTGAACCACTTCGCCTTAAGTTCAATATGCTCGCCTTTTACAGCTTCAGGCCTCTTGCACACTAAACTCGCATTGTACAAAGCCCAATCCTTCTGTTTCTTTGAAGAAAGAGAAACAGAACCTTCGAATCGAAGAGGTAACAACAGAACTCTTTGATATGTAAATGCATAAAACTTTCAGAATGAAGAGAGGAGAAGGAGATTTCGAGTGGTGAATTCTGGCAGTAGAGGTCTGCCTTATATAGGCACAAAACAGACATGTAACAGTCCAACTTTATTACCTTCATAAATCGGAGAGTTACAGTCAATCACAATTATACCACCATTAAGCCTGGCTGTTACACTCTCCAAAATTCATTGTGATATGAATTCGGCTGTTACAAAAATTTAAATCAGTAGCAAAAACGTGGTTGATCAGGCACGCGAGTTTTTTGTCCGTCATTCGTGTACGCAAGTCGCGCCTGCACACAAGTTCAAGCTAATTTGGTATTGACAAACTTTCGATTTGCACCCCCTGCGCGGTCTCGCACGAGGTTCTCACATGGGGGCTTAATATAAGTAATACAATTTAAACCCATGTGAACCATTTTTCCTTATAAAGTGAATTTCACTTCCATGGGTTTTCCATGTGGAATGTGAGTTTTAAAATCCATTTACCACATTTCATCCACCCCACTTTATACCAATTTATCATTCACACCATTAATTGGTTTTCTCACAACTTATATATCATCGCGAAGCTTGCGCAACCGACTTCGTGATAATCTTAATAACATTCAAAACAGAGCGGTGTAACATATAATAATATTGGCTCAAAAATGTCCTCACGACACATTAATTACATTTTAATTCTTTGAGAAAATCAATTTCTCCAACAATCCCCCACATGAATGAAAAATCCTTTCAAAATGCACATGAAATGAAATGCAAGAGTTCGGCGAGAATTCTTTGCATCGGGATATGTAGTTGTTGTCTTTGAACCTTTCCTAGTGAAATACCATCGGATACACTTGCTAACCATTGGATGCCTTGAACTGTTCAGCGTTTTGTGTGTACCAAGACAACGATACTCATACAAAGATTTCTCTATACTGTTAATCGATTCTTTCTTTGTTGTCTATTTTGGCCCTGGACTGCCTTGTAAATGTTCATCGAATGCTCTAGAGATTTAGCCCTTAAATCATCTCATAGAAGTGACCCCTTCACATTCGATATAGGTGATCTTTTATTTAGTAGTATCCTGTCGTACTTCACATAATACGTATAAGGATCATTGAAAACTTTCGTTTATCCTCCAATGGACAGGTCTATCACATTTTCATCTTAGGAATGAGCTGGGAACTCTTTTCCCGAGTGCTTTGTTCCACTCCCCATACAATTTGGTTTTCCCTTTGAACTTGCAAATTGGGCTTTACAATCCAGGTAGGGTTGCCATCATGAGTGGTAATCAATTTTACGGGTTTCAGCCCCATTCCCCTCGATGAAAAATCAACAAGATCTCTCGCTAGACCTTTTGTTAATGAGTCTGCTATATTTTCTTTGGATCTCACAAAGTCCAAAGCTATAACACCGGTTTTCAAAAGTTTCTTTACGAATTTATGTCTACAACGTATATGTCTAAACTTCCCATTATACACATTATTCTTTGCTCTACCAATAGCTGACGTGCTATCACAATGTAAGCTAATTGGTGGCATTGATTTTGAAAACATTGGAACATCTTCCAAAATTCCACGTAACCATTTAGCCTCTTCGCCCGCTAGATCCATAGCTATGAATTCTGATTCCATAGTAGACATCGCAATACAAGTTTTTTTACATGATTTCCATGAAACCGCTGCACCTCCTATTACAAAAAAGTATCCACTTTTGAATTTTATATTCTTGGAGTCTACTATCCAATTCGCATCAGTGTACCCTTCAAGTACAACTGGATATCTAGTATAAAATAATCCATAGTTAGCAGTGTACCTTATATATCTAAGTACTCTAACTAACGCTTTCTAGTGCTCATAGATGGGATTACTTGTATACCTCGACAGTCTGTTGACTAAATTTGCAATATCTGGTCTAGTGCAGTCCATGAGATACATTAGACTGCCTATAATCGTAGAAGATTAGCACATACTTCCATAGGTTTTCTCGCAATTAAATCACTTACTTTATCAAATTTGTCTAATATTTTTTCAACATAATGACTTTGAGAAAGTAAATATACATATAATGTTTTGGTAATCTTCATTCCAAGTATTACATCAGCATGTCCCATATCCTTCATATCGAAGTTTTGCGACAACAATTTCTTGGTAACTTTAATGTTTTCTTTGTTACCAATAATTATCATGTCATCTAGGTAGAGACAGGTTATTATGTAGTCGTCTTTGTTTCCTTTCACGTAGACACATTTATCACTCTGGTTTATTTGAAAACCAGTTGATAGCATTATACTATCAAATTTCTCATGCCATTGTTTATGTGCTTGTCTTATTCCATACAGAGATTTAACAAGTCTACATACCTTGTTTTCTTGGCCTGGAACAACGTACCCACCTTCAAGTTGTTCCATATAAATTTCTTCTTCCAGTTCTCCGTTAAAGAAAGCTGTTTTCACATCCATTAGATGGATCTCCAAATGAAACAAGGCTGCAAAAGCAATAATTAGCCTGATTGATGTTTTTCTAGATACAGGGGCATAAGTGTCAAAATAATCGACACCCTCAGTTGTCTTTATCCTTTAATTACAAGTCTTGCCTTATACTTGTCAATTGTACCATCATGTCTCATCTTTCTTTTAAAGATTAATTTGTGACCTAATGCTTTACAACCTGGTGAAAGTTCCACAAGTTCTCATGTATGTTTTTGAAGAATTGGATTTATTTCACTTTCAATTGCTTCTATCCATAGGTCAAAATCTGGAGAAGTAATTGCTTCTCTATAAGTCAAAGGATCATTTTCTAACAAATAAGTTAGGAAATATGGATCAAATGACTTTTCCCTTATAGCTCTTTTGCTACGTCTGGGTTCTTCAACTTCCTCTTCAAGTTCTTTTCCCCCCACAATCCTCTCAGCTTGATTGTTTTTAGGTTCTAAGCTCAAATGCTTAATGCAAGGAAAAATCCATTCAAACAAGAAAGCATCCATAGCCTCTATAATTGTATTTACGTGCACTTCAGAGTTATTTGATTTATGCACTAAAAATTTATAAGCACTACTATCTTGTGCATATCCTACAAACACGCAATGTACCGTTTTAGGTCCTATTCTCGTCCGCTTAGGTGGCGGAATTGAAACCTTTGCTAGACACCCCCAAACTTTTATGAACTTATAAGAAGGTGCGTGACCTTTCCATAATTCATAAGGAGTTTTATCTAGTCTCTTATGTGGTAGTCTGTTTAGGATGTGATTTGTGGAAAGCAAAGCTTCCCCCCACAAATTGTGGGGTGAGCCAGAACCTATTAGCATTGCATTCATCATTTCTTTAAGAGTTCAGTTTTTGCGCTATGCTATTCCATTTTGTTTTGGAGTATAGGCGCAGTTGTTTGATGAATGATGCCACTTTCAGCACATAACTGTGCAAATGGAGATTTATATTTTCCACCTCTATCACTTCTTAGCCTTTTAATTTTCTTGCCAAGTTGATTTTCAACTTCAGCTTTATAATGGCTAAACATAGTTATTGCTTCGTCTATACTTCTCATTAAGTAAACATAGCAAAATCTTGTGCAATCGTCAATAAAAGTGATTAAGTAACATTTTACCGCCTCTTTATTGCACATATTTTAAATCACAAGCGTCACGGTTCTGAACTTCTTTCAAATGAATGGAAAAAGGATTTAGCTAGCTTTGCCTCAATACAAGTCTCGCACTTGTAATTTTTATCAATGTTAAATTTTGGAAGTAAGTTTAATGAAACTAACTTTTGTATACTTTTAATATTTACATGATCTAGTCTATCATGTTATAAATTAAAAGACTCAATAGAATAAGCAAATTTAACAGCTTTATTAGCCTCTTGGGCAATTTTTCTAGCTGAGCTAGTGGAAGCCTCAGTTACATTATCGCCAATTGGCTCAATGCCTGGTAGTACTGTCATTACATTCATTTTAAATAAATTGCTAGCTAAATAACCTTTTCCTACCAAGGCACCACTATTGGTCAGAATAAACTTGTTCGCCTCAAAGAAAAATCTAAAACCTTTGTTGTTCAACACCGTTCCCGAAATGAGGTTCTTCCGGATCTCTGGCACATGGAACATATCAGTCAGAGTCAACTCATTTTCAGGACAATACTTCCATTTCCTTCTACTCTGGAGACTGCAGAGTTCCCCATAAAGCAGACTTCATCTTCAACAGCTTGGTATGTCTTAAACATCGCACAAATGTGACAAGTGGCCCCCGTATCAACAAATCACTCATTTTGGTTGCCTCCAACCAAGTTAACCTTTGAAACGACAGTTACCAGATACATGTCTTTTATTCCAGAGCCCAATCTTCCATATTCTGCCACATTAGCTTGGCCAGCCTTTTGATTCCGATTTTTGTTCCCAACAGCACCAGGGTTTCTCTTGTTCTTGTTGGTTACCGCAACTCGACTACGACAATCCTTAGCTTTGTGGTTAGGTTTACCACACACATAGCAGGTTCCATTAAACTTGGAGGTTGAAACCTTTGACTCATTTGGACGCTTTCTCTTAGCGTTATTCATTGAGTTGTCAGTTTCAACTACATTAGCCTTAGCCACGGAGCTATTAGGCTTCTTACTCATCTTCCGTAAGTCCTGTTCAATTCTTAATTTCAACATTAGATCTTCTAGAGTCATTTTCTTTTTCTTGTGTTTCAGGTAATGCTTGAAATCGTCCCAAGAAGGAGGGAGATTCTCAATCAACAACGCCACTTGTAAAGAGTCGTTGATTCCCATGCCCTCAGCGGCAAGATCATGATATAACTTTTAAAGCTCTTCACTCTGCTCAAGAATAGACTTTCCATCCACCATTCTAAAATCATGGAAACGAGCGGCTATAAACTTTTTGGACCCCGCATCATCCACAATTTATTTTTTCAGAAGAGATTCCCATGAACCATTTGATATACTTTTTTTCATAGTACAACTGATAAAGAGAATCATATAAATTCATTAATGTGCTGTGCCGACAGAGGTAGTCAGCACTTAGCCATGCTCGTACCGTGATATCAGATTGAGGATCATTAATGTCCTCCACCGGTTTATCCTCAGTGATAAACCGAATCAGATGTTGAGTGGTAAGGAAAAACATAATATTTTTTTTTCCTTCCACAACTTAAAGTTGCTGCCACCATTAAACTCAATTCAAAGTCAATAATTAATTAACAGAAATAGCACCAGAAAAATAACACAAAATCATATTGAACTTAAGACTGCTAGAAAACTTTTCTAGATTACTGAAAAATTGTTTTTGCACTGTTTTTATAACTTGTAACAGATATAATTAAAATAAACAGTACAGAAAGATTAAACCTGAACAGAAAACACAGGTACAGTTTTCCTTGCAAAATATTACAGAAAACAGTAAGGAAAAAAAATAAATCTCAGAACCTCAACCGGTTTTGGATTTTCTCCTGGACGAGACAACAGTGTACCGCTTCCCTTTAATTTCAATATGCTCGCCTTTTACAACTTCAGGCCTCTTGAACACTGAATACCTTAAGAATCAACTTGGTAAAAGTATTAAGATACTTCGATCAGATCGAGGTGGCGAATACCTTAACCAAGAGTTTGACGAACATCTTAGTGGTTGTGGAATTGTTTCACAATTAACTCCTCCCCGGCACACCACAATGGAATGGCGTGTCGAACGGAGGAATCGCACCTTATTAGATATGGTTCGATCTATGATGAGTCAAACAAGTCTTCCAATTTCCTTTTGGGGCTACGCCTTGAAACTCGCTGCATTTATATTAAATAGAGTTCCTTCTAAAGCGGTTCGTAAAACTCCATATGAGATATGGACTGGGAAACGACCTAGTTTGTCATTTCTCAAAATTTGGGGATGCGAGGCGTATGTAAAACGCTTGTTATCCGATAAACTCGCCCCTAAATCGACAAATGTTTGTTTGTGGGATATCCTAAAGAAACTAAAGGATATTACTTCTATCTTCCATCGGAGAACAAAGTGTTTGTTGCTCGTAATGGTGTATTCCTTGAAAGGGAATTTATTTCCAAAGAGGATAGTGGGAGTAAGATCCATCTTGAGGAAATTCAAAATCCCCAAACAACATCTCGAACCAACTTTAGAAGTTCAAGCAAGCTCACGTGCCGATACTCGAGCTTCAATCTTTGACACAAGGCCCAAGAAGGTCGAGTCTGGGTACATCAACGACCTGAGAGATATGGATTTCGTGGATCGATGATCATCAGAGTTGAACCGATTGATCAAGATGAACCCTCTACCTACAAAGAGGCAATTCATAGTTCCGAGTCAGATAAGTGGCTAGAAGCTATGAAGTCCGAGATGCAATCCATGTACGACAACCAAGTATGGACTTTGGTTGACCCATCTGAAGGGTGCAAGGTCATTGATAACAAAAAGAAGACCGACATGGATGGTAATGTACACACTTTTAAATCGCGACTAGTAGTTAAAGGTTATAGACAAGTTCATGGTATTGACTATGACGAAACCTTTTTCCCCTGCCGTGATGATAAAGTCAATTAGGATTTTACTTGCCATAGCCGCATATTATGACTATGAGATATGGCAAATGGATGTTAAGATCGCGTTTCTTAACGGAAACCTCCTCGAGGATGTGTATATGACACAACCTCGAGGGGTTTGTTGATCCAACAAATCCTAGCAAAGTGTGTAAGCTTCAAAGGTCCATTTATGGATTGAAGCAAGCATCTCGAAGTTGGAATCGCCGCTTTGATGAACGTATTAAAGAATTCGGTTTCATCAAAAACGAAGACGAGCCTTGTGTTTATAATAAAGTAACTAATAATGCGAAAGAGTATTCTTTGTGCTTTACGTGGACGACATCTTACCGATTGGAAATGACATCCCCACCTTACAAAGCGTAAAAGCTTGGTTGAGAAGTGCTTTTCCATGAAAGACTTAGGCGAGGCCAATTACATTTTGGGTATAAGAATCTATAGAGATAGATCTAACAAAATGATTGGCCCGAGCTGCAGTGGGATACATTGACAAGGTAATCAAACGGTTCGGGCTTTGCAAGACTCCAAAAAGGGATTCTTGCCCATGTCACATGGCGTCAAACTCAGCAGAACTCAAGGACCTTCCACAAGGGAGGACCAAGAGCGCATGAGTAAGATCCCATATGCTTCGGCCATTGGATCTATTATGTACGCCATGATATGCACTCGCCCGGATGTCTCACTTGCTTTAAGTACGACTAGCGAGATATCAATCGACCTCGGGAGAGTCACATTGGATCTGCAGTCAAGAGCATTCTTAAGTACTTGAGAAGGACTAAAGATATGTTCTTAGTTTACGGAGGTCGGGAATGAAGTCTCGGTAGTAAATGGTTACACAGACGCAAGCTTCCGGGACCGACGTAGATGATTTTAGATCGCACTGGGTTTTGTGTTTTGTTTGAATGGAGGTGCCGTGAGTCGGAAGAGCTCAAAGCAAGAAACCGTGGCCGACTCTACAATGTAAGTCGAGTATCTAGTCGCATCTCAAGCGACTAAAGAAGCTCGCTTTGGATCAGAAGTTTGTTGATGAACTAGGTGTCGTCCCTAGCATTGTGAACCCAGTGGACCTCTATTGTGATAGTACTGGTGCCATTTCACAAGCTAAGGAACCTAGATCTCACCAACGATCCAAACACATTCTCAGGCGTTTCCATCTGATTAGAGAAATCATCGACAGAGGAGACGTTAGTATTTGCAAAGTACATACGCAGACGACAACATTGCAGATCCATTGACCAAGCCACTCCCACGACCTCAAACATGAGTGTCATACTAGGTCAATGGGATTGAGGATCATGTATGATTGGAACTAGGGCAAGTGGGAGATTGTTAGTAGTGCCCTAGGACCATTAGCACATGTTGTGCGTTTTATTATCTTTTGAGCATGTAATTGAATAGTTAATTTTGCTTTTGATTATCAAATGTGTGATTTGATAGTAAAACTCATTAGCTTATGTAATTACTATTCTAGAAGTCCCTAGTTTTATGTAATGCTTAATTACTATGAAATAAAACTAGTATGATTGTTGATTGATGATCTTGTTTTACTGATCATGTGTAATGAATACAAATCACATCATAGATGCAATATATAGGGATACATTGTATTGACGTGATCCGTCAGAGAAGTAATACTTCATGGTCTTAAGTCATAAGTATTACTTCCTCAATACTATTTTAGAATCCTTAGACCTTATGTCTTCATTGATTCTAGTATGAATGGAGCCCACGCTTTTGACTCGATCGGACGTTACTTGTAACAGAGTAATCAATACGACCGAGATCGGATGTAGTGTCCTATCATAGCTTGAATGTGAGAGACATTGTAAGGAATTTGTCCCTCTCTATTATTAGAGAGAGATATCCATGGGCCCCTCGATAGGGAAAGACTCGTTTAAATGCATGGCCGTGCTCAAATGTATTTGATAAAGTGGTTATCAAATGCTATTTGTCGAAACAGTCTACCTGGAGATCGAGCATAAATACAATTAAGCTTAATAAGGGTGACGACCACCATGCCTTATGCTTAATTAGGATATCGCGAGACAAAGGGATTAAATAGTGGATTGATATTAGGTTCCGTTGTATATTCATTCACTTTGGGTAGTCACAATGTCCCTGCTAGGGGACCGCTTGTGATTTATGGACTCACACTACTACTAAGTGTGCTTTCATTGCCATCGTGAGATGAACCTACGTGGTCACACGCATAGACGAGCTAACGAGCTTTATGTCTGCATTCAATGAATCTAGAATGTGTCTAGGTTCATTGTATCTGACATTTGTCTTTCTGAAAATAATAAAGTGTTTATTATTCGAATTAGAGATAGGGGCAATTTCGGTATTTTACCTTTAGCTGGAATTACGTGGGAGTTATTATCCGATAAGGACTCCCACTACCAGCAGAAGTCTAAGGGACGTGGGAGTTAAGGACTCCCATTGCCGAGAGGAGTTGAGGACGTGAGAGTTAGTTCTGGGAACAAACTCTCACACCCTATATAATAAACTCTTGGCCGAAACCCTAGATTTGAAATGCTTTTCAGCCGAAATACCTAAGAAGCCGAAATAGTTTCTGCCTCTCCCTTTTTCTCTCTAATTCCCGAAACCCAGAAAAACGAAGAGCTAGCAATCGCTGCCCGTTTCGTCGCGTGGATACCGGTAGAGGGACTTTCCGCAAAGGGAGATCAATTGGTGGCAGATTAGCATCCAAGAAACATCATCCTCCATTCAAGAAGTAGCTTCTTGAATCCAAGAAAAGTAAGTTTTTCCGCTGTTTTTCGATTCGTTTACGTATGAGCGGATCCTTCAGGGGAGGATCCATGGGTGTTTGGAACGAGTTTCCGCCCATGAATCCCTTCAAGAGAAACATAACCTTCGAATTGAAGAGGTAACAACAGAACTCTTGGACAGACTCTTTGATATTTAAATGTAGAAAACTTTTAAAATTAAGAGATGAGAAGGAGATTTCGAGTGGTGAATTCTGGCAGTAGAGGTCTGGCTTATATAGGCACAAAACAGACCTGTAACAGTCCAGATTAATTACCTTCATAAATCGGACTGTTACAATCAATCACAATTATACCACCACTAAGCCTGGCTATTACACTCTCCAGAATTCATTGTGAGATGAATTCGGTTGTTACAAAAATTTAAACCAGTAGCAATTTTGTATCGACTGACATTCGATTGGCACCCCCTTACGCGGGCGCGTACGCGGTTATCACATGGAGCATAATATAAGTAATACAATTTAAATCCATGCGAACAATTTTTCCTTATAAAGTGAATTTCCCTTCCATGGGTTTCCCATGTGGGATGTGGGTTTTAAAACCCATTTACCACATTTCATCCACCCCACTTTATACCAATTTATCATTCACACCATTAATTAGTTTTCTCAGAAGTTATATATCATCGCGAAATTTGCGCAACTCACTTCGTGATAATCTCAATAACATTCAAAACCATGCGGTGTAACATATAATAATATTGGCTAAAAAATGTCCTCACAACACATTAATTACACTTTAATTCTTTGAGAAATCAATTTCTCCAACACCTGTATGCCACTAATTTTATTTAAGAGAGTAATATTGATATTGTGTAAACAATATTTTAATTTTTTCTTTTTTACTTTTTACTACTTGTCTTGAAAGTCTTATATTTAGAAATGGAGCTAGTATTTATTCTCCACACAAAGAGTATTTATTGCATTTTTCTTTATAACTTCTTAAACTTATTTTTTGGCTTTTTTTAACCTCCATTAGTTTGTGTACCCATTCATGTGCCCAACCAATCACAATTCACCATGTATATATATAAAATGATAAAAAATTTGGGTACATACAATTTTCACCCAAAAATTTGGGGCCCCAATTTTTTTGTATTTTGTTGAAGAATGATAAAAAATGTTTGTATTTTTAAAAATATCTTTAAAATATTTTAGTACATTTTGGAGAACAAAAACTATGATACAATTGTAATGATTTTATGTTATATTTATATGAAAGTCAATTTTCTCCGGTTACGTTACCAAAACAAAATTGAATATCTACCTATCTAAAATGATTATGGATCTTCAAGTACCTCAATACCCCAATGACATTATTACATCCGCGACAATGTGATTAGTTCAAATTCATAAATTCATTTACTCCAATAATATTATTATATGTGGAGCAATTTCATATGTATACTAAAAAAAATATTAAAGGGTGAAGTAGAAGATTTGAAGTGTTCTAAAATAGTAAGCTTTCCATTTCAAATACTTACAAAATTTCTTATTTGTGTTGTTTTGAAAATACTTATTAATCTTGAAATAACATATACATTTATTTTATTCTTATGAAGCATCAGATTGTTAAAGTTCATGCAAAAACAGATTGATGTTGGAAAATTCGGAGAAATTGATACTAAGGATTAAGAAGACTTGAAGTGATGCATAGGTGTATTATTTAATAATATGTTACCACTGTACTGTATTTGTGATACCTACCTATTATGCTATTCATTAATGTTATTTATATTGGATATTTGGGTACGATTGAGAACTATACTTTGATACAAGTTTTTTTAATTGTTCTAGCATAGAAATTGTATGTATAATTGTTCTGAATACGACATCTAAGTTGTATATAATAGTCATCACCCATGAATTCAAGCGATTGGCTACAAATTTCTTCGTATTTGATCAACCAATTTCTTTAGTTTAATTTTAATCATCTTTATTACTTTTTAATATTAAAATACACAGTCTCATTTTTTTTTAAACCATGGTCTTTATTAATTAGCTCAAAGGAGCAGGAATTACATCAAAGGATGCTGTCAGGCAGCGTATGCAAAAGAATACATTAGGACCGAATATAAGGTATACCTAGCTTGTCTAGATTACAAAGACCCCGCACAAATTGGGAAAAATCTGAGAGAGCCGTATATGTAATGGATGTTTGCTCATCACAAGCTAAGTTTTCTAACCAATCAGCCACCTTGTTCATTTCACGGTAAATGTGTTTGCAATGTTCATCCTTACGGATAGACATCACCTCATTAAATAGAGAATCCAATGACCAAGAAGAAACCATCCCACGCTTAAGAGCATTCACAACAAACTGAGAATCCGTTTGTATACAAGTAACAGTGTACCCAAGAGAATGTGCTAACCTCAAGCCATGAAGTATGGATGCAATTTCCGCCCAAGAGTTTGTCTTGCTAGATCCCAGAAAACTGCAACAAGCTGCCAAGAAACTGTCGTCTCCTTTCCGTAAAATGCACCCAACCCCTGCAATCCCAGGGTTGCCTCTTGCCGTACCATCAACATTAAGAATAATCTCATGTGCACGAAGCCCTTATTTCCAATAAACAACTGCACTTTGCTGAGACTTGCAGATTCTTCTCGGCATAGCACTTGGTAAAGAGAGTTTTGTGGTAATCAGCAACATTTTCACATAATCCGAAAACTCCACAATCACCCTTGGTATTGTTGTTAAATGTCCGTAAAAAAATAATCGGCATCGTGCCCTCCATAGAATCCAAACTACACTGCCAGATAGAAGAGCATCACACAATTGGTTTCATGAGCCACCAAGCCACCACCATTTTAATAATTGATTAGTTGATGAGTACCGAGACAAATTCAGAGATACGCCACAAAGAGAAGCAATATAAGACCATAATGCTTTAGCCAATTTACACTCCAAGAAAATAAGATAGTAAGAATCTGATCCTGATTTGCAACCATAATGAGAAACTGTTTGGTAACCTTGCTAACGGAGTGTCTCTTCTAATGCCAAGAAATGATTTAACATGCGCCATAAAAATAGAGATAGACCCAGGGGCATACCTTTGGTCCAAATGACTCTCCGGGATGCAACTGATATGTTGTCATGTCGTATTTTTACCGTTGTCTTTATATTGAAGTTTCCATCATTCTCCGACAACCAAACAAAGCGATTCGGACACTGTTTCAGCTCAGTAGGAGGAAGGAGTTGCTGAACCGGAGGAGGAAAATCATTGGCTATCTAGATACGATCCCAGCCATAGACAGTACAATAATCTTTTATCTTTGCTTGTAGCAACAGAGGGGAAGGTTGTGGTATATGGTCTGTCAAAGGAGTCAAGAGCCAAAAATTGTCAAAGTACAAAGATGACTCACCCTCCCGAACCAGAACACCCAAATTTGCTTCAACAAATGGGCGAACTTGCATCATTTTCCTCCAAATTAGTGAGCTGCTAGATTGTGCATATACCTGTGATATATGGGATGCACCAACAATATATTTTCCAATCATGAAGGAGGACCAAAGTGATGTTGTTGTTCCCATTCGCCACCACATCTTACACATTGAAGACCAACATAATTCTTCTAGCGAAACAACCCCAAAACCATTTCACTCTTTGTGTCTACAAATATTGCGCCACTTCTTCCAATGTCGGCGACTTACTCCTTTAGCGTGCCCCCAAAGAAAATTGGCAAATGATCGCTCTAATTTTTCAAGGACAAGCTTTGGAGGCTATGAGATTGATAGAATATGGAATGTCATTGATGCCAAAACATACTTAATCAAGATAAGACGACCTGCCATATCCAATAATTTATTTTTCCAACCTTGGATTCACGTCCCTATCGAATTCACCAATGAGTCATAGTACTGAATTTTATTACGTCCTACATAAAGAGGACATCCCAAATAAGTGATGGGAAAATCTCCTTGGATAAAACCTGTCACCTCCTAAATAACATTGGTTTGTGATGGTGTAGTTCGACCAGATATATAAAAAGCACTTTTCCCCAAGTTTACTCGTTGCCCCGAGACCAACCCATACTGTTTCAAGACCCTCATAAGATGCCACAATTTCCTCTGCCATTTGTAAAAATTATGATATCATCAACAAAGGCCAGGTGATTTACTTGCCGCGGACATCGCGATATAAAATAAGAGATGGCTTCGTCTAAGTGGAGAAATTGATTTAGCCCACGGAAAAACACATCAGCAGTGATAATAAATAATAATGGTGATAGTGGGTCCCCTTGCTTAACTCCTCGCCCTGCCTTAAAGAAACCATAGGGACTTCTGTTGAGAAGAACAGAGAACCAATTGGAAACCAATAAATTGCGAACCATATTGACAAAGTGAGCTCCAAAACCAAAACGAGATAAAGTTTTCAATACAAAAGAATGTAATAATCTATCAAATGCCTTCATCTTGTCAAGATTTAAAATGACATTACCTCTACGCACTCGATGATTAATGTGATCGACCAACTCTTGCGCCAACAGAATATTATCAGTGATGAGTCTCCCCTTAACAAACCCGAATTGGTTACCTGAAATGATCTTAGGAAGCAGAAGTGAAATTCGGATCGCCAACATTTTAGATATAATCTTACTTGCAAAAGTACATAAAGAAATGGGCCGATAATATGAAAAAGAAGCGGGGTTATCACATTTTGGTATAAGAACAATAAGAGCACTTGCCATGGCCTTTGGAAGAGGAATGCCAGCCCAAAAATCTTGAACTGCATGAAGAACATCAGTACATATAATCTCCCAACACTGTTGGAAAAAATCCCCCGAAAAACCATCTGGTCCCGCTGCACTATGCCGATCAAGTGAGAAGACTGCATCATGAACCGCATCTATCTACGGAAGAGATGACGATGATCTGTTGTCCTCCTCAGTGATAATATGGGGAATAAGATCAAGAAAGGCTGCATCATGTCCCACGAAGGGGTCCTCGGCAAAAAGGGAAGAAAATAATTCCACTGCTATGGCTCCAATGTCCGCCATTGTTGTGTGAGTCATGCCCGAAGAATCCATAATCTGAGTAATAAACAATTTTTTCCGACGATTAGTACAAAAATTATGAAAGTACTTTGTATTAGAGTTACCTTCCTTTAACCACTTGAGACGTGACCTTTGCCTCCAAAATATTTCCTCAGTTTCCATCGCATGAACATATTGACCCTTTAAAAAACTTCTACTGAAAGCTTCCATCCGAGCTCAACTGAAGATTGAATCTCCGGTCACCACCTTTCTTCTGCGGGCCATCAACCGCAGAAGACCTCTGATTAAACGAGTTTTTCTTGGGGATTATTGGAGAACTGAAGTCTCGGTCTATGGAAATTTGAGAAAACGGGTCAAAATCCCTAATCAGAACCAGAGACGAAGAAGACGATGAGTTCTTCTTCCCAGAATCCCCAAACCGTATGCGCTAAAGAGGTACTTGATTTGCTTAAAAGCACCACCGAATCCCCTTATGATTCAGAAAAATGTCTCCGTCTACTTCAATCGCTACATCAATGTTTGCTCGAAAAGGCGGCACCATCACCAAAGGGAGAGTGGCCAAGAAAATCATTCAAGGAGCTTGTTTCTAGCAGAACCACCCTCTTCCTCAGTAGCCGCTACCAATTAAGCAACTAGGCTCATATAAAGGTGAGCCATCTTTGATTATTGAAGAACATGAACTCACTACCTTAGAATCACCCTGGAAATTAGCACTTGTTGGGAAATTCTCACGTCGAGGACAACCACTAGAATCCTTGCATCGAGATTTTCAACGCCTACAATTTAAGGGATCATTTTGGATTGGTTCTTTAGACTCATGACATGTATTAATCAGATTTGATTTGGAAGAGGATTTCACGGCTTTTGGAGAAAAGGTTTGTGGACTTTTTGGGGGAAACCGGATGAGAGTCTTTAAGTGGACTTTCAACTTCGATCCGTTGGTGGAATCATCGATCGTCCCTGTATGGATCCGGTTGGAAGGACTTCCAATACATTTGTTTAACAAGGCTTGTCTCTTCTCCTTGGCAAAGGCAGCCGGCGAGCCACTTGTGTTGGATGAGCCGACGGCAAGAATTACTCGCCCGAGTGTAGCTCGCATATGCGTTGAAGTTGATCTTTTGGCGCCTTTGTGCACACGGGTATGGATAGCTCATGCGAGGAGCGGAAAAGAGTTTTGGCAGTCGATTAAATACGAGGATTTGCCGGATTATTGTGTTTCCTGTTGGAAGATTGGACACGTTAAGGAAAATTGTGGGGAAAAATCTGAAACCTCCCATAAGAGGACTGATGTTAGCAAACCCAAGGCTGATGTCAACGTCCCTCCCATTAAGATTCTGACTCGTGCAGAGAAAGGGAAAGCTACTGCTAACAGCCATAGTGGCGAATGGGAATGGGTTCTTAAATCGGGCAAGAAAGTCTCTTTCGCGCCCACCCAGGTCCACATAAATTCAGCACACCCAACTCAAATTAATGCAGCAGCCCCAACTCAATTTAATGCATCAGCTCCGGGTACGTCAACTGGGCATCCGAACCATCCAACAATACCAGAACCCCTGGAGCAGGTTACACTAGTGGAACCAATACTGAAAGAACGGCTGATGGAGATCACGGATGCGGAGGTATATGGCGACCCAGTACTGCAGGGAGACCTACAGCCAGTAGAGGTGATCAATGACTTAGTTGCAGTTGTAGAGAACACAAGGCCATTGGCAACTCCCCATTCGGTCGAAAAGTTCCATCAAGATGATTCAGCTTTACCCTTGGGGACTAGGGAAACGGACACAAGGCCATTGGCAACTCCCCATTCGGTCGAAAAGTCCCATCAAGATAATTCAGCTCTACCCTTGGGGACCAGGGAAACGGGCTTGGAGATCCGGCAAACTCAATCGTCTTCACCAATAACTCGTACAGAACCGATCGAAAGCTCTAGTTGGAATGATTTTAAAACCTTCTCAGATAGACTACCGTCCTACAACCGTTTCCTGGTTTTAAATGACGATGATGCCTCAAACGGTAATAGTGATGAGACTGATCCTGAAGGCTCGGAAACTGGTGACGGGACACATTTAACTCAAACAGATGACGGTTCACAAGCATTGTCTATGTCTGATCAAGGTTCTGAATTGATGGTCATGGCGACTCTCTCGGCCCAAGCTCGGGAACAAAGTTTGGACATCATTGTTGATACCGAAACAATTCCACGGAAACAGAGGAGCAACAGGAAAAAATCCATTTTTGAAGGGGATGTTAAAAAATCTGTGCGGCTTGCACAAAAGGGACGCACTCATCATTAAGGGGTAATACTCCCACTTTTACGTACACTCATTTATTTCTGTTATGAATTTACTGATATGGAATGCTAGAGGAGTAGGGAATGATAATACTATTGCTCGCATTAAACACTTACGTCGTGAACTTAGACTATCTGTTATCGCCATACTCGAACCAATGCTCCCTTTAGAGGATTTGCCTATTTATATCCCTAAGTTGGGCTTTGACTTTGGCTTTAGCAATCATGTTAGTAAAATTTGGCTTTTTTGGGATGGCACTGTGGACCTATCTATAGAGGAAGATTTGGAACAAGTTGTACATACTAAGCTAAACTGCTTTTCTGGGAATCCTGTCTATTGCTCTTTTGTATATGCCCGCTGCGCCTACACACAACGACGGTTTTTGTGGGAAGATCTTATTACTTTTTGCAGGTCAACATGATTCTCCATGGCTCGTGGGCGGAGATTTTAATGTGGCCCTTCAAGTTCCCGAAAGTCTAGGTTCCTTCCCACCTTCACCGCCAATCTCGGAGTTCTCGATACTTTATCGTAATGTGGACTTCTCGAAGCTCCGCTCACGGGCAGCCCTTTCACTTGGTGTCGGAGCGCGCCCCCGCCTCTGCTCCGACGCCTGGACCGTGTATTGGTGAACACCCCATGGAATACACATTTCTTCTCAACATCAGTCACGCATCTTCATCGCTCGCACTCAGATCACTGTCCTATGAAGATCACTGTGAGCTTATCGGGATCACCAACTCCATCAGCCTTTCGATTCCAAACCATGTAGACCAAACATGCTTCATTTTTGCAGGTTGTCACAAATTGCTGGAGTGGCGAATTGCATGGAAATGGCATGGAAATACTAATGCAGAAATTAAAAAGACTTAAGGGGACCCTTTCCACCTGGAATGTAGAGATTTTTGGTGATATACAATCCAATATGGTGCAAGCGGAACATGGAGTAACACAAGCAGAGTCTAATTTTGATCTGAATCCGACGGAATAGAATGGTCAACATTTGGCTGAGGCACAAAAACATTATGCCGATACACTACTGATGCAAGAAATATATTGGAAGCAGAAATCGCGGATTCGATGGTTGAAAGAAGGTAATTCTAACACAAAGTATTTCCACTCGATTTGTAATACCCGCAGGAAAAAAATGACAATAGCTCAGATAAAGGATGAGGATGGAATTTTGCTCACGGATTTGGCAGAAATAAGAACTGCGGGCTCTCGATTCTTTGAGAATCTCTTTACCGCAGATGGTTCATCCCAAACGGAGCATCAACTCCTTGATACTATTCCGAGTTTGATCAACGCAGCGGACAACCATAAGCTTTCTACACTGCCATCTATTCAAGAAGTTCGCGAAGTCAGTATTCTCACTTGACAAAAAATAGCGCTTCAGTGTCGGATGGTTTTTTCGTATTTTTTTTTCAACATTGTTGGAATATTATTGGTCAAGATATTTTGCAAAGCGGTGAAGGATTATTGGTCCGGGGTTCCTTTTCCGCGCTCAATGTCTAGCGCGCTTTCTTGTCTTGATACCGAAAATTCAAAATGCGGAAAGCTTTGGGGATTTTCGTCCCAATCTCTTTGTGCACATTCGCGAGCAAGATTATCACCAAGGTATTGGCACTTAGACTTTCTTTGCTACTACCGTGCCTTGTATCTCTAAATCAACTGGATTTGTTCAGTACCGATCGATTTCGCATAATATCTTACTTGCACAAGAACTTGTTCATAGCATCAACAAAAAGGTTCGAGGAGGCAATCTAATTCTTAAATTGGACATGGCGAAAGCTTTTGACCGTGTCTCTCATCCTTATCTTCTTCAGGTTCTTACTCGTTTTGGATTTTGCCAACATATCATAAATCTTATCCGGAATGCATTGGTTTCGAACTGGTTTTCTGTGCTCATCAATGGTCGGCCTTATGGCTTTTTCAAAGCAACTTGTGGAGTTAAACAAGGAGACCCATTATCACCCCTTCTATTTATTCTCTCAGCCGAGCTCCTTTCCAGGGGTCTCAACCAAATGCAAGCCATGGGGGAGCTGAAACCTTATCGGGTATCGCGTCATAGTTTGTCTATCTCGCACCTCAGTTTTTGCAGACGACATAATTATTTTTTTGAATGGAGAAAAGCGGAATGTTCAGCAGCTCATGACACTCTTAAAATCATACGAACACTTTTCTGATCAAAGAATCAATATTGGCAAAAGCTCATTCTATGTATCGGCTCAAACGGGAGAAGGACAAGCTACCACAATCCAAGAGGTCACGGGTTTTATACAAGGTGATTTTCCCTTTAAGTACCTGGGCTGTCCTCTTTATCCGGGACGGAGTCGAGTGCAGTATTACCAACCTTTGCTTGAGAAGATAGCCGATCGCATTGAGGGATGGCAACACAAGATCCTAGATATGGCAGGCCGAATGACCCTTTTGAAACATGTTCTCAATTCTATGACTCTACATATCTTGGCAGCTACTACGCCACCATTGTTGGTTCTTTCGAGTATTGAGCGACTCTTTGCACGGTTTCTTTGGGGAAACTCGGCTCAAGGGCATCGGCACCATTGGCGAGGATGGAATTCTCTATGTGCACCCAAGGAGAGTAACGGTCTTGGCTTTGTTTCGATGTTGCAATATCGACAAGCTTTTGCAATGAAGTTATGGTGGCGATTTCATACTTCCGATTCTCTGTGGTCGCGATATTTAATCTCAAGATATTGTCATGCTCTGGCCCATGTCACGATGGCAAACCCCCTCTCGGGGTGTACTAGTACTTGGAAAAGGATGTTGCAAGTCAAAAATGAAACGGAATCCAAAATAGGCATTCTGATTAGAAATGGAGACTCCCTTTTACTGTTTGAGAATTTTACTTTGCAAGGAAGTTTTGCAAACCTCATCATGCTACACACAAGCTCAGTGCAAAAATCAACTCTTATATCGGGAACGTATGGATGTAAAATTTCGGATATGAGTATGATACCGAGAAGCCACTTGCAAGCTTTACCACAGGTCAAGCTCCGAGATGGCCCTGACAAGTTTGTATGGATGCCAGAACCCTCTGGCAGATTCTCTCTGTCCTCCATTATTGCAGGTTTATCAACTGGGGTGCACCTAAGATCTCGTCGCCTGCTCTGGTCAAATGTCTTACCGCCCATTGTCTCGGTATTTCTTTGGCGTTTTCGAATAGTTTACTTCCAATGGAAGAGGTCTTGAGGGGACAAGGTTTCGCCACGCTTTCATGGTGTTCGTGCAAAGTCGGATCTCGACTCTTTCAAAGATATATTTATGGAGTGTCACATTGCACAAGGCTTGTGGAGGTATGTTGCAGCGCGAGTCTCACACCCACCTCTCTCAAATCATACAAGCCCGCAACATATGCTCAAGTCCTGGTGGATGCGAAATACTAGAAATCATTTTCACCTTATTCTTTCCAGCACAGTCTGTTGGATACTTTGGAAGATCCGTTGCCGATTTGTGTTCGAAGGTAGCATTACAACCTTGCGTAGGGCTTCCTATGAGTTGGACTCTTTCCTTCATCAGTTACACCTCGCAAAAGGTATCCCCACACAAACAGGACAGCATGTCAATAGGAAGGTCACCATTGTACGGTGGAAGCGTGATGGGTCTACAATTATCTTGAATGTTGACGGAGCTTCCCGGGGAAACCCGGGGGAATCAGGGGCTGGTTGTATATTGCGAAGGGCTGATGGCACTTTCCTTGGGGCCGCGACAATTTATTTGGGACCAAGATCGAGTAACTCAAGAGCAGAAATTGATGCCTTGACGGAAGGCATACGACTCACAAACTCTCTTGGATACCGTGAGCCACATATTCAGACTGATTCAATGTTCTTAAAGAATGCGGTGATTATGCGTCGAGTAAATTCATGGGCCTTAGATACACCATTCCATACAGCTTTGGATCTTCTTGGCGGGGCAACGATCGAACATGTATATCGCGAAGCCAACCTTGTGGCGGATTCGCTAGCTAACCTTGCGTGTGACTCTAAGATTAGCTCCCTCTTTACTGCACTTGCAAGTCTCCCTCCCAATATTAGAGGTTTAATACTCCTTGATAAACTTGGTACTCCCTCCCTTCGAGTTCACCAACTCTAGGCTAGGTGTTTACTCTTTTGCTCTGTACTCGAGCCCTGGCAGCTCCACCTTGTATCATTCTGCCTTTTTGGCACTTCTAATATAATGTCAACTTGTTTGAAAAAAAAAAAAAAACATATTGACCCTTTACCTCCATTAATTTCAATCGGTTCTCTCCAGATGGGTCCCGGTCATATTCTGTTTCGGCCAAATGCAAGGCTGCCTCAGTATTCCGCAAAGTAGTATGCACATTCCCAAAGACTTCTTTATTCCAAGTCGCCAGAACCCCCTTCAACCGCTTTAACTTGTGAATCAAAACACATAGATCATTTCCATGTACCGTTTCCACCCAACTTCTATGGACAATGGCTCGAAAATCGTGATGCCGAGTCCACATAGACTGAAATCTGAATGCCGATTTATTGGATGCAGTCGAGAGCCCCAAAGCAACTCGTATGGGGCAATGATCCGAAACATCCCGGACCAAGTGCTCAATTTGTGTCATTGCAAAGAAATCATTCCACTTTGTGTTCACTAAGACTCTATCCAATCGTCTCAATAAGGCTGGGGGAGAACTACGACACCAAGTAAAAAGGACTGCCAGAATAAGGTAATTCCAACA
Organism: Vinca minor; assembly: GCA_026122235.1. NCBI lineage: Eukaryota > Viridiplantae > Streptophyta > Magnoliopsida > Gentianales > Apocynaceae > Vinca > Vinca minor. Next base: position 145,821 of record JAOCZM010000235.1, read on the forward strand.
TTCCACAACTCTGAATAGTGTCAGAAAATTCCTCAATAGGGAGCATTGGCGAAATCGAACCAAAACTTCCATCCTGTCTCAAAACAACATTAAAGTCACCACCTACCAACCAAAGAGAATCTAGTTGGCCTCCAAAAGATACCAACTCCTGCCACAATGGTCTCCTTTGAGAGTAAGGACATTTTGCATAAACAAAAGAACAAAAAATGGGGCTGCCAGAAAAGCTCGTAATCTTAACATGCAAGACTTGTTCAAGATCACCAACAACTTCTAGCCTTATACTTCCATTCCAAAAAATCCAGATTTTACTATTCATATACCATAACCAAAATCAAAACGCAAACGATGAACATAAGTTGGTAAATTCGTAAGCAAGAACAAGGGCTTGAGCAAAACAATTAACGAGAGACGGTAGTCCCGGCGAAATTGTTTTACCTTCGCCATTGATGCATCATTCATTCCCAATTCCACGTATATTCCAAATCACAAAATCCATTAAACAAATATATAGATAGTAAAAGAGGTGTTATTGGTGATAACAGGATTACTGGCTCTTCTTCGCGAGACGCGAAGACTTCCTAACATCAGTCATCCGTAATTTTTGTTTTCCCCTTTTCTGTTTTGGATGTTCAAGCTGATGATGCGCCGCTGAAGTCTCTGATTCGGCTGTATGTTGGATCGGATTATACTTACCCAAATCAACGGCGATTTCGCCAATGGCCCCAACCGAAACCTGGCCAACCTCCCCTGTCGGCACCGTTCCACTTTCCGACGACTCTGTCCAGACCAAAGTCTTGGCAAAATTAATGAATTCCTGCCAATCTCCCGGAATATCTGTTGTTGGATTCGCCAGCTTCTCCTCCGAATGAGCATTCTGCAATATTTTTTCTAGTTTCTTGGACATAGTGACATCAAAATCATCGTTGCCTTTATAATCAACTATCACAATTTCCCTTTTTGATTTTCCATCAAGAATTGATATATCATCATGAGATGCAATCGGTTCAGAGAGTACCTTTTCAACCTCTTGATTTTCTTGGATTTCTTGGGATTCTTGAATTTCTTGAGGATTTGTTTTAGCAACTAGCGGAGTTTGGGCCCCTGATTCTGTCTCCGTCTCATCCACAGTGATGATCGGAACCTTGTTTTGAGCCACCACCCCCGTAATCAAGACATCTCTGCCGCTGTTACTGGGAATCGATACCGTGACTACCAAGCTAGGGTTCACAACCCCCTTCCCTTTCCAATTATGTTTTTCCTGAATCACCTCTGGTAAATGAGTCTTCTTCTGCCATATCTCAGGTGGCTGATGTTCTTGCCGCCCCTTAATTCCCGATGGTTCACCAATTTCCAGTGTATTTGTGGGTTTTTGTGGCCCAAACGCAACCACTTTTCCAGAGGTTAAAATCCAAGGAGGTTCCGCTACTTTCCATTTATGTGATCCATCCAAGTGAAATCCGTCATTCTTAATTACCGATTGACATTCCTGATTGGAATGTCCAATCTTCCAACATTGAGAACAATATGAGGGAAAATTCTCATAGGTTATTGATTGCCAAAAACCCTTATTTGTTCTTGTGTGCGATATCCAAACTATATTTGTGAGATCCTTCATCAAATCCACCTCCACACAAATTCGCATCACACTACGCCTAGTGATCGACGAGGTTGGTTCATCAAGCACCAGGGGATTTTTGGCGGACTGTGCCAGAGAAAAGAGAATTGATTTAATAAACAGATGGAGAGGAAGACCTTAAAACCGTATCCAAACAGGTACAATCGATGGCTCCACCGTAGTATTGAAATCAAATTGCCATTTGAAGACTCATCCGCGAGCCTCCAAAATTCCATACTCCGCGTCTCCAAAATCTGCAGTAATCTTCTTCTTGATCAAATCGTAGTACAATATGCTTCGAATCCAACCATCCGATCCAAAAACCACCTTTGAGATCCTTTCGGAGGCCCTCCAACGGCGGTGTTCGACGTGAAAATTTGCCTACAAGGGCAAGTTTCCAAGGCGCCTCCAGTGCTACAAGTTCGGAATCATCAATCTGGATTGCGGGTTCACCTTTGAAAGTAACAAGTTTTTTAATTGGGAGAGAGGAAGTCGTAGAGGATTTCGATGTGAGAAGATCCGCAAATGACTTATTTTGGCCATGCCGCCCCAGGAGGAGGCGGCACAACCGGCTGGCTAGCCGCCATTGGTCACGGCAGTGATGTGTTCATAGGATAGGTCAGAGGGTTTTTGGAGAGCGTTTGTTTGCAAATTGTTTCCAACAAATACACAGTCTCTTATTTCTAAAACAAATGATGGTCATTTCCATTCTCTTGTTTCTAAAATACATGAGCTTTATCCCTACACCCACTATTTACTTTGTTCACACTCATCCCCTCATTTTCACCCCCCCCTCTCTCTCTCTCTCTCTATGATGAATAACCGAGATAACTTGTATCAAGATTCGACACTTTCGTTTTAAAACGGATCTTTCTATATTCTTGAACTAGTTTCAAAGGGAATATTCTCAACGCAACTATAAAGAAGGCTAATAATCGATGGAGGCTGAAACATCACAACAAGTGAAACTAACTTCTTTTTTTTTAAATAGTTTTATTAATGATAGAGAATGTGGGTACATATGAGTTGAGAGATCAAAGGACTCGCAAGGTGGGAGTCCTTTGTCTATCCAAATGTAAAAGTCCCCTAACCTCAAGAGGGAGGGATTCAAAGTGAACGTAATACAAATTAGATTTGGAGTCACAAGCTATGTTGGCTAGAAGGTCCGCCTGATTGACTTCCCGATAAATGTGGCGAATTGGTATGTCTTTTGCTAGCTCCTTTGCTGTTTGGAATGCCGAGTCCAGTCTCCAATTCGAGAGGTGTCCCTTGTCAAGTGCCAATGCCAAGAGCATGGAGTCCGTTTGAACCATAGTGACCACGGTTCCCATTTGAGTCGCCAACCGCAAGCCATAAATCAAAGCCGAAATTTCTGCACTCGTGTTTGTGATTCGAGTACCAAGATATACTGCACATGCACCAAGAAACAAACCCGAAGCCTTCCTTAATACACACCCAGCTGCCCCTTCTCCAGGGTTCCCTCGCGAGGCTCCGTCAACACTCAAAATTATCATTCCGGACTCCAAAGGTCATCCTTCCAATAGACAATTTTTGTGCGGTGCATAATTGGTGAATGTCTCTACATTCGAACATTTCTGGCCTTGCATAAGTCATCAATCTGCTGATCAAAAGCCGAAGTTAGTGACCTCTTTGTTGCAACAATCCCCTCGAAGAACAATTTGCACCGTGACTTCCACAAAATCCACAGAACCATTGTTGAGGAGAAAACCAAATAAGTGGACTGCTTGCCCGATCTTGGCGTCCACCAGCTCTGTAACATCGATTTAGGACTGGGACTATCCCGCAAGCCAAAATTGGCTCTGGATGCTACGTGATGCCATAAGTGAGAAGCATTTTCACACTCCAAGAAAATATGCTGAGAAGAGTCACTACCCTTCGAACATGAACATCTTGTAACTAGTTGAAAGACAAATTTCCACAATATATCAGCCGTTGGTAGATAACCATTGAAGAATTTCCACAGGAAAAGATTCAGATGCAATGGAAGCTCCCTCGTCCAGATCAGATGCCTACTTAGTACAGAAACTGAGCTACCATTAAATAATGTAATCGCTGAAGACAACGTGAACTTAACAGTGGGTTCCATTTGCCAAACCCATCTATCTGATTCCAATTGTTTTCCAATTTGGGGCAGTTCACAAGTGAAACTAACTTGTTGATACAATAACTCAAATATGAATGAATTCTATAAAGAAGTTCAATTCACAAGTAGCTAAGGAATAACCTTACCAAAATATCATATATCTAACGTAATTACAACGGTGGCCAAAATCCCTCTTAAATAGAGTAGGATTTCGGCTCAATTGAACCAAAAAAAAAGAGTCCTTGAAGAATTATGACTCTTCAATAACAAACTTGCTATCAAGTAAAACACTATCTAAGATAATGAACAACATGTCCTATTATCTAGCTAGCACTATTATTATGCGGCCAACATGGCTAAAAATAGTAAATAGAAAGTTGAAAAATATAATTAAAGTTTAGAATAGACTTTAATGTACAAAAAGACTAAAATGCCCTTCTTAGCCACTTTGCTTGTTTGGGCCGACTTGAATACTTGTTAAACTTAAGAGCTTGACTTGAATATCTTCTTCTAGATGAAGTTTAGCTTCCTATTTAGTTTGGATGTCTCGGATCAATGTTTCAACCTTGTCTAAAGCCAGCTTTGTCTTTGATCTTGTCATAGGTCCTTGAAGGTTGACTAGAGGAATAACCGGGTCTAAACAGGTTATGTAGCGGAAATAAAATGACCCGCCTCTAATAGGATCTTTCACGAGTAAGAACCTTAGACTACGGGATAGTATTATACCTTTCGAAATGCAGAATCTGTCTGAAACGGTTTCAGTTGTCACGAACGGAACTCCACCAACGCAGGCTCCGTCTCTCCCGATATGCACTCGATCTTCCGGGGATGGTCCTCTATTGCTTGGTGCTAGCCAACGCCTTGTAGAAGTCTTGAAGAAACTCTTCAAGATGGAGTATATATATGACCTTACGAAGAACAAGAAACATTTTTCTTACTTCTTTTCTATTAGCCAAAGCTAGAAAAGAAGTCTTTAGAAAAGCTGTCTTTTCTTTCAATTCAAGTTCTCTTGAATGCTCTCACTTTTTCTCTCTATTCTAAGCTCTCAAAAAGCTGGAGAAAATGACTTAGGAATGCTAAGAAAAATCAGCATTTTCCTTAGTCATTCACGAGATAGTGGGGAGAGTGAAAGGGGGAAGTGGGAGATCATGGAGGAAACTACTCCTCCACATTTTCCACCACTTCAACCTCCTTTCTTAGAGATAAGAGCTGAAAATATATTCTATATTTCCAGCCATAAGGTCGGTCCAAATGGGTTGGTCGGCCCAATCATATTGGTCGGTCCAAATGGGTTGGTCGGCCCAACCCGATTAAGTGCCCAATCTAATCCCGGCCCGAAGCCCGGCCCGACCCAATTGAATTGGCGCACCTTAGATTAAATGTACTCCAACAAGCCCAATCCAGTTGATCTATGAGTGCGACCCAGGAGGTATCTATGATGTTGACCGTGACATCATATGTCACAGGTAATGAGAGGTATCTAGCAACGCATCATTACCCCCAATTCATAAATATCTAGTGACTATCATAGTCACACCATTTGACATTTGTATTTAAATCCTTTTGTCCTTGATATCTTGATTGAACACAAGTCATGGAAAAAGTCACACTTGTATTGTCCAATCTTTTAGTTTCTTGATTCGCGAGTAGACTAATCAAATGACATCAATATCATATACTGATTCATTTGTTCATGGCCATGAATTAGTCAGACTCCATCAAAGGGGGCCCAAGATATCGCCTCCCGCTATATAGGAGGGACAAATCCTTTTTGCATCTCATTCATCCCGAACAAGATTCGTGATATACCCAATAAATGCCTTTATTGCTCACCCCTGCTACTGGATAGCGTTTAACATTATTAAAGCATAACACTAGCCATGCAAGAACTCTTGTGAGACCTCAAGTCGAAGGATCTTTTATACATCCCTAGCCAAAAATTGAGAAACACCGCTGACTATTATATAACAACCCATGGTGTGTTTCTCATGTCGGGTCTGGCTCCCAAAGATAATGATTCTCTAATCATATATACCTATGTGACGATCCGATATCTTATATCAATCATCGCACATACTAGTCTTACGCATTATTATTGTCCTCGAAGATTCCATAATAATGTTCGACTAGGGACGTTTCAAAGTATTCATAACATTTATGAATACCAAGGACATATTATTTATTTATGTTGTTAAGAATGCGTAAACATAATGAAATAATACCGAATTTATGCCTTTTATTCATCAAAATGAAAATTACATAAATACGATACAATAATCTCCCACTTGCACAAAAAGACCCAAAATCATCTACTGATTGGTCTTTAAGGGCATACTAATGACTATCTCTAAAGATCAGCCCTCCAGATATCGGATACCCATGGAGCTAGTGTGACGATCATGTCGCTGCTGCGACAAAGTGGCTTCACGATGGATCGACAACATTGTCTGCCGAATCTAGTCTACATATATGCACATCACCTCTCTCTATAATCTCGCGGATTAGGAGAAAACGCCGTAGTACATGTTTGGACCTCTGGTGAGATCTAGGCTCCCTAGATTGTGAAATAGCCCCATTGTTGTCACAATAGATGTCTATCGGGTCGCAATACTAGGAACCACACCGAGGTCGAAAATAAATTTCCTGATCCAAACTGCCTCCTTAGCTGCTTCACAAGCTGCTATGTACTCGGCCTCTGTCGTAGAATCTGCGATGGCCGATTGCTTTGAATCGCGCCACTCACAAAGACCTCCATTCAAGTTAAACACATATCCCGATCATGATCGGAAATCATCTCTATCGGTTTGGAAACTAGCATCGGTGTAACCACTTACAACGAGCTCATCGGCCCTCCATAAATCAAGAATGTATCCTTAGTCCTTCGTAAGTACTTCGAGGATATTCTTGATCGAGATCCAGTGACGTTCACCGTAATTAGACTGGGTATCTTCTCGTAAGGCTTAAGGCAAACGAGACATCTCAGGGCGAGTACATACCATGGCGTACATGATGGATCCTATGGCGTAAGCATAAGGGATCTCTTTCATGCGTTCTAATTCGGCAGCGTTTTAGAACACCGTGTGTTCGATAGAACAAGTACTCATGTGCCATAGGACAAAGGCCCTTCTTAGACTCTTGCATGCTAAACCGCTTTAGCACCTTGTCTATATATGTACTCGACTTAGGCCAACGAGTCTCCCTGGATCTATCTCTATAGATCTTGACTCCCTGCAATATAGTCGGCATCGCCTAAGTCTTTCATAGAGAAACACGTACTCAACCAAGCCTTGACAGACTTTAAGGTTGGTATGTCGCTTCCAATGAGTAGTATGTCATCTACATACAAAACCAGGGAATACGATTGAGCTCCCACTAACCTTCTTGTAAACACAAGGCTCATCCTCATTTCTAATGAAGCCAAACTCACTGGACGGCATCATTAAAACGGATGTTCCAGCTTTTCGAGAAGTTCGCTTGAGTCCATAAATGGATCTCTAAGCTTACATACTTTTCCAAAGATTCTCTGGAGTGACAAAACCTTCAAGCCGTGTCATATACACATCCTCTTCAAGTTTTCCATTAAGAAAAGCGGTTTTGACATCCATTTGCCGATTTCATAGTCATAGTAAGTTGCAATAGGAAGTAAAATCCGAATGGACTTGAACATAACTACAGGGGGAAAAGGTCTCGTCATAGTCAATACCATGAACTTGTTTGAAACCTTTGCGACTGACCGCCCCTTGTATGTTTGTACATTCCCTTCCATGTCGCTTTTAATCTTAAAAATCCATTTGCACCCCTATGGGAGTTACCCCTTCAGTGGATCAACCAAGATCCGGGACATGGTTTGTGTACATGGAGTCCATTCCGGATCTCATGGCCTCAAGCCATTTCTCGAATCCCGGGCTATTTATTGCTCGCTTTGTAGGTTGAAGGTTCATTGTGATCCACAAACATAACATCACCATTTTCTCGTTATGAAAAAATCCAATTTTTTTCCGGGAGGTGGACGACGAACTCTACTGCACTCTACGCAATTCTTGTGTTTCTTGAATCAGGGTCTGGTCGCACAACTCGCTTTGTGGCACTCGCCGCACAACAACTTGTGGAGTCTGTTCAATTTCCATCGTATCATTAGTGCTAGTTTGAGAGTCTGGAACTTCAGTAAGTTCTACGCTACTCACACTCGTGTTTCTAGAAACAAATTCTTTAACTGGAAAGACTCCCGTGCGAGCAACAAACACTTTGTTTTCGTTAGGAATATAAAAGTAGTATCCTTTAGTTTCCTTAGGATAACCTACAAATATGCACTTTTCAGATTTTGGAGCCGACTTATCGGGAAAGCCGAGCGTTTTACAAAAGCTTCACGACTCCCAAATCTTGAGGAAAGACAAACTGGGGACGCTTCCCACCCATAACTCGTATGGCGTCTTTGCAATCGATTTAGATGGAACGAGGTTAAGTGTTAAAGCTCGTTGCCTCTAGTGCGTGTCCCCAAAAGGAATTGGGCAGGCTCGTGTGACTCATCATAGAATGAACCATATCTAATAAGGTTATGTTCCTCCTTTCAGATACACCATTCCATTGTGGAGTAGCTGGAGGAGAAAGTTGTGAAACGATTCCACAATCTTTTAGATAGTCACATAATTCTTGACTCAAGTATTCTCCTCCTCGATCAGATCGAAGAACCTTAATACTCTTGCCAAGTTGGTTTTCTACTTCTTGTTTAAACTCTTTAAACTTAGCAAATGCTTCGGATTTGTGTTTAATCAAGAACACATATCCGTACCTACTGAAGTCATCAGTAAAGGTAATGAAGTAGAGGTAACCACCCCTTGCATGTATATTAAAATGGCCACATACATCACTATGTATTAGTCCTAATAAAGCATCGGCTCTCTCACCTAGCTTAGTGAAAGGTGATGCTGTCATTTTACCCAACAAACAAGATTCGCATCGATCATAAGACATGAAGTCAAATGATTCTAATAGCCCATCTTTATGGAGTTTGGATATGCAGTCTTCGTTTATGTTGCCTAAGCGACAATGCCAGAGGTATGTCGGATTAGAATCATTAGTCTTAATCCTTTTTGTATTTATATTTAAAATTGGCATATCAAGGTCTAAACTATATAGACCATTAATCAAAGAGGCGCTTGCATAAAAAATATTATCCAAAAATAACGACAATCGTTGGTTTTTGATTGAAATCTCAAAACCTTTCTTGTCCAAACAAGAAATTGAAATAATATTCTTAGTTAAACTTGGTACATAGAAACAGTTTTCTAAATCCAAAACAAGCCCTGAAGGCAAAGTAAAATTACAAGTCCCTACAGTTAGGGCTGCAACACGTGCTCCGTTGCCAACTCGTAGTTCCACTTCACCCTTTGCCAACTCTCTACTCCTTTGCAGTCCATGCACATTAGTACAAATGTGAGAACCACATCCGGTATCAAGTACCCAAGAAGTAGTTGTATTTAAATTGATATCAATCACATTAATATCAACAACATAAATACCTGAGCCCAAAGCAACATTTGCTTTCTCCTTTTCCAGCCTTTTCCCTGAAATATAGCTTTTGCAGTTCCTTTTTCAATGACCCTTTTCACCACAGTGATGACAGATAGAGTCCTTGGCTACACCACCCTTAGTTTTCAGTGCATTGTTGATAGTGGTTTGCTTGCCCTTAGACTTACCTTTCGGTTTGCCTTTGGATTTCACAAAACCTTTGTTTTTGCCCTTTTGCACCATCAGTATGGCGTTGGGCTTGGACTTGCCTATTTCCTTCTCGGCAGTCCTCATCATGTTCAACAACTCAGACAATGGCTTGTCAATTTCATTAATGTGATAATTCAGAATGAACTGACTGAATGACTCAGGCAACGATTGCATGATCAAATCAGTCGACAGTTCTTGCTCCAAAGGAAATCCCAGTTTTTCAAGGTTCTGAACATAACCTATCATCTTAAGAACGTGAGTTCCTACTAGCATTCCTTCAGACATTTTGCACTGAAAGAGAGATTTCGATACGTCGAATCTCTCCTGGCGTGCTTGTCCCTGATATAGTTTTTCAGGTGAGCCAGCATCTCATAAGCCCCCATGTCCTCATGTTGCTTCTGAAGCTCAGAGTTCATGGTGACAAGCATGAGGCTAGACACATCTAAAGCATCACTACAATGCTTTTGATAAGCACTTCTATCAGCGGCCGAAGCGCCGAGCCTCTGGTGTAGCAGGAATAGGCTGTTCTAGAACATACAGCTTTCTTTCATGCTTGAGAACGATTCTCAAGTTCTCGAACCGATCGAGGAAGTTAACTCCCTCTAATTTGTCCTTCTCAAGGGACGTAACGCAGATGATAGTGTTTGGTTTGAATTTACCATTTTCTACAACAAAATACATATGCAAAGTAAGTACCGAAAAAAAAATCATTATTAGGTCTTTTATCTTTTTAATGATTTCTCCCACTATTTTCTTCGAGTGAATAACCCTCATTATCAACTCTAAAGTTCGTTAACTTTATAGTGGGCCAAGATCCATATTTCACCTCGTTCTGAGTCAGCTTTGGCTGATCGCCCAAAACTTAGTTATTAAGGTAGGCAACGTTTACCAATTACATCAAATTATGTAATTCTTGGTTAGTTGAGTGAATAACATTTATTCAAGCGTATCATTATACACTTTTCTCAACTCTTTTGCCTCTAGATCCTCAATCCATTTATTGAGATAATCTAGTTAACTAGGACCCTAAGTTTTTGCCGGCGGATATCACAAATTATCCTTCGCGCCTCACCCGGATAGACACGTATGTACAGCTTTGGCATGTCCCATACTAATGTCGATCTAGGCCTTGACGAGGGCTAAACTTAGGAAGGCTCTAATTAATATTTAATTGAGGGTTTTTGTTTTTAACAATCTCACCAGAAAAGCATAAATAAAACAGTTTATGCTTATATACATATGCATCCAATACAAAATAAAAATGCAATAGTAATCGCCATATCCTATTCGGTTTTTCCAAGCCAATGGAAAAACCGTGAAAGTCAATCTAAATGTGTGAAAATAAAACATTCTATTCTACACCGTCTTGACCTTCAGGTGGTTGTCTCCAAATCTTCATCACAGCTGTACCTTATCCTAATCTAGAATTACATAATTCTAAGGAAACCTCGAGTTACATTCGAGGGGATTTGATGAGAAGAGAATTACAACTTTTGATAAAAATAGATAGGCACGATACGCAGATCGTATTTATGAAATAAACCAACAAGGTAAAAGCGATTACTATGCATCATGCTCAACTAACATGACAATTTATGGAAAAATGAGCAACCAGCAAAATGCATACTATTGCAAAGTACTGAGAGTACTCGGTTGACCGAACAGACATCGCGGTTGACCGAAGAAAGTATCGAGAGTACTCGATCGACCGAACATACATTTCGGTCGACCGAACAGAGTACTCGGTTGACCGAAAAAGACATTTTCGTCGACCAACGCAGTACTAAGAGTACTCGGTTGATCAAACTGAAATTCGGTTGACCGAATTTCGACTCTCATACATACAAAATGATGCAAAAACATTTCTAGCAATCCTAAGGCATGCAAAATATAGATTCATAATCCATATTAAAATACTATAGCACAATAAGTCTATAGGGTACTCGTGAGTGGCTCTGATACCACTGTTAGAGGAATAACCGGGTCTAAACAGGTTATGCAGCTGAAATAAAATGACCCGCCTCTAATAGGATCTTTCACGAGTAAGAACCTTAGACTACGGGATAGTATTATACCTTTCGAAATGCAGAATCTGTCTGAAACGATTTCAGTTGTCACGAACGGAATGCCACCAACGCAGGCTCCGTCTCTCCCGATATCCACTCGATCTTCCGGGGATGGTCCTCTACTGCTTGGTGCTAGCCAACACCTTGTAGAAGTCTTGAAGACACTCTTCAAGATGGAGTATATATACGACCTTACGAAGAACAAGAAACATTTTTCTTACTTCTTTTCTATTAGCCAAAGCTAGAAAAGAAGTCTTTAGAAAAGTTGTCTTTTCTTTCTATTCAAGTTCTCTTGAATGCTCTCACTTTTTCTCTCTATTCTAAGCTCTCAAAAAGCTGGAGAAAATGACTTAGGAATGCTAAGAAAAATCATCATTTTCCTTAGTCATTCAAAAGATAGTGGGGAGAGTGAAAGGGGGAAGTGGGATGGAGGAAACTACTCATCCATATTCTCCACCACTTCAACCTCCTTTCTTAGAGATAAGAGATGAAAATATATTCTATATTTCCAGCCATAAGGTCGGTCCAAATGGGTTGGTCGGCCCAATCATATTGGTCGGCCCAACCCGATTAAGTGCCCAATCTAATCCCGGCCCGGCCCGGCCCAATCGAATTGGCGCACCTTAGATTAAATGTACTCCAACAGACTAGTGGGTCCTTTGAGTAGGGCAGGCCCTTGGATGGTCCCTTATCATCCCCTCCCCCTTGAAAAGCATGATTCGTCCTCGAATCATCATCATCAATATAATGTGTATCAAAATCGAAATGGGACAAGTCAGAAACATTAAAAGTAGAATGTACACCATACTCACATTTCAAGTCTATCTTGTATGCATTATCATTGATCTTTGCAACAACTTGGAAAAGGACCATATCCTCTTGGGTGTAATTTATTTTGTCTTTCATTCGGAAATCTGTCTTTCCGTAGGTGTAACCAACCCAATCATCAATTTCAAAGGACATTTGCTTGCGGCCTTTGTTGGCATATTTTGCAAATTGCTCATTCCGATTTGTAATGTTCTCGGCTACTTGTTGATGCATTCTTTGTATATAATCTTCCCTAGAATCACCTTCTACATTATAATACTCATCAACTGGTAAATGAGTTAGATCTAAAGAGGTTAAAACCATAAACAACTTCAAAATGAGAGTTATTTGTAGTAGAATGCAAAGTCCTGTTGTAAGCAAATTCAGAAATAGGTAAACAATCTTCCCACCTTTTAAATTTCTTTTGAATTAAGGCTCTAAGTAATACCCCCAAAGTCCTATTGGTTAGCTCAGTTTGACTATCCGTTTGTGGGTGACTTGATCTAGAAAACAACAATTTAGTCCCCAACTTACTCCATAAGGTCTTCCAAAAGTAACTTAGGAACTTTACGTCCCTATCACTTACAATGGTCTTCGGAATACCATGTAACCGAACCACTTCTTTGGAAAAAAAATCCGCAACATGACTCGCATAATTTGTTTTCCTGCAAGGAATAAAGTGAGCCATTTTAGGAAAAACAATCTACAATAACCATTATACTATCCATACCTCGTTGATATCTCGGCAATCCAAGAATAAAGTCCATGGATATGTCAATCCAAGGTGAAGATTGAGTAGGTAAAGGCATGTATAATCCGTGAGCTTTGCTTGTACTTTTAGCGTGTGTGCACTTGAAACAAAGTTCACATATCTTTCTAACATCTCTTTTCATCTTAGGCCAATAAAAGTGTTCTTGTAAAATATTCAAAGTTTTAACAACACCAAAATGACCCATTAACCCGCCACAATGTGCTTTCCTAGCAATTAAATCTCGAATAGAACATGTTTTCCTTACCTATCCCTGAGTCATCACGTTCAATTTCAAAAGTTAAATCAAAGTTAGGTAAAGATAAAACAGGGGAACAAGTAAGTAATTGCTTAAGCTTCTCGAAGCATTCTTCTTGCGGCTTGTCCAAAAAGAATGGAACATCTTTCTTCACTACATCATTTAATGGGGGCAGCAATCGTGTTAAAATCATGAATAAAGCGCCTATAAAAGCTTGCCAACCCATAGAATGAACGAACTTCTGTAGCACTTGTTGGTCTCGGCCAATCAACAATGGCTTGAATTTTTGCCGGATCAATACTTATACCTTGAGAACTAACAATGTAACCAAGAAAGTTAATAAAGTTAGTGCAAAAAATACACTTTTCGAGTTTGGCATACAAAGTTTGTTCCTTTAATACAGTAAAAACAACCCTAAGATGTTCAATATCATCTTCTAGGGGTTTACTATAAACAAGTATATCATCGAAATAAACTACAACAAATTTTCCAAAACAATGTCTAAATATGTAGTTCATTGATCTCATGAAAGTACTAGGTGTGTTAGTAAGACAAAAAGGCATAACAATCCATTCATATAATCCATATTTAGTCTTAAAATTGGTTTTCCATTCGACACCTTCTTTCATTCTTATTTTGTGATATCCTCGAGTTAAATCGATTTTAGAGAAGATTAAAGCGCCACTTAACTCATCTAGCATATCATCTAAGCGAGGAATCGAATGTCTATATTTAATATTTATTTTATTAATATCGCGACAATCCGTACATAATCTAAAGGTCCCTTCTTTCTTAGGTACTAAAATAACTCATCTAGCATATCATCACTCTTTTTTTTCAACTCGCTGTCTTTTTTCTCTTTTTCTCTTTTCTCTATTTATGACCATTTGTTTATGTACCTCACAAGCTTGACTAGGAGATAAAGGAAGTAAAGCGTATCCGAATTTATCATTGGTAACTTCATATAAATTCTTTTTCCCCGATTCCAAACTCTATATCCACTTGTTTATCCACCTTAATTTCACCATTATTATTCAACCAAGACATCTTATAAGGCGTTGGATGTGCCTTACATGGTAAATCAAGCGCGGAAACCATATCATAAGAACAACCGTTAGTACAGACTTCCATTATCAATAATCAATAAACAAAGCTTGCCTTTAACGTTGCACTTAGTTTGGAATAGGTTGATTCTTTGTTGATGAAGATCATCTAAAGGCTGGGAATGAAGTAGCTTCATCGTAACCAAAAGTTGACTCCCAACTTCCGGAGATTCCTCTACCCTCTCGGTTTCTTCCTCAAAATCCGCCTCATCTGTTTCGTCATCACTAACCCACGTTCTATCATCCAACATGATCATTGTACTCTTTTTAGGGAAGTCCCTAGCAAAGTGTCCTTTGCCCCTACATTTAAAACATTTTCGAACAAGATTTGGAGTAGAATTTACCCTCGTATTGGATGAACCGATTGTGTTTGATGACTTGACTGCCCCAAACTGACTCGCGGCTGATTTTGCACCAATTTGTACCTCTTTACCCTTGCTTTGGTTCGGCAAAATAGTGGAAAAATTCTGGGACTAGTTCGGCTTTTTCCAAGCTTTGAAATTTGCTGTTTTGGTCCTTGAACTCTTTTCTTTTTGTTGCCTTTCGATTTGCTTTGCATAGTACGACATAGATGTAATATTATCAAGGTTAGCACGTTCTACCTTTGACCGAATTTTATCATTTAGGCCAGCCAAAAACCGCGGCATTGTTGCCTCATCTTCCTCTTGGATATCGGCTCTAATCATTGCGATTTCCATTGCCTTGTAATATTCATCAACATAACTCTCTCCTTGCTTCAATCTTTACAAGCGGTTGTAAAGTTCCCTTATGTAATTTTGGGGAACAAAACGTCGTTTCATCACCGCTTTCATCTCATCCCATGTATCAACTTCTCGTTGCCCAACTCTAGCCCTTGTTTCGGCTTCTTTGTCCCACCAAATAGATGCATATCCGAAAAATTCCATGGCTGCCAATTTCACTTTCTTTTCCTTGGAATAATTGTGCACGACAAAAACATGGTTAACTTTACGAATCCAATCTAAAAATAATTCGGAATCATTTGTACCTTCGAAAGAGGGAAATCTTGGTCTTGATTGCACCAAGATTGTTGTCATTAAGTTGAATTTGCCCCCCCCCCCCTTCTCGGCTCATACATTTGATTATTGATTCCCCGATTTTGTGGATTGGCTCTCGGATTTTGGTTGACTCTAGGTGGCTCAATTGCATCAATGGAATGATCATCACTCTCGGCATCATCTCCCATATTACCTCGCTGATTTATAACTCTACGAAGTCTCATCTCTTCTTCCATATCATCCATTTTTTGTTGCAATCGCATTATCATCTTGTGCAACGCCTCTTTGTAGAGTTTGTCTTCATCAAAGGATTAGATTTGCTTAGATGAACTTCCCTGATACGTCATGTTATACTTTCAAGAAAACACACAAACTGTTAGATATCAAAGAAAAATTCTCTCTTTATTCCAACACTACTCGTAAAAGAACTTCAAACTCTAGATGAATTGAAAGGTTCCTAACTTGTTGCGTTGATACAAAGCTGAAAAATAAAGGAAAGAAATCCTATCTTTGACCTACACGAAATGCTTAAAGAAAGAAAAGAAGAGTAATCTTGAAAAATTCCTAGCCCCAATCAAGAAAAGAGATACTTTTTAAAGGTATTCTTTTGTGTTTAGGAAGAGAAATTCTTAATCTTTACTTTCTTGTTTCTTGATTTTCTTGACTTTTTGGAATTTTCCCTTCTTTTGGCTGAATGATATCAAGAGTGAGGCTCTCACACTATCAGTACTTGATGTATGGTGAATGAAGAACACGGCTAAAAAAATTGAAAGGGGGAACGTTTGCCCATTCTTGGACGAGGCTCTATCGCTATCGTTTCAAGAAGTTTGCTTTTTGGCTTTATAGTTCACTATTCAAACTAAATTACTCACGGCTGCTTATTCTTTTTTATGCCGAATGCTTTCTTTTTTTGTCTTTCTCAAGCAAACAAGAAAATTTATAGAAAGCTATAAAAGGTACACCAAGAATGAGATGAACCTTTTGCTCTTATACCACTTGATGAAGAACCAAGATAACTTGTATCAAGATTCGACACTTTAGTTTTAAAACGGATCTTTCTCTATTCTTGAACTAGTTTCAAAGGGAATATTCTCAACGCAACTGTAAAGAAGGCTAAGAATCGATGGAGGCTGAAACACCACAACAAGTGAACCTAACTTGTTGATACAGTAACTCATATATGAATGAATTCTAACGTAATTACAATGGTGTCCATAATCCCTCTTAAATAGAGTAGGATTTCGGCTCAATTTAACCAAAAGGAAGAGTCTTTGAAGAATTATGACTCTTCAATAACAAACTTGCTATCAAGTAAAACACTATCTAAGATAATGGACAACATGTCCTATTATCTAGCTACCACTATTATTATGCGGACAACATGGCTAAAAATAGTAAATAGAAAGCTGAAAATATAATTAAAGACTAAAATGCCCTTCTTAGCCACTTTGCTTGTTTGGGCCGAATTGAACACTTGTTAAACTTAAGAGGTTGACTTTAATATCTTCTTCTAGATGAAGTTTAGCTTCCTCTTTAGTTTGGATGTCTCGGATCAATGTTACAACCTTGTCTAAAGCCATATTTGTCTTTGATCTTGTCATAGGTTCATGAAGGTTGACTAGTGGGTCCTTTGAGTAGGCAGCCCATTGGATGGTCCCTTATCACTCTACTTCAATTTTTTTTTGTCTAAATCTTACAACAAAATATAAATGTAAACACATTTTCTAAAAATTATGAACTAAACGGGAAAGTAAGATATAAAAACAAACATACAATGCATTGAAAATATAAAACAAAATGAAAATTTGAAAAATACCTTTGCATGCCTAGGAGAACACGGTTGGAGGGGTCACCCCATGAAAATTTGCAAGCGGTGGGAGGCGTTACCCCATCTAAATTTGCACGCCGGTTAAGGGGTCACCCCATGCAACTAGGCATGCAAGTTTATTTTTTCAAAATTTTCACATTTTCTTGTACTATTCTTACATTGTCTTGTATTATATATCATTTAAAGTTGACAAATCATTCAATTTCAAACAATTTGTAGAGAATCCTAGAGAGAGAGATGTTCAAAATGAGGTGGAGAGTAGTTCAAAAAAAGTCTCGGGGGATAAACAAAAACAAGAAGTAGGAGTATCAGGGAGACTCACTTGAAGTTATTGTCTATAGGGTAGAATGTGACATAAAAAAGTGGGAGAAAATATTATTAAACACCAATCATTCAGACTACGACTCAAATTTTCTATACAACTCTTTTATTTCAAAAGGCGCCGATCGGAGGGTCCAATCCCACTGGCTAAGACAGTTTAGATTAACAATTTCCTTGATTACATTCCAACTTAGTTCTTAGAATTCCAGTTACTCAATTCTCGGGATATTAATCGCGCTAGAGTTAGATGATTGCAAAATCTTTACGAGGCAAAATTTCTCAGTTTGTTTATTTTATTTGCAATCATATGTTATTGTATTTGTTTCGTACTCGTACTGTCAAATCTTTTTTCTGCAACCCTTTTTTTTAAAAGGTCCCTGAGAATCAACAAGGTGGATAAAAAAAACCACAATCTCTCTTCCCCTCTGTTTCTCACTCATGTTCCTTAGCATACATGGTTTGCCTCTTTCTCCATAAAAATAGTTTGGCACTCTCAAATACTATTACTTAAGTTAAGTTTACGGATAAGTGACCCGAGAGGCCTTTACTAAATTAGTTTAGTAAACAAACATAATTGAAAACCACTGTCTTTATTCATTAGACCAATACCTCTTCAATGTTGATTAGAGGATATGTATTATGTTCATGATGACATTAACATTTTCTATGAGGAGTGTTAGGGAGAAAGTGCCAGAGAGAGAGGGGGGTCACGTATTGAAATGTGCCCCCCTCCCCCCCTACCCCCCACCCCCCAACACACGCGCGCACACCAACATATATAACGTTACCAAATAATTTCTTCAAGTTAATCATGAATATTGTAATTCGTTATGCTCAATACAAGTTGACATTAAAATGTCATGATAAATAATTTATTTATTTTCTCAAACGAATCAGTAGCGGTTTACTTTATGACATTTCCTTTGGAACGTTAATGATCGCAAGAACAATATCATTTACATCTAGACGAAATGGTATTGAACTAAAACACCATAAGACATGGTTTTTTTCTTCTTCTTTTTTTTTTAATAAAAGCCACTGTTATGGTGGGGGTTTGGCATGTACCCCTACCCGTTTATTGATAGCGCCAGGAAAAGGTTAATAAAAGTACATAGAGGGGGACAAAGTCAAAAACTCTAAGTAGGTGAAAACAAATCCACTCCCTACAAAAAATAGAACAATGCAGGAAACTGATTCATTTATCACATGAATCAGGTGCTACAAATTGCCTAAAAGAAGTAGTATGCAAAGAGACTATATCCAAAAGATATTTGGGGACGTCCCCGATTCAATAGATATAGTATAAATACAAGAAGAAACAAAGCGCAACAAAAAAACTAAATCTATGTAGTACGACTTAAATAAGGAGGCCCGCAACAATCAAGGTGACACAGGCCACAAACCGAACTCGGAAGCTCTGAAAATACCACAAAAGTTGAATTTCGTTGCTCATCACAAGCAATATTTGCCAAACTATCTGCCACTTTATTAGCCCATTAAACATTAATAGTACATTCTGTCAGTATGCTTTCTCTGCAATCCGCGACGCTCATTATCTCAACAACATACCAAAAATATCAATCATCAGTATCAAACTAATCTCAAAACTTACTAACATTAATTTGAAAAGAAGAAAGCAAGAACTCCTTGATCAAATTATATTTTTATGTTGAATGTTTTTAAAGAAAACGTGACATCATTTCAGCATGAAACTTAAGACAAATATTAGAGGAGAAAAATACGTCATCGCAATGTAATTTAGGAAAATGTTTTTCTTTTTAGGAAAAATTAGGAAAATGTTTTGAAATCAATTTGAATAAAATAATCTTCATTTTATTCGCATTTTCGAAGAAAAAATCATTAGATGTTAATTTCACAAATATATACATTAGAATTGAAAAATGGTTGATTTTGAATTACATATTAAACGAGTAAAAACAAAACACAAGTGACATTTGATGGAAGAGAATAATATTTTAAATCTCCATTAGTTTTTTAATTACTTTGCATGTAACTCCTGAAAGTTTTTGAACTCCCTACATCTCAAATTATCGATAAAGAAACAAGGTTATAAAGAAACAAGAAAAAAGAAATTGGGGGAGTTCACACGTTGATTGAGATTGTTGTAATGGAAATGAGAAGTGTAAACTTGTATTTCTTAGAATGTGTAAATTTGTGTTTTTATGTAAAATAATTGGTTATGTGATATCATTTTTGGGTTTTATTGATTATATTTGCTTTTTGCGATCTTATTGATATTTTTTCTGGTTCATTGATGTGCGTATTGTTGTTTCTTATAATATGAAATTAATTAAATTTCAGAATTTATTTTTAAATTAAAAAACGTTTAGCGACCGATATATCAGTTGCTATTGGTTTAAAGTCAAAGTCAAATGAACATGAATCGATCGCTACTCCGTCGCTAATTACCGACGGAATTTTCGATCGCTAAGGGTGTTGTCGGTATTCAATCGCTAACAAGTACAAGCCAAACGTCAACATTGTTCACCGTTCGGTCGCTAATCCGTTGGTATTTAGCAACGGAATTTTCGGTCGCTAACAAGCCCAAGTCAAAACATCAGCATTTTTCACCATTCGGTCGGTAATCAGGCTGGTACTTAACGACGGCATTTTCGGTCGCTAAGGGTGCCGTCGCTATTCGGTCGCTAACAAGTCTAAGTCAAATGTCAACATTGTTGACCGTTCGGTCGGTACTTAGTGGCCAAAGATTCCGTCGGTTCACGAGCCTTCGGTATTTGGTCGTTAAAAAGTCAAAGTCATAGTCAACATTGTTGACTATTCGGTCGGTAATCCGTCGGTACTTGGTGACCAAATAGTCGGTCGCTACATAATCCCTCGGTATTCGGTCGATAATCGGCTCAGCGACGAAAAATATCGGACCACGTGGTTCTGTCGCTAATCTCAGTTTAGCGACTGATTATCGACGGATTTGTCCGTCCCCGTTTAACTGTTTTCTTGTAGTGATCTGTCCATATTTTCTTTTTAATCTGTCTCAACATTAACTATCAACTTTCTAAATAAATGGCTCATTAATGATGGTTTTTCCAATTCGACCCTTTTACATTGGATGTGAGAGAGAAAATAAGATAGAATTAAATTGGGAGTAAAATTAAATATGGTCATGTTTAACATTTTATCATATCCTTACTGTAGAAATTGATGAAATCTTAATTTTTGTGCAAAATACTAAGTGATCAGATAATTTAGGACGGAATGAGCAACTCCTAATAAAACTTTACTCTGCCAAACCTAGGGAAGGTGTAATAATAATGAAAACCTTTTTCATATGACATCAAAAAAATTTTTTTTTGTAAAAATGTACTATGACTTCTCTTTGTAACTTTGAATTCGGAAACAATTAATTGCCATTATATTTGTGTTTTTCCTGAAATAGGGAGATGTGACTAAATATTCTATATTGTATTTTATTGTTTACAATATTCGACATTTTTTTCTAAATGATTGGGGATTAAGCGAAGAAGGGTATACTTGTCAAATCTAAAAGGGAAGAAACCAAAAGGTATTATTCATCATGCCTCTTAAGCTAATTTTAGCAGAGTAAATATAATAGTATTGGTTGCGCATGAGAGCAAAGAAAAAGGACAGACTAGGCAAAAATGTGTATCTACTATTTAGTTTTGTAAGTATTTTGACTTTGAGGTTTTGTCCCTTTCAAAAATTTGACTTTTATTGTCCTGTTTATTTTTTTTACCTGCCAATAAAGGATTTCTGTCCAAATTTCTGTCAAACTACTGTTAAGTAAGTCATGTGCCTCACACGTGAGGTACTTTTGAAGTGCATTCCGGATACTTCAACATATTTCCTGCAACAAACTTGGGTACTCAATTGTTAAACAAAATAACTATGAATACACAATTTAAATTAAGCAAACCAAATCTTAAACTCATCTTCTACTACTCCATCTTCATTCACCCCTCCCATTCTCCACTACCGCCACCCCCAACCACCACCACCTGCTGATGTTTCCAATAAATTCATCATTAGAAATATGGTGAATTTCCTCAAATTTAAATTTGATCTTCGGTGTTAGCCCAACATGTGCGGTGCATTTCTCTTTCCTGTATAGCTTCAACAAACAACCAGGTTATATTAGAAACAATAGTCGGGTCATCCTAACTAGTTCACCTACGCAACAGAGAACTCGCCTCAATTTAGCCTTCTCAACCCGGTAGCCATGCAATCATTAACGCTCAAATCCCTGCCACGGGATCTGGTGACGTCTCTTACTTGACAAGATTACTGAAGTGGTAAAATATTTTCTTCGAGATTTCGAGAAAAGACTCTAATAGGCATAAATAAACTTGCAAAATCAGAAAGTATATCACTTAGATGATAGCTTATAGCAAGAGATAACATGGTTAATATATGAAACGTAGTAGAACTAATCAGGGGTTTATTATATCTAGTCACTCTAGAATGGGAGATATATAGAAATTTTCAAAATCTTGTTCTTACCAAACAATTTTTGCAGCCTCAAATTGCTAAGTCCTTCTACTATTGCTTCAAGTATCTTTAGTTCATCTAAAAAAATTAGAAGCACACTTGATATTCAAATCATTTGCTATTATGATGGGAAGCTCTTTGTTAGACCTGACTTATCCTAACACTATACCTACCTCACGTGCTTTTGGCGGCTTAAACCGTGGCCCGTAAAATGTTTATGGCCAAAAAGCGCTAAAAAATTTGTTTGTGGTCATCATCTGAAATATCTAAATAGTTGGTGGCCATGTAGTGCAAATTACTCTACCATGTATAATGTACCAAAAGCTATAACTATGTAAATAAAACTCTTAAAATTTGTGTTAGTTGTAATAAGATAATATCTTGATTTTAAAATTCATCGTTATTAAATAATAATTTTAAAATTGATATGGAAATTCTGCCATAGTATTAGAAATTGAAATTATATTTTTTATGACTAAAATTAATAATATTTCCCCAAAAACAATGAAAAAAATGCAATACTCTTTGACTATCTACCTTTTTTTTTCCTTTCAAGGAATACTTATATTGATAAGGACCAAGAATGTCCAAGTGCCTTACATAACTTGATGCTTTTTCATCCTGGAGTGCCCATCTTATTTAAATTACAGAGACCTCGAATTTCGAGAGGGGGAGACACTAGAGTATGATAAATAAAAGAACTCCTTGTATCACATGCCAGATTAGCCAATGCATCCACCACCTTGTTAACCTCTCGGTACACATTCTCAATTCGGGATGTTCCAAAACACAAGAACATCTTTTGAAACAATCTATCTAGCGCCCAAGAATTAATGGAACGCTTGTGTATCACATTTGATATGAATGCCGAGTCCGTTTGTATATCAATGCTCGTGAAAACGAGGGAATGAGCCAGTTCCAAATCGTGAAGTAGAGCTCATCAAAATTTAGTATAACCCGGTTATTATCAAAACCCTTCCATTTCAAGTCATTCTCTCTTGATGTACAACCCCCATTATTCCAGATCTAGGACAGAATCCTTTAGCATGCATCAAACTGTAGACAAGATCAACAGACTGGGCTATGATCCCGGGGATCGTTGTCGCTTGGCCTTCAAATACAAATCGACACATTGCTTTCCACAACACCCAACAAACACAACAAGATGTCATAACTCTCAAAGCAATCTCCCTTGCATTCCCCCAATACCACCAATGAACCGACAACCATTTATTAGTTCCAATATGATGGAAATTAACCACCATACCTGTTTTTCCTGCGGCAAGATGACACAATTCACGAGCAAGGCGACAATGTATGAATAGTTGATTATATCCTTATTGGCTCATTAAGCAAGCGCAACAAGAGGCAAGTTGAAACCCCGTCTTTATCCTGTCTTCATCAAGGGCCAAGAAACAATTTAAGAGTTTCCACATGAAGACAGAGAGTGATTGGGGAAGCACCTTTATCCAAATGCATCGACGCGTAAATTGTTGAGTTTGTCCCCATTGTTTCATTTGGAACACCGAAAATAATGTAAACAATCCTGATGGCTCCGCCAACCAAACAAAACGACTAGGCTCTTTCGAATTTACCATTAAATCTGGCACCCGTGCCATACAATATGTGGGAACAATTGTGCAATGATTTTCTTTATCCCATCCAGTAGCCCCGCAATAATCCCGAATCAAGGCTTTCTATTGTTGTGGAAATGGAGACGGAATGTCCTTATCCAAGCTGCCCTCAAGTGATAAAATTTTGAAGATCAATTTGGAGGTTCCCCATCTCACTAGAACTCCCATTAAGTTCTCCACTTTATCCTTCACCGGCATCATCCGCCTCCAAGTCGGAGAACACCCCATTTGAGCATAACATTCTTTCTTATGTGGAATGTTTAAGCAATATTTGTTGTCAAAAAATCGACCACAATGTTTCCAAACAACGAAAGTGCCACACATTTTATATGAGAATGCGATGTAGTAATGCGATAAGGAAACCAATCCAAGGCCATTACTCTTTACGGGCATACATAACGTTTCCAAGACATCTATCTTTTCCTATCATGATTATCCACTTGGCCCCAGAGAAAGCGAGAAAAGAACCGATCAATGGTTGTTAGCTCCATTGCTGGCGCATTAGAAGCCGCCAATAAATGTAACGTCATTGAGCTAAGTACATGCCAGATCAGAATCGGCTGGCCTTCCATACTTAGCAGCTTGCGCTGCCAAGCCTCAGTACGTACCGATATCGAATCCACCAAGTACTAGAAGTATTGAACTTTTGCTCTTCCAGGAAACAAAGGACAACCTAGGTACTTCATAGGAAAATCCCCCTAACAAATCCCGTAACATGTTGTATAGTTACCCGTTAAGTCTCTGATGCGAAACCGAAGTACAAATATACCAAGGTTCGGCTAAAGGCCCGATCTTTCTCCATCTCGAACAGTTTATGGGGGAATATAATCAACAATCCTCCCGAAAGGTTGATTATCAATGGGGGCTGAAACACCACAATAAGTATAAACCAAACTTATTGATACAGTAACTCAAAGATGAATGAACTCTACATAGAGAATCAAACAAAGGAACTAAGGAATAACCTTAACATATCATAAATCAACTCTAATAATATCATGGCTGAAATCCCTCTTAAATAGAGTGAAATTTCGTCCATAAAGAACCCACAAATAAGAGTCCTTTAAAGATTAGGACTCTACAACTCCTAGATAACTAAAAGCACTACCTAACATCAAGGACAACATGTTCTAGTATTTAGCTAGCTTATTTTGGCCAACATGGCTAATTAAAATAAACAATAAAGCTGAAAATATAATTAAAATCTTTAATAGACTTTAATTTACAAGTTTCCTAAAATACCCCTTCAACCGTTTTCCTTCCAATTATGTATCTTTCCTTCAAATGATATTCGATGGCTTTGATCCTTGTGTCTAGCTTTCTTCGAAGGTTTCTTTACCTCTTGAACCTTTAGATTAGAGACTTTAAACACTTGGAACAAAGGCTTGACTTTGAAGCTCGTATTTGGGATGTATGAGTTAAGGATGAGGTCATTTATCCAAATGACCTCTCTAAGCTTCATGGCTGGTACCGTATCAGTCTCACTTGTCCTAGATGAGGCATAAATTGAGCTCTTGCTATTATTGAGTCTCTGTCCCGAGGTATTTCCATAAAGCCGCAAGAAGTGCATCAATATTTCCAAACTCCGCTTGTTTCCATTTATGAATATGAGGATATCATCAGCAAAAGCTAAATGTGAAATAATGGTTGGTTGCCTCAGAACATAATAAAGAGTCACCCAAGCCGAGCTAACCACAGCATTTAAGCCCCGCGATTGAATTTCAGCCGCCAAAATAAATAGTAGGGGCGATAGAGGATCTCCTTGTTTCACGCCCCTTGTAGCATTTTAATAGCCATATGAGAAACCATTTATTAGCACCGAAAACCAATTTGATTTAAGATAATTACGAATTAAGTTGATAAAATGAGGGCCGAATCCAAACCTCTTGAGGACCTCTATAAGAATATGTGTGATACCCGATCGAAAGCTTCATCATATGAAGCTTTATTAGCAAATTCCTACCACGTATTGACTTGTTAATCGAGTGAACCAATTCCATTGCCAACAAAACATTATCACTTATAGATCTATTATGCACAAAGCCTGCTCGGTAATAGTCCTGCTAATCGTGTTGCCATCACCTTTGACAGTACTTTATTCGCAAAATTACATAACAACATGGGCATTGAATTCACCAAACTGGGAAGGGCTTTGTACATTACGAATAAAAACGATAAGTGTGCTCGCCATCGCCTTCGGTATTGGTAAAACAGACCAAAATTCATGATCATCTTGCAAGACATCCCTGCCAACTATATCCCAACAATCCTGAAAGATCCCACCAGAAAAGCCATCCGGTCATGAGGCACTGTGTTTGTCCAGAGAGAAGACAACAACCCTAACTTCCAGCAATGTACGGAGAGCTGAGATGCTCTTATTGTCCGCATCCTTGATCAACTTGGGAATATTTTCAATACATTCCGAATGAGGATTATGACCATATGTTTCAGTATATAGATCTTCATAGTACCACATCGCCTCTGCCCATATTTCCTGCTCGGATGACAACCATAATCCAGCTTCGGTTTGCAATGATAAAATGAACATTTGCCGCTTCTTGTTCTTACAAAAAGTGTGGAAATATTTTGTATTTTGCTTCCCCTGCGTCTAAACATTTTGTCTCGTCTTCTTTGAGTTGAGAATGGATATTACCAAAAGTGTTTGCATTCCAAGCCCTGAGATTCATTTTTTTTATCTTTTCAACTTGCTCATCAAAACTACCATATCGTTCCCCGATAAAGCTCGACCCCAGCACTCCACCACCACTTCTTGAAAATTATGGTGTTTGGCCAACACGTTTTGATAACGGAATGAAGATGCTTTTATTTCAGAGCTAACTTTTACTCTACATAAAAGAGGGAAATGATCTGACCATGATCTATGTAGATGCTCTACCCTCGTTATATAAAAAAACACTCACCACTTGGCATTGGAAACCACTCTATCCAAACGACACAACATAGGTGGCGGGCACTCCTACATCAAGTATAACGGCTGCCCGAGAATGACATATCATACAAACCACAATCTCCCAAAGTTTCTGCAAAATCCGACATAGGCAATGTAGCGGGAATTGAGCCCAAACTTTCAGTTTCATTCAACACCACATTAAAGTCACCTCCAACTAACCATGGAACACCATGCATTCCTGCAAAAGTTCGTAATTCCGACCACAAGTCCCTACGTTGTGTAAGGAAATTTGGCATATATAAAAGAGCATTTGATCACTATCTCCCACAATTGATAGATCAAGACTTTCATCCCATAACAACCATATTTTCCACGATACATTCCAAACAACGAAATCAAATCCAAGTCTCCTCACATAAAGAGGCAATCCATCAGTGGATATCATAGGCTCAAGTAAAGCAATTAATGAGAGTCGATTATCAGATTTGAGCTGTCGAACCCCCCTAGCAATCGATTCAACATAACGAGAGAGGAAAGAAGAAGACATAAAATGTGATTTAGTATTATTTTTTTCAAAAACTTGTTTTTCTTTTCTAATTAGATTATTATGAATGAAATAATTAAATCATATTCTTCAAGGGAAGTACTTACACTTTCTTTTCAGCGCATGTACTCAAGATATTTATTAATAACTATGCATCATATGTTCATTTAAAAAATATAGATCCCTGTGAAATTTTTCTTCAATTTTCTTTGTTCTCTAAATTCTTCAATTTAAGCATGTAAATGAAATATAAGATCACTGCAATCATCGAATTTATAGGGGATGGTTTGATGTTTTCCGTCTAAGAAACACTAAACCAAAGTTTACTAAAATATCATGTGTGCGCGCACGTTGATGATCCTAGTCTTCTATAAGGGAAAATAGAAATATTTGTGTAAAAAATATTACCATATATAATGTACTAAAAATATAACTATGTAAATAAGACACTTAAAATTTGTGTTATTTGTATTAAGGCAATAACATAATTTTTAAATTCATCGTTATTAAATGATAATTTTGAAATTGATATGTAAATTGTGCACTAAGTATTAGAAATTGCAATTATCTTTATTATGACTAAAATTATGACATTTCCACAAAAACAATGAAACAATGCAATACTCCGTAACTATCTACCTTACTATCTAAAGTGAATACGAAGATAACTATTCAATTTGAAACGAAACAAAATATGGACTGAAATCTTAATCCAAAGGAATATTAATACTAAATACACGACGAGAATTTCTTTCTCGAATCTTGAGATAAATCAACTTAGAATGTATAACTTTGAGCTACTAAAAAATATTAAAATAATATATTAACTAGTCTGCAAGAAAATTATTTTCAATTTGGAAAACATCAAAGGAAAAAATAAGAACATAAGTATCATAAAGAAGTTTATATTTCATAAAAATAGACCATATAAAAATTGTTCTTGACCAAAATTAAGAACCCCAAGAATGCCATCTTCATGCTTCTACTATGACATATTGGTGGATAAATAGAGATCAATGTTCTCTGTGAATAAGCAGCCTTGATATATGAGAAGCAATCATTTTCTTGATCGCTATCCAGACCCTCTCCATCTTTCAAGCATGTGTCATTGTGAAGCTGTCCTCCTCCTGATAAATCAATATGTCATGAAACAAACAATATACGAAAATAAATCTTGGTAATTTGTGCTTAATGGGCCTCCGCGTTCACTTTCCGTGTTTCTTTTAACTTGGCCAATGCACTTTTCGCAACTTTCCAAATCTCGTAGTGCTTTTTATTGAATTTTGTAAGACCTCTTTCACGATATGGAGTTATCAACCATGGTAAGAGAGGGAATCTCGCATCCCCAACTATGTACTCCCCTAACTCTAGACGACTTGTAAGCTTAATATTTTTATTCAATTTTTACAAAAGTTCGAAGACTCGATTTTTTTCGCAAATCATTTTTGTACAAGCATTGTTTTCTTGATTGTACCATACATGGCTATTCAGTTTTGTGACGCCCCGACCCGCCACCTGCCCTGACGGGGACGAGGCGAACCGCCCGCCGCTCCACCTCTCGGTAGAGCAAGGCTATAAACAGATATTCTATTAACCAAAAAATATAATCTCCACAAGGTTACAATGAGATTCAATAAAATACAAGACTAAAATCCATTTATCTAGATTGCTAATCTAAAGCTTCCATTACGCACTCTGATGCCAAAATATTGCACCACCTTTAAATACCTGTGAAGGGGGGAAAACATTTAGAAAACATGAGGCGAAGCTCAGTGAGGGTCGTGCAAGTGGTGCTGGTGTCTTTAAAACCATTGTCCTTCCAAAATACTTTATATTTGGAAAATAGTTTGCACAATTAGAAAACCACATATATACTCATATAATAAGGGGCCTGATTTTCGAAAAATTGTTCGGGACCGCCGAGGTGAAATTGACAAAGGCATCACAATAACAGCAGATCCCATTTTGTACGGGCCCCAAATGCACACATTCAAAGTTAAGACTCTAGAGGTGGCTCACACCCTCTGGTGTAGCACTTAGCTCCTTCAAATTAAATCATTGGGCCCGACACAATAGACTCATAATCTTATCATGCCATGTAAATATTTACATGAAAGATCCACATAAGATTTAGTCAAACTTATCATTTTCAATGCAATAAAATATATTTCAAAACAGGCCCCAATTTAGAAAGATATTTTATAGTGACAAATAAATGTTACGTTTAAGCCTCCTTCCTCTTTTGTCTTATGATCGGCGCCATCGATTTTCAGGAGAGAGCAATTTCTGAAAACTGTCTCATGAGAACTTTCTTCAAAGTAAAGGACGTTGTCTTCTTATTTAAATAAAATGTAAGGTATATATATATAGGGAAGTATAATAGAAGAAGAGAAAAATAGTAAAGATTCGCCGAATGAATTTTCACATACAACTATAGATGAAGAAGAATAAGAGTAAAGACTAAAGATTCGCGCTGGAATTACATGTAATTCGTCACGTTTTATCATGATAATATTTTTGTTTTTCTTTCAATATTTTTGTATGAAATCAAAAATATAAAATTATATCGAAGTAATTTACGATTTTTCCTCTTACCTTGTAGTGTAGCGCATTAATATTATCCCCATATGATTTTAATATAGTTTTATCTTTTTCAATAATCTATCAAGTAAAAAGAAATTACTTTATAAAGAAGGAAGACAAAAAATGTGATTTACATGTGTATATTTTATTCAAAAACTTGGCTAAAATGACATAGCACTTTGAGTAGGTAATTATATATGTATGTATTATTTTTATATTTTAGGCTAGAAATTTGTATAAATTGTATCCATAAAGTATGCCTGACTTACGTTGCATGATATGGAGTTTTTTTCCTCTTTAGCCAAATATTTACTTAAATCGTATATCAGGTTAGTATATCATGTGCTACATTTCAAGTAAGAGGAAATGTCAAAAATAACGTCGATAGGATTTTATTATTGTCTTTTTAAAAAATTTATCAAGTAAAAGATTATTATATCATGTCACATGCACTAAGAATACCAAGAAATCCCATATTTGCATCAACAATTGCTTATACAATTGTACAAGCATTTGTTCTTGATTGTACCATAAACTGTTATTCAGATTGCTTGTGGAGGAGAGGCTAACTTTGGCGATAGTAGTATCAATCGCACCACAACAATTTGGAAGACCGGGAATTTGCTAAAATATCGATTTGATATTTGTCATTTCTTCTTCAGTGTTAGGCCAATAGATGTGGTGCTTAGCTCTTTCCTCCATTGCTTTACCAAACCACCACGTTATTTTAGAAATTGCGTTGTGATTTAACCCTACTAATTCTTCGATGGTAGCAAATTAATCGCATGTGCTTAGCCTTCTCAATGTGATAGCCACACATTCATATGGATTTGCCAAAGATATCAGTATAGTATGTTAACATCTCTTCCTTGACAAGATCACTGATAAAGTCAAATGTTTTCCTTGAGATTACAAGGAAATACTTGAAGGGACATCTAGATGAACCTGCAAAATTTATAGATTGGAATTTTTATCTCAAACCTCAACCAAACAAATTAAGAACAAAACTACGTGATTGGTGCAACGTGGTGATTTAGTGCATAATGAGTTTTCTTAAACGGCCTTAATTTTCACACCAAAAAGGAGGAAGAAAGAAGTCATACATAGAAGGTTATTTACTAATGTATATTTTACGATATAATTTGTCTAAGTTGGCTTAGCACTTTTGACTCGGTAAATATATATGTATTATTTTTATTTTTTTAACTAGAAATTTACATAAATTGCATTGAGAAAGTATGTCTTGTGTAACGTTTCAGTCTCCTTCTTCCTCTTTTGGCTTATTATCGACGCCATCGATATTCAGGAGATAAAAAATTTTGAAACATGTCTCGAGAAAACTTTCTTCAAAGGAAAATATGCCGACTTCTTATTTAAAAGAAATGTAAAAGGTAGAGAGACATGTATATGGAAAAAGAAGAAGAAGAGAAAACGAGTAAAGATTCGCCATACGGATTTTCACATACAAATAGAAAAGAAGAAGAAGAAGAAGAGTAAAGATTCACACAGTAATTATGTGTAATGTGTTACGTTTTATGATGATGACTTTTTTGTTTTTTTTAGAATTCCTTATGAAATTAAAAAGATAAAATTACATCGAAATCATTTACGACTTATCCTCTTTTTTTATAAACTTTTCAATAGGATAGCAACATTTGATTAAGAAATCAAGAGCTACAGATAAATCGACCTCAATAGGCTATAAAATAAAAAAATAAAAAAAAAGAACACAAAAACTTATCACATGGAGTAACCAACATGAGCAAACAATAGAGTCATAACAATTCAGGACCTACCCCACTAAGTACTAATGTCATAACTACTTAGATCCGGAGATCGAAAGTATAAATTGTACAGAAGATACGCCCGCTCTCCACCATCATAAAGCCCATATATCATTCGGTAGAATTATACCGAATATGCTGCTAATAGTAGTTGACCAACAGAAGAGTGTTGTTTGTCTTTAGAAACTTGTTATCAACTATAACTTCTTTCCCGTTAGATCTCTTCGGCTTGAATGTCAGAGAAATATTCTGGCTGTAGTTGGATATGCAAGTGTAAAAACTTATGAGCCTGATGATCTCCGTGATCGCACATATATCCTTCAAATGCTCAATTTTTATCAAGTAAGAAAAGTATTATATCATGGCCCATGCGAAATAACATAAAAAGTGATTTACAAAAAATATTACGAGAGAGGAAAGAAGAAAACATAAAATGTTATTTTTTTTTTCAACAACTTGTTTTTCTTTTCTAAACGAATTATTATGAAAGTAATAATTAAGTCACTATCTTCGGTTGTCTTTTGAGTTACATTTCCCTAGCTTATGAATTCATTTTCTTTAAGGGAAGTCCATGGTTAAACGTTATTTTTAGCGCATGTAATCAAGATATTTATGAACAACTATGCATTATATGTTCAATAAAATTATAGATCATAAAAAAACTTTAACTTTAAAAAGTTATTATTTCAATAGTTCCCGTGAAATTTTTCTTCCATTTTCTTTGTTATTTAAATTCTTCAATTTAAGATCAACGTAATGATTGAATTTATTTGGTGAATGATGTGAAGTTTTTCATCTAAGAAAAACTAAACAAAAGTTTACTAAAATATCACGTGCGAGCGCACGTATTCGCACGTGGATGATTCTTTTATAAGAGAAATAATAATGAAAAATTCTTGTAATTAAAAATCATTTAATCAAAAATATTAAACTATTATTTATTTTACTTATTTGTTCAAGAAAATATTTATAAACATACTAATTTTCTTAGGCACTCCCAGACTTCCGCTTGCGCCTACTGTAGACTTCTTCCCCGACCACAAGGTCTCCTCCAATGCATCAATACCATCAGAGACGGATGACAGATTATCAAAAGGCTCCCATGTATTCGCTGTCTCTGGTCAGCCTTAGATACTAAACTTGACCCTTCCTAACCTTTTTTCTTTCGTACAACCTCGATTTCATAATACCCTTTTGCCAGCTTAGGCGTCTCCGCCTCTCTGTCCCCTTCTTCTTATTCTTCCTCCTCGTCAACCTCCTCTTCCTCATCCCTAAGCCCTCTTCAAATTGGTCATCATCCCCACATTTCTCTCCACGTCGTCCTAGTCTTCAACGTCCTCCTCAACAACTGACAACTTCCCTTCAGGCACATCAACCATTTTCCTCTCTAAAGAAGCAGAAGTAAGTTCATTTCCCAGACTCCCGTCCTTTTAAGTTGTAGGTCCCTTTCTCGTAGTCGAATCAAGAAATTGAGAGAGAGAGGGATTGCTCCGACCATTTTCGTTCTTTTCAACTCTGTCGTCCACCGTCGTGACTGGCGGTGCTAGTGGTGATGGTGATTCTTCATGGGTATGCCTCTTTTTAGCTCATTTCATGGGTTTTCTTGAATTTTCTGAAGGAATTTCTTTACCCTTCTTCGTGTGAACAGTACGATTGTTTCTTGCAAAAGGCTTTTGTAAAGTAGAAAATGTTTTTGAAGAGAGAGAAATGAGAATGAGTAGAGAGAGAAGAGAGATGACTTAGCCTCTTACCCTATAGTGTAGCGTATTAAACATTATCCGCGTATGATTTCAATATAATTATGCCTTTTTCAATAATGCATAAAGTAAAATTTTTATGTTCATACATGCCTTGCACCTATAGAAGGTTAAAAATGACATAAAAAGTTATATACACAAAAAGAAAAATTAAAAGAGAAAGAATGAAAAAACACATAAAAATTGATTCACATCAAATTTACATATTGAAAATTTCATGTCAAACCTCAGAAGAAAAAAAATTAATATCAAAACAATGTGATTTGTGTGAAGTGGTGCGATTTTGTGCGGCATGACTTTTCCCAAATACCCTTAATTTCCACTTCCAAAAATGGAGAGAGAGAGAGAGAGAGGGAGGGAGAGAGAGAATGTGATTTACATGTATATATTTTATTAAAAAACTTGTCTAAGTTGACATACAACTTTGACTAGGTAATTATGTATGTATTACTTTTATTTTTCGGATAGAAATTTATATAAATTGAATCTATAAAGTAAGTCATGCGTTACGTTTCATGATAAGGAGTTTTTTTTTTACTTTATTAGCCAAATATTTACTTAAATCACATACGGTTAGTACATTATGTGTTACAGTTCAAGAGGATTTTATTATTGTCTATTTAACACAAAATGTCCCATGCGAAATAACACAAAATGTGATTTACAAAAAGTATTACGAGAGAGGAAATAAGAAGACATAAAATGTGATTTAATATTTTTTTATTCAAAAACTTGTTTTTCTTTTCTAAACGGATTATTATGAAAGTAATAATTCACTCACTGTCTTCGGTTGCTTTTGAGCTACATTTCCCAAACTTATGAATTCATATTCTTTAAGGGAAGTACATGGTTAAACGTTATTTTTAGTGCATGTAATCAAGATATTTATGAACAACTATGAATTATATGTTCAATAAAAAATATAGATCATCAATAAACTTTCACTTTAAAAATTTATTATTTCAATAGTTCCCGTGAAACCTTTCTTCCATTTTCTTTGTTCTTTAAATTCTTCAATTTAAGCATCTGAATGAAATATATCATCAACGTAATGATTGAATTTATTTGGCGAATGGTGTGAAGTTTTCCATCAAAGAAAAACTAAAAAAAAAGTTTACTAAAATATCACGTGCGAGGGCACGTATTTGCACGTAGATGAATCCTTTATAAGAGAAATAATAAAGAAAGGTTTTGTAATTAAAAATCAATAAATCTAAAATATTAAACTATTATTTATTATACTAATTTGTTCAATAAAATATTTATAAACATACTAATTTTCTTGGGCACTCCCAGACTTCCGCTTGCGCCAACTGCAGATTTATTATCCTACTGCAAGCTCTCCTCAAATGCATCAATACCATCAGAGACGGATGACAAATTATCAAAAGGTTCTCATGTAGTCGTTGTCTCTGGCCAGCCTCGCCATTTAATTAGATAATGAACTTGACCCTTCCCAACATTTTTATTCCGTACAATCTCGATTTCGTAGTACCGTTATGCCTGCTTAGGTGTCTCCGCCTCTCTGTCCCCTTCTTCTTCTTCTTTCGCCTCGTCAACCTCATCTTCCTCATCCCTTTATATTTGTAAGCCCTCTTCAATTTTGTCATCATTCTCTTCAACAACTGACTGCTTTCCCTTAAGCCACAACAACCATTCTCTGCTCTAAAGAAGCAGAAAAAGCTTCTTGACCTAGACTCCTGGGATTTTCCGTCTCAAGTCCTTTTCTTTGAGTCAAATCAAGAAATAGTTAGGGTGAGGGATTGCCCAGACCATTTCCGTTCTTTCCAACGCCGATGTCCACCGTCGTGATTGGCGGAGGTGTTGGTGATGGTGATGCTTATTGGGTTAGCCTCTTTTTAGCTCCTTTCATGATTTTTTTTTTCTTAAATCTTTACCATTCTTGGTGTGAATAGTAGGATTTTTCCATGCAGAAGGCATTTGTGAAGTGAGAAAATGTTTTTGAAGAGAGAGAGAAATGAGAAAGAGTAGAGAGAGAAGAGAGACGACTTATCCTCTTACCATGTAGTGCAGCGCATTAAATATTATTCCCATATGATTTCAATATAACTATGTCTTTTTCAATAATGCATCAAGTAAAAAATTATGTTATTACATGTTTTTCACCTGATAACAAAGCAACGTGATTTGTGCGAAGTGGTGCGATTTTGTGCGACATGACTTTTCCCAAATACCCTTAATTTCCACATCCAAAAATGGAGACAGAGAGAATGTGATTTACATGTATATATCTTATTAAAAAACTTGTCTAAGTTGACATACAACTTTGACAAGGTAATTATGTATGTATTACTTTTATTTTTCGGATAGAAATTTATATTAATTGAATCTATAAAGTAAGTAATGCGTTACGTTTCATGATAAGGAGCTTTTTTTCTTTATTAGCCAAATATTTACTTAAATCAGATACGGTTAGTACATTATGTGTTACAGTTCAAGAGGATTTTATTATTGTCTATTTAACACAAAATGTCCCATGCGAAATAACACAAAATGTGATTTACAAAAAATATTACGAGAGAGGAAATAAGAAGACATAAAATATTATTTAATAATTTTTTATTCAAAAACTTGTTTTTCTTTTCTAAACGGATTATTATGAAAGTAATAATTCACTCACTGTCTTCGGTTGCTTTTGAGCTACATTTCCCAAACTTATGAATTCATATTCTTTAAGGGAAGTACATGGTTAAACGTTATTTTTAGTGCATGTAATCAAGATATTTATGTACAACTATGAATTATATGTTCAATAAAAAATATAGATCATCAATAAACTTTCACTTTAAAAAGATATTATTTCAATAGTTCCTGTGAAATTTTTCTTCCATTTTCTTTGTTCTTTTAATTCTTCAATTTAAGCAGCTGAATGAAATAAAAGATCAACGTAATGATTGAATTTACTTGGTGAAAGGTGTGAAATTTTCCATCTAAGAAAAGCTAAACAAAAGTTTACTAAAATATCATGTGCGAGCACACGTAGTCGCACGTATATGAGTCTTTAATAAGAGAAATAATAATGAATAGATATTGTAATTAAAAATCATTAAATTTAAATTTTAAACTATTATTTATTTTACTTGTTTGTTCAAGAAAATATATATAAACATATTAATTTTCTTGGGCACTTCAGATTTCGCTTGCGCCAACTGCAGACTTTTTCCCCGACCGCAAGCTCTCCTCAAATACATCAATACCATCAGAGACGGATAACAAATTATCAAAAGGGTCACATGTAGTCGTTGTCGCTATCCAGCCTCGCCATTTAATTAGATACTGAACTTGACCCTTCTCAAGCTTTTTCTTCCTTACAACCTCGATTTCGTAGTACCCTTATGTCAGCTTAGGCGTCTCCGCCTCTCTTTCCCCATCTTCTTGTTTTTCTACCTCGTCAACCTCCTCTTCCTCATCCCCTTCTATTTGTAAGCCCTCTTCAAATTGGTCATCATCTCCGCATTTCTCTCCGCCGCCATCCTCATCTTCAGTGTCCTACGCAACTAGCTGTCTGGTTCCCTTCAGCCACATCAACCATTCTTGCCTCTAAAGAAGCAGAAGTAGGTTCTTTACCCAAATTCCTAGAATTTTCCATCGTAGGTCCCCTTCTCTGAGTCGAACCAAGAAATGAAGAGAGAGAGAGAGGGATAGCCCAGGTTCTGTCAGTTATTTTCAACGCCGCCGTCCACCGTCGTTAATTGCGCCAGTGCTAGTAGTGATGAAGATGCTTCTTGGGTTTGCCTCTTACTAGCTCCTTTCATGTTTTTTTTTTCTTGAATTTTCTGAAGGAATTTATTTACCCTTCTTGGTGTGAACAGTATGAATTTTCCTTGCATAAGGCTTTTGTGAAGTGAGAAAATGAGAATGTGTAGAGAGAGAAGAGAGATGACTTATCCTCTTACCCTGTTGTGTAGCGCATTAAATATTATCCCCGTATGATTTCAACATAATTATGTCTTTTTCAATAATGCATCAAGTAAAAAAAATTATGTTATTATATGTCTTGCACCTATAGAAGGTTAAAAATGACATAAAAAGTTGTATACACAAAAAGAAAAATGAAAAGAGAGAAAATGAAAATAACACATAAAGAGTGATTCACATCAAATTTTCATATTGAAAATCCTCAGGAAAAAAACCTAATAACAAAACAACGTGATTTGTGCGAAGTGTTACGATTTTGTGCGATATGAATATTCCGAAGTACCCTTAATTTCCACACCCAAAAAAGAGAGAGAGAGAGAGAGAGAGAGAGAGAGAGAGAGAGAGAGAGAGAGAGAGAGAGAGAATGTGATTTACATGAATATATTTTATTCAAAAACTTGTCTAAGTTGACATACAACTTTGACTAGGTAATTATGTATGCATTACTTTTATTTTTCGGATATAAATTTATATAAATTGAATCTAAAATATCATGTGCGAGCGCACGTATTCGTAGGTAGATGAGTCTTTTACAAGAGAAATAATAACAAAAATTATTGTAATTAAAAATCATTTTACTTATTTGTCAAGAAAATATTTATAAACATACTAATTTTCTTAGGACTCCACACTTTCGCTTGCGCCTACTGCAGACTTCTACCCTGACCGCTAGCTCTCCTCAAATGCATCAATACCATCAGAGACGGATGAAAAATTATCAAAAGGCTCCCATGTAGTCGTTGCCTCTGTGCAGTCTCGCCGTTTAATTAGATACTGAACTTGACCTTTCCCAACCTTTTTCTTCCGTGCAGTCTCGATTTTATAGTACCCTTATGCCTGCTTAGGCGTCTCCGCCACTCTGTCCCCTTCTTCTTCTTCTTCCGCCTCGTCAACCCCCTCTTCCTCATCCCCTTCTATTTGTAAGCCCTCTTCAAATTGTTCATCATCTCCACATTTATTTTCGCCACCGTCCTCCTCAACAACTGACTGCTTCCGTTCATCCACAACAGCCCATTCTCCCTCTAAAAAGTATAAGCAGCTTCTTTACCCAGACTTCTGTGATTCTCCGTCGTATGTCCCATTCTTTGAGTCGAATCAAGAAATAGAGAGGGAAAGGGATTGTCCAGACCATTTCCGTTTTTTTCAACTCAGCCGTCCATCGTCGTGACTTGCGGCGGTGCTAGTGATGATGGTGATGCTTCTTGGGTTTGCCTATTTTTAGCTCCTTTCATGATTTGTTTCTTGAATCTTTACCATTCTTGGTGTGAACAGTAGTAGTTTTCCTTGCAGATGGTTTTTGTGAAGTGAGAAAATAGTTTTTGAAGAGAGAGTAATGAGAAAGAGTAGAGAGAGAAGAGAGACGACTTATCCTCTTACCATGTAATGTAGCGCAATAAATATTATCCTCTATATTCAATATAATATAATTATGTCTCTTTCAATAATGCATCAAGTAAAAAAATTATGTTAGTACATGCTTTGCACCTATAGCAGGTTAAAAATGACATAAAAAGTTATATACACAAAAATAAAAATAAAATGAGAGAAAATGAAAATAACACAGAAAAAGTGATTCACAACAAATTTTCATATTGAAACAAGAAAGTAAGTCATGTGTTACATTTCATGATAAGGTGCTTTTTTTCATCCTTAGCCAAATATTTACATAAATCATATACGGTTACTATTTACATAAATCATACAAATCATATACTATTTTCAAAATTTTATCAAGTAAAAAAAGTATTATATCACGTCCCATGCGAAATACCACAAAATTTGATTTACAAAAAATATTACGAGAAAGGTAAAAAGAAGACATAAAATGTGATTTAATATTTTTTATTCAAAAACTTATTTTTCTTTTCTAAACGGATTATTATGAAAGAAATAATTAAGTCACTGTCTTCGGTTGTCTTTCCCTAGCTTACGAATTCATATTCTTTAATGGAAGTACATGGTTAAACGTTATTTTTAGCGCATGTAATCAAGATATTTACGAACAACTACGAATCATATGTTCAATAAAAAATATATATCATCAATAAACTTTCACTTAAAAAAGTTATTATTAATTTCAATAGTTCCCTTGAAATTTTTCTTCCATTTTCTTTGTTCTTTAAATACTTCAATTTAAGCATCTGAATTAAATACAAGATCAACGTAATGATTGAATTTATTTGGTGAATGGTATTCGTTATAATTAATTTCAATAGTTCCATTCAAATTTTTCTTCCATTTTCTTTGTTCTTTAAATTCTTCAATTTAAGCATCTGAATGAAATACAAGATCAACGTAATGATTGAATTTATTTGGTGAATAGTGTGAAGTTTTCCATCAAAGAAAAAATATACAAAAGATTACTAAAATACCATGTGCGAGCGCACGTATTCGCACATAGAGGAGTCTTTTATAAGAGAAATAATAATAAAAATTAATGTATTTAAAATCATTAAATCTAAAATACTATACTGTAATTTATTTTACATATTGGTTCAAGAAAATATTTATATACATTCTAATTTTCTTGGGCACTACAGACTTTCGCTTGCGCCTATTGCAGTCTTCATCACTGGCTCAAGCTCTCCTCAAATGCATCAATACCATGAGCGACGGATGACAAATTATCAAAAGGCTCCCTTGTAGTCGTTGCCTCTGGCCAGCCTCGTCATTTAATTAGATACTGAACTGGACCCTTCCAACCTTTTTCTTACGTACAACCTCGATTTCGTAGTATCCTTATGCCTGCTTAGGCATCTCCGCCTCTCTGTCCCCTTCTTCTTACGCCTCGTCAACCTCATCTTCCTCACCCCCTTCTATTTGTAAGCCCTCTTCAAATTGGTCATCATCCCCGCTTTTATCTCCGCCGCCGTCCTCGTCTTCAACGTCCTCATCAACAACTGACTGCTTACGTTCATCCACAACAGCCATTCTCCCCTCTAAACAAGCAAAAGCAGCTTCTTTACCCAGTCTTCTTGGATTCTCCGTCGTAAGTCCCTTTCTCTGAGTCGAATCAAGAAATCGAGAGGGAGAGGGATTGTCCAGACCATTTCCGTTCATTTCAACGCAGCCGTCCACCGTCGTGACTTGCGACAGTGCTAGTGATGATGGTGATGCTTCTTGATCTGTTTCTTGAATCTTTACCATTCTTGGTGTGAACAACAGTAGTTTTCCTTTCAGAAGGCTTTTGTGAAGTGAGAAAATGTTTTTCAATAGAGAGAAATGAGAAAGAGTAGAGAGAGAAGAGAGACGACTTATTCTCTTACCTTGTAATGTAGCGCATTAAATATTATCCCCATATGATTTCAATATAATTATGTCTTTTTCAATAATGCACCAAGTAAAAAAATTATGCTATTACATGCTTTGCACCTAAAAAGGTTAAAAATGGCATAAAAAGTTATATACACAAAAATAAAAATAAAAAGAGAGAAAATGAAAATAACACAGAAAAGGTGACTCACAATAAATTTTCATATTGAATTAAGAAAGTAAGTCATGTGTTACGTTTCATGATAACGTGTTTTTTTTCTTCCTTAGCCAAATATTTACTTAAATCAGATACGGTTAGTATATTATGTGTTACAGTTCAAGAGGAAGAGCCAATATTGACGTCAATAGGATTTTATTATTGTCTTTTTCAAAATTTTATCAAGTAAAAAAAGTATTATATCACGTCCCATGCGAAATACCACAAAATTTGATTTACAAAAAATATTACGAGAGAGGATATAAGAAGACATAAAATGTGATTTAATATTTTTTTATTCAAAAACTTGTTTTTCTTTTCTAAACGGATTATTATGAAAGTAATAATTCACTCACTGTCTTCGGTTGCTTTTGAGCTACATTTCCCAAACTTATGAATTCATATTCTTTAAGGGAAGTACATGGTTAAACGTTATTTTTAGTGCATGTAATCAAGATATTTATGTACAACTATGAATTATATGTTCAATAAAAAATATAGATCATCAATAAACTTTCACTTTAAAAAGATATTATTTCAATAGTTCCTGTGAAATTTTTCTTCCATTTTCTTTGTTCTTTTAATTCTTCAATTTAAGTAGTTGAATGAAATAAAAGATCAACGTAATGAATGAATTTACTTGGTGAAAGGTGTGAAATTTTCCATCTAAGAAAAGCTAAACAAAAGTTTACTAAAATATCATGTGCGAGCACACGTATTCGCCATTTATTTTACTTATTTGTTCAAGAATTTGTTTATAAATATACTAATTTTCTTGGGCACTCCAGACTTTTGCTTGCGCCTACTACAATCTTCTTCCCTAGCCACAAGCTCTCCTCAAATGCATCAGTACCATCAGAGACGGATGACAAATTATCAAAAGGTTCCCATGTAGTCGTTGCCTCTGGCCAGCCTCTCCATTTAATTAGATACTGAACTGGACCCTTCCCTACAATTTTCTTCCGTACAACCTCGATTTCGTAATACCCTTATGCCTGCTTAGGCATCTCCGCCTCTCTGTCTTCTTCTTCTTCTTCTTCCGGGTTGTCTACCTCCTCTTCCTCATCCCCTTCTATTTGTAAGCCCTCTTCAAATTGGTCATCATCCCCGTATTTATCTCCGCCACCGTCCTCGTCTTCAACCTCCTCATCAACAACTGACTGCTT
The DNA here is from genome assembly GCA_026122235.1 of Vinca minor. Classification (NCBI taxonomy): domain Eukaryota; kingdom Viridiplantae; phylum Streptophyta; class Magnoliopsida; order Gentianales; family Apocynaceae; genus Vinca; species Vinca minor. Next base: position 187,678 of record JAOCZM010000235.1, read on the forward strand.
CCGTTCATCAATAGCAGACATTCTCCCCTCTAAAAAAGAAGAAGCAACTTCTTTACCCATACTTCTTGGATTCTCCGTCGTAAGTCCCTTTCTCTGAGTTGAATCAAGAAATAGAGAGGGAGAGGGATTGTCCATCCCATTTCCGTTCTTTTCAACGGAGCCGTCTACCGTCGTGACTTGTGGCGGTGCTAGTGATGATGGTGATGCTCTTTGGGTTTGCCCCTTTTTAGCTCCTTTCATGATTTGTTTCTTGATTCTTTTCCATTGTTGGTGTGAACAGTAGTAGTTTTCCTTACAGAAGGCTTTGGTGAAGTGAAAAAATGTTTTTGAAGAAGGAGAAATGAGAAAGAGCGGGGAGAGAGAAGAGAGACGACTTATCCTCTTACCTTGTAATGTAGCGCATTAAATATTATCCCCATATGGTTTAAGTATAATTATGTCTTTTTCAATAATGCATCAAGTAAAAAAAAAATTGTTATTACATGCTTTGCACCTATAAAAGGTTAAAAATGACATAAAAAGTTATATACACAAAAATAAAAATAAAAAGAGAGAAAATGAAAATAGCACAGAAAAAGTGATTCACAACAAATTTCCATATTGAATTAAGAAAGTAAGTCATGTGTTATGTTTCATGATAAGGTGCTTTTTTCTTCCTTAGCCAATTATTTACTTAAATCAGATACGGTTAGTATATTATGTGTTACAATTCAAGAGGAAGAGCCAATATTGACGTCAATAGGATTTTATTATTGTCGTTTTTAAAATTTTATCAAGTAAAAAAAGTAACATATCACGTCCCATGCGAAATAACACAAAATGTGATTTACAAAAATATTTCGAGAGAGGTAAAAAGAAGACATAAAATGTGATTTAATATTTTTTATTCAAAAACTTATTTTTCTTTTTTAAACGGATTATTATGCAAGTAATAATTAAGTCACTGTCTTTGGTTGTCTTTCCCTAGCTTACGAATTCATATTCTTTAATGGAAGTACATGGTTAACCGTTATTTTTAGCGCATGTAATCAAGATATTTACAAACAACTATGAATCATATGTTCAAAAAAAAATATAGATCATCAATAAACATTCACTTTAAAAAGTTATTACTAATTTCACTAGTTCCCTTAAAAAATTTTCTTCCATTTTCTTTGTTCTTTAAATTCTTCAATTTAAGCATCTGAATGAAATATAAGATCTACGTAATGATTGAATTTATTTGGTGAATGGTGTGAAGTTTTTCATCAAAGAAAAACTAAACAAAAGTTTACTAAAATATCATGTGCGAGCGCACGTATTCGCATGTAGATGAGTCTTTTATAAGAGAAATAATAATAAAAATTATTGTATTTAAAAATCATTAAATCCAAAATATTAAACTGTTATTTATTTTACTTATTTGTTCAAGAAAATATTTATTAACATACTAATTTTCTTGGGCACTGCAGACTTTCGCTTGCTCCTACTGCAGTCTTCTTCGCTGGCCGCAAGCTCTCCTCAAATGCATCAATACCATCGGAGACGGATGACAAATTATCAAAAGGCTCCCATGTATTCGTTGCCTCTGGCCAGCCTCGCCATTTAATTAGATACTTAACTGAACCCTTCCCAACCTTTTTCTTCCGTACAACCTCGATTTCGTAGTACCCTTATGCTTGCTTAGGCATCTCTGCCTCTCTGTCCACATCTTCTTCTTCTTCCGCCTCGTCAACCTCTTCTTCCTCATCCCCTTCTATTTGTAAGCCCTCTTCAAATTGGTCATCATCCCCGCATTTATCTCCGCCGCTGTCCTCGTCTTCAACGTCCTCATCAACAACTGACTGCTTCCGTTCATCAACAGTAGACATTCTCCCCTCTAAAGAAGAAGAAGCAACTTCTTAACCCAGACTTCTTGGATTCTCCGTCGTAAGTCCCTTACTCTGAGTCGAATCAAGAAATAGAGAGGGAGAGGGATTCTCAAGACCATTTTCGTTCTTTTCAACGCAGCCGTCCACCGTCGTGACTTGCGGCGGTGCTAGTGATGATGGTGATGCTTCTTGGGTTTGCCTCTTTTTAGCTCCTTTCATGATTTGTTTCCTGAATCTTTACCATTCTTGGTGTGAACAATAGTAGTTTTCCTTGCAGAAGGCTTATGTGAAGTGAGAAAATGTTTTTGAAGAGAGAGAAATGAGAAAGAGTAGAGAGAGAAGAGAGACGACTTATCCTCTTACCTTGTAATGTAGCGCATTAAATATTATCCCCATATGATTTCAATATAATTATGTCTTTTTCAATAATGCACGAAGTAAAAAAAATATGTTATTACATGCTTTGCACCTAAAGAAGGTTAAAAATGACATAAAAAGTTATGTACACAAAAATAAAATTAAAAGAGAGAAAATGAAAATAGCACAAAAAAACAAATTTTCATATTGAATTAAGAAAAGTAAGTCATGTGTTACGTTTCATGATAATATGCTTTTTTCTTCTTGTTGGGCCCCATGAAAGATTTTTCAACAACCTTTCGGAATGTTCCGGAAGACTATGTATCTGTTGAGAGCAACAAAAGTTAAATTAGTTTTAGGCATTCTTAAAACAAGTAAATTTATACATAATACCAACTTACATGAGTTCCAAACCCTTTGGAAAATCCATATAAACCCGCATTTGCAGTTCATCCTCCGTTATCTAGGGGAGTTTGTTCATGTACTTCACTAACAAATTTCCTGAGTTACAAATCAAATGACAATAATATTATTCGGCTACTTTTAATTATATAGAAAAACTGAAGCAATATATGGCTTTACTTACTGCAGGTATGGTTCAACCTCTTCACAATTCATACGGATATAATTCATGGCTGTTTTATACTCCTTATCAAATAATGAAATCTATTCTTTTTTTTTCAAATGGTCTTCCATGTAAGTTGCAAATTAATAATACATCTGGTCCACTTTGTAGTCTTGTTTTCACCATCATTTCGCCCAATGGTTGTAACTTTCGTTTTCACGTGGGGTTCGAAATAATAGCTAAAAAATGTAGTAGCTTCTTCCACCAAGTATCATTGCAAATTGACCCCTCAACTCTGACATTGTTTTTTATCTTCTTTTTTAGATGGTGCATGTATCTAATTAAAGCATAACTAGTTACTCACATTGTAAATACATGGAAAATAAAAATGAAGTTGAGATCATAAAGACATGGGTTGTTTCCTCTCGAACGGGTACATCCACCTAAACTGTACCGGGCCACAAACCTTGGCTTCATACGGAAGGTGAATCGGCAAGTGTTCCTTGACATCAAAAAATCCTGGGGGAAATATTCTTTCTAGCTTGCATAATAATAGAGTGATAGTGTCCTCCTATTCTTGTATATGCGCCACAGTCAATTCGCTAAAAAAAAAAAAAAGACCTTTAGTAACGAAAATTTTCGTTAGGAAAGGTCAAAAAATTCGTTACGAAAGACCTTTAGTAACGAAAATCCTTCGTCACCAAGTTCGTCCTGAGAGCCCCGTCGCTAAAGGTCTTTCCTAACGAATCACCATTCTTGTTACTAAAGGTATTAGCGACGAAATAGTTTCGTTAGGAAAGGTGAGAATTCGTGATGAAATATTTGTCACTAAAAGTATCAAAGTTCGCTACTAAAAGTTTTACAAAAAATTTAAAATTTAACGGCCATGGAGCCGAGCCGGAGTCGAGCCCCCCTTGCAATAATGTTGAATAAAGTCTCCACATTTTCATAGAAGTGGGAATCAAACTCAAGACCTCCAACTTGTATGTCATGCACCTGCCCACTGAGCTACGTTGGTCATCTGTTATTTATTGTTCCTATTATATTTATTATAATGAAGTTTTGTATTTTGAACCTTTAGTTGTTTTAATTTCTCTTTGTGTTGTGATTTTTTTTATTTTTTATGAATTAAATTAAAATTAATATATTTTCGTCAATGTATTTGTGTATTAAGTTGTTATAAAAAATAAGAATAAAATTATTCTAGTTGCATATATACTATTTTTTAGTAATACTTTTAATATAAAGACTAAACAAATATAAAAATTAAAATTATATTCTAAATTATATCATACTTATGTATGTATATTCTTTAAAAAAAAATTAATACGAAACTTTTCGTGACAATTTTTTGTTTCGTTACGAAAGGTTGACCGAAAAAGGTATTTGTCACGAAAAGTTATACCTATCGTGACGAAAATGTGTTTTCCTTTCGTAACGAAACTACTACTTTTAGTGACGAATATTTTTTTCGTTACGAAAGGTCAACTTTTCGTAACGATTCCGAATTTCATTACGAAAAGTAGACCTTTTCGTAACGAAAAATGACTTCGTCACGAAAAGTTCGTCTCTAACAGGTAGTTTTTTTTGTAGTGAACTTTGGGGAACACAAATCTATGTAGAACATACTAAGTTCAGCCAAGGGTCCCCAAACATTTACCGGGAGTACTTCTCTGAGAGCTATAGGGATAAGTCTCTCTATGAATACATGACAATCGTGACTCTTCATGCCTGACATTTTCAGCTCTTTAATATTAACGCATCGCGTCAAATTCGATGCATAGCCATCTGGGAGCCTTAATTCTTTAACCCACTGCAAAACCATCTCTTTTTGTGCCTTGGTGATGCGTAACCATCCATGTATATCAAACACCCTTTATCCAATATACAAGGTCCAATGACTAGAGCAATACCTAGGAAAGTAGATCAAGACATCTTTGCATTGATCTGAGAATGGAAGACTAAAGAAGAAGCTAATCTACATCTAGAAGATGATATACAAGTTCAACTCTTAAGACTCCAAGATATTCAATTCGGCCCAAACAAGCAAAGTGGCTAAAAAGGGCATTTTAGTCTTTTTGTACATTAAAGTCTATTCTAGCCTATTCTAGACTTTAATTATTTTCAGCAATGTTATTTCCTTTATTTAGGCGTGTATAGCATGTATTTGCTATAATATAGGACATGTTGTCCATAGTGGTTGAATAGTTGGTTATCTAGTTGTTAAGAGTCCCACATCTATTAGGACTCTTCACATAATTAGTTAATTTCAGGCTTAGTTTGTTATTCTAGCCGCCTAGATGCAAGATAATATGACATGTTGTCTATTATCTTGTTTAAGTGTTTTACTTGATAGCAAGTTGTTTTCCAAGAGTCATACTTCTTCAAGGACTCCTTCTCTTATTGTTGGATGGAACTGAAATCTCCCTCTATTAAAGAGTGATTTCGGCCACCTTTATACTTACGTTAGATATATTGATATTTTGGTTAAGGTTATTCCTTAGATGCTTGTTTATGAATTTTCGGTAGAACTTCATATTCTTTGAGTTACTGTATCAACTAGATAGTATCACTAGTTGTGGTGTTTCAGCCTTCATTGATACTTAGCCTTCTTGGAGTTGCGTTGAGTATATTCCCCTTGGAAACTAATCCAAGATAGAGAAAAATCTGCTAAAAGCCGAACCTTGATATAAAACATCAAGGTTCTGCATCACTTGGTAAGGGTGAAACATACCTTTGGTTTCGCTGCTTTACCTCGGCCATCATGTTTAATATTCAATTCCGGTCGACTGCAATACCTTTCAATATCTACTCTAGCCTTAACATTGTCCTTAGTTTTACCCTTCACGTCCAACACGGTGTTAAAGACGTTATCAAACACATTTTTTTAATTGTGCATGACATCAATGTTGCGTCTTATCAGAAGTGTCCGCCAATAAGGTAAGTCCCAAAAATATGCTATGTTTGGCCCAACTGTGATCCCGACCCCTGTCGTGCTCTTCACCAATTTCTTCAGCTGTATCAGTAATTTTTGGATAATCTCTAACTCTAAAATATATTTCATCACCAGTCAGGTGAGATGGCAGGTCTGCTCTCTCCTGTAGCCGGTTCTTTCGGAATCCCTTTGCATCTTTTCTAAAAGGATGATCAGGTGACAAGAAACATCCGTGGCAATCGAACCACGATTGTTTCCCGCCAGCCTACAAATGGACACGCTTGTGTTTCCTCCATAAAATATGGACAAACGTGAATGCCAGCTGTACTCCATCCACTCAACATTCCATATGCTGGGAAATCACTAATTGTCCAAAGTAATGAAGCCCTCAATTTAAAAATATTCTTTCTTTAGATGTCATAAGTTTCCGCACCTTCACCCCACAGCTGATTCAATTCATCGAGGAGAGTTGCAAGTACACATCAATCTTGTGTTTTGGATTTTGGGGTCCAAGTACAATGACAGTTAAGAACATTACACTGCTAAAAGTCACTACAAAAAAAGAGGGGAGATTATAAGGTGTTAGAAGAACTGGCCAAGAAGAATCACTACAAAAAAATAGATTTTTAGTGACGAAAATTTTCTTCACAAAAGACCTTTCGTGACGAAAAATGCCCGTCACCAAGTTCGTCCTAAGAGCGCTGTCGCTAAAAGTCTTTCTTGATAAATCATGTGTTTCGTCATGAAAGGTATTAGTGATGATGAAATTTCGTCAAGAAAAGTGAGAATTAGTGACAATATTATCGTCACGAAAAGTATCTAGGTTCGTCACCAATAGTTTTTCTAAAAATTTAAAAAATTAAAGCCATGAGGAGCCGAGCCATCCCAGGGTCGTTTGATCCTTACTGGGCTTCGCAGCTCACTCATTTCCTTTTCTTATTTTGCAGGTGATGATGGTACTGAGCCATTTTATGATGATGATACTTAGGAAGGGGAACATAAAGAGTGACTTCACAACTTACCTATGTAATAATGGAACACGTAGTAGTGAACATTTAGTTGTATTTCCTTTTGTTGTTTAGAACTTATTTCTATTTCAGTACTATATTTCCGTTGTAATACTCTTAGACCCTTTGATTTATATATGCATTCCCTTTTAGTAACTCTGTTAGTGGGATTTAGTGTCTCGTTGGTTGATGAGACATTACCATGTCATCACCCCGCGGGTTACAGGGTGTGACACCTCTTGACATATATCGGTCGATCGGAGATGTGGTCCAGTCTTCCGAAGCATAGCTCGGTCGATCGACCTAAAGTGAGGTTGCCCAAAATAATATAGTCTTTGGACCGTTGGAACATTAAAAATCTGACTAAGAACAAAAACAACCTTGGTCTACCGAAAAACACATGTTTGTTGACCGAACTTAATCAGGTCGCCTGAACCAAGGTTAGGTCGAGCGGATTGAAGTCCTAAACTGGTTTTTCTAGTTAGTAAACTTCCCAATGTTCTCACACTCATGCCTAAGTGTTTTGTAAAGATATTGCCACACCCCTGTAACCAGACCTATCAACATTCCATCTACCAATGGAACACCGAACTCATAACAGAATATACTCTTCGAAACCATAAACATAACGGAATAACTGAAACTTTATTGTATCATCATCATCAGAAATTACATAGACTTATTACTAAAGTTGTTCAACTTAATAAAGGTTCACTATACTATTACATCATCATCTCATCATTAATGTCTACTTGTCGTAAACCCTTCTCAAGAATCCTCATCAGCATCACCAACTTATTCATCTGCAAAAACATAGGGAGATAAAAAGATGATACTAAGCCTAGTAAGAATCGATCCTCCTTGGGAAGAAGAATCAAAGAGACACCAAAACTTTCACTGTTTCCCAAAACTCATGCAATAAATATAGCTTGGCTTGACATAACCTGTACACATCTTAAACATTTGTAAAGCACTTGAAAACACAATTTAGGAGTTCAGAACAATAACCACTTGAACATGACAGAAAATTAGACAAAAAGTACGGATGAGAGAAATGAGCATGTCTGTCGACCGCAAGAGCTTCGGTCAATTGAGTTTTCAGCTCTGTCGACCGCAATCCCTCGTAAGTTGTCCGCAATTGTCCCTCATAGTCTGGTTCGGGCGATTGATATCTGATCCGGTCAACCAAACCAGCCGATCGAATTTCAGAACAATCATTTTCAGGCTTATCATGTTAAGGAAAGCTCATTTTCGGCACTTTCAAATATCCTGTCACACCCCGTGACTGGAGGGTGACCTGGCAGCGCCTCATCTACAAATGAGACACCGAACCCAAAGATAAACTTAAAGAAATAATACTTCCTTAGATAAATAAATGAATATGTAGCATACATATTATTCATACTTAGTAAAAATATGGTCATTACATGCTATAATTGTTTTCATAATGTATAACTTCACATGATCTCGCTATCAAACCTTGCCCTTCAAGATCATCATCATAATCCTCTGCAAAACATATAAAGTAAAGGGGGATGAGCTTCACTGGCCTAGTAAGATTCAAACATCTTTGGGATGAAGAACCGTTAGACTCAAAACATAAAACATCACCCCCTGAACTTTAGATAAAACATATAGACAAATGTAAATGCACTTTTCTGAAATTCCGAAATCAAATCCCAAAAATACTTATTTTGTCCACACCAAATACATCTTCAAACACATACAAACACGTCAAAACAATATATTATCATATCCCATAGTTGATCATCATATTAGACACCATAAATATCGGTTTGACATGCTTCACATAAATTCGCACAATCAAATTCACTTGGCTGCCACCAACTCAGTTACCCGTTGGCAAGGTTATGGACACGAGCCATCCCGATCTCACCAACACCACCGTGTATATATACCAACACCACGGTAATATCATAATATAGCCCGATCTCACCAACACTCCATAATCTCATAATATATATATATATATATATTGCAGCCAAGGATTCAAGACTGGGAATTCAATTAACAAATAATCTAAGAATATTATATCACATACATATAATCAAGTACAAACGCAAGTTCATCGCAATCAAAGGTTCATGCGATACACATTTCACAATACCTATATCCATTTTGATGCAATATAAAAAGATGAGAAAATCCATTTCATAACATATTCAAATATGACTTATTTTCTTGAAAAACTCATGCTTTTTATAGGAAAACAAAAGAATGGAAGAATCTTACCTTAGATGTTTAGACAAATCTCCAACAATGCTAAAAACCAGAAATTTCAAATTTACAATCATAAGTTCCCAAGGCAATATCTCTCAACGCCACCATTGGAATTCGATCTCCACTGTTCAGAATAAATGCCTACGAGTCTTCTAATTTGAAAAACAAGAATCATCCTGATCAGATACCGTATGATATTCCAACATAGCAATCTACCATCAGCACTCTGCTTTTACCCGAATGTCACAGTCTTGCACTCCGAAAATGATATCTCTCAATATAGCCGTTAGAATCCAATCTCCACGGGTCAAAATCTATTTTAAGGAGTGTACTAACTATGGTTACAATTTGGGAATGATCATAGAATAATTACTATGTCTTCCAAAGGTATTTCTCTCGCTGCACAAAATTTCCATCACTTTGGTATTTCTCTCTATTTTCCAATATTTCTTCCTCTTCCTTCATCTTCTATTTATAGCCTATGAATCTCCAGATTTCTCTTCAAATGATGTGCCTTTTCTTCACATACATTGAAGCCAAATTAATCTTAAAAGGGCACCTATTAAAACACCGGGTTCTTCCCTCCTAAAATAATTAAAAAGGAACCTATTCAAATACCAAGTTCTTTACTCCTAAAATATTTTCCAGCTAACCAAAAATATTCATCTTCATACTTGAGTCTTCCACCTTTATATATTAGCTAAAGTACCTCTAAGACTAATCAAATAAATAATGTAAACAATTAAGCACTTAAAACAATTAATATATGCATTCAAATGTTACGGGTATCACATATCCTATCCCAAAACCACTGAAATTGACTATCTTAAACACTTAGAAACATTATCAAAACATAAACATAGAATGTTATAACAATACATTAACATATCGATCACTTACACATAAGAAATTGTGCTCTGAGCACCTTAAACTTATCATATCATAACTTGTAACTTTCCGACATATAGAATCCGACATGATGAGTATTACTACGACATTAAACAAGTAATTCTATAACCGAACTCAATTATCTGACAATAACACTAACCATACTGTTAACAACCCAAAACTTTAATTTCATTTAGGAGACCTCGTATTCATATCATATAGTAACTAGTAAAGATCATAAACGAATATTTAAGGATATACCTCTGTTATGTCATCGTTCATCCACGTGAACTCCCACAACGCTGTTAACAGCCATAACGTTTTACTCCCGCAAGGGTCCCGGCCTGGACAAATGGGACAAGACAGTGCTCTCGGGCACTTAAAACATATTATAATCGGAATATATCCTGGACAAGGGTCACCAAAAGACAAGAGCTCTAGATTGAGTATGTGCATATGATGACTCTTATGAAAATGCATCCACCAATTATACAAATGCATACGCAAGAAGAATCACATATAATCATACAACAAATGCAAATATACTTTGGTTCTTCATCCAATTTTAAGGAAGTAAAACATGAGAAATCTTTCATGCAATTCATAACTTGATTAAATACATTTTCATGCATTTAGGGACTAAAAAGCAAGAACGAATGATTCTTACTTGGTTCACTTAATCAAATCTCCAACGAAGAACAGGAAACCAGATATTAGATTCGTAACCTCTACTTCCCGAAGAAATAACTCTTAAACGAACCCTTGGAATCAAATCACCATTGTTCGTAATGTAGTCATTTAAGTTCTTAAACTTTAAGAACAATAATTACTCCGATCAGATATCGTCTGACACTCTAACTTAACAATCTATCCTCATCACACTGGTTTTACTCGAACTGTCACATTCTTTAGCTCCGAAGTTAATATCTCTTAATCCGACCGTTAAAATCCAATCTCCTCATTTATGAATCTATGTTAATGAGTCTTATAACTATGGTGAAAATATGGGAATGGTTAGAGATCATTTACTATGTCTGCGAACGAATTTGTCTCTCGCTACCAGTTTTTCCTGCACTATGGGTTTCTCTATTTTTTTTCTTTCCCCTTTCTCTACCTTTGTCCTCTATTTACAGCCTTCATATGTCCAGAATTCTAGAGGGTTATAACTCTAAAACCATACTTAGTAACCCCTTCATCTTATCCTAAAAGACACCCTTCACACACACGAACTTCCCTAAAAAATAACTAACCATACTAACAAAAAAGATTCATCTTATCACTTAGTTCCTCCAACTTTCTTACCTTACTAATGCGCCCCTAAGAATATTCCACATAAGCATTTAGAATATCAAGTTTGTGCTTTAAGATATCATACTCAACAAGTTTAAGTTTAGCAATAAGCGGGTTCTCTTGTTCATTTTCATCTTAGTGTAAGAGGCAAGAAGTACATTATACTCTACCTGCATGCAAGATCTTTCTTTTAGTGAGCAAGCAAGTTTTTCACAAATAGTTTTATTCTTCTTAGCCATATTTTTTCAAATCAACATATAAGTCATGTAAAAGCACAGAAGGATCATCATCAATATCATGATCACTATCTAGAGTTGCGTTTAAGCTTTGTACCTCATTACTCAAGATTTTGGACTTTGGAGTTGCAAGTTGATCTTCTTCATCAAGTAGTCCAATGAGGCACCTTGAGTAGTCTTTTGTAGAGTTATCATGGATGGATGATGTTATGTTTCTTGATGAATTTTCTACAATCTTTCAAACCTCTTGACTCTTTTCTAGGAGTCTTAGCTTGTCTATGCTCTTCTTTGTAGTTCATCGATTCATTGTAAACATTAGATATTTTGTAACCTAGAAAGGAAACTTGAGAAGTATGTGGTACCTTTTGTAAAGGTCCATTAATGCCAATATTGTTTTTCAAGTGGCATGGGTGTGCACAAGGATAAACATTAAAACAACAAGAATGATTCTTATGTCTGTTAAGTAAATGAGAACAACAATCATCAATGTTTGTGATGTTACATCTTTTAGATAACTTAGCAATAGAAAGATATAACATATGTAGTTCATACTTCAAGTTATCTATATGTTTAATATAATCAAGGGGGAATATGTAACATCAACAAGAGGACAAGTATATGCATCAAACTTACTACTCAAATTATTGATATCATTAATTAAAGCACTATAAGAGAGTGAAGTTGATACTTTTCCTTTCTTACCAAGTAATGAGGTTTGCTGATTTCTATTGTAGCAATTTCCATCACTTGACTTGTAGCTCTTTGTTCTTTGGCTTCTCGGTCCCTCAATGTATATTGATTTTGAGCTTTGAGCTTTCCAAGTGCCATGGAGTGTTGTTGATTTCTTCCTTAAAGAACATTTCCATTTAAGTTCATTATTCTCCTTATAATGATCAAGTCCAGAGACATTTCTTTTTTTAATATTGTTCTTTGAAGTTTTGTGGAAATCTTCTTCTCTTCCTTTGGCATGATGATTGATCTTGATAGTCTCCAACATAATTTGTTTCTCCTTGAAGATCGTCATCGTTTGCTTCCACCATTTCTTCCACATTCTCATCTTCTGAAGGCTCAATTTGTATGTTTCCTTTTGAGCTTATTGAGGATTTACTATTGATTTCTCATAAATCACACTCTTTGTTGTCATCAAGTTTTGCTTGGGGTGTGATTGAGATTTCTTCTATGCCTCCACAAGATTTAGTCCCCAACTCTTGAGTTTCCACCTTTGGCTCTAGTTTTTCACTTGTGCCTTCATAAAATGCTTCAAGCATTTTCCACATTGAGTGAGCATCTTCACATTCATGTACTTTATCGAGAGATTCTTGATTAATTGCACAATAAAGTACATTCATGGCCTTGAAGTTGAATGTCATCTTTTTTGCAATATTCTTCATTGAAGTATCTTCTAGACATTAGCACATTGACTCCTTGTATGAAATTTGAGGGAATAAAATAACCTTGTTCTGTTATGCTTAACAAGGTAGAGTCATTAGATAACAAAAAGTGTTTAAACATATATTGCCAACTAACAAAGTTGGAGTCATCAAATAAAGGTGCTCGACACGGGGATTGATCATCTATGGTAGAAAAGCTAAGAGTCATGGATCCTCCTTGGATGTAAGTCCAACAAAAAAGGAGACTAAGCTCTAATACCAATTGAAGTACCTAAGTAGGGTTTGAACCTAAGAGGGGGTGGATTAGGTTTTAAAAACTTTTAGCTTTTCTAAACTTCTTTACCTTAAGTGATTACGTTAACAACAAGCATGTTGATTAAGCATATATGAGAGTAAATTATGGAGGCAATTTAGATGACTTAAGTGTTTAAATGAAATGCATGAGAATTCAAAACTTCTGAATATGATCTTTGAGGTACTAAGTCAAGTTCATATATGCAAAGATTGTTAGAGCAGACACTATAAGTCATATGACCAAAGCAAATCACTATATAAAGGGAGGAAACATGTGTATGTTTTCTTTAAACTCTTAAACAAATAAGTTAAAATTCAACTCAAAAAGATGTATTTTGAAATATATGAAGAATTAAAGCTCTAGAAAGTGTTTAATTGCTTGTTTATGAAGTGTATAACATCTTCCCTCTTATGGCTTGGTTAGTTGTGAAAAATTAGCTTTAGAAACTTTTTATAGGGCCAAAATAAACAAGCAAAATGAGTTACAACACCTATATTGTTTCCTTGAATTTGACAGGTTCGGTCGACCGGACTAGTGAGTAGGTCGCCCGAAGTGCCTCCGAAGTAAAGATTAAAAGGCCTCTAGACATATCTCGGTCAACCGAAGATGTGGTCCAGTCTTCCGAAGCATATAAGCATATACCAATCTCCACTGTTCAGATTGTAGTAATATAAGTCCTCTATTCTTATTCTAAAATTGAGGATGATTCCCTCTCTTGAAGTTCTAAAATCACTGCTCTGTTTTTCTAGATTTTTCTCCTTTCTTCCTTTCTCCCTTTCTTCTTTTCTCTTACAAAAAGTAACACTAGCAATAACTAAAATAACTTACACCCCTTCAAATTTTAACATAACTGCCAAGAGACATTCTAATATCACACTTAGGTCCCTCTACTTCCTAAACATGTCAAAGCGTCACTACACAAAATATAAACTTAAGGCTTAACACATAAAATCATGCAACAAAAAGGTACAGATATCACATGTATAATATTACTCTTATTCGCTCATATGTATATGTCTGTACATATATCCATACATATAAATTTAAAAATACTTGTATACTAGTGTTGTATATTACTCCTTTATTCCAAATTGAATATCTTCTATCTATTTTAGTTTGTTCGAAAATAAATTCCAATTTCTTTAAAGTAGTGTATATTGTGCTAAACTCTAATAACTAACCTCCTACACTTAGTTATTCAAACTATACTAACACATGGGTCCTCCTACATTTAAGGATATTGTTATAACTTACTATTGGTCATACTAATATTCTTAATTCTTATGAAGTCAAATGTGGTCATCCAATTTGGGTATGAGAGAGTATTAAATTATTACCTATGCATACATATATTTTTTGGAATTATAACCTCGTGATATACAGAATGCCGAAACAACTTCCTAGAAGAATGACAGTTCCCGAACATATTCGACTATATATCACAAAGGATATCTCCAAGTTCTTAGTAGAAAAGACCACACCGTTATATCCACCCAAAGAATAATTTACCATGTAGCTATCTCCCTGGAGCAATCAACTACCTATGTAAATAATATTCCTTCCATAATTCACATTGAACATGCCCAAGGCTTGGCGGTAGCATCCTAACGCATTATTCCTAGGATTAATATAATCAGTATAGATTTACCTGAAAAGGTGTCAAACACTGGTTATGAAAATCTATTGAACATTTCTCCGAAGTTCAAGGCTTCAGAATCCTTAATCTCGTGCCTCTACTGATACTAGTTCAATACCTCAGCTTCAGGCGTCTTCACCTAAAGTCTTGGGGGACTTATGGTGGGTTCCGACTCGAGATTCATATTGAGCCACAGGCTATTCCTAACTTGAATCGACCCGCATCATTATATATTGACATGTCCGAATAAACATGTCAAGTTTATATCAACTACCAAAGAGTTCGACTCCTCATGGGACTGCGTTTCCTAAACCTTTTATGAATCGAAAGACTTATGGTGAGAGCAGTCCCAATCGAATTGGTAACCCCTATATTCTTTGGATTTAACCTCCTATAAATAACAATTATCTTTCAATACTCTGATCATCTCATTACTTGCCTTTTGGATATTGAGCTCTCTCTCCGTGTCTTTTTCTCTCTCAAAATTAACTTAATCATCATAAAGTGGTTGGGAACATCCCACCACCATTTTGTTCGTCTTTGTCTTGTAGGTCACATCCTTCTTCCTAGGGGTGTTCACTATTCGGTTAAACCGAAATACCGAACCGAACCAAATCGAATTTTATTATATGGTTCAGTTTATTCGGTTTGGTTTTGAAAAATTTAAAATAATTCGGCTCGGTATTCGGCTTTGAATTTTTAAAAACCGAATTACCGAATAGATCAATTTTTTTTATTAAAAAATATTTGTATTATACTTATAAGTATTATTAATATTACTTAGAGTTGTCTTCAATCCATATGTTTCGTTGACATTCTGGGAGCAGACACTTTGTGCATTTATTTTCAAATGTTAAGTCCGTCTCCTATTCATCCCCGTCCATACCCTGAATTATTGAGGATTTAATGAGTTATTTTATTGTTGTAGAGTTGTATTTTTATTCTGAATTTTTAGTTTATTGTTTTTATTTTAATTGTACATTATAAATTTATCTTTGGCAAATTGGCTCCACGGGTCCAAAAACTGTTTCGAATTGGTGATTATTGTCCAAAAATTATTTTTTTTACAAAACACAGTATCAAAACAATTTATGTTTGGTGGCATAGGTCCTTCCGTCCAAAATTCCATCAGTCAACTGTTAATTTGAAATTTGAACATGGTCAACCCTAAAATTATGAGGGGCATTTTTGGGAGTTTTACATATTAAATTAAACCCCTCCCCTAACCCGACCCACCATTCCCCTCCCCCTAATCCGACCCCCATCGCTTTCCCCTCCCCTACCGCCTCACCTTCACAGCACCACCTTCATCCCCCTTACATTCACCTTCACAGCACCACCATCTTCATCCGCAACCACCCCATCCCCCTCTCTCCCCCTGTCCTTCACCGCACCACCACCACCACCTTCCTCCCCTCCCCTAACCCGACCACCCCTTTCCCCGACCCTTCCCCTCACCTTCACACCACCACCTCATCCGCAAAACCCGCAACCATCTTCATCCCCTCTCTTCCTCTCTCTCACCTTTACAATTATTATACCAAAAACCCTTGTGGGTATTGAATTTTTCTACAAGGACAGTGGTGGTGTGTTTCTGGAGGTGGGTTTCGGGTGGTGGGTTTCGGGAGAGACAGTTGTGGTATCAGCGGTGATGGTGCGACGGTGGACAGTGGTGGTATCAGCGGTGATGGTGCGGCGGTGGAGGTGGTTGAGGATGAAGGTGGTGGATGTGGTGGTGTGCAGGGGACGAGTTAGGGGTCGGGTTAGGGGAGGGAGGGAATAGTGGGTCGGGTTAGGGGAGGGGTTTAATTTAATGTGTAAAATCCCAAAAATGCCCCTGATAGTTTTAGGGTTGACCATGTTCAAATTTCAAATTAACAGTTGGTTGATGGAATTTTGGACGGAAGGACCTACCTCACCAAACATAAATTGTTTTGATACCTAGTTTTGTAAAAAAATAGATTTTGGACAAAAATCACCGAAGTAAAATTGTTTTTGGCCGTGGAGCCAAATTGCCATTTATCTTTTGTCTAATTTTTATTAAGTTGAGCTCCACAAGAGAAAAAAATTGAAACTTTGGTACAAACTGAACCGAACCGAACCATACCGAAATAATTACAGTATTCGGTTTCCATAAAATTTTTGGTTTGGTTTGGTTTTAATAAAACGTCAAAAAACCGAATCGAATTTCGAAATTATGTCCCAAAAACGAACAGAATACAGAATGCACACCCCTACTTCTTCCACAAGGTACCTTTTAGCTTGCCGTGAGAGCGGAGTTCAGAGAGCGGAGCCCGTTTGTCCAGAATACATCAACTTTATATCCATAAAATGATAATATGAAAAACATGTATTACACACAAAAAACATAATAACTACCTTCCCCATTGTGAACAAAAAAAATAAAAAAAATATAAATACAAGTTATGTAAGAAATCTGTTCGAAATTTATAAATATTTTGTCAGTTATCATTGTAATGGAAAACAATGATAAAAATAAATTAATTATAAACTATTTATCCCAAATTCATCTTAATACTTTGTATGGTATAGATTTGTTATAGATACGACGTTCATTCTAAATTTGTCTTAGATTAAGGACCAATCACATATTAAATTATTTTGTTCATTGTTTTATCTTAATTTGAGATGCAGTATGGATAAAATTATTAGATTTTTTTTATAATAAATGAAAATGATTAAATTGAAGCAATTGGCCAGTGGTATATGTACCATTGCATCAACACTGGCTCTATATATCTGGTGGCCATGAATGTCTGTGCTGTTGGAAGCATTTTGGGTCCCAAGATATGTATATCCAACCATTGCTGGGTAAACTCTTTAATATAGATTCTTAGCCAATTTAGTGTTAAAATTGGAACATGATCCTAAACTTGCTCAACCATTAAGTTGACCGCTCTTAATACCCCCAACCAATACCAAAATTTTTTTTTGGGTGGGGGGGGTGGGGGGTCCATCTTAGCACAATTTATTCCTCCCACCACTAAAATGACTTTCTAGAAGAAGACTTGTTACTTAAAATTGCAAGGAACGTGTATTAATATGAGTAGAGGATAATTTTACGAACTACTTTTACATTACAAATCTATTTCGAGAAAAAGTTCATATTATCTATTCTCTCGCCCATGAGATGTGTAAGAAAAATGGTGTGCTAAAAGATAATGGTATATATCCATTTTAAACTTGAAATGTCCATTTTGTTGCCAAATAGTTAATTTTGAATGCTCCTAAATTTATTAGTCGTAGTTTTAAAGTTCGTGGGAATGAAGTGTACACTGTAGAAATCACCTCGAACAAGATCTTGCACTCTTTAATTGATCCTAAATTATTATTATTTTTACAATACAAGAAGTGTCATACTATCGAGAAAAGTTAAAAACAATCTACACAAAGAAGAAAATGACCTCTACTAAAATGAGAGGAAACCCCATAAAGAGAGAAAATCACGCATCCGTAAGCCAAACTTCAAACCTCTTGTCGGAAGGCCTCTGCTCTCACTGAGAGCAAGACTTGATTGGCGGCGGGCCATGATTAATGGATCACCCTAGTGAGGATATTAAGGTCTTAAAAAGGTGAATCTCTACACACTACAATAAAAGAAGTTGATAAGGGATCATCCATAAAGTTAAAAGAGGTCATTCATACAAATGATCAAGTCCTTAACTCATGCATTCCAAATACGAGTTTCCGAGTAAAGACTTTGTTCCAAGTGTTTAAAGTATTTAATCTAAGGCTCAAGAGACAAAGAAGCCTTCCAATAATGTAAGACACAAGGATCAAATCCATCTAATAGCATTTAAAGGCCACATACACAATTGAAAGGAAAATGGTTAAAAGGCATTTTAGGAAACTTGTAAATTAAAATCTATTCTAAACTTTAATTAAAATTTCAGCTTTATAGTATTTACTTTAATTATATTTATGCGCCATTATCTAGATAAGGCTAGAATAAAGGACATGTTGTCCATGTGTTTAATAGTAGTTCAATTATAGTAGTTTACTATTCTTAGGATAGAAGAATTCTAACTTAATTAGCATTCTTCATTTGTGGGTTTCTTGGAACCGAAATTCCACTCTATTTAAGAGGGAATTCGGCCAAGCATTATTTAGACTAGAGTTGATATATTATATTTCTTAAGGTTATTCCTTAGTTTCTTAAGAATTGAACTTCTATGTAGAACTTCATTCATTCTTTGAGTTACTGTATCAACAATGTAGTTTTGCTTGTTGTAGTGTTTCAGCCTCGATCGATACTTAGCCTTCTTTATAGTTGCGTTGAGTATATTCCCAATGAAACTAGTTTAAGTTAGAGAAAGACCTGACATAAACCTTTTAGTGTTGAATCTTTGATACTTGTTACCAAGGTTCTTCATCAAGTGGTATCAGAGCAAAAGGTTGGTGTACCTTTATCGCTTTCTTGAAATTTTTCTTGTTTGCTTGAAAATGACCAAAAAAAAAGTTTCGGCTGAAAAATAGAAAATCCAGCCGAGAGTTGTTCTTCATAGTGAACAATCTAAAATGCAAACTTCTTGATTCATAGTACTTTAATACTCGTCTCAAGAATTGGTTTTTGTTCGCCCATTTCTTCTTGTTTGTCGTGTTATTAAATCCAAGATCAAGAATTGAAGAGCCTTCAAGCCTGAATTCTTGATAATTTTCAGTCAAGAAAGAGATTCAAGAGTAAGAATCAAGAAACGTAGAGATTGAAGAATCAACAAATTCATGCGCAAGATGAGGCAACAAAGTTATGAAGAAGATGGAAACTTTAATTATGATGATAAAAGGTATGGCTACAAAATGGAACAAATTCAAAGATTTGATGATAATGGTGATTTTTATCATTGTGAGCCGAGAATGGAAGACAAAATTCAGAAATCTAAATCCAAGATCCCATCTTTCGAAGGTACGAATGATCCTGAATATTTATTTGAATGGATACATAAACTTGATGATATGTTATTTGGTAAGGTTATTCCTTAGAAACTTGTGAATTAAACTTCTTTATAAAATTCATTAATCTTTGAGCTACTGTGTATCAACAAGTTAGTTTCACTTGTTGTGGTGTTTCAGCCTCCATCGATACTTAGCTTTCTTTAGAGTTGCGTTGAGTATATTCCCATTGAAACTAGTACAAGTTAGAGAAAGATCCGACTTAAACCTTTTAGTGTCAAATCTTTGATACTTGTTATCAAGGTTCTTCATCCATGAAGATAAAAGAGGTCATTCATCCAAATGACCAAGTCCTTAACTCATGCATTCCAAATACAAGTTTCCGAGTAAAGCCTTTGTTCCAAGTGTTTAAAGTATTTAATCTAAAAGCTCAAGATACAAAGAAGCCTTCCAAGAATGCAAGGCACAAGGATCAAAACCATCTAATAGCATCTGAAGGCAACATACAAAATTGGAAGGAAAATGGTTAAAAGACATTTTAGGAAACTTGCAAATTAAAATCTATTCTAAACTTTAATTAAAATTTCAGCTTTATAGTATTTACTTTAATTATATTTAGGTGCCATTATCTAGATAAGGCTAGAATAAAGGGCATGTTGTCCATGTGTTTAATTAGTAGTTCAATTATAGTAGTTTACTATTCTTAGGATAGATGAATTCTAACTTAATTAGGATTCTTCATTTGTGTGTTTCTTGGAACCGAAATTCCACTCTATTTAAGAGGGAATTCGGCCAAGCATTATTTAGACTAGAGTTGATATATTATATTTCTTAAGGTTATTCCTTAGTTTCTTATGAATTGAACTTCTATGTAGAACTTCATTCATTATTTGAGTTACTGTATCAATAATGTTGTTTCGCTTGTTGTGGTGTTTCAGCCTCTGTCGATAATCAACCTTCTTGGAGTTGTGTTGATTATATTCCCCTTGGAAACTAATTCGAGAAAGAGAAAGATCTGAGGTGTTTCAGCCTCTATCGATAATCAACCTTCTTGGAGTTGTCTTGATTATATTCCCCTTGGAAACTAATTCGAGAAAGAGAAATATCCGAACTTTAACCTTTTGTGTCGAATCTTGACTTCAAAAATCAAGGTTCCTCATCAAGTGGTATCAGAGTAAAAGGTTTATCTCTCTCTTGGTGTATCTTTATCGCCTTCTTGAATTTTTTTCTTGTTTGCTTGAATTGACAAAAAAAATAAAATACGGCTATAAAAGAAAAAGCAGCCGAGATTTTAAAGACACAAGTGAAGAATCCCAAAAGCAAACTTCTTGATTCATAGTACAATAAAGACTCGTTTCAAGAATTGGTGTTCACCCCTTATTTCTTGTTTTGCCGTGCACATTACCATACATCAAGAATTGTAGAGCCTGAGTTCTTGATAACATTCGGCCAAGAAAAGGGCAAGTCTAAAAGAAAAGAAAGAGAAAGAAGTCAAGAAACAAGAATCAAGAACGTAAAGATTGTGTTAGGATTTCAAAGATTACTCTTTTATTCTTTCTTTACTTTTTCGTGTAGGTCAAGATAGAATTTATTTCCTTTATTTTTCAGCTTTGTCTCAACACAACAAGTTAGGAACCTTTAATACATCTAGAGTTGAAGTTCTTTTACGAGTATTTTTGGAATAAAGAGTGAAATTTCTTTTCTATCTAACAGTTTGTGTGTTTCTTGAAAGTATAACATGTCTCAACAGATTTTTGCTACTATTTTGCCGAGCCAAAATAAGAGAAAAGAAGCTCAAAGTGTGACAAAATCAGCCACAACTTCAATAGGGGCTGCAAATTCTTCTACAACCGGTCCATCAATTTTGAGGGTAAATTCTACTCCTAATCTTGCTATAGAATGCTTTAAATGTAGAGAAAATGGGCATATTTCTTGGGACTGCCCAAACAAAAGCGTTATGATCATGTTGGATGATGGAACGTGGGTCAGTGATGATGAACCTGAGGGGGCTTTTTTGGAGGAAGAAACAGAGACCTTGGAAGAACTTTCGGAAGATGGGAATCACATTTTGGTTACGGTGAATCTTCTTCATTCACAACCATTGGATGAAGTTCATCAAAGAAGAAGCAACCTATTCCAAACTAGGTGCAAATTTAAAGGCAAGCTTTGTTTATTAATTATTGATAATGGAAGTTGTACTAACGTTTGTTTTTATTATATGGTTACCGCACTTGATTTACCTTGTAAGGCACATCCTATGCTTTATAAAATCTCTTGGTTGAATAATAGTGGTGAAATCAAGGTGGATAAGCAAGTAGAAATTGATTTGGCAATTGAAAGGTTCAAGGATAAGGTTTTATGTGATGTGGTGCCCTTGACCGCAAGTCGCATTATTTTGGGAAGGCCATGCTAATATGATAGTTATGCAGATCATATTGGGAGAAAAAATGTGTACCAACTTACTATGGATAATATTCGTTATAATTTAAATACTTTAACACCTAGTCAAGCTTGTGAGGTACATAAACAAATGTCCGAGAATAGAGAAAAAAGATTAAGGGAAAAAATGAGAGTGAGTTGAAAAAGAAGAGTGATCCTACCCATGAGGTAACATCCGAGGTAAAAAGTAAACAAAAAGCCAAGCCTAATGTGAGACAAAAGGCAAGTTCTCTAAAAGTGAGAAAATAGTGTTTGTCTATAAAACCGAGAAAGGTAGATAGGACAATTCAAGCAAAACAAGTAATTGTTTTGTTAGTTTTCAAAGGAGCCGAAAGGTCCCTTTCTACTAACACTTTTTCTTTTGATCTAACTTCTTCTTCTCTACCTAATATTGTTATTGATCTATTTCGGGAATTTCAAGAAATATTCCCTAAGGAGTTGCCGAGAGGGTTGCCGACAATTAGAGGAAAGGAGCTTCAAGTCGACTACATCCCAGGATCTAGCAGTCAAAACCGTGATAGATATAAACCAAATCCGGATGAAAATTGAGAAATTCAAAGGCAAGTTGATTTACTTCTTGAGAAGGAGCATGTAAGAAAATCTATAAGTCCTTGTGCTAGACCGGTAATTTTAGTACCAAAGAAAGAAGGGACTTTTAGATTATGTACGGATTGTCTCGATATTAATAAGATAAATATTAAGTATAGACCTCTGAAACCTCTCTTTGATAATATAATTGTTTATAGTAAAAACATAGAGAATCATATTGAGCATCTTATGTTTTTACATTATAAAGGACCAAACTTTGTTTGCTAAGCTTGAAAAATATGTTTCTTACACTAATTCTATTAACCTTCTTGAATACTTTGTGAGTTATCAAGGTATTAAAGTTGATCCGGCAAAAATTAAGGCAATTGTAGAATGGCCGAAACCAACTAGTGCAAGGCAAGTTTGTTCATTCTATGGATTGGCAAGCTTTTATGGGCGTTTTGTTCGTGATTTTAGCACGATTGGTGCCCCATTAAATGAAATTGTGAAGAAAAATATCCCATTCTTTTGGGACAGCCGCAACAAAAATCCTTGAAAATGTGAGAATGGTGTACATTCTACGTTTCATGTTTCTGACTTGTCCCCTTTTTATGTTAATTCATTGTACAAGATGAGGAAACAAAGTTATGAAGAAGATGGTAACTTTAATTATGATGATAAAAGGCATGGCTACGAAATGGAACAAATTCAAAGATTTGATGATAATTGTGATTTTTATCATTGTGAGCCGAGAATGGAAGACAAAATTCAGAAATCCAAATCCAAGATCCCATCTTTCGAAGATACGAATGATCCTGAATCTTTATTTGAATGGATACATAAGCTTAATGATATGCTATTTGGTAAGGTTATTCCTTAGAAACTTGTGAATTGAACTTCTTTATAGAATTCATTCATCTTTGAGTTACTGTATCAACAAGTTGGTTTCACTTGTTGTGGTGTTTCAGCCTCCATCGATACTTAGCCTTCTTTAGAGTTGCGTTGAGTATATTCCCATTGAAACTGGTTCACGTTAGAGAAAGATCCGACTTAAACCTTTTAGTGTTGAATCTTTGATACTTGTTATCAAGGTTCTACATCAACAGTTTTTTGCAATGTTTTTATACCAACGTTTTTTTCAAACGTCGCTTAAAATAAAAAAGAGTAAGTTGAAGCAACACTTTTTGCAAACTTCGCTATATTAGGATTTTATATGACGTTTCATTGTGACGTTATAGTAATTGTTGTTCATACCGACGTTTTGATGTAAGTTAGCGACATTTACATTTAAATTTTGTTATAAATTGTTACTTTTTGTGACTTATATAGCAACATTTATTTACTATGTCATTAGATCTTGTGAATTTTCAAACAAACATCGCTATATTTGAATTTTATACGACGTTTCATAGCGTCAGTTATAATAATTGTTGATAAAATTGACATTTTGATGTTATTTAACTACTTGTACATTAAATGTTGTTATAAATTGTTACTTTTTGCAACTCATATAGCGACATTTATATACAACGTCATTAAATCATGTAACAGTTTATATAAACGTCGCTATTTTTTCATTTTATACGACGTTTCGTAACGACGATTATAGTAACTTTTGTTCTTACCGACAATTTGATGTTAGATAGTGACATTTACATTACATGTTGTAAATTGTTAATTTTTGCGACTCATATAACGACATTTATAAAATATGTCGTTAGATCTTGTGACATTTTCAAACAAACACAAATACAGAGATTATATTTCGAAAATATATTTTTAAAGAAAATTTAAGGACATTTAATTTTGAAAAATATAATAAGAGTGTATTAATTTTAATTTGATTCATCAAAAAATCAAAACACAAATAGAAATTAAAATAAGTAGAGGTACAAGATCCAAAATTCCATTAATAATAAATATAATAGGAGGAGAAACAAATAACAAATGATCAGTTAGCTCAGTCGTCCATTGCACGACATACAAGCAGGAGGTCGCGTGGTTCCATTCCCATGTCTTCGAGCATGGATAAACTTTATTCTACATTATTTGTTAGACTTGACGGCTCAGCTTGTCCAGGCTTCGGCTCCAATTATTAAAAAGTGGATAGATTTGACGGCTCAACTCATATAGGCTTCGGCTCCGACTCTGCTCGGCCAGGCTAGTTTCAAAATTTACTAATGTCGGAATGAATATTTTGTTGCGACTATTTAAAAATGTTAGGAAAAATCTTTTACTAAAAAAGTCGTAATAGGCGACTTGTTGCGATTAATAATATTAATGCTAAATCTACGATTCACCCTCTTTGCCTTGTGTCCGTAAGGTGTGACAAATATAAAGTCATGTAGGAATTTGAAGAGATATTTAAGTCTATATTAGTAAATCTTCCATCAGATTTTTTCGAAGTTCATGAAGTTCTCTTATTCCTTTTTTTTTTATCCGAGAAAAAAAAAACTTATCTACTCCCTCCATTCCCATTTAATTATCGTTTAGAAGATCTATAAGTATCCAAATTATTTGTTATTTAAAGCTCTTTTATTAGTTGTTAACAATTTATTCCAATTATACCCTCGGCATTTCTTTTATTTGCCGCCTCTTCCATCCCTATTTTTTTTCTTTCTTTTCTTATGCTATAGAAGTGAGAGAGAGGTGTAATATTGGAACTTTTGGTGAAAATGACAAGTTTCTTAATTTTCTAAAATTGTCTAAAGAGTTTTATATTTAGCAATGGAGGAAGTATTACAAAAAAATATATATATATATATATATATATATATATATATATATATATATATATATATATGAAGATTTAAGAAGAGAAAAGAGATTTGAACCTAAAACTTTTACTACTTAGGTCTTACCATTAGTAACAAAATTCTCATATTCTTGTCTATATATGAACCAAAAACTAAAAGTTTAGTTAATAATTACCATTAGTTACCTTTCGTATTTATACTTTATTAATAATTTCGTTGTAAGATTCGAAGATTATATCTCTCTTTACAGGAAAATCAGAACAATAGTTTGAAATATTTACAATACTTCATGATCTTAATTTTTTTTTTTTTCAGAATATACATCAAGGACCAAACCAACAATATGCATAGCATAAGTTTTTTCATCCCCAAAACAAAAATAGCATAAGATATTTTTAATATATTTAACAAAAACTAATTGCTTCTCTTTTGGAAATAGCAATTAACAAAGAATTATTACCATACCCAAGTGATTTTTTAAGTAGCTTCTTATCAGCATAGAAAACAAACGTGACTACTTATTTTGTTTAAGATCTTTATAATATTTCATGAACAAGGACTAAATTGAATTACTTCAAAATTATGTAACTTGATGACGAACATGTTCATATTTGACTTTATTAAAGAATTAAGAAGAGTAGTTTGACTATAAGTAAGTTACTTTAGTTTATCATTAGTAAGTTACCTTAATATCTGCCACTCATGTAATAATCTAGCAGTCGAGTGTCTGATCCGTAGTTCAGGTGACCATGGATCAAACCCTGGAAACTATATAATAAAAAAAATCACTCACTCCATTACATAATATAAGTCATTTAAGACATACATCGAAAATCAATGAAGTAAAAAGTAAGGTACTTTCTTTGTCAAAACATCAATATTACTCTCTTAAATAAGGCTTGTATACCACTAATTCTATTTAAGAGGCTAATATTGATATTTTGACTAACAAAATTCCTTATTTTATGCTTCATTAATTTTCTCTATATGTCCTAAAATTACTTTATGTGATTGAGGTAGTACTTTATTATCCTTAAATATAGGAGGAATATAGATTAGTGGAGCTTGCATCCTTTTATAGTTATGGAAATTTAGGTAGGAAGAATATCTATTTTGAGAAAGTGATATATTTATTTTTGGACAAACTAAAATATAAAGTGTACATTCAATTTGAGACAGATTAGTATTACTCTATCACATAATTTTCACACACATGAGAGAGCTTTTCTCCCCTGCCTCTGATGAGGATCCGACCATGTCGGAACAACCCCCTCGTATAGAGTTTTCTACGTTGCCATTGTGCGCGTCTTCTAGCCGGGACGATGAGTTCTATCGTCGGTCGTGCTTCTCATCCCATGGTGCATTTAATTGATATGATTTTAGATTCCTGCGTATCTGTTAGAACTTGTTTCTGGATACAGGAGAAGATGATATTGCAATCCGACCACCAAGCTAGTTGCGGTATCGGATTGGTAGCATGGGAGAGTATGCTTTGTTCGAAGGTTCTTCAAGTCAATGGTTAATGTTGGAGTTATGGAAGGGAGTGGCTAGAAGGAAAGAGGGAGCTCCGCCAGAGGCGAGCAAGTTGGCCGGTGTTGGTTGGGTTTCGACGGAGGGGCGCTGGGAAGGGATTTCTCTGGCGGAGCTGAGTCGGGTTTTAGACCCGCGATCGATTCCGGGCAACCGGGGACATGCGAGATTTCTGGAGCAGTTGTTTGGGACAAAGTGGTGGGTAAGCGGGTAGGCCTTATCATCTGCAGGTTGGAGGCAGCGCGACGTGGAGGGAGGAGGGCAAGGGCTCCTGGGGTTTTCCAAAATAAGAATAAGGCTTTTTCTAAGGCTGGGGTAAAAAATCATGTTAGCCCATCCATTGCAGCTGGGTCGCCGGTTCAGTCTGGGCCGGAAAAGTCTACTGGGCCTGCTAAATGGATTGGGCCAAACAAAGCCCAAATTGTTGTTTATATTGGGCTGGACATGGAAATAAATTTGACTGGATTTGAGGTTGCCAATTTTGTTGGGCTTGTCTCTGGACCGAGCCGAGTTCCCCTCTGGTCTTTAAATGCAGGCTTAATTAATAAGAGCCCATTATCACTAGATTTTAATGATCTTTTTTATACGGAGACTCCTGTCGTCAATCAGGGTAAAGTGGAGGTCGCATGTCGGCCCCACCAAGTCCTATGAATTGCCAGATCTGGAATTGTCCGATGCTTAACAACTCCTAGACAATTCAAAATCTAGTGTGCCTCAAAATGGCTCACTTTTCTGGTAGTTTTTTCTTTTTCGTAATAAATGCGTTTGCATACTTCATGATTAATATCATGGTAGTACTAGTCTTTACTTCATGTTTTAAGATTAGGCTTTAGTTCAAGTTTTTACGTTAACAATCAATGGGGTCTGCCATATCAAATTTTGAGAAGCGTCCCTCAAGATAGAGTTTTTTTGCAATATGGTTTCGAATAGAGGATCGTGAACGGGCATTATATTCGTATCTGACGTGGTCGCTGGCCAACTTCTATACGCGGTTTTCAGCTGATCTCCCCTCCTAATTTTACGTGTTTTGAAAGTTTGTAGGCAAGAACTCTGGAAGTTGTGGAAGGCCTCTGGTTTGTGCGTGGCTTTGGTGTTGCTCTCGCTTTTTTGGTGAGTTCATACAAGATATATCGTTCTTCAAATAAACATGATAAACAAATGCATAAACACATGATTCACATAACAAGTTCATATCTCAAGTTAAAATAGCATGTCATCAACTAACTTAAATAAAATAGCAAACCAGATTAACAGGGTTATACAATTAAAGCAAATAAACTAAGTTAACATGTTAAAACAATTCATAACATACATTGTAAGTAAATATAATATAGCATATGATGTAAACATATCATATCATATCAAATAATGATATATAAAGTGATAAGTAAACATATATGTCCTATTCCAGAATCTCTACCCAAGAACGCATCTTAAGTTATCTAAGGAATCCATCATATGTTCGTTTCATACTTTAATTTCTAACTAAAGATTAAAGCCTAAGGTTCGATCTTCTCTGATACTACTTAAGTCACACCCCGTAACCACAGGGTGACCTGGAAGCATTCCATCTACCAATGGAACACCGAACCCATAACCGAATATACTCTTCCAAACCATAAACATAACGAAATAACTTAAACTTTATTATATCATCATAAGAAATTACTTAACACTTATTACTAAAGTTGTTGAACTTAATAAAGGTTCACTATACAATTACATCATTAAGGTCTACTTGCCGTAATCCCCTTCCCTAAGAATCCTCATCAGCATCACAAATTTATTCATCTGCAAAATCATAGGAAGATTAAATGATGACACTAGCCTAGTAAGAATCGATCGCCATTGGGATGAAAAATCGAAGAGACGCCAAAACGTTCCCTGTTTCCCAAAACTCATGAAATAAAAAAGTCTGGCTTGACATAACCTGTACACATCTTAAAACACTTGTAAAGAATTTGAAAAAAAAAAAACATAGGAGTTCAGAACAATAACCACTCGAACATGATAAAAATATGAATAGTATAATTGTAAAAAGGAAATCTCGGATGACGGGTAGAAGGCCTCGGTCGACCGAAGGGTCGTCCGATATCAAGAAAGAAGCTTTGACGAAAGGTCGGGATGATAGAAAAGAGCATGTCGGTCGACCGAAAGAGCTCTGGTCGACATAGTTTTCAGCTCGATCTACCGCATTCCCTAGTTAGTAGTCCTCAATTCGCTGCAGTAGTATGGTCCGAACGACTAATATTTGATCCAATTCAGAACATTCATTTTTCAAGCTTATTTTGTGAAAGAAATGTTTCATTTTAAAATATCCCATCCCAAAACACTTATTTTGACTATCTTAAACACTTAGAAACATTACCAAAACATAAACATAGAATGTCATAACAATACATTAAGATATCGATCACTAACAAATCAAAAGATTGTGCTCTGAGCACCTTAAACATATCATAACCTATAACTTTCCGATATATAGAATCCAACATGATGAGTATTAATACGCCATTCAACAAGTAATTATATAACCGAGCTCAATTATCTGACAATAACACTAACCATATTGTTAACAGCCCAAAACTAGTAAGGCT
Source organism: Vinca minor (assembly GCA_026122235.1). Lineage (NCBI taxonomy): Eukaryota > Viridiplantae > Streptophyta > Magnoliopsida > Gentianales > Apocynaceae > Vinca > Vinca minor. The sequence continues at coordinate 217,130 of JAOCZM010000235.1, forward strand.
AAAAAACGACTATTTAAGGATATACCTCTGTTATGTTGTCGTTCATCCACGTGAATTCCACAACACTGTTAACAGCCCTAAAGTTTTACTCTCGCAAGGGTCTTGGCCAGGACAAATGGGACAAGACAGTGCTCACGAGCACTTAAAACATATCATAATCGGAATATATCCCGAACTAGGGTCACTAAAAGAAAAGAGCTATAGATTGAGAATATGCATATGCTGACTCTTATGAAAATGCATCCAACAATTATACAAATACATACGCAAGAAGAATCACATATAATCATACAACAGATGTAAATACAATTCGGTTCTTCACCTAATTTTTATGTAGTAAAACATGGGAAATATTTCATACGATTCATAACTTGATTAAAGACATTTTCAAGCATTTTAAGACAGAAAAACAAGAACAAATCATCCTTACTTGGTTCACTTAAACAAATCTTCAACGAAGAACTGGAAACCAAAAATAATATTCGCAACCTCTGCTACCCGAAGCAATAACTCTTAAACGAACCATTGGAATCTAATCTCAACTGTTCCGAGTGTAGTCCTTTAAGTCTTTAAACTTTATAAACAAGAATTACTTTGATTAGATACCGTCTGATACTCCAACTTAAAAATCTATCCACAACACTTTGGTTTTACTCGAACTGTCACAACCTTGTATTCCGAAGTTGATGTCTCTTAATCCGGCTGTTAGAATTCAATCTCCTCCAGTAAAAATATTGTTTAAGAAATCTTATAACTAGGATTAAATTTGAAAATAATCAGAGATCGTTTACTATGTTTGCCAAAGGATTTTATCTCGCTGCCCAGTTTTCCAACACTATGGTTGTCTCTCTTTTCTTTCATTCCCATTTCTCTACATTTCTCCTCTATTTACAGCATACATATGTCAAGAATTCTGGAGGGTTATAACTCTAAAACCAAACTTAGTAACCCTTCATCTTATCCTTAAAGACACCCCTTCACACACACTTACTTCCTTTAAAAAAATAACCAACCAACCTAATAAAAAAAAAGATCCATCTTTTCACTTATGTCCTCCAACTTCCTTACATTACTAATGCGCCCCTAAGACTATTCCACATAAATGTAACATTTAACATATAAAATACATAGGCACATAAAACAAGCTATTGAAAGGTCATGGGTATTACATATATAAAACACATTTTAAAGAAGTTAGGCATTAACTAACACTTATCTAAGTTTTCAAAGATTAAAACAATGTAAAACATGTGGTTTTGAAAACATGCATGGTTGAACTTTAAACAATCTATATCCCTGTATTCTCAAATGAATATTAGTTACAAGAATATACCTATCATGCATATACTAATCTTCTTGTAGGTCTTGAAGTCTTCAAGATGAACTTTTTCTTTTGAACTTGACTTAAAGCCTTTAATCAACCTCTTATTTGAGTGATAAAGTCCTATAGAAATATTGGAGTTGTATAGTATTGGACTTCAACACTTATTTTCAAGGAACATACCACTTGATTCTTCATTTGGATTGAGTAACTCTCAACTTGTTGATCTTCCTTCTTCTTGACTTTGCAAATAATTCCAAAGCATGTGGATTGAGTTCAAGCTTCGGCCATGGAGTCTTGCAAAGTGTAGCTTCCTATTGTGTGTATGATGATACCTTTGATGTACACAAGGAGCTACCTTAACAGTTCATCAATGTCAGTGTGAGTGTTAAAGATCCTATAATTAAGAACATGCTCACACAAACATTAGGATTACCAATGGTTTGTTATCAACAAAACAAGATTGATCACATTGACCCTTAGGGCTTACAATCTTCCCCTGCTTTGTGATGACAAAACATTGATGCAAATGAGAATATATAAACAAAAGGATAAAGCAATCAGCACAAAATAAACCATGCATGAGATAAGGATGTATAGGATATAGGCAAATAGATGTTTTGAAAAAATATTAAACTCCACTTATTTTAAAGAATCCCTTATCTCTCCCATTTTGCAAAGTTCTTAAGCTTTCTCCTTTTGTAAAATTATTTTCTTGGCATATTTGCAAAGCTACTTTTTCTACCCCTTTTTGTCAAAATAAAAAAGGTTCATCAGAGTGCCAATAAGAAAAACATTTTCTGCTCCTTTTTGTTGAAAATAGAGATCCAAAGGATAAAAAATTGAATCTTTTAGGAGGGGTCAAGTTTTAAAACATGGAGAAGCTTGTTGGTCAAGTAAATAGATAAAAGATAAACCATAAATAACATATCTCAAGACTAAAAGAGTTCAAAGAAGGAAAGCTTTAAAGCTATAAGAAAGCACATCATTTGGAAAATGCCATTTTAAAATTAAATGTGATTGACCAAGAGATGATGCTTATCTTGAAATCTAATAGTTAACCTTTTAAGGATCTTTTCAAGAGGCTTAAGTTTGGCTGATTTCAAAATAAGAGAGTCCATAATGACACATAAAATCAAAGATGGTCATATGTCTAAAAAATGAATATACAATCCAAGATAAAATCAAAGGAGATAAAAGAATAAAACTTTAGAGCACAATCTCCCAGTTTATAAAAAATAATGTTACCTATTTTTAAGATGAAAACAAGTCTACGATCATAGCTAACAAGATAACTGGATGTGATACCATGTATTGAAAAGATGAGAAAATGTATCAAAATGCAAAAGAACTAGAGGAAGTGTAAAATAACACTTTAAAGCACATTCCTCTACAAGTAAATGGTTAGCTAAAGGAGTATAACAGCTCTTTAAGCATAAGGATAAACAAGAACTATATGAGATCAAGATATAAAAAAAATAAAAAAGCATGATCTCAAAGTTATAAGGGAGGGTAGATGCAAATGATTAACATATTCAGATCAAATAACTTACACAAGTTGGCTAAAGGATGTGAAAATTATGAAAACAAAGCCACTTTTGAAGTGATGATGTATATGATAAGACATGTAAGCATACATCACATAAATGAGGGGAGTATCAGATGAAAACATATAAATGCTCCCCTAAGGTTGTGCCCATATAAAAATAACAACAAAACTTACAGAAATCTGAAGATGAAATTTGTATTTTGCTGAATTTTATTTGTTCCGGTCGACCAAGGCCCCATTGTCCGATCGACCGGACTTATGGAGAAAGTGCAGAAACCCTTCAACATCAGTTTAACCAAGTCTAAAAATCTCCATAAGACACAAACAAGGCACATTCAATGCCACAATCACCTTTTACACATCATTCTTAAGCTTCTAGATGATCAACCACATAACCGCATGCTTAAGATATTAACATAAATATCAAAATAACCCCATGATATATAGATCAAGTTAAAGAATAACATAGCATCTAAATCTCCACCCGAAGCATATAACAATAAGAGGGGAGAGGAGGGGTTCAATGATGAGCTTTCATCACAAATATCCAATCATTAAGTTCACTACATACATGCTCATACACATCAAAACTATAAGAACAAAACATGTTGTAGCATCAAACCCTATAGAGCAAGTCATACAAATATAAGAATATGAAAGAACAACACTTGCTATACTAATGGTACAAAATGGATAACCTAAGGGAGAAACATATAAATAGATAACCAAAGCAATAAAGAGATTGAGTTACGGAATTTTATTACTAATTTTGTAGATTGCATCTTGCACTTTGAATTTCTCAATGAGATTCTTGAGCTCTTTAGCTTCGCTCATCATCCTCATTTGATGAAGCTTCTTCCATATTTGGTTTTTCTTCTTTGTCTTCACACAAATTATCTTCCTTGTTGTCATCTCCCTCAACATCTCCAATCTCCATATCAACTTCTTGTCCCCCATCTCCATAATTCTCATCATCTTCAATGTCTACCATATCTTTTTCCATATCCTCCTTTTTATTTTCTTCTTCATTGTCTTCTTTTTTAACCTCATCTTCATTACCACTTTCTTCACTTCAACCCCTTGACCTTGCTCTCCTTCATCTTTCCCTTGTTGCACATTTGGCCTTTGAGCTCTTCTTGTATTAATAAGCGTCCTTAAGGTTTCACACACCTTTGGGATTTTACTATGTACAATGAACGCCGCCATAAACTCCTCATCGGTACACCTAATGTGGAATTTCCATTTTCCACCCACTAGAGTCATGTGCATTTCGTGGAAGAGGCCCTCATTTTAGATGTTATACCTTGAGCTTCGTTGAGTGGGATTTGTGAGTTTGAACTTGTATTTCTTGAATAGTACAGCCAACATGCTCACATATGGAAGGAATTTATTAGCACCATGGACACATCCATAAAATACTTAAGGGCCAAGAACCCGAAGTTGGCTTTCTTCCTCTCCACAAGCCATTGCATCACCATCATTTAGAGGTATATAATACATCATTTATGACCGTATTCTGGTCTCTCTTTCTTTTGACTTATTGAGAGCCCCTCAGATGTAAAAGTAGTCTTAAAACTTCCAATGTCTAAGTCAACATCCCTAGGCACTCCCCCGGAATGATCAAAGTGTCTAATAGCCGCATCCTCAAGCTTAACTCCAAAATCCTACCCGTGATCTCCACTAATGATGTTCATCATCTTTTAACCCTTCATCTATAAGGTTAACCAAGAAATCGTAAATAGTGAGGGGATGTATTTCACAATTATGCACTAAAAGACTTACCCATCCAATATGAATGAAATACTCTATGACCTCATCATCCCCCTTTGAACATGATATTTTCTATAACATACCCATGTATAATTCCTCCTCTATTTTCCTTCACTATATTTTCATACAAAATCTTAGCATCTTCGGAGTAAAATCTAGGGGATACCTTTTTCTTAGTGTAAGATGAGGATTCTCCTTGGAATCTCGGAGATGGTTGTGGAATTGGATAATCTTCACTGGACTCCATTTTTTAGTCGGGGCGATTCATTGTTTTCAATTTTCATTTGCTTTTATTGGCCATCTTCTTTGTTTTTTCTTTCTTGGGAGCGGGCTCAATGGATTCTCTTGTCGTTATAGACTTTTCAAGAGGTCTTTGGGTTCTTGCTTTCCTTTTGGAAGGATTTTGATCCGATTTATCTTTGGAAAGATTTGATGAAGGATTTTGGTTTTCATTATGGTCCATGTTTGCTTGAATAGAAGATATGTGGAAGGAATTAATGTATGAGTTCATATAGAATTTGAATTTGAAGGAGAAATATGGAGGGTTTTGGGAGTTTGAAAGAGGGAGTTTTAAGAATTTGAAAAGTAAGAACTGAAAACCCTTTCAAATTTGCAATACGCGACACCTCGGGCGACTGGAGGTCCTATCCGTTCGTCCGACGCTCATCCTAGATAAATTGAATTTCTTTCCGTCTCGATTTCGGTCAATCGGGGAGGGGGTTCGATAGACCGTGATACCCTGAACCCTACTAAGACTTTTGCTTCGGTCGACCGGGATTCCCTATCTTTGCCTGAGGCATTTTGACAATTTCTTCGGTCGACCGATACCTAGTGCGGTCGACTGAAAATCCCATGTTTCCTGCAATAGAATTTAATTTTGGTATCCAAGCTCTTTTGGATCCTGGGGGGTTTAGTTCTGAGGTTATTTTCAACCCAAATAGATTTAACATCTCTAGCAATCCTCTCCTTAATGATGCAACATGTAACATGTTGTCCATATTTTCTACAATAAGAGCAAATATCATTGAGATTGGTGGAATGTGAAGTTCTAGCATCATAAGAAGCAGACTGTGCATGCTTGTGCTCGAAACAAATATTATCATATAAAGCATGCTGAGAAACAATCACATTCCCAAGGATATCTCTAGCACATGTACACTTATCCAGCATAAGCATTTAGAATATCAAGTTTGTGCTTTTAAGATATCATACTCAACAAGTTTTGGTTTAGCAATAAGCATCTTGTCAATCAATTCTTGGTTTTCAAGAAATTAAAGCAGATTCTCTTGTTCATTTTCTGTCTTAGTGTAAGAGGCAAGAAGTACATTATACTCTACTTGCATGCAAGATCTTTCTTTTAGTGAGCAAGCAAGTTTTCCACAAATAGTTTTATTCTTCTTAGCCATCTTTTTCAAATCAACATATAAGTCATGTAAAAGCACACAAATATCACTATCTAGAGTTGCATTTAAGCTTTGTACCTCATTACTCAAGGATTTTGGACTTTGGATTTGCAAGTTGATCTTCTTCATCAAGTAGTCCAATGAGGCACCTTGGGTAGTCTTTTGTAGAGTCATCATGGATGGATGATGTTATGCTTCTTAATGAATTTTCTACAGTCTTTCAAACCTGGGCACTTGACTATTTTCTAGGAGTCTTAGCTTGTCTATGCTCTTCTTTGTAGTTCATGCATTCATTGTAAACATTAGATATTTTGTGACCTAGAAAGGAAACTTGAGAAGTATGTGGTACCTTTTGTAAAGGTCCATTAATGACAATATTTTTTTCCAAGTGGCATGGGTGTGCACAAGGATAAACATTAAAACAACAAGAATGATTCTTATGTCAGTTAAGTAAATGAGAAAAATAATCATCAATGTTTGTGATGGTACATCTTCTAGAAAACTTTGCAATAGAAACATATAACATATGCAGTTCATACTTCAAGTTATCTATGTGTGTAATATAATCAAGGGGGAATATGTAACATCAACAAGAGCACAAGTATATGCATCAAACTTACTTCTCAAATTATTGATATAATTAACTAAAGCACTATAAGAGAGTGAAGTTGAGACTTTTCCTTTCTTACCAAGTGATGAGGTTTCCTAATTTCTATTGTAGCATTTTCCATCACTTGACTTGTAGCTCTTTGTTCTTTGGCTTCTTGGTTCCTCAATGTATATTGATTTTGAGCTTTAAGCTTTCCAAGTGCCATGGAGTGTTTTTGATTTCTTCCTTAAAGAACATCTCCATTTAAGTTCATCATTCTCCTTATAATGATCAAGTCCAAAGACACTTCTTTTTTTAATATTTTTCTTTGAAGTTTTGTGGCAGTCTTTTTCTCTTCCTTTGGCATGATGATTGATCTTGTTAGTCTCCATCATAATTTGTTTCTCCTTGAAGATCATCATCGTTTGCTTCCACCATTTCTTCCACATTCTCATCTTCTGAAGGCTCAGTTTGTATGTTTCCTTTTCAGCTTATTGAGGATTTACTATTGATTTCTCATAAATCACACTCTTTGATGTCATCAAGTTTTGCTTCGGTGTGATTGAGATTTCTTCTATGCCTCCTCAAGATTGAGTCCCCAACTCTTGAGTTTCGCCCTTTGGCTCTTGTTTTTCAAATGTGCCTTCATAAGATGCATTAAGCAATTTTCAAGTTGAGTGAGCATCTTCACATTCATGTACTTTTTTGAGAGATTCTTGATTAAGTGGACAATAAAGTACATTCATGGCCTTGAAGTGGAATGTCATCTTTTTTGCAATATTCTTCATTGAAGTCTCTTCTAGACTTTAGCACATTGACTCCTTGTATGAAATTTGAAGCAATAAAATAACCTTGTTCTGTTATGCTTAACAAGGTAGAGTCATTAGATAACAAAAAGAGTTTAAACATTTATTGCCAACTAACAAAGTTGGACTCATCAAATAAAGGTGGTCGACACGGGGATTGATCATTTATGGTAGAAAAGCTAAGAGTCATGGATCCTCCTTGGATGTAAGTCCAACAAAAAAGGAGGCTAAGCTCTAATACCAATTGAAATACCTAAATAGGATTTGAACCTAAGAGGGGGGTGGGGTGGATTAGGTTTTAAAAACTTTTAGCTTTTCTAAACTTCTTTGCCTTAAGTGATCACGTTAACAACAAGCACGTTGATTAAGCATATATGAGAGTTAATTATTTAGGCAATTTAGATGACTTAAGTGTTTAAATGAAACGCATGAGAATACAAAACTTATGAATATGATCTTTGAGGTACTAAGTCAAGTATCATATATGCAAAGCTTGTTAGAGCAAACACTATAAGTCATATGACCAAAGCCAAGCAATATATAAAGAGAGGAAACATGGGTATGTTTTCTTTAAACTCTTAAACAAATAAGTTAATGTAATCAAGTAAACAAGTTATAGAAATTCATGAACTATAAAGTAAAGGAATAATGGATAGACAAAACTAGCAAAAGGATTTATAGTGGTTCGATTCACACAGAATCTACATCCACTACCTAAGGACACACCTAAGAATTTAAATACTTCACTAAGAAGCTACCTTCACAACAAATGCAATGAGGGATTAACCTTTTACAATTCCCTAAAAAATGAGGACTTTTACTTCACAAAGAAAACTCCACTCACAAAGAGTGTTTTTCTAGTTCTCACAAGAACTAAGCTCACAAATAGTCAATCTCACAAAGAGATACCTCTCAAAAGAGGACAACCTCACAAAGAGTGAAGCTCACAAATTTTTTTTCCCTAGCTCACTAAAAACTAGTTTCTCACAAAGAGAAATTAGGAAACTAGCCTCTTAAAAAGGAGACTTTTACAGTAAATCTCACTTACACAAATCCCTCTTGGATTGGATAAAAATAAAGCTCGAAACACTTTTGAGAATAGAAGAGATATGATATGTTAAAACTCATCTCAAAAATATGTATTGTGAAATATATGAAGAATTAAAACTCTAGAAAGTGTTTGATTGCTTGTTTATGAAGTGTATAACTGTTAGTAGTGCCCTAGGACCATTAGCACATGTTGTGCGTTTTGTTATCTTTTGAGCATATAATTGAATAATTAATTTTTGCTTTTGATTATCAAATGTGTGATTTGATAGTAAAACTCATTAGCTTATGTAATTACTATTCTAGAAGTCCCTAGTTTTATGTAATGCTTAATTACTATGAAATAAAACTAGTATGATTGTTGATTGATGATCTTGTTTTACTGATCATGTGTAATGGATACAAATCACATCATAGATGCAATATATAGGGATACATTGTATTGGGACGTGATCCAGTCGAGAAGTAATACTTCATGGTCTTAAGTCATAAGTATTACTTCCTCAATACTATTTTAGAATCCTTAGACCTTATGTCTTCATTGATTCTAGTATGAATGGAGCCAGGGTTTTGACTCGGTCGGACGTTACTTGTAACGAGTAATCAATACTGACTGAGATCGGATGTAGTGTCCTATCATAGCTTGAATGTGAGAGACATTGTAAGGAATTTGTCCCTCTCTATTATTAGAGAGCGATATCCATGGGCCCCTCGATAGGGAAAGGCTGTTTAAATGCATGGCCGTGCTCAAATGTATTTGATAAAGTGGTTATCAAATGCTATTTGTCAAAAGCAGATCTACCCGGAGATCGAGCATAAATACAATTAAGCTTAATAAGGGTGACGACCACCATGCCTTATGCTTAATTAGGGATATCGCGAGACAAAGGGATTAAATAGTGGATTGATATTAGGTTCCGTTGTATATTCATTCACTGCGGGTAGTCACAATGTTACGCTAGGGACCGCTTGTGATTTATGAACACATACTACTACTAAGTGTGTTTTCATTGCCATTGTGAGATGAACCTACAAGGTCACACGCATAGACAAGCTAACGAGCTTCATGTCCAGATTCAATGAATCTAGAATGTGTTTAGGTTCATTGTATCGACATTTGTCTTTACGAAAAAAAATAATAAAGTGTTTATTATTCGAATTAGTGATAGGGGCAATTTCGGTATTTTACCCATGCATTTGGGATTACGTGGGAGTTATTATCCGATAAGGACTCCCAGCTACCAGTGAAAGTCTAGGGGACGTGGGAGTTAAAGACTCCCAGCTGCAGAAGGAGTTGAGGATGTGAGAGTTGGTTATGGGAACAAACTCTCACACCCCTATAATGAACTCTTGGGTTGAAACCCTAGGACATAAGTTTTCAGCCGAAATAATCTCGATAATTAGAAAACCGTTTTCTTCTCTAGCCCTCCCTTTTCTCTCGATTCCCGAAAATTCGGAAAAGACGAAGAGCTAGCAATCATTTGCCCGTTTCGATCGCGTGGATATCGGTAGAGGGACTTTCCGCAAAGGGAGATCAATCGGTAGCAACATCCGATCCAAGAAACATCATCCTCCATTCAAGAAGCAGCTTCTTGAATCCAAGAAACGTAAGTTCTTACTGTTTTACCGAATTGTTTCATATGAGCGGATCCTTCAGGGGAGGATCCATGGGTGTTTGGAACGAGTTTCCGCCCATGAATCCCTTCAATAACATCTTCCCTCTTATGGCTTGGTTAGTTGTGAAAAAATTGTTTTAGAAACTTTTTATAGGGCCAAAATAAACAAGCAAAATGAGTTACAACGCCTATATTGTTTGCCTGAATTTGACAGGTTCGGTCAACCTATAGCAATCTTGGAGTTGTATAGCATTGGCCTTCAACCCTTCTTCTTGTTAAGGCACATACCACTTGATTGTTCATTTGGACTGAGTAGCTGTTAACTTGTTGATCTTCCTTAAATGCCTTGTTATCATCAAAACAAGATTGATCACATTGACCCTTAGGGCTTATAGTAAGAACCTTACCTTAAATGCTTAATCAAACTTAAATGGTTGCTTAACATCCTTTATCCCCAGAATTCATACATATGTTCTGATTGTGATTCCCCTGAAACTAACCGTTGAAAATCAATCTCCATTGTTCAGATTGTAGTAATATAAGTCCTCTATCCTTAGTCTAAAATTGAGAATGATCATGACACGTTTGATCCCTTTCTTGAAGTTCTAAAATCACTGCTCTGTTTTTCTAGATTTTTCTCCTTTCTCCCTTTCTCCCTTTCTCCCATTCTTATTTTCTCCATTCCTTTTTTCTTTTCTCTTACAAAAGTAACTCTAGCAATAACTAAAATAACTTACACCCCTTCAAATTTTAACATAACTGCCAAGAGACATTCTGTGATACCCGTAACTTTTATTTGCGTGATTTCTAACGTGTAATTAATCTTTTGTGAGTAACTGTGTAGGCGTAATTTATTTCGTGTGATTACGTGTTTACGTGTCCATTTAATTTTATATTATGTTACATGTTCTATTACGTCCACGTTTTATTAAGGGGCGTCTCGCACACGTATTATAATTAGGGGACTTAAATTGTGTTTCACTTAGATGATGGATTGGAATTAACTAGTATTTTTTTTTTTTTGAAGATTAGGAGAATCACATAATTAAATAGGAAATAAATAATAAAACAAATTAGAGAAAGAAAAGGCAAATCGTGGGGTTTTGTGAGTGGGAGTAGTGGGATTGAGGATAGATAGTATACCTATATATGTGTGTATATATTACTCCATTATGCTGGAAAGAGTTAAAACAACATATTAGCCTCGGGAATCGTGCAAAAGCAGTAGAGAAATATTAAACGGCTTTTAGCAGTGAACAACAGTGAGGTTACAGCGAGTTTTGGAGAGTTTTCTGTGACATTTCTGGGCATAATTTGAGGGATCTCCGAGAGAGCGTTACTCGTCCGTTTTCAGACCATAATATACCGATTTGAAGATAATCGAATAAGCTTCGAGTGAGCGCAGACGTCACGTCATTCCGAGCCCCGAGCAGAAAGTTATAGATCCGCGAGTAGAACTGGGCAGTGCTGTTTCAGATGTTCTTTTATTAATTGCTTCCGGAAGAGGTAGAGACCTTTTCGTCATTTAATTCTAGCACTAATTACTGCACAGTAAAAGCGAACAAACTATTCATTTACAAAATAATTGCACGAATTTTGTTTATTCCTTTCGATATTTTATAAACTGTTTTGGACTTGATTTAATTGCGTTATAATCTGAATCGTAAATTGAATTAATGTGTTATTATACTTGAAATTACTTAATTCGTTATTGTTAAGTGTTATACGTATAACGTGGATCGTAATTGGCTATTTTACGAACTTGCTTAGTTGTTTATCGTTTTGGTCGTCTTATTTGGTTGTCGTCGTTTAGTCCTTCTTGGTTTTGGTCGACCGAGTCGTCGCCCTATTTTGAGCTCATCTCTAGAACCTACTAAATGACATGACTCGTTCGAAAGGTATAAAAGTGAGCACGATGAGGTACGAATTTGGTGATCCCGGGGATCATGCGTGGCACTTCATTGACCTTGACCTGATGAGGGAAAATCATTGGGACTTTAACGGTTTTGTGGAGTCCAAGGTGTTGGATGATGATACAATGTAGAATGAGTCCTTAAGACGTGAACCCGTTCGTTCAGGGGGTGAAACTGAACCCAGTTTATATGAACTTCTTGGGGTCTTCCTAACAAGGCAAAGTGTTGGCACCGTTACATTTATTGTCGTATAGTCGTGACTAGATACCTGAGCTCGAAATGTGGGAAGTCGTGTCACAGTGGTAGCTATACTCGTAGTGTCTTAGCAAGTATACAATTCGTGCGTACCGTTTGGACAGAGCACGGTCCCCTTCGTACATTCGGTTGTATAAGTGGTTGGACATGAAGAGCGTGGTTATTTGGCTTATTTGCTATCTTAACTAGTTGTTCTTGTCCTATTTGATACTTGTGATTGTCGGTCCCTACTGAGCACTGGAGCTCAGTCCACCCGCTTTACTGTGAAGGTGAGGATGATCAATTTGATGATATTGTTGAAGCTTGGGAAGGGGACCATGATGAGTGATTTATAACCAACTTCAATTAAAGAACTTAGTTTATTTTATTTACTCATTTTTACTTGGAACAATTTTATTATTAGTATCGTTGAACAATTTCATATGTAATAATTAGTTTCCGCTGTTGAACTCTTATTTCAGATTACTTCATAATTGAATTCCCATTTAGTAACTATGTTTGTCGGCTTTGGTGTTTCATTAACCAATGAGACATTGCCATGTCATCGACCCTGGTTACGGGGTGTGACAGAAATGGTATCAGAGCAGGTCGAACCTTAGGGATTAAAATATGAAATGAACATATGATAACAAGGACACGTAATGTGAGGTGTGAGTTGGGTAGAGACCATGGACTAGGATGTATTTGTTTAATTATTACTTTATATATATTGTCTTTCTTGTTATGTTGTTTCATTCCTATGTGTTATACTATATCATGTCATTCTTGTTTTGTTTCACATGTATAACTTGATTTAATTGCTTAATCGCTTTATATGTTATCGACTACATGTATTCCATGTATTCTTATATTTTGCATTGCTCATATGTTATGTATTCCATATTTACTTCATGTTATAACATGTACCTTATGTGGCTATGTGGATTAGCTTATTATCTGTTACTTTATATATAAACTGCTTTTGGGTTAAGATGGATCGTCAAGAAGAATACAACAGCGAGAGCAGCGACTCAAGAACACCGCTAGCTGCATTGGTACGCCGAGGTCCGAGGGAAGCTCGTAGACAATTTGTGGGGTCTTCTAGTCAGCAAGCAAGACGAGATCCAATTCCTCCAAGGGCACCGGTTATGATCTACCACCACCGTCGCCAACCAACCCACCACAGCCACAATATACCGTACCTCATCCTCCACCACCACCACAACATATCCCTCATCCAGCACCACAAAACACTGTCCCTCCACCACCTCCGTACAACATCCCACAACTGCCTCCACCAGCCAATGTAGGGGCAGTTCCTGACATGGCACCTGTTTTGCTATGTTCACCCAGATGTTTTCGCATTTCCTGCAGTTACAACCACGGTATCAGTAGCCACAACCGCAGAATCAGTATGTTGGGAATCAGAGGGGTCAGAGGGTCGAATCAAATCCGGGAATGTATTGTGAGCGCTTGAAGAAGATGCGCATGGCATCTTTTGATGGAGGGGTAGGCCCCGATGAGGCGGAGATTTGGTTAGAGAGTGTTGAACAACACTTTCGCATCATGAGGGTGCCTGAAGACATGAAAAATGATGTGGTGACACTTTTCCTCACATCAGAGGTGTTTGAGTGGTGGAAATGAGTTGAACCAATCTATGCTCAGGCCGGGGTTATCACTTAGGATTGGTTCAAGGAAGCTTTCTTAGATCAGTACTTTCCTGAGACCTTTAAGACGACGAAACAGAATGATTTCTTCGATCTGAAGCAGACTGAGGAGATTTCTTTTTCAGTATATACCAGCAAGTTCAACCGTTTGGGGAAGTATGCTATTTCCACCATTCATGATGAAAAGACGAGAACTCAGAGATTTGTACGTGGGTTGTTGCCCCGAATTAGAGGAAGGTTGGCTGGAAACCGTCCTACCAGTTACATGGACGCGTATAGGAGAAGTTTGGATGTGGAAACGGAGTTCAAGACTGCCGAGGTGGATATGAAGAGGCCTTATTCAGCTATCTCTCAAGACCAAGATTCTCGTCCTTATTCAGCCAATCCTGTGGCTCGGAAGAGGTTTGCTTACACTTCGAGGACCAACCAACACATTTAAGCCCGAGAATGGGACAGAAGCATATTCGACTAAGGTTGGGGGACCCACATGGGCACCTAATACTTCTCAGAACGCCAGGGAGTGTTATAAATGTGGAAGGAAGCATGCTGGGGAGTGCATATGGACTTCTAGGGCGTGTTTCAGATGTGGAAAGACGGGTCACCATGTTAGCCAGTGTACAGCTCCACTTCAGGTCATGGGTCAAATATCAGGGGGTACCGGGACTAAGCCCAATTCTCGGGTCTTTGCTCTCCCTCAGCATAATGTGGGAAATGAGAATGGTACACCGGGAGGTACACTTATGTGAATATGTGACTACTGTATTTCTTATATTTTTAGGTTGCATTTAGTACCATACTTGCTATTTGAATATCAATAGAGCCTTGTCCATCTAGAGGGGAGTGTTAGTATGCACGTGGTAGTGAGTGCAAGTTTCGAGGACGAAACTTTTGTAAGTGGGGAAGTATGTGATACCCGTAACTTTTATTTTCGTGATTTCTAGCGTGTAATTAATCTTTTGGGAGTAACTGTGTAGGCGTAATTTATTTCGTGTGATTATGTGTTTACGTGTCTATTTAATTTTATATTACGTTACATGTTCTATTACGTCCACGTTTTATTGAGAGGCGTTTCGCACACGTATTATAATTAGGGGACTTAAATTGTGTTTCACTTAGATGATGGATTGGAATTAACTAGTAATTTTTTTTTGAAGATCAGGAGAATCACCATAATTAAATAGGAAATAAATAATAAAACAAATTAGAGAAAGAAAAGGCAAATCGTGGGGTTTTGTGAGGAATTAATAGCCATCTTGGTCACTAAGTTATTTTCGGTCTGCCATTTTTGTCAAAAATAATTTTTTTTAACTTTTTTTCATCACTAAAGTTTTTTTCATTCTGCCATTTTTGTCAAAATAATATTTTTACTGCCATTTTTATCATTAAAGTTTTTAGGTCTTCCATTTTGGTCACTAAAGTTTTTTTCATTACTGCCATTTTGGTCACTACCTAAATGGCATAATGAAAAAATTTTAGTGACCAAAATGCTGAACTAAAAAAATTGTAGTGACCAAAATGGAAGATCGAAAAAAAACTTTAGTGATAAAAATGGCAGAAAAATATTATTTTGACAAAAATGGCAGAATGAAAAAACTTTAGTGATGAAAAAAGTTAAAAAAAATTATTTTTGACAAAAATGGCAGACCGAAAATAACTTAGTGACCAAGATGGCTATTAATTCGTTTTGTGAGTGGGAGTAGTGGGATTGATACCTATATATGTGTGTATATATTACTCCATTAGGCTGGAAAGAGTTAATCAACATATTAGCCTCGGGAAACGTGCAAAAGCAGTAGAGAAAGATTAAACGACTTTTAGCAGTGAACAACAGTGAGGTTACAGAGGGCAAAAACGCCTATTTGGTGCTAAATGATGTTTCTAAGAATCTTTTGAGTCCCGAATGATTTTTTTTTCCTTTTAAATCCCGTATGTATTTACGCGCTGTCTTTTTAAGTCCTTCCGTCCAATTTCTCGTCTAGATACCATCAAGACAGATCGTGTCATCTCACATGTGAGTCATTTTTAAAGGGTATTTCAGACATTTCAACATATTTATCTAAACAAACAATTGGGTACTCAATTGTTAAACAAAATAACTATGAGTACTAAATATAAATAAATTTAAAAATAAAAATATCTAACCCCCCTCCATCTTCATCTTCCTCCGCCCCCTTACCCTACCACCACTCCACCCATCCCCTCCCATCCCTTTCAGTCGCACCTCCCACACCACCCCCTTCCCCCTCTCTGCTCACCGAGCTCAACTGGATAAAGCTAAAGAAAGCAACAAGCGAAAACACAACATCAAAGAGCATAGGAAAATCTCTACAAACACAAAACATTAACCAAATAAAAAGGGGTAAAAGGAAAAACGGGGATAAGATTAATTTCTCTTCACCTGCAAACTTCCACAAACTCGATTACATTCTGAAAATGAAGATCGAATCGATAGGCGGAAGAAGACTCTTAGACACATCCTCTCACCTTCCATCTTCATCCGTCCCACTCTTCCCCCACCACTGTCGACCACCACCACCACCACCACCACCACCTATAACCCTACCACCGTCAAGTAATAATACCATCTTCCGAAAGAAGAAGAAAAATATTCAAAAGCCAAAAGACACATCGAATTGAAGAAACAACCAAATTTTGGTGGATTCTTGAAGAGGGATTGAGAATCCACCATTAAATACCAAGGATACCTTGATGGAATTCGAGAGCAGACAACGTAAATGTTACAGAATCTGCCATTGATTTACATCTCTTGTAGACTAAAGTAACCCGAAAGAAATTTGATGTTGTTTTCCATGAAAGAACATACTCAAGAACATCTTGATTTCTCCTCCTGGGCTTTCCTTTTCTGACCACAAATTCCCATTCTTGCAGAATTTTTTTTGTTCCAAATACAATATCTGAAACTATTTCAAAACAGGGAAAAATTTAAATTATATAAACACAAGAAAAATTACACCATCTGCAACCCTACCACCTTCAAATAAAGAAACCTCAAAATTCCCAAAAAAAAAACCTAGAAAACCTTTCAAGTTTTCTAATTTATCACCCAAAAAAAGAATTGGTTTCACTAAGTTTGATTTGGGAAAAGGTCTTGAAAAGGATTCTTTGTCTCCCACTATTGAAATTGATCCTATTCTGGGCAGGACTAGAAATAGAGATGAAAGGGGTTTTGGTTTTCAGTTCAGGGATGAAAACCAGAGGAATAGAGATGGGATTTTGCCTAAGAATGAGGATAAGAGAGATGGTCTAAATGTGAGTTCAACTGGGACTGCTAATGGGAATGATGACAAAGGCTCATGAGCTTCATATCCATGGTTGCGGGGTGGTGGACGGTGGTGGGGTAAGGGGGAGGAAGAAGATGGAGATGGAGGGGGGTTAGATATTTTTATTTTTTAATTTATTTAAATTTAGTACTCATAGTTATTTTGTTTAACAATTGAGTATACAATTGTTTGTTTAGATAAATATGTAGAAATGTCCGAAATACCCTTTAAAAATGACTCACATGTGAGGCACATGACTGTCTTGACGGTATCTAAACAGAAAATTGGACGGAAGGACTTAAAAGACAGCGCGTAAATACATACGGGATTTAAAAGGAAAAAAAAATTCATTCGGGACTCAAAAGATTCTTAGAAACATCATTTAGGACCAAATAGGCGTTTTTGCCGGTTACAGAGAGTTTTGGAGAGTTTTCTGTGAGATTTCTGGGCAAACTTTGAGGGATCACCGAGAGAGCGTTACTCGTCCGTTTTTAGATCATAATATACCGATTCGAAGATAATCAATTCAGATTCGAGTGAGCGCAGACGTCACGTCATTCTGAGCCCGGGGCAAAAAGTTATAGCTCCGCGAGTAGAACTGGGCAGTGTTGTTTCGGATTTTCTTTTATTAATTTCTTCCGGAAGAGGTAGGGATCTTTTCGTCATTTAATTCTCGCATTAATTACTGCACAGTATAAGCGAATAAACTATTCAATTACAAAATAATTGCACGAATTGTGTTTATTGCTTTCAATATTGTATAAACTGTTTTGGACTTGATTTAATTGCGTTATAATCTGAATCGTAAATTGAATTAATGTGTTATTATACTTGAAATTACTTAATTCGTTATTGTTAAGTGTTATACGTATAACATGGATCGTAATTGGCCATTTTACGAACTTGCTTAGTTGTTTATCGTTTTGGTCGTCTTATTTGGTTGTCGTCGTTTAGTCCTTCTTGGTTTTGGTCGACCGAGTCGTCGCCCTATTTTGAGCTCGTGTCAAGAACCTGCTAAATGAAAGGACTCGTTCGAAAGGTATAAACATGAGCACGATGAGGTGCGAATTTGGTGATCCCGGGGATCATGCGTGGCACTTCATGGACCTTCACCTGATGAGGGAAAATCATTGGGACTGTAACGGTTTTGTGGAGTCCAAGGTGTTGGATGATGATACAATGTAGAATGAGTCCTTAAGACGTGAACCCGTTCGTTCAGGGGGTGAAACTGAACCCAGTTTAAATGAACTTCTTGGGGTCTTCCTAACAAGGCAAAGTGTTAGGACCTTTACATTTATTGTCGTATAGTCGTGACTAGATACCTGAGCTCGGAATGTGGGAATTCGTGTCATAGCGGTAGCTATACTCGTAGTGTCTTAGCAAGTATACAATTCGTGAGTACCGTTTGGACAGAGCACGGTGCCCTTCGTACATTCGGTTGTATAAGTGCTTGGACATGAAAAGCGTGGTTATTTAGCTTATTTGTTACCTTAACTAGTTGTTCTTGTCCTATTTGATACTTGTGATTGTCGGTCCCTATTGAGCACCTCAGTCCACCCGCTTTACTGTGCAGGTGAGGATGAGCAATTTGATAATATTGTTGAAGCTTGGGAAGGGGACCATGATGAGTGATTTATAACCGATTTTAATTAAAGAACTTAGTTTATTTTATTTACTCATTTTTACTTGGAACAATTTTATTATTTGTATCGTTGAGCAATTTCATTTGTAATAATTAGTTTCCGCTGTTGAACTCTTATTTCATATTAATTCATTATTGAATTCCCATTTAGTAACTATGTTTGTCGGCTTTGGTGTTTTATTAACCAATGAGACACTGCCATGTCATCGACCTTGGTTACGGGGTGTGACAGAAATGGTATCAGAGCAGGTCGAACCTTAGGGATTAAAATATGAAATGAACATATGATAACAAGGACACGTAATGTGAGGTTTGAGTTGGGTAGAGACCATGGACTAGGATGTATTTGTTTAATTATCACTTTATATATATTGTCTTTCTTGTTATGTTGTGTCATTCCTATGTGTTATACTATATCATGTCATTCTTGTTTTGTTTCACATGTATAATTTGATTTAATTGCTTAATAGCTTTATATGTTATCGACTACATGTATTCTTATATTTTACATTCCTCATATGTTATGTATTCCATATTTATTTCATGTTATAACATGTACCTTATGTGTCTATGTGGATTAGCTTATTATCTGTTACTTTATATATAAAAAAGCTTTTGGGTTAAGATGGATCGTCAAGAAGAATACAACAGTGAGAACAGCGACTCAAGAACACCGCTAGCTGCATAGGTACACCGAGGTCCGAGGGGAGCTCGTAGACAATTTGTGGGGTCTTCTAGTCAGCAAGCAAGACGAGATAAATTCTTCCAAGGGCACCGGTTAGGGAAAATGTAACAGGAAATGGGGCTGAATATGATGTACCACCACCGCTGCTAACCAACCCACCACAGCCACAATATACCTTACCTCATCCTCCACAACCACTACAACATATCCCTCATCCAGCACCACAAAACACTGTCCCTCCACCACCTCCGTATAACATGCCACCACCACCCTATAATGTACGACCTCAGTATAACATCCCACAACCGCCTCCACCAGCAAATGTAGAGGCAGTTCCTGACATGGCAACTGCTTTTGCTATGCTCACCCAGATGTTTTCGCATTTCCTGCAGCCACATCCATAGTATCAGCAGCCACAGTCGTATAATCAGTATGTTAGGAATCAGAGGGGTCAGAGTGTCGAATCAGATCCGGGTATGTATTGTGAGCGCATGAAGAAGATGCGCATAGCATCTTTTGATGGAGGGGTAGGACCCGATGAGGCGGAGATTTGGTTAGAGAGTGTCGAACAACACTTTCGCATCATGAGAGTGCCTGAAGACATGAAAAATGATGTGGAGACACTTTTCCTCACATCAGAGGCGTCTGAGTGGTGGGAAACGAGTTGAACCAATCTATGCTCAGGCCGAGGTTATCACTTGAGATAGGTTCAAGGAAGCTTTCTTAGATCAGTACTTTCCTGAGACCTTTAAGACGACGAAACAGAATGATTTCTTCGATCTGAAGCAGACTGAGGAGATGTCTGTTTCAGCATATACCAGAAAGTTCAACCGTTTGGGGAAGTATGCTATTTCCACCATTCAGGATGAAAAAGACGAGAACTCAGAGATTTGTACGAGGGTTGTTTCCCACGAATTAGAGGAAGGTTGGTTGGAAACCGTCCTACCAGTTACATGGAAGCGTACAGGAAGAGATTGCATGTGGAAACGGAGTTCAAGACTGCTTAGGTGGATATGAAGAGGCCTTATTCAGCTATCTCTCAAGACCAAGATTCTCGTCCTAACTCAGCCAATCTTGTGGCTCAGAAGAGGTTTGCTTACACCTCGGGACCAACCAACACATTTAAGCCCGGGAATGGGACAGGAGCATATTCGACTAGGTTGGGGGACCCACTGGGGCACCTAATACTTCTCAGAACGCCAAGGAGTGTTATAAATGTGGAAGGAGGCATGCCGGGGAGTGCATATGGACTTCTAGGGCGTTTTTCAGATGTGCAAAGACGGGTCACCATGTTAGCCATTGTACAACTCCACTTCAGGTCACGGGTCAAATATCAGGGGGTACCGAGACTAAGCCCAATTCTCGGGTCTTTGCTCTCCCTTAGCATAATGGGGAAATGAGAATGGTACACCGGGAGGTACACTTATGTGAATATGTGACTACTGTATTTCTTATATTTTTAGGTTGCATTTAGTACCATACTTGCTATTTGAATATCAATAGAGCCTTGTCCATCTAGAGGGGAGTGTTAGTATGCACGTGGTAGTGAGTGCAAGTTTCGAGGATGAAACTTTTGTAAGTGGGGAAGTATGTAATACCCGTAACTTTTATTTTCGTTATTTCTAGCGTGTAATTAATCTTTTGCGAGTAACTGTGTAGGCGTAATTTATTTCGTGTGATTATGTGTTTACGTGTCTATTTAATTTTATATTACGTTACATGTTCTATTATGTCCACGTTTTATTGAGAGGCGTTTCGCACACGTATTATAATTAGGGGACTTAAATTGTGTTTCACTTAGATGATGGATTGGAATTAACTAATATTTTTTTTTTGAAGATTAGGAGAATCACCATAATTAAATAGGAAATAAATAATAAAACAAATTAGAGAAAGAAAAGGCAAATCGTGGGGTTTTGTGAGTGGGAGTAGTGGGATTGATACCTATATATGTGTGTATATATTACTCCATTAGGCTGGAAAGAGTTAAACAACATATTAGCCTCGGGAATCGTGCAAAAGGAGTAGAGAAAGTTTAAACGGCTTTTAGCAGTGAACAACATTGAGGTTGCAGAGAGTTTTGGAGAGTTTTCTGTGAGATTTCTGGGAAAACTTTGAGGGATCACCGAGCGAGCGTTACTCATTCGTTTTTCAGACTACAATATACCTATTCGAAGATAATCGAATAAGCTTCGAGTGAGCACAGATGTCATGTCATTCCGAGCCCCATGCAGAAAGTTATAGCTCCGCGAGTAGGGACCTTTTCGTCATTTAATTCTCGCATTAATTACTGCACAGTAAAAGCGAATAAACTATTCAATTACAAAATAATTGCACGAATTGTGTTTATTGCTTTCGATATTGTATAAACTGTTTTGGACTTGATTTAATTGCGTTATAATCTGAATCGTAAATTGAATTAATGTGTTATTATACTTGAAATTACTTATTTCGTTATTGTTAAGTGTCATACGTGTAGCGTGAATCGTAATTGGCTATTTTACGAACTTGCTTAGTTACTTATCGTTTTGGTCGTCTTATTTGGTTGTCGTCGTTTAGTCCTTCTTGGTTTTGGTCGACCGAGTCGTCGCCCTATTTTGAGCTCGTGTCTAGAACCTACTAAATGACAGGACTCGTTCGAAAGGTATAAACGAGAGCACGATGAGGTACGAATGTGGTGATCCCGGGAATCATGCGTGGCACTTCATGAACCTTCACCTGATGAGGGAAAATCATTGGGACTGTAACGGTTTTGTGGAGTCCAAGGTGTTGGATGATGATACAAAGTAGAATGAGTCCCTAAGGCGTGAACCCGTTCGTTTAGTGGGTTAAACTGAACCCAGTGTATATGAACTTCTTGGGGTCTTCCTAACAAGGCAAAGTGTTAGGACCGTTACATTTATTGTCGTATAGTCGTGACTAGATACCTGAGCTCGAAATGTGGGAAGTCGTGTCACAGCGGTAGCTATACTCGTAGTGTCTTAGCAAGTATACAATTCGTGCGTACCGTTTGGACAGAGCGCGGTACCCTTCGTACATTCGGCTGTATAAGTGCTTGGGCATGAAGAGCGTGGTTATTTAGCTTATTTGTTATCTTAACTAGTTGTTCTTGTCCTATTTGATACTTGTGATTGTCGGTCCCTACTGAGCACCGGAGCTCAGTCCATCCGCTTTACTGTGCAGGTGAGGATGAGCAATTTGATGATATTGTTGAAGCTTGGGAAGGGGACCATGATGAGTGATTTATAACCGACTTCAATTAAAGAACTTAGTTTATTTTATTTACTCATTTTTACTTGGAACAATTTTATTATTAGTATCGTTGAACAATTTCATTTGTAATAATTAGTTTCCGTTGTTGAACTCTTATTTCGAATTACTTCATAATTGAATTCCCATTTAGTAACTATGTTTGTCGACTTTGGTGTTTGATTAACTAATGAGACATTGCCATGTCATCAACCCTGATTACGGGGTGTGACACATTCGAATATCACACTTAGGTCCCTCTACTTCCTAAACATGTCAAAGCGTCACTAAACAAAATATAAACTTAACGGTTAACACATAAAATCATGCAACAAAAAGTTACAGATATCACATGTGTAATATTACTCTTATTCGCACATATGTATATGTCTGTACATATATCCATACATATAAATTTAAAAATACTTGTATACTAGTGTTGTATATTACTCCTTTATTCCAAATTGAAAAGACCATGCCGTTATATCCACCCAAATAATAATTTACCATGTAGCTATCTCCCTGGAGCAATCAACTACCTATGTAAATAACATTCCTTCCATAATTCACATTGAACATGCCCAAGGCTTGGCGGTAGCATTCTAACGCATTATTCCTAGGATTAATATAATCAGTATAGATTTACCCGAAAAGGTGTTAAACACAGGCTATGGAAGTGTATTGAACATTTCTCCTAAGTTCAAGGCTTTCAGAATCCTTAATCTCGTGCCTCTACTGATATTAGTTCAATACATCAGCTTCCGGCGTCTTCACCTGAAGTCTTGGGGGACTTATGGTGGGTTCCGACTCGAGATTCATATTGGGCCACAAACTATTCCTAACTCGAATCGACCCGCATCATTATATATTGACATGTGCGAATAAACATGTCAAGTTTATATCAACTACCAAAGAGTTTGACTTCTCATGGGATTGCGTTTCCTAAACATTTTATGAATCGAAATACTTATGGCGAGAGGAGTCCCAATCGAATTGGTAACCCCTATATTCTTGGGATTTAACCTCAATAAATAACAGGTATCTTTCACTGCTCTGATCATCTCATTACTTGCCTTTTGGATATTGAGCTCTCTCTCCGTGTTTTTTTCTCTCTCAAATTTAACTTAATCATCATAAAGTGGTTGGGAACATCCCACCACCATTTTGTTCGTCTTTGTCTTGTAGGTCACATCCTTCTTAGTTCTTCCACAAGGTACCTTATAGCTTGCCGTGAGAGCGGAGTTCAGAGAGCGGAGCCCGTTTGTCTAGAACTTCAACTTTATATCTCAAATGATAATATGAAAAACATGTATTACACACAAAACATAATAACTATCTTTCCCATTGTGAAGAAAAAAATTTAAAAATATAAATACAAGTTATGTAAGAAATCTGTTCGAAATTTATAAATATTTTTGGCAGGTTATCATTGTAATGGAAAACAATGATAAAAATAAATAAATTACAAACTACTTATCCTAAATTCATCTCAATACTTCGTATGGTATATATTTGTTATAGATACGACGTTCATCCTAAATCTGTCTTAGATTGAGGACCAATCACATGTTAAATTCTTTTCGTTATTGTTTTATCTTAATTTGAGATGCAGTATGAATAAAATTATTAGATTTTCTTGTAGTGAGATGGAATCCAAAATTATTAGATTTTTTTTTTTATAGCAAATGAAAATGATTAAATTGAAGCAATTGGCCAGTGGTATATGTACCATTGCATCAACACTGGCTCTATATATCTGGTGGCTATGAATGTCTGTGGTGTTGGAAGCATTTTGGGTCCCAAGATATGTATATCCAACCATTGCTGGGTAGCTTCTTAATTATATGTAAACTCTTTAATATAGATTCTTAGCCAATTTAGTGTTAAAATTGGAACATGATCCTAAACTTGCTCAACCATTAAGTTGACCGCTATTAATACCCCAACCAATATCTATCTTGCAATACCAATTGGGTGGGGGGTGTGTCCATCTTAGCACAATTTATTCAAATGTCCATTTTGTTGCCAAATAGTTAATTTTGAATGCTCCTAAATTTATTAGGCATACTTTTAAGTTCGTGGGAACGAAGTGTACACCGTAGAAATCACCTCGAACAAGATCTTGCACTCTTTAATTGATCCTAAATAATTATTATTTTTACAATACAAGAAGTGTCATACTATCGAGAAAAGTTAAAAACAATCTACATAAAGAAGCAAATGACCTCTACTAAAATGAGAGGAAACCCCATAAAGAGAGAAAATCATGCATCAGTAAGCCAAACTTCAAACCCCTTGTCGGAAGGCCTCTGCTCTCACTGAGAGCAAGACTTTATTGGCGGCGGGCCATGATTAATGGATCACCTAGTGAGGATATTAAGGTCTTAAAAAGGTGAATCTCCACACACTACAATAAAG
Organism: Vinca minor; assembly: GCA_026122235.1. NCBI lineage: Eukaryota > Viridiplantae > Streptophyta > Magnoliopsida > Gentianales > Apocynaceae > Vinca > Vinca minor. The sequence continues at coordinate 242,320 of JAOCZM010000235.1, forward strand.
AAGTTGATAAGGGATCATCCATAAAGTTAAAAGAGGTCATTCATCCAAATGATCAAGTCATTAACTTATGCATTCCAAATACAAGTTTTCGATTAAAGCTTTTATTCCAAGTGTTTAAAGTATTTAATCTAAGGCTCAAGAGACAAAGAAGCCTTCCAAGAATGTAAGACACAAGGATCAAATTCATCTAATAGCATTTGAAGGCAACATACACAATTGGAAGGAATATGGTTAAAGGGCATTTTAGGAAACTTGTAAATTAAAATCTATTCTAAACTTTAATTTAAATTTCAGCTTTATAGTATTTACTTTAATTATATTTAGGCGCCATTATGTAGATAAGGCTAGAATAAAGGACATGTTGTCCATGTGTTTAATTAGTAGTTCAATTGTAGTAGTTTACTATTCTTAGGATAGAAGAATTATAACTTAATTAGGATTCTTCATTTGTGGATTTCTTGGAACCGAAATTCCACACTATTTAAGAGGGAATTCGGCCAAGCATTATTTAGACTAGAGTTGATATATTATATTTCTTAAGGTTATTCCTTAGTTTCTTATGAATTGAATTTCTATGTAGAAGTTCATTCATTCTTTGAGTTACTGTATCAATAATGTTGTTTCGCTTGTTGTGGTGTTTCAGCCTCTATCGATAATCAACCTTCTTGGAGTTGTGTTGATTATATTCCCCTTGGAAACTAATTCGAGAAAGAGAAAGATCCTTTTGTGTCGAATCTTGACTTCAAAAATCAAGGTTCCTCATCAAGTGGTATCAGAGCAAAAGGTTTGTCTCTCTCTTGGTGTATCTTTATCGCCTTCTTGAAATTTTTTCTTGTTTGCTTGAATTGACAAAAAAAAAAAAGTACGGCTATAAAAGAAAAAGCAGCCGAGATTTTAAAGACACAAGTGAAGAATTCCAAAAGCAAACTTCTTGATTCATACTACAATAAAGACTCGTTTCAAGAATTGGTGTTCACCCCTTATTTCTTATTTTGTTGTGCACATTACCATACATCAAGAATTGTAGAGCCTGAGTTCTTGATAACATTTGGCCAAGAAAAGGGCAAGTCTAAAATAAAAGAAAGAGAAAGAAGTCAAGAAACAAGAATCAAGAACGTAAAGATTGTGTTAGGATTTCAAAGATTACGCTTTTATTCTTTCTTTACCTTTTCGTGTAGGTCAAGTTAGAATTTATTTCCTTTATTTTTCAGCTTTGTCTCAACGCAACAAGTTAGGAACATTTAAAACATCTAGAGTTGAAGTTCTTTTACGAGTATTTTTGGAATAAAGAGTGAATTTCTTTTCTATCTAATAGTTTGTGTGTTTCTTGAAAGTATAACATGTCTCAACAGATTTTTGCTACTGTTTTGCCGAGCCAAAATAAGAGAAAATAAGCTGAGACCTTGGAAGAACATGGGTTAGTGATGATGAACATGAGGGGGCTTTTTTGGAGGAAGAAACCGAGACCTTGGAAGAACTTCCGGAAGATGGAAATCACATTTTGGTTACGATGAATCTTCTTCATTCACAACCATTGGATGAAGTTCATCAAAGAAGAAGCAACCTATTCCAAACTAAGTGCAAAGTTAAAGGCAAGCTTTGTTTATTAATTATTGATAATGGGAGTTGTACTAACGTTTGTTTTTATGATATGGTTACCGCACTTGATTTACCTTGTAAGGCACATCCTATGCCTTATAAATTCTCTTGGTTGAATAATAGTGGTGAAATCAAGGTGGATAAGCAAGTAGAAATTGATTTGGCAATTGAAAGGTCCAAGGATAAGGTTTTATGTGATGTTGTGCCCTTGACCGCAAGTCATATTATTTTGGGAAGGCCATGCTAATATGATAGATATGCAGATCATATTGGGAGAAAAAATGTGTACCAAGTTACTATGGATAATATTCGTTATAATTTAAATACTTTAACACCTAGTCAAACTTGTGAGGTACATAAACAAATGTCCGAGAATAGAGAAAAAAGATTAAGGGAAAAAAATCAGAGTGAGTTGAAAAAGAAGAGTGATCCTACCTATGAGGTAACATCCGAGGTAAAAAGTAAAGAAAAATCCAAGCCTAATGTGAGACAAAAGGCAAGTTCTCTAAAAGTGAGAAAAGAGTGTTTGTCTATAAAACCGAGAAAAGTAGATAGGACAATTCGAGCAAAACAAGTAATTGTTTTGTTAGTTTTCAAAGGAGCCGAAAGGTCCCTTTCTACTAACACTTTTTCTTCTTCTTCTTCTCTACCTAATATTGTTATTGATATATTTCAGGAATTTCAAGGAATATTCCCTAAGGAGTTGCCAAGAGGGTTGCCGACAATTAGAGGAAAGGAGCTTCAAGTCGACTACATCCCAGGATCTAGCAGTCAAAACCGTAATAGATATAAATCAAATCCGGATGAAAATCGAGAAATTCAAAGGCAAGTTGATTTACTTCTTGAGAAGGAGCATGTAAGAAAATCTATAAGTCCTTGTGCTAGACCGGTAATTTTAGTACCAAAGAAAGAAGGGACTTTTAGATTATGTACGGATTGTCACGATATTAATAAGATAAATATTAAGTATAGACCTCTGAAACCTCTCTTTGGTAATATACTTGTTTATAGTAAAAACATAGAGAATCATATTGAGCATCTTATGTTTTTACTATTATAAAGGACCAAACTTTGTTTGCTAAGCTTGAAAAATATGTTTCTTACACTAATTCTATTAACATTCTTGAATACTTTGTGAGTTCTCAAGGTATTAAAGTTGATCCGGCAAAAGTTAAGGCAATTGTAGAATGGCCGAAACCAACTAGTGCAAGACAAGTTTGTTCATTCTATGGATTGGCAAGCTTTTATAGGCGTTTTGTTCGTGATTTTAGCACGATTGGTGCCCAATTAAATGAAATTGTGAAGAAAAATATCCCATTCTTTTGGGACAGCCGCAAGAAAAATCCTTGAAAATGTGAGTATGGTGTACATTCTACGTTTCATCTTTCTGACTTGTCCCCTTTTTATGTTAATTCATTGTGCAAGATGAGGCAACAAAGTTATGAAGAAGATGGCAACTTTAATTATGATGATAAAAGGTATGGCTACGAAATGGAACAAATTCAAAGATTTGATGATAATGGTGATTTTTATCATTGTGAGCCGAGAATGGAAGACAAAATTCAGAAATCCAAATCCAAGATCCCATCTTTCGAAGATACGAATGATCCTGAATCTTTATTTGAATGGATACATAAACTTAATGATATGCTATTTGGTAAGGGTATTCCTTAGAAACTTGTGAATTGAACTTCTTTATAAAATTTATTCATCTTTGAGTTACTATATCAACAAGTTAGTTTCACTTGTTGTGGTGTTTCTGAAGGGATTCATGGCCGGAAACTCGTTCCAAACACCCATGGATCCTCCCCTGAAGGATCCGCTCATACGTAAACGAATCGAAAAACAGCGGAAAAACTTACTTTTCTTGGATTCAAGAAGCTACTTCTTGAATGGAGGATGACGTTTCTTGGATGCTAATCTGCCACCAATGTATCTCCCTTTGCGGAAAGTCCCTCTACCGGTATCCACGCGACGAAACGGGCAGCGATTGCTAGCTCTTCGTCTTTACTGATTTTCGGGAATTTTAGAGGGAAAAGGGAGAGGCAGAAACTATTTCGGCTTCTTAGGTATTTCGGCTGAAAAGCATTGAAGTCTAGGGTTTCGGCCAAGAGTTTATTATATAGGGTGTGAGAGTTTGTTCCCAGAACTAATCTCTCACGTCCTCAACTCCTCTCGGCAATGGGAGTCCTTAACTCCCACGTCCCTTAGACTTCTGCTGGTAGTGGGAGTCCTTATCGGATAATAACTCCCACGTAATCCCAGCTATAGGTAAAATCCCGAAATTGCCCCTATCTCTAATTCGAATAATAAACACTTTATTATTTTCAGAAAGACAAATGTCAGATACAATGAACCTAGACACATTCTAGATTCATTGAATCTGGACATAAAGCTTCGTTAGCTCGTCTATGCGTGTGACCACTGCAGGTTCATCTCACAATGGCAATGAAAACACACTTAGTAGTAGTGTGAGTCCATAAATCACAAGCGATCCCTAGCAGGGACATTGTGACTACCCAAAGTGAATGAATATACAACGGAACCTAATATCAATCCACTATTTAATCCCTTTGTCTCGCGATATCCTAATTAAGCATAAGGCATGGTGGTCGTCACCCTTATTAAGCTTAATTGTATTTATGCTCGATCTCCGGGTAGATTGTTTCGACAAATAGCATTTGATAACCACTTTATCAAATACATTTGAGCACGACCATGCATTTAAAGCAGATCTTTCCCTATCGAGGGGCCCATGGATATCTCTCTCTAAAAATAGAGAGGGACAAATTCCTTACAATGTCTCTCACATTCAAGCTATGATAGGACACTACATCCGATCATCGAGTCGTATTGATTACTCTGTTACAAGTAACGTCCGATCGAGTCAAAACGTAGCTCCATTCATACTAGAATCAATTAAGACATAAGGTCTAAGGATTCTAAAATAGTATTGAGAAGTAATACTTATGACTTAAGACCATGAAGTATTACTTCTCCGACGGATCACGTCCAATACAATGTATCCCTATATATTGCATCTATGATGTGATTTGTATCCATTACACATGATCAGTAAAACAAGATCATCAATCAACTATCATACTAGTTTTATTTCATAGTAATTAAGCATTACATAAAACTAGGGACTTCTAGAATAGTAATTACATAAGCTAATGAGTTTTACTATCAAATCACACATTTGATAATCAAAAGCAAAATTAACTATTCAATTACATGCTCAAAAGATAATAAAGACGCACAACATGTGCTAATGGTCCTAGGGCACTACTAACAGTTTCAGCCTCCATCATCGATACTTAGCCTTCTTTAGAGTTGCATTGAGTATATTCCCATTGAAACTGGTTCACTTTAGAGAAAGATCCGACTTAAACCTTTTAGTGTTGAATCTTTGATAATTGTTATCAAGGTTCTTCATCAACAGTTTTTTGCAATGTTTTTATACCAACGTTTTTTTCAAACGTCGCTTAAAATAAAAAAGAGTAAGTTGAAGCAACACTTTTTGCAAACTTCGCTATATTAGGATTTTATATGACGTTTCATTGTGACGGTTATAGTAATTGTTGTTCATACCAATGTTTTGATGTAAGTTAGCGACATTTACATTAAATTTTGTTATAAATTGTTACTTTTTGTGACTTATATAGCGACATTTATTTACTATGTCGTTAGATCTTGTGAATTTTCAGACAAACATCGCTATATTTGAATTTTATACGACGTTTCATAGCGTCAGTTATAATAATTTTTGATAAAATTGACATTTTGATGTTAGTTAACTACTTGTACATTAAATGTTGTTATAAAGTGTTACTTTTTGCAACTCATATAGCGACATTTATATACAACGTCGTTAAATCATGTAACAGTTTATACAAACGCCGCTATTTTTTCGTTTTATACGACGTTTCGTAACGACGATTATAGTAATTTTTTTGTTCTTACCGACAATTTGATGTTAGATAGTGACATTTACATTACATGTTGTAAATTGTTAATTTTTGCGACTCATATAACGGCATTTATATAATATGTCGTTAGATCTTGTGACATTTTCAAACAAACACAAATACAGAGATTATATTTCTGAAATATATTTTACATCAACGGAAGGACGAACATTGTTGACTTTTCAAAAAATAATATTCTTTTTTCAAAAAAAGTTAGCTTTCTTTTATGGGAATATATTTTAAACAACTCATGGTTCAAGTACGATGGAAGGACGAACATTGTTGACTTGGATGGTGCTGAGGCCCAGTGGGAGGAATACGTTGCGGTAAGTTGCATGTAATTCCGGTACATTGTATTAACTTTATGTTTTCATAACTAAATGTTTTGTTTATATAACTCTAATTCAGGCTAATCCAAGGGCTAGGCGGTACAAAAGGAGTGGAGAATTTTTCTTTATCCTTCTCTGCCATATTTTTGGGTACGAAGGAAGAGGATTTGTGGACGAAGTTGGACAATGTTCAAGATCTCCTGAAGAGGTAACTGTGGAGGCTCCCCCTGAATACCCGATGTCGGATGCATCGTCCAACAACAGTAGTACTTGGAAAATGATTGAGCATAAGTTTCGAAAGAATTAGGGTTTGAATAACCGGGACTTTGTATTCTAATATATTGAGAGTATAAGCCCTAGCTTACAACTGCTGAACACACCCTTTGAGGTTTGGAGAGACTTGAAAGATAGACATCAAAGTGGAGATGTGTATAGATATTCAAGTTTACTGGTGAAGATTTATGCCCTAAAACTAGAAAATTCCATAGTTATTGAATACTGCACACAACTGAAGATACTCTGGGCTGAGTTCCTTTTGTTAAGACTAATGCCACAATGTACTTGTGGACTGTGCATATATGCAGGCCTAAGATGTTTACAGAAGTTCCATGATTTGGACTTTGTTGCAAATTTTTTGAAAGGATCGAATGATAGCTTTGCATCAGTAAGGTCTCATGCATTGATGAAGAAACCAATGAAGTGTTTAATGATGCATGACAACATGAGAAGGAAAAGGCTTATGCAACAAATCAAAATGCTCCTCAAATTCTGTGCAGTCAATCAGGATCCATTAAGATTCCTACTATTTCTGAAGGATCCACTATGCAATATGTTGTTCAACATAATCATCATAATGTTGTAGACACATCTTTTCAAAGAGAAATTTTTGGAAAGAATCATTTACTTTACTGCTATTGTGGGAAGCAAGACTATATTGTGGACAAATTCTATAAAAAGCATGGATATCCACAACATAATCAGTACAAGGGACAACCTAACAACTATGCTGGATCAGTAGAAGGATATAATACTTTCTGTTATAATCACAACAATAGTAATCCTTCGTACATACCTAAAAATGCTTTTAGAACATGATTTGGCCAATATGGAAGTTCTGGAATTTGTGTCCCTCATGGTGGCAATGCAGTTGGTTATGAAAATCAAGACAATCACGTACAAAAAAATTGTTGTACAAAAAAAATGTTGTGCCTGATAGACCTAACACTAATGTACCTTTCACAGGTTTTCCTCTAGAAAAACATGACATCTTAGGCAAATTATACAGAATTTGCAAACCACCTATGGAGTCAATACAACAATCAATGCATCAGATGTCAAATATGCAAAGTAGGTCATGCAGTTGTTGATGACTTAGCTGAGCATAAAGCTTTGCAAAAGCACTTCAATGCTAATGTAGCATATGCAGGTAACTCCTTAATGGAAAATACAAATAAATTGGATAGTTGACTCAAGTGTATCATACCGCATTGTCAACACTGACAAACATTTTATTTCTCACAAAGATGTGCATCTTTCAAACAAGTGCATTATTCCTGTTCATAAAAGGGCACCATTCAGCTTACTTCCAGTATTATCCTTACTAATGTTTTGTGTGTACCACATTTCAAATTCAACATCATATCAATTTCTAAACTTTCTGATCAGAATTCTAATTCTGGCCATTGTGATGTTTAGGGCTTGGTTACAAAAAGGTTGATTGGGACAACGAGAGGATGGCAATGCCTCTACCTATTTCCGTTGGTATCTCCTGTCACTCCTACTTTCATTTCTTCTATCATACTTTTGCCTACTACCTCTTCTGAGGTTATTTCTTTGTTATGACATTATAGATTAGGAAATCCTGCTACCTCTAGAATAAAAATGTATTAGCAGTGTTGCTCATAATGCTTCTGGCAGTATTCTTTCAAGATCACTGTATTCTTTGTCCTATTGCAAAGCAACACAAATTGCCTTTTTCTTTCAGTAGCTCAAAATCTTTTTCTTTATTTGATCTTATTTATGTTGACATATGGGGACCCTTTAGAGAACCCACTGTGTGTGGTCATATATATTTCTTAATCATAGTTGATAATTTTTCAAGATACACTTGGATATATTTGTTTTTGAACAAAGCTGATGCTAGACATACACTTCAGAACTTTTGCACTTTCACAGCTACACAGTTCAATAAGCCTGTCAAAATTATTAGGACTGACAATGGAGGAGAATTCAATATGCCTCAATTTTACAATCGTAATGGTATTATACATCAGACTTCTTGTGTATACACACCTGAACAAAATGGCACTATTGAAGGAAACATCAACATATTTTAAATGTGGCCAGAACTCTTAGACTTCAATCTAAAATTCATCTAGCTTATTGGGTTCATTGTGTCACACATGCCAATATGATGCATTGGAGAGTTGCACATAGGGTTTTAAGGTACATCAAAGGAGCACCTGTTCAAGGTTTGTTCTATGCATCACAGAACACTTTGGAATTGCAAGCTTACACGGATAGTTATTGAACATGTAGTGTGGAAACAAGAAAATCAGTTACATGTATGACAGTTTTTCTTGGAAGCTGCTTTAATATCCTAGAGATCAAAGAAAGAATCTATTGTTTCTGGGAGCTCAGCAGAAGCTGAATATAATGACATGATCACATTGATTATTTTGTCAAGTGCAATGACTAGCTAGTTAACCTGTTACAAGACTTAGGTGTTAAGCAAAGAGGGGCAGTACCCTTGTTCGGTGATAGGAAAAGTGCATTGCACATTGCTGAAAATCCTGTATTTCATTAGAGGACTAAGCATGTTGAAATATATTGTTATGTTGTGAGGCAAACGTTCTTGACAAAATTAATAAAGCCTTTGCATGTTAACACATAAAGGCAGCTTGCTGATATCTTTACCAAACCATTGCCAGCACCTAAACTGAGTTATTTAGTTCAATGTTTAGGCTTGTATGACATGTTCAGGATTCCATCTTTTGGGAAAGTGATGAAATCAAAGAAGAATCTTCAAGCTTGAATTATGCACATAAGTGAAGGAAACTTGATTCAAGCAGCTAAAGCACAAGAAAAGAAGGCATTCATCTATTGTCCGATCGAAATGAACTTAAAGTGCTTTAAGACTTGAAAATACTGCATTTAGTCATCAATTGAGTGCCACACAAAGAAAAGCCTAATGACACAACAGAATTCCTCTTAGATTGCTGTGTGCTTCAGGATACAAAAAAATGCCGATTTTCTACTTAAGAAAATCCTAGTAATATCCAACTATGTATTGAAGTACATATTAAACATTTTCAGGAACATTTATACCTATGCATCTTGGACACATGTATCAATGCATTATACTATTTGCTGAACGAAAATGCGTACTTTCCCCCAATATTTTCATTTATGAGTCGAACATTTTGCTGAAAGGCACTGAAGATAACCAAAAGTGGGGCAGGCTAAAAGTAAAACTGGATCTCTAGCTTTGGGTGAATTTGGGGTCTGCATTGTTTACCTTTAAATATATGATAAAACTTCAAATGTAACCTAAAAGAATCAGAATTTAGACAAGATACAACTCAAAGACCAAAAATTAAATAAGTAAATAACCGTAAATAAAAAAAGGGTATTGTCTACATCAAGCATAATGATTCCACTTGAAGATCGCAAAAAATACGAGTGTTAAGCATAATGAATAACCACTCACCCGATTTAAACGATTAAGACATATACTTGGAAAATACGAGTGAAGTCCAACACACTAACCCCCACAATTGCTCTGCCCTGAAGTATTCACTACCTAGTCCTAATTCAAGAATAAAATTATTATAATGCAAGAATTTTTCAAGTGCATGTCAGTGTGTGGGACCTGGTAACTATTAAGAAAGAATACCAATAGATGTTGCGAGGAGAACTTGAGTAACGATATTGTGAGCAACGACCAGTATGGACCTGCTATCATGACTTAAGATTTTGTTCCAAGAGTTTCTAGCACGGTCCCACAACTCTCTTACAGGATAACGACAGTCAATTTTGAAATTTGGAGGATCTATTTTCCATTGGCGGTATGATGAGCCATAGTTAGCTTTTCCTTCATGCTTGAGGAGTCCCTAAGAAGATAAAGAATGAACTATAGTAAAAAAAAAACCATAATTGGAATTATTTACTTGAAATCCGCTAGCTAAATTTCACTTTCATGGAAAATAACTCGGTTGCCAATAAAAGAGTACCCTGCCCACCTGGCCACCGCTTTTGCCACATTTTCCAACCGAATTCATTTTGGTTCCCACAAATCAATTTACTTTTTTTAATCCTGGGATAGAAAATTCACAAACAAAAAAACAATCCAAATACAACCTATGTACATGTGTACGTGCATGTTCAAGCACCAGGAATGAAGCTTTTAAGAATAGTTGATATCTACAATGAAATCAAACTCACCTGGAATGAGTACCGATCAATTTCTCGCATGTCATCATCGGTGATTATTGTCGCACCCCGTACTCGAGTGATGACTTGACAGTACCTCATATGCCAATGAGGCACAGAACCCAGAACTGAAAGATAACATACGGGGTTATATCATTAATGAAAGGAAATCTAACAGTCTTGCATCCTTATTAAAGTATTGCATAAGTCCAACATTAAAGTAAAAGCGTGAGTCATTACTAAGTGTTATTACATACTTAAAGTTCAAGACAGTAAAGTCATAGTTCCACTATTGCATCAAATTAAAGGATCACCGGATATAAGGTTGCGGTCGACCGAACTTGCCCTGTTTCTGCAAAACTGTACACTCTATACCTTATATCTTTTCAGTTTTTGCATTTACTTATCTGGGTACTGTTTTAGGGGGAGTTTTTATATGTTTTCCTTCTTACTACCCCTAAGTATGTGATGTCTACCCAAACATGTCATATCATATGCATCATCACATCATAAGTTTGCTTTGTTTTCATATTTTCATATCTTTTAAGCCAACTTGTGAAAATTTTATGGGAGTAGTATGTTCTTTCTAGTTTATCTTTTGTACTACATCCCTTATCATTTGAGATCATGTGCACTTTCTCTCTTATATCTTTTTGTCTCATTTGATTACTTACGTTAGCTCATTGCCTTAGTTGTTATACTTCTTTGGCTAACCATTGTCTCAAAGGGGAAAAATCTCCAAAGTGTTAACTTTACACTTGTTTTTTTGTTTGTGATACATGTGCCTTTCATGTGTTTATATTTTCATGGTATCACATCCACTCTATTTTTGTTAGCTAAGCTTTATAACTTGTTTTCATCTTGTTAAAGCTAAAATTGATTTTGGTAAAAGGGGAGATTGTGCTTTCAAGGTTTTATTCCTTCATCTCCTCATGTTTTAGCTTGAGTTGTATGTTCATTTTTTAGCCATATGACCTTCTTTGAAATCAACCAAGCTTAAAACCTTTTTAAAAGTTATTTTTAAAGCTTGCATTCATCTTTAGATCAGCATCATCTCTTGGTCACTCGTATTTTTATTTAAATGGAATTTTTACAAATAATGTGCTTACATAGCTTTAAATATTTCTTTATTTTGGTCTTTAGTTTTGCTTTCTTTTTCTTAACTATTTACTATTGACCAACAAGTTTCTCCATACTTTAAATGATCCCTCTTTAAAGATTTTAACTTTTGATCCTTTGGATCTCTATTTTTAACAAAAAGGAAGTGAAAATGCTTTTCTTATTGGAGCTCTGATTGACCTTTTTTATTTTGACAAAAAGGGGGGAGAAAAATTACATTTGCAAAAGTGCCAAGAAAAATAATTTAACAAAAGGAGAAAGCTAAGAACTTTGCAAATTATGAGAGATAAGGGATTCTTTAAAATAGGGGGAGTAGAATGATTTTTCAAAACATCTACTTGCCTTGATCTCATGCATCCTTATCTCATGCTTTGATATTTTGTGCTTAATTGCTTTATCCTTTTGATAATTTATTCCCAATTGCATCAATGTTTTGTCATCATAAAAAATGGGGAGATTGTAAGCCCTAAGGGCTAATGTGATCAATCTTGCTTTGATGATAACAAGACATTGAGAAGTTCTAATGTTTGTGTGAGCTGTGTTTCAATTATATGATATTATACACTCACACATGCATTGAAAGGTAGCTTCTTTTTTACATCAAAGATCATTCTACAATAAGAATTAGCTAAAATTTGCAATTCTTCAATGAAAAAGGCTCAAGGGTCATTCACAATGCCATTGATAGATATTGCAAAATCAAAGGAAGATCTTCTTGTGGATTTGAAAGGTCATTCTACAAACAAGAAGAATCTACATTTTGCAAGTCTCCATAGAACAAGCCAAAAGGTCATCCACAATGCTAATGGAAGATATTGTAAAATCAAAGGAAGATCAACAAGTGTTGAAGTCAAAGATGCTACAACTTGAGAAGACTACAAAGGACTTCATCAAAAGAAGATGCTTATCAAAGGTCTCAAGTCCAAGCTTAAAAAGGAGAAGACCAAGAAGAAGATTAGTCAAGATACTTATAGGTATATCCTTATGACTAATTTTATTTGATGAATGTTAATTTATAGTATGATGAAGCTCATACTTTTGCATGTTTTCAAAATCATATTTAATACTTTGATTTAATCTTTCAAAGGTTTTACAAAACATATTTTTAGTGTTGTTTAATGCCTAATATCTTTGAAATGATTTAAATATCTTTCAAAAACACTTGGGCATGAGTTTGAGAATATTAGAAAGTTGACCAAGTGGAAAAATCACTTATAGATTGAAGTCCGGTCGACCGGATCCTAGACCTCAGAAGACTGGATGAAGTCTAGCCGAACATGGCATAAAGGATTATCACTCATGTCCCCCATGTCACAAAACACAAAATATAACAATTTACACATTATTTAACAATACACATAACATATAAATCATATGATAAAAATTATTATACACATAATCATGCAAAACATGTTAGTAAAAAGTCTTCGGTATTACATCATTCCCCCATTTACAAAAGTTTTGTCCATGAAACTTACTAACCTTGGTTTCTTAACAAATAAAGGTACTTAAATCGGGCTTCTTCCTCTAGTTCTGAAATGGCTTCCCGCTCAGTACCATGCGACCATTGAACCTTCACATACGGTATTGTCCTACGCCTCAAAACTTGATCCTTTCTATCCACAATCTGAATCGATACCTCAACATATGACAAGTCCAGCCGAAGGTCCAAATGCCCGTCTTCCAAAACATGACTAGGGTCGGGCACATACCGCCTCAACTGTGACACATGGAATACATTGTGTATTCGTGACAACGTTGGTGGAAATGCCAAACGATAAGTCAAGTCATCAACTCCTTCCAAGATTTCATAAAGGGCCAACATACCTTGGACTTAACTTTCCGCTCTTCTCGAATCTCAAAACTCCATTTGTTGGCGAAACCCGTAAATACATTTAACTCCAACCTGAAACTCTATCGGTCTCCGTTGTGTCATATGAGTGGAACATGGTGCTTGTATCACATTTCGATATATAAGTGTTATGATGTGAAGAGTATGATTATTATCTTAATTGTTCTTGTTTTGGTCTTACTGGTTATGTGCTTTGAGTAAACAAATTCCTCTTTTAGAGTTGGGATTCGGAAAATACATAAATGCACTCTTCCTTTACAATTTTGCGCAGATTTGGACCTGTTTTGAATCTCGGTCGACCGAACCCAGAGTAAACTACTGGGATTTTTGCGGATGACTAAGTGTGTATTTTGGTCGACCCGAGTGGAAAACCTATCGATCGGGACTGGTTCGGACGACCCTCGGTCGATCGGACTGGGCTTCAAGTTGTCCGGACGTTTTGTCCTTTCTTTCTATCTTGATTTCGGTCGACCGGAGGGTCATTTTGGTTTGTTTTGTCCAGATTTGAAGGCTAGTGTGTTATTGGTTTTGTACAATGTATGTAAGTGATGTGTTATGGTTTAAGTTTGGTTTGTGTTAAATGTGTTTCAAATGGTTTTGAGAAATGTGAAAAGTTTTGTGTCTTATCTGATGCTTCATCACAGGGGGCGTTTGATCCGGTATGGGCTTCGTAACTCAGTCATTTACTTTTCTTATCTTGCAGATGATGATGGAGCTGAGCCTTACTTTGATGATAATAGGGTTTGGGATGGGTACTAGGATGAGTGATTCCTAATGAACTTATGTAATAGTTGAACACACAATAGTGAACACTTAATATCTTTCCTTTATGTCATGTTAGAACTTATTTACTGTTTAGTACTTCTTTTTCCGTTGTTATGCATTTGAACTCTTTAGTTAATGTAATGAAGTATTCCCCTTTTAGTAACTTTGTACGTGGGTTCGGTTTCTCATTGGCTGATGAGACACTTCCATGTTATCAAAGCAGGTGGAACCTTAGACACTAAGTTATGGCTAAAAGTAAGTGTGGAATGAATCTAGGAAAACATGGAACATAATGTAAGATGTGAGATGGGTAGAGACTCTGGATTGTGATGTATGTGTTTACTTATCGCTTTATATGTTAATGTTTATGTGCTGCACTATGTTATGTCAATTGCTAAGTATATGATGTTATGTATTATATGTGTTACGTGTTATGTGAGTTATCACTTATATTTATCAGTTGAGTTATTTTTGGGGTAAGATGGACCGAAACCAAGAGAGCATTGATGACTTTGACATGCTGATTGCGGCATTTTCCTGTCAGGGGCCAAGGGGAGGACGCCGTCAAGTTATGGGGTCTACTGGCCAGAAGCAGCCACAGTTTCCGCCACCACTACCACAGGAACTTTATAATGGGACTGAGTTTGTGATACCTCCATCTCCACCACCTCCACCACGGGTTAACGTATGGGCAACTTAGGATATAGCTGCTTCATTAACCATCCTAGCTCAAGTTCTTCAGACACAGAAACAAAATCAGAATGTAGGGGTTTTGAGGGTTCAAAGGATTTAGGTCGACCCAGGGTGTATTATGAATGAAGGAATAAAATGAGGGTAATTTGGGACCGGATCAGGTTGAGACATGGTTGGAGGAAGTTGAGAAGCACTTCTCCATAATGAGACTATCGTCCAACTATTTACATGGTCGCGTACCAAAGAAGCTTTGATATTGAGGCTTAATTCATTAGGACCGATTCTAAGAGGAAGAGACCATTTTCTGCTGTGACATAAGAACAGAGCTCTTGTCCTAGCATTATCACTCATACGACTGCTCGGAAGAGGTCTACTCCCACATCGGGATCGACCAACACTGTTAAGCCTGGGGTAAGAACGGGTTCTAACTTAGTCATAATTGGGGGTCCCGCAGGGGCACAAAACGCTTCTCAAGTTTATGAAGATTTTTTAAGATGTGAAAGAATACATTATGGGGATTGTAGATGGATTTTTAGGTCATGCTTCAGGTGTGGAAAGAAGGGGCATCGGGTAAGTCAGTGTACAGCTACACTTCAGGTTACAGGTCAGACATCAGTTGCAGCACAAAAGGTCGGGGACACCAGGCCTAAACCTAACACACGGGTCTTTGCTTTGACTCAACAGGTGGCGGAGAACGCTTCTGATTCAATTCATAATGCGGTGCCGGTAGAGACTAATTCAATTCATAAGGGATGCCAGTAGAGATAGACTCTAAGATGTTAGAGGCGGACCTTATACAGTTCAACATGGTAGACTTCGATGTAATTTTGGGAATGGATTGTTTATACACGCATCGTGCTTTATTCGACTGCCGTGAGAGGAACATTCAGTTTTCCTTTGAGAATGGGATGTGATTGAGTTTCAAGGTTATGAATGGAAGAAGTGGAAGCGTAGCTTGCCTATTATTTCAGCCATCAGGGCTCATAAATATTTGAAGAAAGGTTGTGAAGGGTACTTGGCGTATGCGGTGCTAAAAGACGAGAAAGAAGTCCTACTTGAGGATGTCCCTGTAGTAAGAGAGTTAAAAAATGTATTCCCCGACGAACTGCCGAGTATTCCACCAGTCCCGGGAGATTGGCTTTGAGATTCTTTTACAACCTTGTGCGGAGCCTATCTCTAAGGCCCCGTATCGTATGACACCGGTGGAGTTGATGGATTTGAAGGGTCAACTTCAAAAACTTCTTGATAGGAAGTTCATAAGACCGAGCGTGTCACCTTGGGACGCTCCGATTTTGTTTGTGAAGAAGAAAGATGGTAGTATGTGAATGTGCATCGACTACCGAGAATTGAACAAGATCACGATCAAGAACCAATACCCTCTCCCTCGGATTGATGTCGTATTTGATCAACTGAAGGGTGAAACAATGTTTTCTAAGATAGATTTGAGATCGGGATACCACCAATTGAGAATCAAACCCGATGATATCCCGAAAAGTGTCTTTAAAACCCGGTACAGGCACTATAAATTCCTCGTGATGCCGTTTCGAATGACTAACGCACCGGCAATATTCATGGATGTGATGAATCGAGTCTTTCGGGATTATCTTGATAAATTCGTGGTGGTTTTCATCGACGACATCCTCATCTACTCGTCGTCGGATTAAGCTCACGAGGTACATTTGAGGTTGGCGTTGGAAGTGTTGAGGAAGGAGAAGTTGTATGCCAAGTTCAGCAAATGTGAGTTCTAGTTGAGAAGTGTATCATTTAGGGGGCATGTTGTGTCAGTTGAAGGAGTGTCTGTAGATCCGAACAAGATTGAAGTCATCGTTGGGTGGCCTACACCGAAAACAGTATCTAAGATCCGTAGCTTTCTGGGGTTGGCAGATTATTACGAAAAATTTGTCGACGGTTTTTCGAGGATCGCTGCACCATTGACTCGATTGACACAAAAACGAGTTAAGTTTTAGTGGGGACAAGAATGTGAGAGTAGCTTTCAGAAACTAAAAGAGAAGTTGACCACAACACCAATCTTAGCACTACCGGCAGAATCTGGGGGTGTCACCATCTACAGTGATACATCCATCATCGGTATGGATTGTGTATTGATGCAGAACGGAAACGTTATCGCCTACGCTTCAAGACAGCTGAAACTTTATGAGAAGAACTATCCCACAAATTATTTAGAGTTGGCAGCGATTGTTTTGCATTGAAAATTTGGAGATACTACCTATACGGTGAGCCGTGTGAATTTTTCACCGACCACCAAAGCCTTAAGTATCTTTTCACTTAGAAAGAGCTTAACATGAGGCAAAGTCGGTGGTTGGAGTTACTAAAGGACTACGACCTCACCATTAGCTACCATCCCGAGGAAGCTAATAAGGTAGATGATGCATTGAGTAGAAAACATTCGGGTCAGCTAGCGGCGTTAATCACCGATCAGCGGGAGTTAATAGCTGAGTTTGACAAGTTGGAAATCGAGGTCGTCAAGTCTACGAGTAATATTTTGGCAGCATTGGTGGCTCAACCTACACTTTTGGGGCAGATTAAATAAGCTCAGTTGGCAGATTCTGATTTGGGAAAAGAAAGAGAGTTGGTACAGTCAGGGGCAGAAACAGAATTTCAGATTCATGAAGATGGCAGTCTTCGTTTTCGGGGCAGAGTATGTGTACAAGAAGATTCGGGGTTGAAATCAGAAATTTTGAAAGAAGCTCACAATTCGAAGTTATCAGTTCATCCAGGGGCGTCGAAAATGTATAAGGGGCTGAAAAGCAACTTTTGGTGGAAAGACGTGAAGCGAGACATAGCTGACTTTGTGGCTAGATGTCTTGTGTGCCAGCAAGTAAATGCGGAACATCAATGACCCGCTGGTCTGCTTAAGCCGCTAGAGATTCCTGTTTGGAAATGGGAACACATCACCATGGTTTTCGTTACGGGTTTGCTTAAAGACAAGACCGGGAAAGACACCATTTAGGTAATTGTGGATCATCTCACCAAATTTGCTCACTTCATACCCATAAAGATCACCGCCACTATGAATACATTGGTCCAGATATACCTTGATGAGATTGTTCATCTTCATGGGGTTCCGGTAAGCATTGTGTCTGACCGGGACACTGGTTTTGTCTCATGATTTTGGAGGAGTTTCAGCTAAGCAATGGGAACCAAATTGTCATTAAGTACTGCCTATCACCTCTAAACTAATGGGGCAGTCCGAAAGGACAATTCAGGTCTTGTAAGACATGCTTCGGGAATGTGTTTTGGACTTTAAGGGCAGCTGGGCAGATCATCTTACGTTGATTGAGTTCTCCTACAACAATAGCTACCAAGCGAGTATAGGTATGATATCGTATGAGGTTCTTCTGTATGGACGAAAATGTCGATCACTAGTTTGTTGGGATGATATCGGGGAAAAGACTGTAACGGGACAAGAATTTGTACAAGTCACGATGGATAAGGTTCCGTTAATCCGAGAAAGAATCAAGTTAGCGCAAGATAGATGGAAAAGTTGGGTAGACAGCAAAATAAGGCCTAAAGAATTTCAGATTGGCAACAAAGTATATCTTCGTGTTTCACCAACCAAATGGGTAATAAGATTCGGGAAGAGCAGAAAACTGAGTCCGAGGTACATCGGTCCCTACGAGATATTGGAAAGGGTTGAAGAGTTGGCTTACCGTTTGGTGCTACTACCAACGATGTCACGGGTACACAATGTATTCCATGTGTCGCAGTTGAGGCGGTATGTGCCGGACCCGAGTCATGTTCTTGTGCTTGAGCTGTTGGAATTGCAAGAAGATCTATCATATGTTGAGGTGCCGATACGGGTTATGGACCGAAATGAGCAAGTGTTGAGATGTTGAATCATACTGTATGTGAAAGTGCAATGGTCGTACCACTCTGTGCGGGAATCTGTTTGGGAACTAGAGGAAGAATCCTGACAGAACTATCCTCAATTGTTCGAGGATCAAGGTTAGTGAAGTTTCGGGAACGAAACTGGTGTAAGGGGGAAGGATGTGATACCCGGGACTTTTCGAATTATTTTTGCATGCTTTACATCTAATTTTAAATGTTAATTGTTCATTAAATGCTCTAGCATGATATTATGTGTTATGGAATGTAAACTTGTGTGAAATTTGTTTGCTATTACTTTTTTATGTGTTATAAGTATGGTACGATTAGTGTGAGGGGCGCATTGGAAGAACTTATTAGTGATGGTACTTAAGTCTAGGGGTTGAATTGTGAGGATTTGAATGTATCTAGAGGAGGGATATATAAAAGGAATTTGGGAAGGAAAAAAAGGAGGGAACGGTTGAAAAAGAAAGAAAATAGAGAGGGCAGTGAAGTTTTGAGCGATTACCATAGCAATCAAAGTCGGAATGAGACGATTCTTTATGGGATTCGAAGCTATCAACGTAGGCCACGTGGGAGAGTTGACGGAGTGAAGTTCCGAGTTCGGGAGTGAGTGTAATTTCAGAATTAGTAGGTTATTCCTACCATTGTTGGTGATTTTGGGTTTTGTGAAGTTAATTCCTGAGTTTGACAAGCAAGGATCCTTCAACCTTGTATTTTCAGTCCTTAAACATCATAAACTGTCTTTTTTTATCAAACTTATTGAATTGATATGCTTATGGATTTCATTCATGATTTATTGCATTAAAAATGGATGAGGCATTGATGTAATTGAATTGGTTGTGACTATCTGATATCGGGAATTTCTGCGTTTGTGATTGCTATTTGATTGTTGTTGAGTTTGGAGTCCATCTATGTTAAATTCCCGATTGAGCTTGTGTCTGTTGTTGATCTTATGCCAGACTCGTCAAACCTTTTAATTAAGTGCCCGAGAGCACACTATGTTTTGTCTTTGGCTTTGACTCGGATCCTAACGAGTATAAAAAAATGGATTGTTAACAATTGTTTTGGAGCTTACAAGGGTGAGCGATGACATAACCGGTGTGTCCTTAAATCTTCGGCCCTTTCGTTTGGAGGGTTCAATCTCACAAAGGCCCCGAATATGAGCAGGAAGCGCAGGATCATGTGTATTTTGGCCCACCTTGACGGGTAAAAGAATAGTTATGGGTTGTTAATAGGGTATAGAGTCAAAGCCATACATGTCAGCTCAATTTTCTGAATATATGTGAGTGTCATTGCTGGAATTCGTATTAGAATGTTTGACATATTAATCCGTTTGAAGTGTGTGGGTTGTACATGGTGCCCATAACACAATTTCCGATTTGTGAGTGTCAAATGTTATGTATATGATTCTAGCATGTTATGTGTTTGTTGTGTAAGTGTTTTGTTTTGCATTTGGAGTCAAAATGGGGTATTTTGGGCTGGGATTTCAAAGGTTCAGAAAACAGTTTTTTGTGTGTTAAATTGTGCAGGAAATTGTCTGTTCTGAACTTAGGTCGACCGGAACCAGTTTCCTCTTTGCCGAGCAAACTACTAGGAGCTCATCTGACGGGTGGCATTGAAATTCCGGTCGACTTGTGTGTTCTTCCCTCTGCCGATCATATTACTGGGAGCTATTCGGAATACCTGCAAGTAATATCGGTCGACCGTGGTGAAGCTTCAATCTACCGGAGGTAGTACGATTGACCTACTTCCCTTGGCGGTTGCCCGGGTATTAGGAAGTGTCTCGGCAGACCTGTTCGGTCGACCGGAGTCTCTCCTGTTTGCCGAACCTCTGTTTCGCCTTTGTTCAGTTTCTGTTCTTGGACTTTGCTTTAGCCTTTGACTTTGATTTTATCAGTTTGCTCCGCACAGTTTCGTTATCGTTTTGATTTCCGCTTTTAGTCATTTTATCAAATGTTTTAGGATTTTGGGAAACGTCTTTTCGAGTCATATTTGATGCTTCATCCCAAAGGCGATTGATTCATACTGGGCTAGTAGCTCATTCTTATTTTGTTTACCTTTTTGCAGATGAGTATGTGGAATGTGTTGTTGATGAGAACTATGATGAAGTCTGAAGGGATTCATGGGCGGAAACTCGTTCCAAACACCCATGAGTCCTCCACTGAAGGATCCGCTCATACGTAAACGAATCGAAAACAACGAAAAAGACTTACGTTTCTTGGATTCAAGAAGCTACTTCTTGAATGGAGGATGACGTTTCTTGGATGTGTTGCTGCCACCAACGGAATTCCCTTTGCGGAATATCTCTCTACCGGTATCCACGCGACGAAACGGGCGGCGAGTGCTAGCTCTTCGTCTTTCTGATTTTTGGAAATTAGAGAGAAAAGGGAGACCGAAAACTGAAATCAGATTTCAGAGAGTTGGCAAATTTTTGCGGCTGAAAAATCATAGGCTAGGGTTTCGGCCAAGAGATCATTATATAGGGTATGAGAGTTTGTTCCTATAACCAACTCTCACATCCCCAACTCCTCTCGGCAGTGGGAGTCTTTAACTCCCACGTCCCCTAGACTTCTGCTGGTAGTGGGAGTCTTTATTGGATAACAACTCCCACGCAATCCCAGCTATACCGAAAATGCCCCTTATCTCTAATTTGAATAATAACGCTTTATCATTCTCATAAAGGTGAATGTCAGATACAATGAACCTAGACACATTCTAGATTCATTGAATCTGGACATGAAGCTCGTTAGCTCGTCTATGCATGTGACCCTGTAGGTTCGTATCACAATGGCAATGAAAACACACTTAGTAGTAGTGTGAGTTCATAAATCACAAGCGGTCCCTAGCAGGACATTGTGACTACCCAAAGTGAATGAATATACAACGGAACCTAATATCAATCTACTATTTAATCCATTTGTCTCGCGATATCCTAATTAAGCATAAGGCATGGTGGTCGTCACCCTTATTAAGCTTAATTGTATTTATGCTCGATCTCCAGGTAGACTGTTTCGACAAATAGCATTTGATAACCAATTTATCAAATACATTTGAGCACGGCCATGCATTTAAACAGTCTTTCCCTATCGAGGGGCCCATGGATATCTCTCTCTAATAATAGAGAGGGACAAATTCCTTACAATGTCTCTCACATTCAAGCTATGATAGGACACTACATCCGATCAGCAGTCGTATTGATTACTCTGTTACAAGTAACATCCGACTAAGTCAAAACGTGGCTCCATTCATACTAGAATCAATAAAGACATAAGGTCTAAGGATTCTAAAATTGTATTGAGGAAGTAATACTTATGACTTAAGACCATGAAGTATTACTTCTCTGACGGATCACGTCCAATACAATGTATTCCTATATATTGCATCTATGATGTGATTTGTATCCATTACACATGATCAGTAAAACAAGATCATCAATCAACAATCATACTAGTTTTATTTCATAGTAATTAAGCATTACATAAAACTAGGGACTTCTAGAATAGTAATTGCATAAGCTAATGAGTTTTACTATCAAATCACACATTTGATAATCAAAAGCAAAATTAACTATTCAATTACATGCTCAAAAGATAATAAAACCCACAACATGTGTTAATGGTCCTAGGGCACTACTAACAATCTCCCACTTGCCCTAGGTCCAATCATACATGATCCTCAATCCCATTGACCTAGTATGACTCTCATGTTTAGGCTGTGGGAGTGGCTTGGTCAATGGATCTGCAATGTTGTCGTCTGTATGAACTTTGCAAATACTAACGTCTCCTCTGTCGATGATCTCTCTAATCAGATGGAAACGCCTGAGAATGTGTTTGGATCGTTGGTGAGATCTAGGTTCCTTAGCTTGTGAAATGGCACGAGTACTATCACAATAGAGGTCCACCGGGTTCACAATGCTAGGGGACAACACCTAATTCATCAACAAACTTCCCGATCCAAACAGACTTCTTTAGCATGCTTTCAGAGAGCGACTAGATACTCAGCCTACATTGTAGAGTCGGCCACGGTTTATTGCTTTGAGCTCTTCCGACTCACAAACGACCTCCATTCAAACAAAACACAAAACCCAGATTACGATCTATAATCGTCTCACGTCGGTCCGGAAGCTTGCGTCTGTGTAACCATTTACAACCGGACTTCCTTCCCGACCTCCGTAAACTAAGAACATATCTTTAGTCCTTCTCAAGTACTTAAGAATGCTCTTGATCTGCAGTCCAATGTGACTCACCAGTGGTCGGATTGATATCTCGCTAGTCATACTTAAAGCAAATGAGACATCCCTAGGCGAGTACATATCATGGCGTACATAATAGACCCAATGGTCGAAGCATATGGGATCTTACTCATGCGCTCTTGGTCCTTCCTTGTGGAAGGTCCTTGAGTTCTCGCTGAGTTTAATGCCATGTGACATGGGCAAGAATCCCTTTTTTTGGAGTCTTGCAAACCGAACCGCTTCAAGTACCTTGTCAATGTATCCACTCGGCTCGAGCCAATCATTTTGTTAGATCTATCTCTATAGATTCTAATACCCAAAATGTATGTAGCCTCGCCTAAGTCTTTCATGGAAAAGCACTTCCCAACCAAGCTTTTACGCTTTGTAATGTGGGGATGCCATTTCCAATCGAGTAAGATGTCGTCCACATAAAGCACAAGGAACACTACTGCATTATTAGTTAGTTTCTTATAAACACAAGGCTCGTCTTCATTTTTGATGAAACCGAATTCTTTAATACGTTCGTCAAAGCGACGATTCCAGCTTCGAGATGCTTGCTTCAATCCATAAATGGACCTTTGAAGCTTACACACTTTGCTAGGATTTGTTGGATCAACAAACCCCTCAGGTTGTGTCATATAAACATCCTCGAGAAGGTTTCCATTAAGAAACGCAGTCTTAACATCCATTTGCCATATCTCATAGTCATAATATGCGGCTATGGCAAGTAAAATCCTAATTGACTTTATCATCACGACAGGGGAAAAGGTTTTGTCATAGTCAATACCATGAACTTGTTTATAACCTTTAACTCCTAGTCGCGATTTAAAAGTGTGTACATTACCATCCGTGTCGGTCTTCTTTTTATAACACCATTTGTTATCAATGATCTTGCACCCTTCGGGTGGGTCAACCAAAGTCCATACTTGGTTGTCGTACATGGATTGCATCTCGGATTGCATAGCTTCTAGCCACTTATCTGACTCAAAACTACGAATTGCCTCTTTGTAGGTAGTGGGTTCATCTTGATCAATCAGTTCAACTCCGATGATCATCGATCATGAGAAATCCATCTCTCGAGTCGTTGATGTACCCGACTCGACCTCCTTGGGCCTTGTGTCAAAGATTGAAGCTCGATGATCGGCACGTGAGCTTGCTTGAACTTCTAATGTTGGTTCGGATGTTGTTTGGGGGATCTTGAATTTCCTCAAGACGGATCTTACTCCCACTACCCTCTTTGGAAATAAATTCCCTTTCAAGGAATAAACCATTACGAGCAACAAACACTTTGTTCTCTCGATGGAAGATAGAAGTAATATCCTTTAGTTTCTTTAGGATATCCCACAAACAAACACTTGTCGATTTAGGGGCGAGTTTATCGGATAACAAGCGCTTTTACGTACGCCTCGCATCCCCAAATTTTGAGAAATGACAAACTAGGTCATTTCCCAGTCCCATATCTCATATGGAGTTTTCTCGAACCGCTTTAGAAGGAACTCTATTCAATATAAATGCAAAGCAGCTTTCTAGGGCGTAGCCCCAAAAGGAAATTGGAAGACTTGTTTGACTCATTATAGATCGAACCATATCTAATAAGGTGCGATTCCTCCGTTCTGACACGCCATTCCATTGTGGTGTGCCAGGAGGAGTTAATTGTGAAACAATTCCACAACCACTAAGATGTTCGTCAAACTCTTGGTTAAGGTATTCGCCACCTCGATCTGATCGAAGTATCTTAATATTTTTGCCAAGTTAATTTGTACTTCATTTTGAAATTCTTTGAATCTTCCAAAAGACTCTGATTTATGTTTCATTAGATAGACGTAGCCATATCTACTGAAATCATCTGTGAATGTGATGAAGTACTGAAACCCTCCTCTAGCACTTGTGTTCATTGGTCCACAAACATCTGTATGTATGAGGCCCAATAAATCGGAAGCTCTCTCACTTTGTCCAGTAAAGGGAGCTTTGGTCATTTTGCCCAACAAGCAAGATTCACATGTCTCATAAGACTCTAAGTCAAATAATGTTAAAATTCCATCTGTATGGAGTTTTGATATGCGTTTCTCGTTTATGTGGCCCAAACGATAGTGCCAAAAGTAGGTTTGGTTTAAGTCATTTGATTTAAACCTTTTAGTATTAATGTTATAGATGGGCCTTTTAATGGAATCATCGAGGTTAAGAATATAAAACCCATTCATCAAAGAGGCATCTCCATAAAAGATACGATCTTTATGAATGGTGCAAATCTTATTCAAAATATTAATTTCAAAACCTTCAATATCCAAACAAGAAACTGAAATAATATTCCTACTCAAAGTTGGAACATACAAACAATTATCCAGTTCTATAATAAGGCCACTTGGCAAAACTAAATTGAATGTCCCAAGTAGCTACAAAGAACAACTCTTGCTCCGTTGGCTACTCCGAGGTCCACTTCTCCTTTTGCGCTGATCTACTCCCTTTTGAACCCCCGCACATTTGCACAAATGTGAGATCCACAACCCAGTATCTAATACCCATGAAGTAGGAGCAGACATGTTAATTTCAATAACATAAATACCCGGAGAGACAATCAAACCGGCCTTTCCCCTTTTTCTTCCTCTTCCAAATAGAGTTTGCGCTCCGCTTTCCAATGACTCGGTTCATTGCAATGGAAGCAAACTCCCTCCTTTGGTGCCTTGGCTTTGGGCTGGGGCTTGGGCTTGTCATTGCCTTTGCCTTTGCCTCTCTTGGCCATGGGCTTTCCCTTCCATTTCTTCTTGAAATTCCCCTTTTGAACCATTAAGACTTCAAGGGTCTTCTTAATGTTCAGTTCAGCCTGCTTGAGCATCCCGTGTATTTCATGTATGGTCTTCTCCATGGCATCCGGTGGGAGTGAGCCCAAGATCATATATGTGGCCATGTCATGACTTACGGGAGCCCCAAGTTTCTCAAGTTGGTAAAAATAGCCCTTCATCTTCAGAACATGTGCACTTACAGAGGTGCCAGGGGCCATTTTGCAACTATTTAACGCCTTAGTTGTGAGGAATCTTTCATGACGAGCTTGCTCTTGGAACATTTCCTTGAGCTGGCCCTTCATCTGGAAAGCCTCAACTCCTTCAAACTGTTTTTGAAGGTCAGTGCTCATTGTGACTAACATGAGACAAGTCACATCGTTAGAGTCATCGAAATGCTTCTTCCAAGTATCTCTTTCAGCTCTAGGGGCATTATTTGCAGAGTCGTTTCAGGGAATGTCCGTATCAAGAACGTATGACTTTTCTTTCCCGCTAAGGACAATCCTTAAGTTGCGGGCCCAATCAAGGAAATTGGTCCCGCTTAGTTTTTCCTTCTCAAGGACAGATCGCAATGAATTGTGTGATGTATTGGTTGCCATTATCTACATTAAGTTAATTGCAAAGTTATTAGTTTTTGAGCAAAAACATTTTCCACAATTTCAACACTTGATAATTAGTGGGGAAAAAACATTTTACAATAGTTATAGGAAAGCTTTGGCTTAACACCCATAATTAAGGTAAAATCATCTAATGGGAATGACATCTATATGTCCCGACTTTTTCCCATTTTATGCCCTAGGCCCAAAACTATTTTGATGGCCTAGCTAAGTTGAACCATGTCTAAGCTTATGGAAATCACTATTTTCCCATCTCTCTTTGCTTGGATAACCACTTGTCTGTTGCTTTGGCAAGCGGGACAAAGTGATGATCCAAGCTCAATGAGTGCTTAGAGTATAGTAGGCATTTTAAGACTTAGTTAAAACCATTTGATGTGACGTCTAAAATAAATCCATTCAGACATAAAATAAACATCACACGCAGGATATGAAGCGAAAATGTAAATGTGATATAGCATGGCCTATTCCAATAATGACTCCCACGAGCCTTGTGGGAGTCAAGGGTCAATCTAGGTCAAAATTCATCTCATGGATAATGTCTTCGATCCAGCAGCCTCCAGTCTTGTTACATAATTGCTTGGACATACCCAGCCTTCAATGACTAATCTAAGAAAGCAATTACAATTTTACATCATAAAGTAAAAACGACTCGCAGGTCGTATTATAAAATTACAACCCAAACATGTATAACAAGAGGTATAATAAGCCATGCTATTCACCATGCTAATATCACATAAAACATGACATAAATAATTCGCGGACATAAATTCAAAATCTTAAGTCTGCGTAACGACGAATCGGGGCGACGCAGATGGCGGTTAATCAGCTCATCGAATGAGTTTTTCCTCCCAGATTTACCCCTCTTCTGCCTTACTTACATAATCATATTATGCATTGGTTAATCAAATTAACGGCAGGAGATATACAAACAGTTTATGCGTAATTAACCGAATTAATCCAATTAAGCGATAACATAAACAGTTTATGCGGTATAATCGAATTAAAGACAGATTCATAAACAGTTTATGCAGTTTATTCAGATTATTGACAGAATCATAAACAGTTTATGCGAATATCATAATCACAGAAACATATGATAGGCAGTCAAAGAAACAATCTTTTCTGTTTTTCACAAACACACATACCAAATCGAATTTAATATATGTTAAGATGTGATTAACAATATCGAATTCGAATCGTATGAGCAAGGCTCTGATACCACTGAAGGGATTCATGGGCGGAAACTCGTTCCAAACACCCATGAGTCTTCCCCTGAAGGATCCGCTCATACGTAAACGAATCGAAAACAACGAAAAAGACTTACGTTTCTTGGATTCAAGAAGCTACTTCTTGAATGGAGGATGACGTTTCTTGGATGTGTTGCTGCCACCAACGGAATTCCCTTTGCGGAATATCCCTCTACCGGTATCCACGCGACGAAACGGGCGGCGAGTGCTAGCTCTTCGTCTTTCTGATTTTCGGAAATTAGAGAGAAAAGGGAGACCGAAAACTGAAATAAGATTTCAGAGAGTTGGCAAATTTTTGCGGCTGAAAAATCATAGGCTTGGGTTTCGGCCAAGAGATCATTATATAGGTTATGAGAGTTTGTTCCCATAACCAACTCTCACATCCCCAACTCCTCTCGGCAGTGGGAGTCTTTAACTCCCACGTCCCCTAGACTTCTGCTGGTAGTGGGAGTCTTTATCGGATAACAACTCCCACGTAATCCCAGCTATACCGAAAATGCCCCTTATCTCTAATTCGAATAATAACGCTTTATCATTCTCAGAAAGGTGAATGTCAGATACAATGAACCTAGACACATTCTAGATTCATTAAATATGGACATGAAGCTCGTTAGCTCGTCTATGCGTGTGACCCTGTAGGTTCATATCACAATGGCAATGAAAACACACTTAGTAGTAGTGTGAGTTCATAAATCACAAGCGGTCCCTAGCAGGACATTGTGACTACCCAAAGTGAATGAATATACAACGGAACCTAATATCAATCTACTATTTAACCCATTTGTCTCGCGATATCCTAATTAAGCATAAGGCATGGTGGTCGTCACCCTTATTAAGCTTAATTGTATTTATGCTCGATCTCCAGGTAGACTGTTTCGACAAATAGCATTTGATAACCAATTTATCAAATACATTTGAGCACGGCCATGCATTTAAACAGTCTTTCCCTATCGAGGGGCCCATAGGGACAAATTCCTTACAATGTCTCTCACATTCAAGCTATGATAGGACACTACATCCGATCATCAGTCGTATTGATTACTCTGTTACAAGTAACGTCCGACTGAGTAAAAACGTGGCTCCATTCATACTAGAATCAATGAAGACATAAGGTCTAAGGATTCTAAAATAGTATTGAGGAAGTAATACTTATGACTTAAGACCATGAAGTATTACTTCTCTGACGGATCACGTCTAATACAATGTATCCCTATATATTGCATCTATGATGTGATTTGTATCCATTACACATGATCAGTAAAACAAGATCATCAATCAACAATCATACTAGTTTTATTTCATAGTAATTAAGCATTAAATAAAACTAGGGACTTCTAGAATAGTAATTGCATAAGCTAATGAGTTTTACTATCAAATCACACATGTGATAATCAAAAGCAAAATTAACTATTCAATTACATGCTCAAAAGATAATAAAACGCACAACATGTGCTAATGGTCCTAGGGCACTACTAACAGAAGTCTATGAGGAAGACCAAGTTTGATCTTGTGTAATTGTTAAGACTCGTGGATTATTATGGTTTAGTTTAATTGTTGAACATTAGTAATTTCCCTTTTCTATGTAATGACTTATGGATAATGTAACTTTCCCTTTAAGTAATGTACATCTTTATGAGGTTTCCTTTTTAGTCTTTAGGTTATGTGCTTCATTAACTTGGAGTGCTTACATGTCGACACTCGGGTAACGGGGTGTGACAGGTTCATTTGTTAAAGTCAGAAGAAGAACAACAATAATTCAAGAAGAAGCAGAATGAAGATTTTCTAACGATCTTAAGTGATATTTCATAAAGCTTATTTACAAAGATGGCTCTTAATTGTGTCGCTATGGTAGATGGCTTCCAATTCCGTTAAATTAGAATGGTAGGATGAAACAGTATCAAAACAGTAAGCAAGATGATTGTGGCATTTGTTTTGATAAATATACGGCGGGAAGGATTAGTAGTGCCGGTTGTTGGCATTTTTTATTGTAATATATGTTGGAAAGGTTATCTTACAACATCAATTGATGAGGGATCGGTTGCTTGATGCTCCAGTGTCCTGATCCTTCAGGGCACAAAATCAATTGCATTTGGTCTTCCACATGAAGCTTTGGCTTTACATGCCAAAATGAGATCTCAAGGTCTGAAACCCAATCTAGTAACAACTCTTTTGGTATTATCTGCCTGTAGCCATGGGGGATTAGTATAACAAGGGTCTCTTTTCAAAACCTTAGTGCAAGAATATAGTGTTAAATTTTGGTTGGAACATTACTCATGCCTTGTGGACTTGTTGGTCCTAGCAGGAAGACTTGATAGTGCATTGGATTTGATAAAGGAAATGCCTGATGCATTAAGGCCTGGAGCTAGTGCATGAGGTGCCATATTGAGCGCTTGCAGGAATTATGGGAATAATGACATTGGTGCGAATGCTTTATCCGAAGTCATAAACCATTAACCGAAAATCGTAAGTATTTTTATCTTTTTTTCGATTCCCATAGTACGAGCGGATCCTTCCGGGGACGATTAATGGGTGTTTAGAATGAGTTTGTGTCCATTAATCCCTTCAGTGGTACCAGAGCCTTGCTCATACTATTTGAATTCGATAATGTTAGTCACATCATAACACGTATCAATCTCGATTTGATATGTGTTTGTGAAACAGAAAAGATAGTTTCTGTGATTCTAAGATATATGTTAATCTCATGATTCGATTTGTTATTAATTCGATTAATATTGTATAAACTACTATCATATGTGATCTGTCTTTAATTTGATTAATTGTGCATAAACTGGGACTATATGCTTCATGCCGTTAATCTGAGTAATATCGCATAAACTGTTTATATGTATGGATTATATCGTATAAACTAGTTAATTCGATTATATATGTTAGGCGATTAAGGATTAAATCGGGGCAGAAAACTCAGACCCGTTCGGGGGCAACCCTAAGACTTCGTATTTGTACTTGTTACATGATTTTATTATGATTTATATAAGGTTTTGCATGGTGAATAGAATGGCCTACTATACCCCTCTTGTTTTATATTTATTGGGTTGTAATTTTATAATACGGCGGTCTGCGAGACGTTTTTCAATGTTGTAAAGTTGTAATTGTTTTATTAGATTAGCTTTATTGGTTTATCTTGATGCCTGGGTATGCCCATGCAACTATGCAACAAGACTGAAAATGTTCAAGGAAATGTTGAGGCTTTCCAGATGATGGGCCAGCTTAAGGAAACGTTCCAAGAGCAAGCCCGTCAAGAAACATTCCTCACCACAAAGGCGTTGAACAGTTGCAAAGATAGCCCCTAACACCTCTGTGAGTGCACATGTTTTTAAGATGAAGGGCTATCTTGACCAACTTGAAAAACTTGGGGCTCCCATAGGTCATGACATGACCACATATATGATCTTGGGCTCACTACTACCTGAGTATGACCAATTTGTCATGAACTTCAACATGCATGCCATGGATAAGTCCATACATGAGATACATGGGATGCTTAAACATGATGAACTGAACATTAAAAAGACCTCTGATGTCTTAATGGTTCAAAAAGGGAATTTCAAGAAGAACAAAGGAAAGGGAAAGCTCATTGCCAAGAATGGTAAAGGCAACAACAAGCCCATGCCCAAACCCAAGGTCAAGGCACCAAAGGAAGGGGTTTCTTCTATTGCAATGAATTAGGTCATTGGAAATGGAACTGCAAGTTCTACTTGGAAGAGGAGAAAAAGGAGAAAGACAGTTTGACTGTATCTTCATTATGTATGTTATTGAGATTAAAATGTCAGCTCCTACTTCATGGGTATTAGATAACGGTTGTGGATATCACATTTGTGCAAATGTGCATGGGTTCAAAAAGAGTAGATCATTGGCAAAAGGAGAAGTGGACTTGCGAGTAGTGAATTGACCAAGAGTTGTTGTTGTAGCTACAAGGACATTTAATTTAGTTTTACCAAGTGACCTTATTATTGAACTGAATAATTGTCTTTATGTTCTAATTTTGAATAGGAATATTATCTCAGTTTCTTATTTGGATATTGATGGTTTTGAAATAAATATTAAGAATCAAATTTACACTCTTCATAAAGATGGTATCTTTTATGCAGATACCTCTTTGATGAATAGGCTTTATATTCTTAACCTCAATGAATCAATTAAAAGGCCCATCTATAACATTAATACATAGAGGTTTAAATCAAATTATTTAAACCAAACCTACTTTTGGCATTGTCATTTGGGCCACATCAACGAGAAACGCATATCAAAAATCCATCAAGATGGAATTTGACATCATTTCACTTAGAGTCTAATGAGACATTCGATTCTTGATAGTTAGGCAAAATGACTAAAGCTCCATTTACTAGACAAAGTGAGAGAGTTTCCGATTTATTGGGCCTCATACATACAGATGTATGTGGACCAATAAACACAAGTGTTAGAGGAGGGTTTCAGTACTTCATCACATTCACATATGATTTCAATAGATATGGCCATGTCTATCTAATCAAACATAAATCAAAATCTTCTAGAAGATTCAAAGAATTCCAAAATGAAGTACAAAATCAACTTCGTAAAAGTATTAAAATACTTCGATCAGATCGAGGTGGCAAATACCTTAACCAAGAGTTTGACGAACATCTTAGAGGTTGTGGAATTGTTCCACAATTAACTCATCATGGTACACCACAATGGAATGGTGTGTC
Organism: Vinca minor; assembly: GCA_026122235.1. Lineage (NCBI taxonomy): Eukaryota > Viridiplantae > Streptophyta > Magnoliopsida > Gentianales > Apocynaceae > Vinca > Vinca minor. Next base: position 274,506 of record JAOCZM010000235.1, read on the forward strand.
AGAACGAAGAAATCACACCTTACTAGATATGGTTCGATCTATGATGAGTCAAACCAGTCTTCCAATTTCATTTTAGGGCTACGCCCTAGAAACTGATGCATTCATATTAAATAGAGTTCCTTCTAAAGCGGTTCAGAAAACTCCATACGAAATATGGACTGGGAAACGACCTAGTTTGTCATTTCTCAAAATTTGAGGATGCGAGGCGTATGTAAAACGCTTATTATCTGATAAACTCGCCACTAAATGTGACAAGTCTTTGTTTGTGGGATATCTTAGAGAAACAAAGTGTTTGTTGCTCAAAATAGTTTATTCCTTGAAAGATAATTTATTTCCAAAAGGGATAGTGAGAGTAAGATCCATCTTAAGGAAATGCAGGATCCCCAAACAACATCTAAACCACCTTTGGAACTTCAAGTAAGCTCACATGCTGATACTGAGCTTTAATCTTTGACACAGGGACCCAAGGAGGTCAAGTCGGGTACATCATCAGCCTAAGAGATATAGATTTCTCGTAACTGATGATCATCATATTGACCTGATTGATCAAAATGAACCCACTTCCTACAAAGAGGTAATTCATAGTTTTAAGTCAGACAAGTGGCTAGAAGCTATGAAGTCTTTAGATGCAATCCATGTACGATAACCAACTGTGGACTTTGTTTGGCCCACCCAAAGGGTGTAAGGTCATTGATAACAAATGGTGTTTAAAAAAGAAAACCAACATGGATGGTAAGGTACACACTTTTAAATCTCGACTAGCACTTAAAGGTTATATACAAATTCATGGTATTGACTATGACAAACCTTTTCTGCTGTTGTTATGACAAAGTCTATTAGGATTTTACTTGCCATAGCCGCATATTATGACTATGAGATATGGCAAATGGACGTTAAGACTGCGTTTCTTAATGGAAACCTTCTCGAGGATGTGTATATGACACAACCTGAGGGGGTTTGTTGATCCATCAAATCCTAAGTGTGTAAGCTTCAAAGGTCCATTTATGGATTGAAGCAAGCATCTGGAAGCTGGAATCGTTGTTTTGATGAAGCAATTAAAGAATTTGGTTTCATCAAAAACCAAGACGAGCCTTGTGTTTACAAGAAAGTAACTGATAATGCAGTAGTGTTCCTTGTGTTTTATGTGGATGACATCTTACATATTGGAAACGACATCCCCACATTACAAATAAAAGCTTGGTTGGGGAAGTGCTTTTCCATGAAAGACTTAGGCGAGACTAACTACATTTTGGTTATAAGATAGATCCAAGAAAATGATTGGTCTAAGCCAGAGTGGATACATTGACAAGGTACTGAAACAGTTCAGTTTGCAAGATTCCAAAAAGGGATTCTTGCCCATGTCACATGACATTAAACTCAGCAGAACTCAAGGACCTTCCACAAAGAAAGACCAAGAGCACATGAGTAAAATCCCATATGCTTCAGCCATTGGGTCTATTATGTATGCCATGCTATGCACTCGCCCGGATGTCTCATTCGCGTTAAGTATGACAAGAAGATATCAATTTGACCCTGGAGAGTCACATTGGAGTGCAATCAAGAGCATTCTTAAGTACTTAAGAAATCAAGAGCATTCTTAAGTACTTAAGAAGGACTAAAGATATGTTCTTAGGTTACGGAGGTCAAGAGTCATGAATGGCCATGAATCTTCGGAAACTTTCCATGGTTTTGAAAACTGTAACTTTGCTAACTTTAATAGGATTTCCTTCTTTGTTAATCCATGGAAGCTTAGTGAAGTATCGAAAGGCGTAATCTTGAAGAAGACTGAATCTAATGGGATGTGAAACAGATGATCCAACTTGATAGATAGTTTGATCACCAGCTTGATTTGCATGAATCGCCATTGCTACGATCATTGCGTTCACTACCATGTCAGCTGGGATTTACACAACAATATTGTTTTGATCATCATGAATATATTATGCAAAATTTAATATGAGGAATATGGTTTGGATATTACCAAGTCCACTACGGTTTTGGGGTCTCCAAGGAAGCTTGTTATTCTTCCTTTAGCATATCCAACAGCTAGGCTATCAATTGTTCTGCCATTACACACAAAAAATAAAAATAAAAATACATGGTGAATAATATTTTTTAATGTGACAATAAGTGAAACGTGGATAAATATATTGTGTTGTTATAAACATAAATGAAGCTAAAACTTTATGTTGGGGACGAAAGGTAATTTATCTATACTTTTTTTTTTTTTGGCTTTTTAATCTTCTTAAAATGACGAAATAAAATTTTCAAATCTTATTGAAGTAAAAATGAAATTTCTTTAATCTTGAGGGAATAACTCGAGGTGAGTTGGTATATATCTATTGCCGGTAAGAATAGTCTATCCCCGTTATGTGTCTCGTTCACATCTCAATAAATTGTCATGTGTTAATTTTTTAATTAAAAAAATTATAACCTGAAAAAATAGTATAACCTAAGAGAAACACTTAACACATGGCAATTTTTCTTATTGATTGGATATTGAACGGGACAGAGAATATGGAGAGGATTTTTTTGCCATCGATTGCATCATGCCATGAACTCTTAACTTGAGAAGTAACTGCGAAACTAGAATAGCTTTAATTAGGTTTTCTAATTATCTTTTTTATTCTTAAAACTTTTAGGGATAATAGTGTATTTAATCCCTAAATTTGTGAAAATTTGCAATCCATAAGTTTTATTTTTGTCATTATTGTCCCTGAAAAACACATATGTAGCGTCAATTTCTGCGACAGACTCATTGAGTTCACTTTAGGACCGAATAAGATATTTTTCTTAAACTTTTTTTTGAATTTTTTATAAATTCATGTATTCTCATTTCTTAATTAGTTATATACCACCTGTAAAATGGTTTTGACTTCTGCGAAAAATAAGTGTGTATTTGAATTTGATATGCCCTAAGTTTTGAATTCAAACGGAGATTTAAACTCTTTTGAATCCATGGAATGAAACATCAAGTTTTAATCCATATAGAATTGAATTTGAATTTGAGACTAATCTGAAAGTGTAACAAAAAAACTCAGACCAGGATCAATTCAATCAGACCCCATCAGAAGGTCCTAGGACAGTAAAAATTGAGACAAACAGTTTCAAATCTTTCTTAAGCTTTTATTTTAGAAGGAACAGCACCATAACATTTCTTTGTATTTTCAAGTTAATAAAGAAATACGTAGGGGTTTGCCTAACCCCATATAACGGGTAAAAAAAAAGGAAAAATATTTCAAATTTCAATTTAGAAAGTTTGAATTAAGGAGAATGAGGAATCACCTGATACCTTCAACCCAACCAGGGAAAGGCTCTTTGTAAGTACTGGTAATTATGGTTGGACGAACTATAACAAGAGGTACGTTTTCTTTCATCTGCCCCAAAACCATTTCTCCCATTGCCTTCGTAAATACGTAGGTGTTTGGCCACCCATACTTCTTTGCTCTATGTAAACATAAAATAAACTAAAATATAATTATCATATTACAGAAAAAAAATATAGAAATAAATCAATTCCAAGTTATATATATATATACACACATTGTGATTGCGACTGCTTAATAATTCTTGTGGAACACAAGATTAGGTTGTTCACCCAAGTTTTAGTTTCCCATGTAGTTTTGTGCACTATAAATTGACCAAAGCCTAGAAAAATCTTCTCCATTAAGATGATGTGTTACATTGTCATATTAGAAGTTTAATTTATTTTATAAAAAAAAATAGGAAAACGGCATATTTCGAACTTTCTTTTATTTTAAAGATGAAAAGACTTAAATATCCTAAAATTTAGCATATTCAACTCAAATTTAACACTTTAGAAAAGTCTAGTAAGGGATACTAAGGTATTTTTATATTTAAAATAAACATGGATAGAATGCAAAAAACTAAATATAAAATGCAAATATCATCTTCCAAAAAATATATTGTACTTTTGAATTACGAGATAAATTCATACTTGTGGAGAAGATTTATTATGAGTGGTTACTAACTTGCATATTATATACAAGTAGCCTTGTATTCAATAAGAAGTAGACACATATGTACTGAAGATTCCAAGTCAGTTATTTTACTGACTGACTAATAATACATTTGTCTATTTTTTATTAGCTACAGAGACACTTGCTTACAATTTGTAAGTTACTAACCACCTATAATAAAGCTTTTTATAATAGTGAACATTCAAGATGAATATTTTTATTATCAATTATTTTATGTGGTAATGATGACCAGTTAAGAACTAAAAGTCAAAACTGAAGAGCAATGTGAACCTTTGGATTCCAAGATCCTTCATGGCTAATGTAACAGCTTCATCAGAAAAATTCTCTGCTCGAAGCTCTTTCAGTTTTTCTTCCATGAGTTTCTTCTCTGCATCAATGTCTAGACCAGATGTTCCATTCAAACTCTCACCCATGGCACATGGGGTTTCTAATATCAGCCCTTCTTTATCACCAGACACATAAGCTGATTAAAAAAAAAATGTCATTTATGAAAAAGTTATGGGAAAACCCCCATCATTTTCTTCTAATAAATCCATGTATGTACTTACCAGTTGATACATGGATAAGCACCTTTAATTGAGGGCATTTTTTGGCAAAGTTCATCACATGCTTAGCTCCCATAGTATTAATACCAAGAGAAACATCATATATATGTATGGAGTAAAGGAAAAACAAGAAAGAAAAAAAAAAGAAATCATGTTATTAGCTCGAAAATAATACTTGTTCAGAATTGAATGTCCAACTTTATAATTTATATATGTTATAGGAAAATAACAGAGTATTTATTAGTTGAATAATATTTTGCAAACTTACCTTTCATCAAAGTTTGTTGTGGCAGCTAGATTAACCACAACATCAACTTCTCTCCACATCTCTTCCGCCAAATTAATGTCTTTCACTCCCAAGTTTTCACAAGTGATGTCCCCAGCTACAACTGTTACCCTTTCTGAAATAAGACAATTTAAATTGGGACCATATTTTTCTTTTACTGCCCTGAACAATTCCTTTGCCATGATCTACAAAATATTAAAAAGAAAAGGAAAAAAAAAAGTTTAGTAAAAAGTAATTAGCTCAACATCTTTTTTTTTTTTTGAACGCCCGAGGGCGGAACCCCGAAGGGTAGAGCAGCGAGAGTACCCTAGAAAGGGAGATTGTAGCGACCCATGCCTGGGGAGGGTATTGCCTCACCAGAGGAGGAGTTTCCTAGCCTCACCAGAGGAGGAGGAATTGCCCTAATAAGGGAGATACAGGAATCGAACTTGGGACCTAAGCCCCAAGTGAAGAAAGCCTTACCCACTTGGCCATCCGATTCCTATTAGCTTAACATCTTGATACACAAAAATATGAAACTCAAGTAATTAAAGGTCAAATGACCTGTTACCTATCAAACTGGTGAACACACTTTTTTTTACCAACTATTTTTAGTATTCAAACAAATCTTACCATTTTAATTTGAATTTTAATATTCTGTAAATTGGTAAAATTTGCAAATAATTTGGTAGTTTTTAAAATAAAATTGTGAATTTTATGAATTAGTTGGATTTATTATTTTTTTTAAGTATTATTGTTACAAGATTATTTTTAATATTCATAAATCAAGAATATGAAAAAAAACAAAAAAACAAAAAAAGGGAATTAACTTTAAAAGAGAAAAAAATAAAACACTAACAAAATTATACCCCATACAAGATTACCCCTCCCAATCCCTTATTCCTTCCCGTCTCTCGTCTATCTCCCAATCTCTTATTCTTTACTATGAACTATACAAAACATGCCTCCTTGCAAAATATTATGTTGATCTCAATTTTAATTATTTTAAATAATTTACCCGAATAATGTTTATAATTTCTCTAATAAAAAGGTAAACCAAAAAAAATGAAAATGCTATATAAGAGAATTGAACCAGTATCATTCCTATAACTTATGTTCTAAAGGAAAGCCAAACACACCAATATAAAATTTCTTAGGTACATTTTTTCATCCACTTTGTTAATGGATAGAGTTTTGTTAAATGAATGATGTTATACTACTGTAATTTTGCACTATAGCAGGACTTAGTTCCAAAAAGAATTTTGTTCCTAGATGCTTTCTGACTTGCCACTGGGAGTTCAGAAAAGTTCATTTATGGAATGTAAATTGTTGTGTTTTGAAAATGATGTTTTTCAATATTGGAATGTAAAGTGTTACAAGTTTGGAAAGAGATTCGAAAAAAAAAAAAAAAAAAGGCAGCAAATTTAATACTACTTGATAAAAGAATGTCAGAAAATTTAGTGCTACTATGTATCTAGGTAGAGTAAGTATAGTAGGTGAAATATAAAAAAATAAAATATATGACAAAATCCGTGAAATATATAAAACGGTAGACTTGTCTTTATAAAAGGTCAAATTGAGTTTTTATTCATTTTAGACAATTATTTTTAACCCAAAACTATTTTCCAATAAAAATATCATAAACATTTTGGAGAAGAGAAAAAATAACACCAATTTAGTAATATGCTGCGAATGTCATATACAACTTCATCTTTTAATTTTAAATAAAACTATCATAAGTATTTTGGAGAAGAGAAAAAAAATAAAACCGCAGAGAAGGATGATGTGAAGGGAGTAGATCATCATGACTTTTAATTATTTTTAGTAAATAAAACAATGTAATTAGTCCAAGCCTATGAATTTTCCATAGTTGAATAATATTTCACGTATAATAATTCTAATTAATATACTAGATTATATATTATATGATCCAGAGTCTATTTTCAATAATTATGACCAATATAATCTTTATCATATAAAATACATAGGAGTTTTATTATGAATAATTATTTAAAAAAATTAATTAATCTTTAGAATAAGAGGCAAAATTGTCAATTAAATAAAGTATGATCATTAGTTCATAAAATCCATAATTTTATTTTTCAAGACTACCAAATTAATAGTAAATTTTACCAATTTACAAAATATTCAAATTCAATCTAAAATGGTAAGATTTGTTTGAATTTGAATATTTATATATTGATTTTTATTATTTACAAAAGTTTCTAATTTGTTAACAAAATTTACAAACAATGTAACCAACTTACCAAATTTGTCACTACCATTTTATCAATTGGTTACAAATGAGATAAAAACGGTAATATTAAAACTTAAAGTGATAAATTTTATTTTAAAGTAGTAAGTTTAAATTTTTACCCCATTTACCATTATTATAAAATAAATTACTATTCTTATCATGGAATTTAGCATTATTGCTTTGTAAATTTACTATTTGTATGATATGAATATTCATGATAAAAATAGTAAGTTGCAAATTAAAAATGGTAAGATTATAAAATAAAGTAGTAATATTCAACATTTACTAGTTATTTATTAAAATTACCAAATTTGATTTTAATTTTACCATTAAAAATACAAAAGTTACTTGTGGATTAAAAATCTGGTCAACACACATGTTTGACAAGTAACCAGTCATTTGACTGGATGTTGTGGCAAGCTCTTATTCGTCGTCCATTTCATTTATTTAATTTTTTTTTAAAAAAAAAAAAACTTGAAAACCTGCAATAACAGGTTACTTTATTCCACATGTCAATTTTTTATTCGCTTAAATCTAATCTTTAGGTGCCGAAATTTTACTCATTCGACACCACATCACTTTCTATGATGGAATAGTATTTATTTACAAGTTCTAATTAAATGACATTTGTAACATTTAACTACATACAAATAATGTTGCTATACATTTAATTCTGTACGAAGAGAGTAAAATATACTATGATATTTTAAAATGTAGCTAACTAGTGGAGTTAAAAGTACCTCATTGTGGAAGCGCTGCAAGGCTGAGTTGCTATCTGTGGCTCTTAGAAGAAGATAGAGCTTCTTCACATTCGGTTGGACCCTTAGTATCTTCTCAGTAAAAACTGCATGCAACATGGTTCAAAATCACGTTACCTTAACATTCTAACGTTGTATATTTGGTCAAATGGCCTAATTTCAAAATTAAAATTATAAAAGAAAAATTAAAAAGAGATTGGCTTCTTTCCGGTGCTAAAAAACACTAGAAGAAATAGTCAAGATTTTTCATACTGACAATCCACGATGAAGTTACTACTCCCTCCGCTCAATTTATCTGTCACTTTAAAACTGTGCACTCGAATTAAGAAAAAATAGTTGAGATATATTAGTTTAAAAACTGATAAACTTTTACCCTTCAATTAATTCATTTGTGTTGAAACAATTAAAATTAGTAATTGACTGAATTAATTAAAGATAAGGATAAGTTTGGAAAAATATATTTAATACTCTCTTAGTGACAGATAATTAAAAACTGATAAAGTATATTTAGGTAGCAAATAATTGAGAACGGATGGAGTATCATACTGGGACTTTAATAGATAAAATCTCCATTGTTAAAATATACTGAAGTATCCCCTAGCGTTTTTAAATACTGGAAAAGAGCCAAATCCAAGAAAAACACAGAAGCCAAGGGAGGGGAAGAGAGAGTACTCTTTGCAAGAAACTCAGTGGCACCAGTGACTAAAATGGTCCTGTTTTCAAGGAACTCAAGGACATTACCCAACTCCATTGGAAGAATAATGAAGAAAAGGGATGCAAAACCAGGTAAAGACGAGGAATTAATGCACTCAACGTAGAGGAATACGAACAACTTATAAACTAAATGAGACTTGGGAGCTATTTCACAAAGTGGAGTAGCTAAAGGGAGCTAAAAAGGGTTCTCAAAAGATGATTGGAGTGCACGCAAGGTGTGTTTGATGATTTCCTTCTGTAGATTGGTATATTTGTAGTTGGAATATTTTTACACAATTTCATACTCCCTCCGATTTAAAAAATAAGTTTTTTGTTGCAAAATATAGGTCTTTTTACAAGAATTGTGTATTTATTGGCAAATTTAACCTTACATAATTTTTTTCCCATATTCATTTTTGGCCAAAATGTGTAGTTCAAATGCAACTCTTTATTAATTCTTTTGTTCTTTGCAGTATTAATTAGGGGTACTTTAGTCATCTTAATTAGTATTTTAATTTGTGTGAACACTTTTAAAAAGACTTATATTTTAAATTGGTAGAGTACTAAATTACTCTTAAGAATATCTGTGGTGAGGTCACCTACATTTCTTGGTCAGACGTGTCAAGACCATGTAGTTGGGATTGGGAGAGAAGGTTAGCATTATTTGGTTTGATGTTTCAAAGTTTCTAACCTAATTCCTAAATAAATCAACAACAATGGGTTATACAAAGGCAAGTTTATATGCATTTGTTATCCTAGTATGATCTCAGAGATTCAGAGACGAAGTCAGGAATTGTATTTTGGAGCGAAAAACTGCACAGTATACCGAATTATATATAAAAATTGCAAAAATGGAAGCGAAACTGATCAAATATTCCAAACTATATATAAAATTTACTATATCTAGTAGTATTTTTAAAAATCCCGGGCAACTACCTCCACCCCTAAAATCATCCCTGTCAGAGATTATAAATATATGTACTTTTTTACTCTGTTTCTAATTAAACTTTATTTCATGCAATAAGTTACAAATTATACGAGAAAGTAAGTTATACTGTCTAAGTGAATTTGACCCAATGGGCAAACTCTTGGTGGGATGTATATGTGAATTGAGAATCTACTTACCCGTGGTAGAATTAATTAGCAGCAGGCACACCAACCAAGATATTTTAATTGAATATTTCACCAACAAAATTTTGATTTTTTTTCCTAAAATATTAATTTTAATCCTCAAGAAATTATTGAAAATATTTTTGTATTTGTACTATGATATATGTTTTTAGCTGATCCCACAATACAAAGTAACTGATTCTGCTCCTCCTGCTAACATGTACACAACAATAATCATTACAGTGTAGTTGCATCTGCTCATGAATGTGGCCGACCACCATTGATTAACAAAGCCAGTTTCAATAAATTGATTGACAAATACAATTTCAATTTTTTCCAAATGTTACTTTCGGGACTTTTCCGTGATCTGAGAATGGACATCATACAGCAAAAACTACTCTCCTTACCACACATGCATGCATGTGTATTAATGGTGAGGATACTATATCATATTGTCACGCCCAGTGTCCGGTAATGACTTGACAATGCCTCATATGCCAATGAGTTACAGAATCCAAAGAAGAAATTATTAAATTTGTTAAACATTACTAAAGGAGATTAACAGTTTACATATTATTAAAGTGTAACAAACCAGCAAAATTGTAAAAGTGAGCTATTCGACCTGCCAATGATTTACAGAATCCAAAGAAGAAATGATTAAATTCGTTAAACATTACTAAAGGAGATTAACAGTTTACATATTATTAAAGTGTAACAAACCAGCAAAATAGTAAAAGTGAGTTATTCTACTTGTTAATATATACTTAAAGGTTCGAAAGAAAATAACTTAATTGCTACTTTCATCTTTTTCTGTTTTTTTTACACTTTTTTCAACCCCAATTTATTTTCGAACCGCCAATTTCATCATTCCATGAAAAAGGCCCGGAAATCGTAAAAAATGATGACGTGTAATAGTGGGCTCATTTCTTTATCTCTATCTGAAAGGCAAAAACGTCAAAACAATTAGCCTTCCCCAATCTTCCATTATATAGTCTATTTTTCTCACAAAATACATCATCTTCTACAAGTTCTTCATTTAAGAGCTGAAAACCCTAAATTGGGCATCAAATATTTTATAGAATTTCTTAATATCCTCCAAGCCACTCTATTATTACAAAGCAAAGCAATTGGAAATGAAGTATGGAGAAAACCGATCACAACGAAAGAGCACAAAAACACTCTATCCAGAAATTTAAGAATTTTGAATTTGAGTTTGGGGTCATCGATGGTGATTTTACTTCAAGGATGGACATTTCTTCTAGCTCCAATATATGGGATGTTCAGTTGGGAAAAAAATGTTCTATTGTCAAAGTTCTATACTTTCTTCGATCCTCTTTCTTGGGGCATATTATTGTCAATGTAGAAACTACTTGTGAGATAGTCTGGGACCGAATTTGTTTCTCCCTTGATGTACTTAATATCAATGTAAAAAACATAAAATAATTTGTCATTTTATAAATATTTGTTTAGAAGCAATATTTTTTTACATCTATTTGTAAAACGTCTTTAGCAGATTTACAAACAACTAAGTAAAAAAAATAAAAAAAAATCGGCTTGAAACTTTTAAATGCATAAAATAATGGCTAAGATTTCTTATTTTGACGGTGGAATTATTTTGTTATGCACTATTACAATATTTTGATGCAAATTCAATGATATGCTCTTTACCATTATGTTTTGCTTCAAAATGCTTCTATAACCAATATCAGAAGCATATGTTTCCACAAATTTTGGGAAAGAAAGGTCAGGAAGAGATAAGCAGGGTAGTGTTTTATCAGAGATTTGATTTTTCTTACCATGTTTGTATGTACATCAATCCAAGGGACTAGTCATTTTCTCAAATTGTCATGCAATGGTTTAATGATATTGCTGAGGTTTGGGATGGAATCTGACACATATTTAAGACGTCATAAAAATTGTTGTTTATCTAGGAATTTATCAGCAAATATGATGGACCTATCTATGGGGATAATTATACCTTGTTGAATGTTGTGTCCAAGAAATGTAACCTTTGTATGGGAAACAACTAGACCATTTTGTAGAACAACTTGGAAGAACGTATTAAGGTGTTTGAAATGTTGGTTAATATTGTTTGAGAAGACAAGTACATCATCGATGTAAACGATAATGAACTGCGAATAAGGATTGAATATATCTTTCATTATTATTTGAAATTAAGAGGGAGACATGTTTAGTCCGAAGTTTATCAGGGTCCACTTGTAGTGTCCAAAATGAATAGTAATTTTTTTATATCTATCTGTTGAATGAGTCTGTATCTGCGTGGATTAAGAAGTTTAGTAGGGGTTTGCAATTGTCAAGAAGTTCATTGTTCATTTGGATTGGTCTAGCTTTGGTGTGGATATATCTTTTATCGAATCATTTTTCATAAGAAAGGTAGATAGTATGTTGTTTACGGCTAGAGAATGCAGTAGAGACTCCAAAACATATTTATGATTGTATTTTGGCTTTGAAATCTTTTTTTCAAACTTATTTAGAAGGTGTTGAAATTGTTTTTCTAACCTTTGTTGGCCGACTTCTTTCAAAAAGTTAATTTGATTTTGTTTGCATCTAAGAAGACTAAGATTCTTTTTGCCAAGAGATTTATGAAAATAGAACAAGATCATCTGATCGAATTTTGTAGTGTGAATACCTTCATGAGAAACTAAGAAAGGCATGATTTTTTAGATGAATATGGTTGCTAATATGATGTAATTGGTTAAGTTTTTTGCTAGGAGAAATGATGTTTTTACTGAAAGTGAAGAGCAATTTACCTCGACGCCAGTAAGCTTAAAATTGATAGAGAGTCTAGAGTCGCTAGCTGACCTAAGTTTTTCTCTTCTTGATTTTTTTTTTTTTTTTTAGAATTTTGTTGGAATGAAACCTTCTTGAATGAAACTGAGATCTGCTATGGTATCAAAAAGTGTTGGGACTTCAACTACGAAGTTGTTTTTTATAACACTGTTTACTGAAACTTGCAATTTTTGGATGGTTTCTTTGTAAATGATGTTAGGAAATCCTTATGAAATTTCATTTTGAAGTTCTGGTTCTGTCGTGGAATTAGAAATTTGTTGGTGATTATTTATATTATTTTAAGAATTTATGTTTTGGAGAATGATATGATCTAGTTCTTGTTTGGATTTTATGTCTCGTATTTCTTGTTTCAATTGTGAGATTTCCAATTGAAGATCTTGAGTAGGTACAACTTTATTTGGTTGTAAAGGAAATATGTTTAAAATATATGTGAGATTATAGGCGTTAAGGATTTTAGGATGGTTGAAAAAATGATATTATTTTTCGGGGTGAAAACTTGTTTCTTTTAACTTGGCTATGTATTTTTTGTTTTTGTTCGAGGAACGGAAGGTTGTTGATGATGTCTAGAAGAAGTTCTTGTTCCTTAGGAAGAACATTGATCTTAGGTTGGTCGGAGTTAGAGGAAGAGAATGACGCTTCAAGGTAATCATCTTATAAAGGATTTGCATGATCATCCCTAATATGCTCCATCACGAAGTGAAATCGTGAAATTCGAAAAGCGGTCAAAATAGGCTGGTACTTCACGAAGGCATGTTTCTATCATTTCTATAAGGGAATCGTCAAATTTTTTCCATGGACAGTTTCTAAGAGCGAGCAAAGGGGATGTACCTAATCCTGCCCTTGAGAGTGGTTTTGTAGCTATTTAGACAAGTCTAAGATGATTGTAGTGTATTTTTATCTATTCTTTTGCATAGATGTTTTAGACAAAACTTTGATTTCTTCGTAATTGGAGATAAAATTGCTGTTATACAATTTTGATTGTCTAATAGGAAGTGCAGGTCAATTTTTTAGGTTGATAATGTTTCGTAGGATGTTTTGATATTTTTCAGTTGCCAATGTTTTGGGTCATATCTTAAAATTTTACTTATTCTTTGACTGGAAGTGGTTTAGAAGAGGGAGATGCCTCAGATTTGCAGGAGAACTATTTAAATAAGCTGGCAATAAATGCAGAAAATATGAAAATATTCCCTTGAAAAATATGCACCCTTGGAACGGAAACCTTCGAGTTCCATATAATAATATATGTAAATTTCAATAAATCATGATAATGATAATATGGATCCAACAATTTTATACTTGTTCTCATTTGTAGTTTCCTTCTGGATCAGGAATCCATCAAATCTCATCTACAGTATTATCAGGTTTTAAAGAGTAACACTATCTAGTAATGTATTGCAGGCACTAATAGGTTTTCAACTGAACAGCGGTATTAAATTATAAATTTTTCATATTTATAAAATTGATATTAAAATTCATAATTACCACCTTATTTCCCTCTCTGACTCTGAAATTGGTTCGTGTTGATTGTCAGACACATTGTCATCTTTTTCCAGATTGGATATAGATGCTTTTGGTGTCTCTTGGGGTGATTCAAGAACAAAATATATATATATATATATATATATAATAAAAAAATCTAAAACCCTATAATAGTCTTCTTAACTTCTTACAAGCTCAAATTTCCTTAGATGAATTCTCTATTCTAATCCAAGAAAAAACGTCTTAATAATCATCATCAAAGAAGTTTATTAGAAAAATTCTAATCTTTATTATTACTAAAGACTAAACGTTAACGATTGTAAACATAAAAAAATTCCCACAATGCTTAGAGAATGAGAGCTTGTTTAAGAGGTGCAATGATCGAATCCTCAGACTTGCACATTCGTATATATAAAGGTTAACTACTTTTCTATAATCTTCTATACATATATATATATATATATATATATATATATATTACTTTTTAATATTAAATTCATAGTATATGTCACTATTATAATTATTATTGTCACACCCCGTAACTAGAGAGTGGCCTGACAGAATTCCATCTACCAATGGAACATCGAACCCTTAACAGAATATACACTTCCAAACCATAAACATACAGAATAACATAAACTTTATTATATCATCATCAACATCAGAAATTACATCGACTTATTACTAAAGTTGTTCAACTTAATATTATTACATCATCATATCGTCATTAAGGTCTACTTGTCGTAATTCCCTTCCCAAGAATCCTAATCATCATCACCAACTTACTCATCTGCGAAAACATAGGGAGATAAAATGATGAGCTACTAAACTAGCCCAGTAAGAATCGATCGTCCTTGGAATGAAGGACAAAAGAGACAATAAATCTTTCCCTGTTTTCCAAAACATATGAAGTATATAAAGCTTGACTTGATATAACCTGTAAACATCTTTAAAAAACTTGTAAAGTATTCGAGAACATAACATAATTGTTCAAAACCATAACAACTTGAACAAAACAAAAATCAAAACAGTATAAGTGCAAAAAGTGGATCTCAGGTGATGGACAGAAGACCTCGGTTGACCGAAGGGTTCGTCCGAGATAAAGATAGAAACTGTTTGTCCAAAACTCCGGTTGACTGACACAAGAGCTTCTGCCGAGAAGGTTTTAGACCCGGTCGACCGAATTCAACTGTCAGTCTCCGCAATTTTTCTTAGTAGTTTGGTTCGGGCGACTGATATCATATTCGGTCGACCGAGATTCAGAACATTCATTTTTCAGGCTTAATTTGTGAAGAAAAATTCATTTTTTGTACTTTTAAAATTTTCAACCCAAAACACTGAAATTTGACTAACTTTAGCACATAAAAAGTTAACCAAAACATAAACATAGCATATCATAACAATTCCTTAACATATTGATCACTTACACATTAGAAATCGTGCTCGAGCAGTTTAAACATATCTTATCATAACTTGTAGTTTTCTAACATATAAAATCTGACATGACTAGTATTATTATGACATGCAACAGGTAATTCTAAGACCAAGCTCAATTATCTGATAATAACACTAACCATATTGTTAACAGCCCTAAACTTTAATGTCGTATAGGAGGCCCTCGTATTGCTATGACATAGTAATTGTTAAGGCTCATAAACGGCTATTTAAGGGTATACCCTTGTCATGTCATCGTTCATCCACGTGAACTCCACAACACATGTAGGCTTGTATAACTCATATTGGCTGATGTGTTTTACCAGCATGGCATCTTTGTTGAACCCATGGGTGTATGCCTTGACTATTTCCTCTTTTTCTTGTGATATTGAGAAAAGGAGGTCAGATGTATTTACAAATGTTCTTTTTTTGGCAAAGTGCTACGGAAATAGTTGTTGTAATTGCTCGAACGAACTCACACTTTGGTTTGGGATAAATGTAAACCATTTTAGGTCAGGGCCTTTTAGGGGCATGGGGAACATCATTCACTGTATGGTGTTGTGCAAGTGGTGGACGTACATGGCTTCTTGATAGGAGTTGAGGTGGTCCTATGGATTTGTTGTGCCATTGTACACCTCTGAATGTAGAGTATTGTATTTTTCTGGGACAATGCTATCTTGTAGTTCCTCAGTCAATGGGTCATGTAGTTTGAAGTTCCATGGCCTGGTGTTGGCATTGAAGACTGGTTTGATAGCCTGCATGCTCCGCAGCCAAGCTTTTTGACGGTCGATCTGGTGCGATTTTGCCTTGTATTGCATTATTTTTGGGAAGGTCCCCATGAGTTTTTCCCCTGCTATTCTTTGTCCTCTTTTTCTTGGACAAATTATTTTCCCAGGCGACAATAAGAGTCTGCGGGTCATTGTTTTCCTATCAGACGAAGAGTCTCTGTAGGTGTTTGTTGGTCCAGAAAACGAAGAGTCTCACTGGGACATTGTTTGAATAGAGAACGAAGAGTTCTCTCGGGACTTCTTTGTACCTTGAGACACAGTGTCTCTTCAGGAATTTGTGGACCTGGAAGGCAAGTTCCTCCTTAGGAATTTGAATTATGTTGGAGATACTATGAATAAACACTTGTGTGAGCGTTTGTAGAGTTGTTGGAATCCGAAGTAGTGCTGAAGGGTCTATTGTGACATTTGTTCCCGAGGCTCTTGTACCTGAGGTACCTAGACCCATTATTTTAGGTTGGACCTCGAGATGTGGGGGAGTTTTCCTTATGTATTGCCTCGGGGTTTCCTCGTTGTCAGTCATAGGGAATAAAGTTCTTGATATATTTTTATTGTTCGTGCACTACCATGGTGGACGCAAAATTGCGTGTTCCTAACTAGGGGTGCCTAAGTCTTGATAGCTAGGGTGCAAGGAGGAGCTCTGGCCAAGGCCAAAGAGTCAACTAAGCTACTTGCCTTGTGTAAAACTAGCTGAGCTAACATGAAATGGTGGTGGCTCAGATTAGAGCTCTAGGTCTCTGTCTGGGCAGAGTTTCTATTCCTGCAAGATGAACAAGGTTAGAGAGGGAGGGGGAGACCTCAATCCCGCTTCGATGCTTAAGTTATTCTGAGTAAAAGGAGTATAAAGAACTTGGCACGTATTTTGAGAGTTAGAATGACTTAAGGTAAAATGTGGTGGGAAGAGCTCTATTTATAGAGGCCCTTACCTATGAATTTGAGTCATATCTTGTACATATGTAGGTTGAGTAGAATAGGTTTAATCACAGGAATGACACCGCGATTTTGTAGACTGTCAATGGAGACTGGCGTCGCCAAGTAAGCAACACGCTCTCTATTTGTCCATTGATAAGGACTTTTGTAGTGCTTGGGCCGGATTTACTTGAGCTGAGTCCGAGACCGTGATTTGTGTGCCCATTTCGTGGACTCGGGTATGGGCTTTAATCTTTGGGCTTCTATGTGTATTCTTCAAGGCCATGACTTGCATTTGTTGGGTCAAGTTTGGTTATATGAGTCCAATCCCATCAAGAGTGTTACTAATTCTTCTGTTGTAGATTGAATGTGTCACGTCCTTTATCTCAAATGCAATTAATGGATTTGACAGTGCGATTAATAGACCTGTAATCACTTACAACATCTAAACGTCATCGCTATGTAAAAATATAAAGTGACGTGAGTATTTAAACCCATAATTATGTAACACAATATTTTGTGACTCATATATCCATGTAGGATGGGGGTTTAGAATGTCCAGGTAGATGCTTTAAGTATATCTAAATTGTCTTTTGTTTATAATCTCTTCATGGTCTTTTAGTCATTTTCTTCTTTCAACAAATGTGATCTTTTGTAAAATTTAAGAAAGACTTTTAATTTTAAAGTTATCCTTACTCATAAATATAAGAGTAATATGCATTAAATGACCACTAAGTATTTCACTATTTCGAGTTGTGGTCATAAACAAAGTTTTCTCGTGGTTTTGGCTATAAATGTTTTACGGGCAACGGATTTTGGACTAGCAATGGCAAATGGGTTAACCCGGCGAGTTCGGGGCGCGTCGGTGAACAGTGGCAGGGCGGGGTTGACCAGTCAATGGGTCATGGCGGGTTGGGTCCAAAACATAATATGAACAACCCACCTCGCCCCGTTTGGAAAACCCGTCAAAGGTGGGCCGAGTCACGAGTTAACCCAGTGGGTGGGTGGGTCGGTTGGATTTGGCGAGTTTGGCGGGTTTGGCAGGTTGGGTGGGTTGAACGGGTTGGGTTAATTTTTTTTTTTTTGATGAGTTTAAGTTGGACATAATAAATAAGTATAAGTTAGACATACATATAGATAAAGCCACCTTGTAGTGGTGGGGGGTTTGGCATGGACCCCTACCGATTTTATTAATAACAAAATTAGTGTTACATAGGAGGGGGACTTATGTGGCCTAAACCTCCCACATGAAATTACATTACACTACTAATATTACACTATCTAAAAAAAAAAAGTGTCGTTACTACTTACTAGTAACATACTAACATAGCCGTTACAAGAAATTGATGGCTTAGCAGTTGGCTGGCTGTGTGGCTGGTCCATTCAGCAAAAAAAAACAAGAAAACTACTAAAGGCAAGTGGGTTAGGCCAGTGGGGTAGGGTGGGGTAAATGGGTTGGGGCAACTCCAAACAGGGTGGGTCCAAACGGGGCGGGGCGGATTGTGGGTTTTTGGCGGGGCGGGACGGGTCGATTTTTCTTTAATGTATAACCCACCCCGCCCCGTTTGTAAAACCCACTTAACTCGTGGGTCATAACGAGTTTAGGCGGGTCCAAAAGTGGGCCAAGTTAAACGGGGCGGGGCGCGGGTGGGCCAAACCACTTGCCATTGCTATTTTGGACTCCAGCCACTTTCTTCTCATTTTTTGCCTGAAAATGTAAAAAGATTAACCTACCCTCAATGACCCTACCCCACCCCGCAGATAGCTCTCCCTCCCACTGTTCATCTCGCCCATTGTAGTCTTTCCTCTCTCTACACCACCACCTAAATAAGTAGCAACCCATTTCATTCTATTTCCATTTTCATGAAGCCCATTTCCATTTTCATTTGATGAAAAATGATGAAACCCATCTCCATTATCATGATTTAGAGAGGCCCATTTCCATTTTGATTTCCATTTCATGAAAAAAGTGATTTTTAGTGTTGTTGTTGCCATTTTCTAAAAAGGGTTCGGGTGGGGGTTAATTTTGTGGTTCTTCACATTTGTACTTCTTTATCTAAATGAGTAGATGTTCAATGTCGAATTACTGATGATGAGATGAATAGATTGTTGCAGTAATACATAGATTTACATACAAATTTTTTAATTTCATGAGATGCTTGATTATGGGGGAAGAAGGTCGCCGGAAATGCTAGATTGGTTGGGAGAAGGCTGCCGGAAACGGTGGATTTATTGAGGAAAAGCTTTCCAGAGATGGTGGACTTGGTGTAAAGAGAAAGAAGAAATAAAAAGGACTTAAATGCGCCTCATGTGGTCGGCACATGGGGTTTTTTTAAAAAAAATTGCCGAAATTTTGGACGGAGTCTCAAACCCGTTACCCGTAAAATAATTATGGGCAAACCCCCAAAGAAAACTTTATTTTTTATCAGAACGCGAAATATAATTTTCTTGTTATTTATACAAGGGCAAAACAGCCCAATTCGTCCATTATGTATTTTTAGATTAAGCTTAAAGTCTCAAATGTTATTTTTCAAATTTTTACGTCCAATAAGATTTTACGACCTGCCGATAAGGGACCGTCGTCCATTTTTCTGTTATTTTTCCATGAACAGAGACATGTGCCTCACATGTGAGTTAATTTATAAGGGTATTTCAGATATTTCAATATATTTTCCAAAAGAAAAACTTAGGTACTCAATTGTTAAACAAAATAAATATGAATGCCTAATTTAAACTAAAATCAAAACCCATCTTCTTCATCCTCTCAATTTTTCCACCACCGACAACGCCGCCGCCTACCACCTAAACCACATGCATCTCCACCCTTTGCAATGATCTGAACCGGAAGAATAATAACTAAGAATTAATTGAGAAATCAAAGCAAGGAACCTGATGAAAATTTCTTGTACTCCTCGTCCTTATCCACCAAAAGACAAAACTATGTGACAAAAGAATATGGTGTCTTGAGTGGGGAACCATTATTCAACTTATCTACAAATATTCAAAACCCAAATCTTGAAACAAAATTATAACCAGAGCTATAACAATAGCTATAATTACCTAAAAGAGGAAAACAAAACCCATCTTCTAACCATATGTAATGGATCCAAATTTGATTTCAGATTTTAGTTTCTCCTTAATTTATATGTACAGCTTGGTGAAAGAGGAAAGACAGGTATTGGTTGTGGTGGTACGACGGTGGTGATCAAAATTTGGAGGAGAGACAGTGCGGTGGTAGTACGGCGTTGGAAGAACCATCACCGTTCCATATTCTCAAAAATCCAAAAAATAAATAAATAAATAAATCCTCTACATAATCATTCCAAAATCCAAAATCCATATCTCACCGCCACAACTCCTCTTCATACAGTCCGGCTCCTGTGCTGAACAGCCAAAGTTTCGCACGTGCGGGCCACGCCGAGGGCCGTTGATTTCATTTTTAGATGAATCGACGGCTGGGATTTAAAAGAGGGTTAAAATGGTACATATGTAATTCCCCTTAATAAATAATAATAATAACAAAAGGGGAACACGCAACCGTCACATCGGTTGGGTTACCGAGGTGAGAGAAAACGGCATAAAAGGCAAAAATGCACATTTCTACAAGAACACGTATTTTTGTGCAATGAACACATATTCTTGTATATATTTTGAACACATGTTTTTGTATATTTGTGATTAATGAACATGTAGTTTTTGTGCAGTGAACACATGTTCTTGTATATTTATGATTAATGAACATGTATTCTTGTGCAGTGAACATGTGTTTTTTATTATTGAACACATGTTTTTGTTCTGTGAACACATGTTCTTGATTAGTGAACACATGTTCTGTTATTCTGAACACTTCAATTTGAAATGGGAGATATTTTAGGGATCCTCATTTATCTTCTTGCAATTAAAAGTAAGAAAGAGAAAAGGGAAATTTAAAATTTCGTTACCCGTCAAAAAAAAAAAAAAAAAAAAAAAAGAGCTCAAAGTTTATCCCCAAATACCCCTTCTTTGATACAGTCGTTGCATCAAAAGTACAAAAATCAATGGCTGACAGCTTGGCCCGTATATACTGAACACTTCTTGTTCAACATAGGAGCCGGAGTGCTATTCATAACCACTCCGGCTCCTACGCTGAACAAGAATTTTCAGTATATGCGGGCCAAGCTGTCAGCCATTGAATTTTGTACTTTTGATCCAACGGCTGTATCAAAGCAGAGGGTATTTAGGGATAAACTTTGAGCTCTTTTTTTTGCGGGAAAACGAAATTTTTTTAAATTTTCCTTTTCTCTTTCTTACTTTTAATTGGAAGAAGATAAATGAGTATCCCTAAAATATCTCCCATTTCAAATTGAAGTGTTTAAAATAACAGAACATGTGTTCACTAATCAAGAACACGTGTTCATAGAACAAAAATATGTGTTCACTAATCAAGAACATGTGTTCACAAAACAAGAACATGTGTTCACTAATCAAGAACATGTGTTCACGGAACAAAAACATGTGTTATCAAGAACATATGTTCACTGCACAAAAACACATGTTCACAGAACAAAAAATGTGTTCAAAAATCAAGAACATGTGTTAACTGCGCAAAAATATGTGTTCACAATATACATCAACATGTGTTCATTGCACAAAAACATGTGTTCTTGTATAAAGGTGCCTTTTTTCCTTTTCTTCCGTTTTCTCTCACCTCGGTAACACAACCGATGTGACGGTTGCGTGCTCCCTTTTTTTAAGTATTTATTTGTGAAATTACATATGTACCCTTTTAGCCCACTTTTAAATCGCAGCCGTCGATCCATTTGAAAAATGAAATCAATGGCCCTCAGTGTGGCCCTCTTTTATCCCTCTTCATAACCACTCTAAAATCCAAAAAAAAATACCCCGGCTCCTATGCTGAACAGATTTTGTTCAGTATATGCGGGCCAAACTGTCAGCCGTTGGATCTTGTACTTTTGATTCAACGGCTGGGTGTGATGCAGGGGTATTAAACGATAAAATTGTTTGGCTGTCACTTTAGGCGAAAAAATGAAATTTCAAATCTCACTTTTCTCTCTCTTTTACTTTTATTTGGTAGAAGATAATTTCATATCCCTAAAATCTCTCCATTTTCCTCTCTTCCCTTCTCTCACTGGTTCATCATCTTTCTTCCTCTCTCTTTCGTTGTCTTTTTTTTTTTTTTTTGTGTTAAAGAACAGATCTATTCAATAGAAAATTATAAAGTAACGTTGGAAGAATATATAAATAACACTGAATGGAAAAGATTCAGAGATTTTATTGACAAAAACGGTGTCCCTCACGATGGCCACATAATTTCGCTGAATGGAAAAGATTCAGAGATTTTCTCTTGTAAAGCTAAACCTTTTTTGGCAAAATGGTTGTTCTTTGTGATAAATCAGGAAATTGTGAGTTTTTTATTTTGTTTTATAAATGACATTGTTATTTTTGTTGTTTATCGTGTTATTTATTCCTAATATATGGAGTTTATCATGAAACAGAGTTGGAAGAATTCAAAGATAAGCACAATGAGCAGAATGTTCAGAATGCTCGTGTTCTATGACAGAAAACCTATTTTGTATGTCAGAACATGTGTTTTTTTCGACAGAACACCAGTTCTGCTAAAAAAAACAAGTGTTCGATATATCAAGCATGAAGGGTAAACAATTTATGCAAGAAGGTTAAAAAGACAGCATGCAGGGGCCAAGAATATTAGGGAGTGAGTAGAAGAGGCAGAAGACACTTCCTACCTAGATGAAGAAAACATTCATCTTAGACTTTGAGTATTAGATATCTTAAATATGTAGCTTGTTGGTGTAATGTTTTTTTTTTTGTAATGTAAACATGTTTTAATAGTGTGAACACATGTTCTTGTGCAGTGAACACGTGTTCTGGTATTCTTAACACATGTTCTTGTACTCTTAACACATGTTTTCCAAAATATTCATTTCTTCGGGAGTGAACTCCTAAAATTGTTATTTTTATTCCATATGAAAGATATGTATCATAGTTCTTGATTTAAAATTTTAATCCATCTTTATGAAGACTCGAAAGTTTTAATTGGATGAAGATAAATGAGGATTCCTAAAATATCTCCCATTTCAAATTGAAGTGTTCAGAATAACAGAACATGTGTTCACAGAACAAAACATGTGTTCAATAATCAAGAACATATGTTCACTACACAAAAACACATATTCATTAATCACAAATATACAAGAACATGTGTTCACTGCACAAAAACACGTGTTCATTAATCACAAATATACAACATTTATTTACTGCCCAAAAACATGTGTTCACAATATACAAGAACATGTGTTCATTGCACAAAAACATGTGTTGTTGTAGAAATGTGTCTTTTTGCCTTTTCTGCTATTTTCTCTCACCTCGGTAACCCAACCGATGTGACGGTTGCGTGTTCCCCCGCCCTTTTTTATTTGTGAAATTACATATGTACCCTTTTAACCCTCTTTTAAATCGTAGTCGTTGATCCATCTGAAAATGAAATGAACGGCCCTCGGCGTGGCCCGCACGTACGGAACTTTGGCTGTTCCACACAGGAGCCGGACTGAAGAAAAAAAACCCCAAAACTTTATAGTAAAATTTTAATTCCAAAACTCAATTTTGTTGTAAACCGCATACAATTTAGACGTTGTTTAGTACTTTTAAACTGAATAAAGAACACTTGAGATGCAAAGTTATAATTTTGGATGTAAAGTTTTAATTTTTTTAAAATTATTTTGTGGTTATTATTAGGTTGTATTTCAACATTTGAAACACTATTTAAGAATTGAGAATTTGAGAAGTTTGGATCTGAACATATTACGGGGAGATGGGTTGGTGAAAAGATATCGGTGGTGGTTGGCGGTGGCGCGGTGGTAGAGGAAAAAGAGGAGAGGATGAAGATGGAGAAGATGGGTTTAGATTTTTTATTTTTATTTTTTTAGTTTAAATTGGTTATTCATATTTATTTTGTTTACCAATTGAGTACCTAAGTTTTTCTTATGCAAAATATATTTAAATGACCGAAATACCCTTATAAATTACCTCAAATGTGAGGCATATGCCTCTGTTGACGGAAAATAAGAGAAAATGGACGAAGTCCCTTATCGGCAGGTCATAAAATCATATTGGACGTAAAAATGTGAAAAAAAACATTTGGAACTTTAAGCTCAATCTCAAAATACATAATGGACTAAATAGGCGGTTTTGCCATTATACAAGTGGAATTAATTCAAGATCGTTATAAGAAGGAAATTACTCTTATTTTTTATTCATTAATCTATGCGAAAGTCCAAAAATAAGCCTTAAAAATTATGCAATGGAGGAATTATGTAGTAAAGTTGAAATTACAATGCATAAACCCCTCTCTCATTTTTCTGTTTTTTGACAGAAGCCCCACGCTAAATGGGTAAAAAATTGTCTGTCCATATTTTATATCCCATTTTCTTTGAGGGTTCCATTAATTCTTTTAGAATATAATTTTTTTAATTAAAAATTAACACCAATAATTTTTTTATTGATTGGATATAGAACTTGACATAGAATGAGGATAGACGATTTTTACCACCCTAAATATCCCGGTTGAACCTTTATTGTTTAAAATGGTCTATTTTGCATTTCTTAAAAAAAATGGTCTATTATGCCATTTTTTTCTTTTCATTTTAAAAATTGTGAACATGAAACCCCAGTCCGGCTCCAGTGCTGAACCCCCAAAATTCCGCACCTGCGGAACCCTCCTAGCCGTCGGATGAAATTTTGAACGGTCCAAATCTGGAGAGAGAAAAGTTGCGGCTGACAATAAAAAATAATAAAAAAATAAATGTTATATAATAAAATGGTACATATGTAATTTTACAAATAAATGTTTGGATTACCGAGGAGGAGAGAGAAAAGTTGCGGCTGAACAAAAACGCATGTTCTTCTTTAGAGAACACATGTTTTTTGTTAGAGAACATGTGTTCTCTAACCAAAAACATGTGTTCTCTAAAGAAAGAACATGCGTTTTGTTCAGCCCGCAACTTTCTCTCTCCTCCTAGAACAAAAAAGTAACACGCAACCGTCACATCGATTGGGTTCTAGGAGGAGAGAGAAAAGTTGCGTGCTGAACAAAAACACATGTTCTTCGTTAGAGAACGCATGTTCTTTAACCAAGAACGCATGTTCTTTAACCAAGAACATGTGTTCTCTAACGAAGAACATGCGTTTTTGTTCGATGCAATTTTTCTCTCCTCGAAACAAAAAAGTAACAAGCAAAGTTTATCCCTAAAATACCCCCTATTTTGATACAATCGTTGGATCAAACAGTATAAAATCCAACGGCTGAGATCGTGGCCCGCACCGTGCGGAATTTTCAGGGTCCGCATAGGAGCCATGGTGATGAAACCCTAGTTGCCTATGAGTCCACGACTATCACATAGTATTGCACTGCAGCCCACGCGAACCACGCAGTACTGATTGTACAAGCTATGATGAGATGGGTCTGGACTATGAGATGATGGTGACATAACTTTTGCTTTTATAGCGTTTTATATATTTTTTCTATTTGCGTTTTTTTGGTCATCCAACCTCGTATTTATGGAGTTTTGAAGGGTTTTGAGAAAATTAGCCATACAAGTAAGTAGTAATGAACTTTTTTTTTTTTGTTAAAGAAAACAATTATTGGGTAGAACTATCAAACTCGAAACTTATTATTGCTAGTCAAGAGTTTTGTGTCAAATACAGTAGTCTTCATTGACACAAGACAAATAATGAATGTTATGAGTTGGAAATTAAATGAGCATTTTGGTACACTGAATTTTTCTACAGTTTTAGATGTTTATTGGACGACCCATCATGTCTATGAAAGCTTTTTCCTACAAATATTAAGCTATTTAAGATGCTGGCTCAGACAAAAGAAAATGCAAGATTTTGGTTCCATAGGATCAAACAATATAAGTTGGAAGTACATGATCAATTCTTAAATTTGTGTTAGAGTATAGTTGTGTCAACTACGACACGAGGCAAGTAATGAATGTTATGAGTTGGAAATTAAATGAGTATTTTGGTACACTGATTTTTCCTACAATTTTAGGTGCTTATTAGACGACCCATCTATCTGTTTATGATAGTTTTTTCCTACAAATATAAAGTAGCTCAGACAAAAGAAAATGCAAGATTTGGGTTCCATAGGAACAAGCAAGTTGGAAGTACAATTAGTGATCAATTCTTTAATTTGTGTTAAGAGTATAGTTGTGTCAACTACGATACGAGACAAGTAATGAATGTTATGAGTTAAAAATTAACACTATAAGAAAACAGTTAAATAGCGATCGAAATTTTCGGTCACAAATTTAACGACGGAATACCGACCGCATAGAAACTGAAAACGAATCGGTCGTTATTCCGTCGGCCACATCGGTCCCGTTGACCAAATTGACATGCCGTCGTTTTGTTCACCCTTAACGACCGAATACCGACGGATATTAACGACCGTTTACCAACGGAATATATAACGACCGAATACCGACGGAATACATAACGGTGTTTATTTGTATAGTAATAAATGAAGGACACAAAACGACGTCGTTTTATGAACGTTAACGACCGAATACCGACGGAATAACGTCCTTTATTTTTTTAAATAGCGGGGTTTTAAGGATATATAGAAATATTTTGCCTAATAGTAACTAAAATAGGGAGAGGGGGGGAAGGGGTATTATTGGAATTGTGGTGGAAATATTACTTTTTATTTGAGTTCTTTAATTTTTCAAAATGTTCTAAACGACTTATATTGAGGAATGGAGAGAGTACGTACTTGTCTCCACATGCAGTCACATATGATCATTCAATAGATTGTACATATCAAATATTATGAGCCGATGACAACTTGCTCATTTATATAACTTGAATTTTCCTTTGTACACCTATATCCGTTAATGAGGGTCACACATATAGTGAATATATTGAATTGCATGTCTAGACTATGAGTAAGATAGTTGACTATTGTTGATTTTGACTTTTACATTGTACATTTCTTTTGGTTAATAAAAGTAATAGCAAGTATAGTAGTATGGCTAACTTATCTTATAGATAGACCGTTTACATTATAATTTGGAATAGTTTTTATATACTTAAGAAAGTAATTAACCGTAGATTTTTAAAAGGGAAAAAAAAACGTCAAGGAACTCTAGGATAAATATAATGCTATAAATACTATTCACTCCGTTCTAAATTGAAGGAATGAGGAAGTGAATATATATATATATATATATATATATATATATATATATCTTAAACAACAATTAAATGGGAATGGAGAGAGTACTTTTTCGTGATAAGCAATTGGTAGTACATATAATATGCCATGTCTTCTAGACTAGTCTCAATTATCCAAAAATATGACAATCAAATCCACTTTTTGCATTCGAGAAGAAAACATGTTAAAGGATTCGCATATTAAAGACAAGACAAATCTTGCACATCAAATCTTTTATAATTTCTTGTAATTTTTAGATACAATAATTGACTCTAGGCTAATTTGGCATCGCGCTTAAGGTGCCTTTCCTTTTTCTTTTCTTTTTTGGTACTACTAGAAGTTAGAATTCTAGGTTAAATATGCACAGAATTAGGCACAAGAGTTGATCTTTTTTTTTTCTTAGGAAAAACATTGATTCAATGAGTAGAAAAGTCTGTTAAGGCAACAAAGCTTTCAAGGCACAGAAGTCAACCTTAGGAGAAGTTTAAAGGAAATAGAAAAATAAGATTTTAATTCAAACTATTGGAGAAAAGTAACTCTCTAATGAAAGTAATTGACATCTTATACCGTCGAAGAAACGCTGCTGCCTTTGGGATACAATCCCCTAGATCTCACTAAAGTTTTTATTACTACAAAACAATACAAATAATAAAATGAACTTCGGGCTATGGGCTATGGGCTATGGACTTGGGACTGTTTATTGGTAAACAAACTACCCATTGCTTCTGATAGACTGAAATAAAAAGGAGTCCAATATCAAGAGCCCAACTCTCCTTTTATTTTCTTGGTCATACATTGCTGCTTCCCCTTTCACTTATTCCTCAGCTTTGCTCAAGTCAGGAAGAAACCATGATCAAAATTTCTCAACAACCCCCTCAAGCTGGACCTTTGTAGAGGTTGAAAAGTCCTAAACTCTGGATGCGAAACTGAAGCCTGCTAGAGTGTAATCCTTTGATAAATATGTCTGCCAATTGTCTATAAGTGCTGACTGGCAAAGGTTTGAAGATGTTTGCTTCCCATTACCACATGATAATCTATGTCAATATGCTTGGTTCTTTCATGGAAAAACGGATTCTCTGCAATGTGGATTGCACTAGCACTATCACATAACAAAGGGACAGTTCACTATAAGAAAAATGCCTATTCGCTACGGATATTAGCTACGGAAGATTTTCCATAGTTAATGTTTCTAAATTAACTACGGAATCGCTACGGAAAATTATCAATAGTTGTTCCATAGCACCACCGTAGCAAAATTGGCGGGTTTTTTTTGCGGGTTAAACTTATCATGTGTAGCTACGGAATTGCTACGACTACGAGGATTTTATTGGCGGGAATATTGGCGCTAAATTATTTTTTCGTTTGCTACGGAATTATATGAACTTTTATTAATTATTTTTGTGTGTCCTTCAGTAGCTATTCCGTAGCTACCTCTGCTACAGATTAGCTACATATGTTTTTCGATGTTATATTTTTTATTTCCGTAGCGGGCTCTGTTACCCAACAAAAAAAATTAACTAATTAAATAGTTCACAAAAATAATATCTTAACTAAAATAGAAAAGAAATAAAATCCACGTGATTTTTTTTTTGTGGGTTAAACTTATTATCCGTAGACGAAATTGCTACGACCACGTAAATTTTATTGGCGGGAATATTGGCGCTAAATTTTTTTTTTCTTTGCTACGGAAATTCCATAGCAAATGTATATTAACTATTCCGTAGCTACTTCTGCTACCGATTAGCTACATATGTTTTTAGATATTATATTTTTCATTTTCGTAGCAAATCCATAGCGGGCTCTGTTACCCAACAAAAAAACTTAACTAATTAAATAGTCCCCAAAAATAATATCTTAACTAAAATAGAAAAGAAATAAATCCACGTGAATTTTTTACCAATTATTCGTAGCTACGGAATTGCTACGACCACGTGAATTTTATTGGCTGGAATATTGGCGCTAAATTATTTTTTCCTTTGCTACGAAAATTCCGTAGCAAACGTATATTAAGTTTTATTAATTGTTTTTGCATGTCCGTCCGTAGCTACATCTGCTACAGATTAGCTACATATATTTTTTATATTATATTTTCTTTTATTTCCGTTGTAAATCCGTAGCGGGGTTTTATACCAAAAAAATAAAATTAACTTAACTAAATAAATATTCCCCAAAAATAATATGTTAACTAAAATAGAAAAGAAATTAAAAAACCCCCCAATTCTTAAAACTCCCACATCTCGTAGATGTCAAATCCCGTATACCCCAAATCCCTAACCCCAATTTCGTTCGATTTCCGGTGACCACCACAGGCGAGTTCCGCGACCATCAATGATGAGTTTCTTCTTTCTCTGTCTATTACTACTTTTTGTACCCTATGTAGCTACTGTTGTAAATTCGCATCACTATGAAAACATAGATAATGTTTTCTCTGTAAATTCGCTACTGTTGTACTTGGTTAATGTTTTTTTTGTAGCAATCTATCAAGGAGATGATACCTAGTAGGTTGATAGGCCAATTGTTTTTCAGATTTGTTGTACATTTTGGTCCCTAAAGAACTACTAATTTTCTTATATATTGATAAAAATCCAAAAATGCCTATTTAATGCATTGAAGCAGTACAGTTCGAAAATAGAAAAGAAAGTAGTATCTTTCAGAGTAGTGGGCCTCTCCTCATTTAACAAGTTTTTCTCAAAGCTTCGTTATTAATTGATGTTCTTTTCATCGAAAGCCCTCATTTAGAGATATATAATCTTTTGCAGGCGCAATTTGTTAGCTCTACTACGGCGTTGTGGTACGGATGCCATTCAGGATTTTTTTGGGAGTGGGGACTATTCAGTAGGCTTGGTGAAGGTGAAATACTATTTAATAAAAGACACATCTTTGCTGTGCCGTAATTAATTCAGGACCTTGATGGGTTTGTTTCAATATGAGATATGATAAAGTGTTTTCCACATGTTAAGTCGTCGAGTTCTTGTATCATTAACGGAAAGACATATAATTGAATGTTAAATGCTTGTAATTACTGCTGAATTTTGGATTTGTTGGTAGTATTTATGCAAATTTTTGCATTTTGCAGCATGTATCTGCAATTTTCAACATGTATTTATGCAAATTTTTACATTTTGCAACATGTTCCTGCAATTTTCAGCATTATGCAAATTCTGCATTTTGCAGCATGTTTCTTCAACTTTCAGCATATATTTGACATTCTTCGTTCATTTTCTGCTTGATTATGGCATTTTCAGCTTGTTTCCATCATTTTCTCTCATTTTTTGAGCCTGTTCCTGTCATTTTCAGCCTATTTCAGCTTGTAATTAATGCTGTTTTTTTTTTTTTTTTGGTAGTGAACTGAAGATGGGTCTTGCTAATTTTTGCCAGCCAATAGGAAATCAAACGAGGCACTTTTTCACACATCTGCAGGTAATATGGCTTGACTCTCTTTGTTTGAGGTAAACTTTGGTTAAGTTTGTTGTTAAATTTGTTTTGACGTAGTTGGTGTAGGAAAATATTTTCTAATTGTAATGTTTACCTTTCAAGAAGGCAGCCAATAGTTTTATTTTGCTGCATTTCTCCTCATTAAACTTTCATCTGGGATCTCCTTTCTTTAATTTGGTATAATAGGTAGACTTTGTTCCGTAATTTGCAACTGCTTGAGACTAAGTCACATGCATATTTCACTGGGTTGTAATTAGTGTTGCACTTAGTTATGGATATGCAATCTATTAGCAAAATGATTTCAATATGAGCTATGATAAAGTGTTTTTTCACATGTTAATTTATTACTAGATATGTAGATGTCAGCTTTGGCGATCAAGTTTCTTTTATTATTTAGTACTCTATAAATCTCTTGCTTGTCAAGTCATTGTTGTCTTTTGTAATGGAAAAGGCAACCAACTAAAGTAATCCTAGCTCATTACTACGCTTCTCTATGTACTTTTGCTAAATCCTAGCTGTGAACTTCCTCTTACTTTATTTTGCTAAATAATTAGTTTCTGAATTGTTTATGCTGTGAACTTCCCATTTTTCTGATCTCAGTGGTCTTTTTTAGCCCTTATTTTTTGTTTCATGCTGAACTGATATGGCAACTATTTTCCTCTAGTGGACATCAATTTTAGTTGGACCTCTAAGGAAAGATGCTGCTTACAATTTCAAATCATAGAGATGCAAAAGCAAATTCTTGAGTTGAGCAATGTGAGAGTTCCCGTTGATTTTGGATTGCTGGACAGCCATGATGACAGTCATGACGATGACGGTGATGAGTCCATGGATGACTTAGACGACACCATCGTTGCAGATGATTACCACATTTAGATGATAGTCGTTACCTTGAAATGATAAAAAAATATACTATGTTTTTTAATTGGATTGTTTTAAATTTGTTGCTTGGATGTTTTAAGTTTGTTGTTTAGATTGTTTTAAGTTTTCAACTTGAACACTTTGATTGTATTAGGCTTTTGGCTTGGATTGTTTTAAGCTTTTTGTTTGGATTGTATTAAGTATTTGACTTAAATCGTGCTTAAGTTTTTTGGCTTAGTTGGCTTGATTGGTTAGCTTAAGGCAGATTGTGCATATAAATTGTTTGGTATCATTTCTATTTTGGCAGGGAGCTAGTAGCATATATACATTTTCTGGTAAAAAACGTATCTAATAGCTACAGATTAGCTACAGAACTAATTCTATTTTATATTATTTAAATGAATATTTCTGTAGCTGAGCTGTAGCTAGTATTTTAATAAATATTTCCGTAGCAAATCCGTAGCCAACAATTAAATTAAATTAAATTATTCTGTAGCTAATCCGTAGACAATAAAATTTATTATTAAAAAATAATTAAATACCGTAGTTCTTCCGTAGTTAAATTAAAAAATATTCCATAGCTAATCCGTAGCAGGTTAAATTTATTTTTTAAAAAACAAATAAATATCGTAGCTCTTCCGTAGTGAAATAAAAAATATTCCGTAGCAAGCTAAATTTAAAAAAAAATACCGTATTTCTTTCGTAGTTAAATTAAAAATATTCCGTAGCAAATCCGTCGTTACTATACCCATTTTTAAGTGACCCGGGTGAAAATTAACTACGGAATTTCCGTAGCCACTTAGCTACAGACTAATATTTCGTAGTTAATTTAATTTAGCGACGCAAATATTGCTACAGGTTTTTTTCCGTAGTAATTTTGTAGCTGATGGTGTATTAGCTATGGTTTCGCTACGGAATCGACCGTAGCGAATATGCATTTTTCTTGTAGTGGTTTGGCATTGCTTGATCCCTAAGTCTCCAAGCAGATAAAAAAAACCATTGGATTTCACATGTTGCCATAGCCATGACCATATATTCAACTTCTGCTGAGCTTCTGGACACTGTAGTTTGTTTCTTAGACTTTCAAGAGATAAGTGAACTTCCGATGTCCAAAAGCTTTTGAGATTTAGAGAAATTTCAGCAGAATAGAGAAGTCCTTGTCCAAGAGCTACCTCCAAATATCTCAGCAGTTTGCTAACAACCTTTTGATGAAAAATAGTAGGACTATAAAGAAACTGATTGAGTTGTTTCACATTGTATGCAATATCTGGCCTTGTGATAGTAAGATAGAACAATTTTTCAATGACTCTTCTGCACTTAGTAACATATGGGAAATGTGTTCAATCTTTGGGATAGTATTTAGCTGCAGGATCTATGGGAATTAGGCTAGGACTGCTATCAAGAAAACCTTCATCCTTTAACAAATCTAGCACATATTTTCTCTGAGACAATGTTATACCTTTTTCAATCGTAGTAATTTCAATCCCAAGAAAATACTTCAATTCCCCAAGTCTTTGATTCTGAATTCTTGAGAAAAGACTTGACTGCAACAATCTCTAAAAGTATATCACTGACTAAAATCAAATCATAGTAATTTCAATCCCAAGAAAAGACTTGATTGCAACAATCTCCGAAAGTGTATCACTGACTAAAAGCAGATCATCAACATAGACTAAGAGTGCAATAAAAGAAGTGGAAGTTTGCTTGATAAACAAGTTGTAGTCATGCAAGGATTGATGAAACCCCTGTTTAAGAAATGTAGTGTTTAGAGAGGTGTTCCATTCCCTACTTGCTTGCTTCAAACCATAGAGTGATTTCTTCAGTTTACAAACTTGCCCTAACAAAACTCCTGGCAAACCAAGAAGAGGTTGTGTGTGTGTGTGTGTGTGTGTGTGTGTGTGTGTATACATATATATATATATATATATATATGTCCTCGTGGAGGTCACAATGCAATAAATCATTGTTGATATCCAGTTGATTCCCTGAATACAACAACAAACAACCCCAAATGCTATATATATCAAATGAGAACCAAGACATATCATCTAATAACTCCCTCAAAGCATAAAAGACTAAGAATAAAGGGATGAGGTATAAAATAGGGGCTTTCATCACAAGGATCAAATCATTAAGCTCTCTAAAAAAACTTGCTCATAAGATCAAAACAAGTAAAGAGCAACATGTTATAAGCATCAATGTGCCCCTTTAACATAAGCAATTCATACAAGGCAATTGAAATTGTAAGAACAACAATTGCTATGCTAAGGGTACACATAGGATAACAAAGGGAAAGATACATTCAAATGAAATGAAATACAAGGAAATATAAAGACATTGAGTTCAGAAATTATCATTGATTTGAAGAGTTTCTTCTTGCACTTTGAGTTCCTTCAATGAGTTCCTTTGAGCTTCTCAATCTTCTTCATCATTGACATCCTTTTGGTGAAGCTTCAACATTTGGTGGATTTTCTTCCTTGTTACCAACTTCTTCACCCAAATCATCATTGTCTTCAATATCCATACCACTTCATTGACTCTTATTTCTGAAGGGATTCATGGGCAGAAACGCATTCTAAACACCCATGAATCCTCCCATGAAGGATCCGCTCATACTATGGGAATAAAAAATTTGACGAAAAGGACTTACATTTATCGTTAATGGTTTCTAATTTCGGGTGTAAAGATGCAACCACCAAAAGTCCTCCCTTGTGGAATTACTCTCTACCGGTATCCACACGACGAAACAAGCAGTGACTGCTACCTCTTCGTTTTCTAAGTTTCAGGAATCTAGAGAGAAATGAGGCAGAAATCTAATTTCGGGTGATAGGGTTTTTGCAGCTATCCGAAATCTAACACTAGGGTTTCAGCCAAAAGAGATTATATAGGCGTGAGAGTTTGTTCCGAAAACCAACTCCCACGTACTGTCATCCTCTTCTGGTAGTGGGAGTCTTTATCGCATAATAACTCCCACGTAATCTCAGCGAAAACCAAATACCAAAAATGCCTCTCCTTAATCTCTAATTCGAATAATAACATTTTATTATTCTCAGAAATATAAATGTCAGATACAATGAACCTAGACATATTCTAGATTCATTGAATCTGGACATGAAGCTATTTAACTCGTCTATAGGTTTATATCACAATGGCAATGAAAACACACTTAGTAGTAGTATGTGTTCAAAAATCACAAGAGGTCCCTAGCAGGACATTGTGACTACCCAGAGTGAATGAATGTATAAGGCATGGTACTTGTCACCCTTATAAAGCTTAATTGTATTTATGCTCGATCTCCAGGTAGACTGTTCCAACAAATAGTATTTAATAACCACTTTATTAAATACGTTTGAGCACGGCCATGCATTTAAACAGTCTTCCCTATCGAGGGGCTCATGTATATCTCTCTCTAATAAGATAGGGACAAATCCCTTACCATGCCTCTCAAATTCAAGCCATGATAGGATACTACATCCGATCATCAGTCGTATTAATTACTCGATTAAAAGTAACGTCCGACTGAGTCAAAACGTAGCTCCATTCAAGCTGGAAACGATGAAGACATAAGGTCTAAGGATTCCAAATAGTATTGAGGAAGTAATACGTATGACTAAAGAACCATGAAGTATTACTTCTCTAACGGATCACGTCCGATACAATGTATTCCAATATATTGCATCTATGATATGATTTGTATCCATTACACATGATCAGTAAAACATAATCATCAATCATACATCATACTAGTTTTATTCATTGTAAAGAACATTACATAAAACTAGGGACAATCAGAATAGTAATTGCATAAGCTAATGAGTTTTACTATCAAATCACATATTTGATGTTCAAAAGCAAAATTAACTATTTAAATGACATGCTCAAAATATATAAAACGTACAACATATGCTAATTGTCCTAGGGCACTACTAACAATCTCCCACTTGCCCTAGGTCCAATCATACATGATCCTCAATCCCATTGACCTAGTATGACTCTCATGTTTAGGTTGCGGGAGTGGCTTGGTCAATGGATCTGCAATGTTGTTGCCTGTATGAACTTTGCAAATTTTAACGTCTCCTCTATCAATGATCTCTCTAATTAGATGGAAACGCCTGAGAATGTGTTTGGATCGTTGGTGAGATCTAGGTTCCTTAGCTTGTGAAATGGCACCAGTATTATCACAATAAAGGTCCACTGGGTTCATAATGCTAGGGATGACACCTAATCCATCAACGAATTTCCTGATCCAAACAGCTTCTTTAGTTGCTTTAGAAGCAACCACATGCTCAGATTTTGTTGTAGAGTCGGCTACGGTTTCTTTCTTTGAGCTCTTCCAGCTCACAGCGCCTCCATTGAAATAAAACACAAAACCTGATTGCGATATAAAATCATCTACTCGGTCTGGAAGTTTGCTTCTGTGTAACCATTTACAACCAGACTTCCTTCCTGACCTCAGTAAACTAAGAACATATCTTTAGTCCTTCTCAGGTACTTAAGAATGCTTTTGACTGCAGTCCAATGTGACTCTCCAGCGTCCGATTGATATCTGCTAGTCATACTTAATGAGAATGAGACATCCGGGCGAGTGCATAGCATGTCATACATAATAGACCCAATGGCCGAAGCATATGTGATCTTACTCATGCGCTCTTGTTCTTCCTTTGTGGAAGGTCCTTGAGTTCTGCTGAGTTTAATGTCGTGTGACATGGGCAAGAATCCCTTTTTGGAATCTTGCAAACTGAAGCGTTTCAATACCTTGTCAATGTATCCACTATGGCTTAGGCCAATCATTTTGTTGGATCTATCTCTATAGATCCTTATACCCAAAATGTAGTTAGCCTCGCCTAAGTCTTTCATGGAAAAGCACTTCCCCAACCAAGCTTTTACGCTTTGTAATGTGGGGATGTCATTTCCAATTAGTAAGATGTCATTCACATAAAGCACAAGGAACACTACTGCATTATTAGTCACTTTCTTACAAACACAAGGCTCGTCTTCGTTTTTGATGAAACCGAATTCTTTAATTGCTTCATCAAAGCGACGATTCCAACTTCGAGATGCTTGATTCAATCCATAAATGGACCTTTGAAGCTTACACACTTTGTTAGGATTTAATAGATCAACAAACCCCTCATGTTGTGTCATATACACATCCTTAAAAAGATTTCCATTAAGAAACGCAGTCTTAACGTCCATTTGCCATATCTCATACAGATAATCTTCCGCATTGAAGAATTTGTTTTTTCAAAAGCAGATTCCTCATTTCTGTTCTTCAACACTGTTTGTGAGTTTGTTTTTTGTTTTGATTCTGAGATTACTAGTCTTTTGTTAGTTCCTTTGTGGTTTTTTCTCTCAGAATTAGCATTTATGAAGCATTATACTGCTTCGATTCCAGTTTTTTTTTATCTTGGTTTGAACTTATTGACTAGTAGCTGTCAATTAGGTGCTTATTTCTTGACATTTTGATTGTATTTGCACTATTTCTTATTGTGCTTTGGTATTACTGGACTGAGTAGTAAGTGAAATAGATTAGCTGATTTTATTTTTTATTTTTTTGTAATTCTCCTCTTTCTTTGTTGATCTGTGTATATCACATATCAATATGGATGATATGATTGGAAATGTGCCTATGGTGGAAATACCGGTTACACACCTCTTTTATGTTCATCCAAATGAAAATCCTGGTCTAAAACTCTGTACCAAGATCCTTACTGGTGCTGATAACTATTTTGGTTGGAGGAGAGCTGCTAGAAGAACTCTCATCACTAAAAATAAACTATGTTTCATAGAAAATGTACCAGGTTTTGACATACCTAAATCTGGAGAGCCTTTGTATCATGCTGGGGAACAAGCATATCAAATGGTGTTCACTTGGATAGTGAACAATGTTAGTGAGAGCATAGGACCTAGCATACAACTATTAACTACATCAAACCAAGTATGGAGAGATCTGGAGGAAAGATATCAGTGTGGGGACTTGTATAGGTATTCAAGCCTATTAGAAGAAATATATGCCCTTAAGCAAGGAACAAGTACAGTGACAGAATATTACACTCAGTTAAGAATTCTTTGGGATGAGTTTCTGATGATAAGGCCATCACCACAATGTACCTGTGGGCTATGCATCTGTGGTGGATTAGGGGAGTTACAAAAATTTCATGATCTAGATTTTGTTGTCAAGTTCCTTAAAGGATTAAATGACAACTTCTCT
The DNA here is from genome assembly GCA_026122235.1 of Vinca minor. NCBI lineage: Eukaryota > Viridiplantae > Streptophyta > Magnoliopsida > Gentianales > Apocynaceae > Vinca > Vinca minor. The sequence goes on from JAOCZM010000235.1 coordinate 312,294, forward strand.
ACTGTTAGATCTCATGAACTCATGAGAAAGCCTTCAATGATGCCTGTCAACATGAGAAGGAAAAGGCTTATGCAGCCAATCAGGGTGCACCTCAGGTGTTATGTAGTCAATCAGGTTCTAACAAAGTTGATTGTGGTTCAACATCAACCAATCAATCAGTTATTGAGCATGGGCATGTGAATGCTGTTGGAGGCACATATCAGAGAGAAAACTTCAATAGGAAGTCATTAATTTGTAGCTACTGTGGGAAGCAAGGTCATACAGTGAAAAAATGCTGCAAAAAGCATGGTTATCCCCAAAATAATCATTATAAAGGACAATCTAGTATTCCACCATCTCCAGGTGTAGGAATATTAGGAGTTAGACTTTATTCCTACAATAACAATGTACCTATGAACACTTATAGATCTATCAATTCATCAGAAATTGGATCAGGACATGTTGGTACTTATGGAGGTTATAGAGGGCAAGTTGCTGGCTATAATAGAGGATATGGTCAATGTTATAGCACTCATAACCTAAATAACAATGATGTACCTTTTACAGGCTTCACAGCTAAGCAACAACAGCACTTGGAGCACATGATCTCCAAGCTACAAAACCAAAACTATATGCCATCAGTAGCCAATGCTAGTGAGAATAAGTATGCTACTGTGAGTGCTACTGTTGGGGAATTGGCAACATAATACCAGGCTGAGTGCAATGCATTGCAAGAATATTTTGATGCCAATGCAGCCTCAGCAGGTATTCCTTTCATTCCTGATAAAAACACTTGGATTGTTGACTCAAGTGCTTTAGATCACATTGTTGTGACTGATGAACTCTTTACTTCTTACAAAAACATCTCACACACATATGTGAACCTACCAAATAAATGTACTATACCTGTACATAAAAAAGGAACCATCAAGCTCACTCCTACTATTACACTCACTGATGTTCTTTTTGTGCCACTTTTTAAATTCAACATCATCTCTGTGTCTAAGCTTCCAGCTCAAAATTCCTGTTCAGTAACTTTTGTCACTGATCATTGCGATGTTCAGGACCAAACTACCAAGCAAATAATTGGGACAGCTAGAGGATGGCATGGCCTCTACCTGTTTCAGTTGGAATCTCATATTGTTCCTACTTTTATTTCTTGCATAAATAATGTAGTGATTCCTATCACTTTGTCTGAGGTTTCTTCCTTATTATGGCATTATAGGTTAGGACATTTGGCCACTGCTAGGCTACAAAATATTAAGAATTTACCTTCCACTTCTAAATGTAAAGTTTCTGATCATTTGGCACATTGTACTGTTTGCCCAATTGCTAAGCAACATAAACTTCCTTTTTCTCTTAGTCAATCAAAGTCTCTTTCCATTTTTGACTTGATACATGTAGACATCTGGGGTCCTTTTAAGGATCCTACTGTGTATGGTCACAGATATTTTCTCACTATAGTTGATGATCACTCTAGGTATACTTGGATTTATTTGTTACTATCTAAGTCTGAGGCTAGAGAGACTCTAAAATTTTTTTGTACTTATTCAGTTACACAATTCAATCAGCATGTTAAAATTGTAAGAAATGATAATGGTGGAGAGTTTAACATGCCAGAATTCTTTTCTACAAAAGGTATTATACATCAGACAACTCGTGTCTACACACCAGAACAAAATGGGCTTGTAGAAAGGAAGCACCAACACATACTCAATGTTACAAGAACACTTAGGCTACATTCTAAAATTCCTATTTCATATTGGGGGCATTGTGTGAGTCATGCAGTTCACTTGATCAACATTACTCCAACACCTGTTCTTAGACATAAAACTCCTTATCAAATGTTATATCAGAAGCTACCTGCATATGCTCATTTGAAGGTTTTTGGATGTCTAGCATATGCATGTGTCTGTAGAACAAGGAAGAAATAAGTTTGATCCTAAGGGGAAAACAATGTGTTTACTTAGGGAATTCTTCCACAACAAAAGGGTTCATTCTACTAGACAGTGATACAATGGATTTATTTGTATCCAGGAATGTAATCTTCATTGAGCATGTGTTTCCTTTTTCTGATCCTTATGTTTCTTCTAAACACCACAGTGATCCTTCTCATTCTTATCATGAAGATTTAAAACCTATTTTTTCTAAACCTTCAATTGAGGCTTATTCACCCACATTGCAACATGAGCCTGTTGTCTTTCCTTCTTCCAATGGAATTCTTCCTAATGATGTTTCTGCTCATTCTTCTTCTGCACACTTACCTCAAACTAGAAAGTCTACCAGAATCACCCATCCTCCATCTCATTTGCAGGATTTTATTTGTCCTACATTTAATAAGACTTTTCCACATGCTCTTTCTAATGTTATCACTTATGATCTTCTTGACTCTAATCAACAAACTTTTGTATATGCTCTAAACATAGAACAAGAACCACAAGGTTACAATGAGGCTGCACAGTCCCAAGCCTGGAGGGAGGCTATGAATGCTGAAATAAGGGCTCTAGAAGATAACCAAACTTGGGAATTAGTTCCTTTACCTGAAGGGAAGCATCTCATTGGCAATAAGTGGGTTTTCAGGGTAAAATTTAAGTCTAATGGGGAGTTGGAAAGGTACAAAGCCAGGCTTGTTGCAAAAGGATACACTCAGCAAGCTGGCATTGATTACCTTAGCACTTTTTCACCAGTAGCCAAAATGACCTCAGTTAGAACTTTGTTGGCTTTGGCAGTTGCTAAAGGTTGATTAATACACCAACTTGACATCAATAATGCTTTCTTACAATGGTGAACTACATGAAGAAATCTATATGACACCACCACCTGGGTATGTCAGTCAAGATAGAAAGCTTGTTTGTAAACTTAAGAAATCATTATATGGCTTGAAACAAGCTAGTAGAGAGTGGAATGCTAAACTGACATCAGAATTATTGAAAGAAGGTTTTGTACAATCATGGCATGATTACAGTTTGTTTATTAAAAGGAATACAAGTACATTTATTGCATTATTGGTTTATGTTGATGATGTTATACTTGTTAGTGATAGCCAAAAGGAAATTGATTATGTTAAGTGTTTTTTACATAACCAGTTTAGAATCAAAGTTCTGGGAGAACCGAAGTACTTTCTTGGTATTGAGGTCATTAAAACCAAAGAAGGAATGATTTTGTCACAAAGGAAGTATGTTCTTGACTTATTGAAAGAAACTGGATATGCAGAATGCACACCTGTTAGTACTCCTATGGAAACTACTGTTAAGTACTCTCATCAAGATTCAGAACCTTTTTATGACATCACATCATCTAGAAGGTTGATAGGAAAACTGTTATACCTAACAGTAACTAGGACAGACATCTCTTTTGCCATACAACAACTAAGTCAATTTTTGGATAAACCAACTATTATGCATTGGAAAGGTGCACATAGAGTTCTTAGGTATATCAAAACAGCACCAGGACAGGGATTGTTGTATCCATCAGAAAATAACCTGGAACTTAAAGCATACACAGACAGTGACTGGGCTGGCTGTATTGAGACTAGAAGATTAGTCACTGGGATGTCTGTTTTTCTGGGTAATGCTTTGATCTCTTGGAGATCAAACAAACAGCCAATTGTGTCAAGAAGTTCAGCAGAAGCTGAATATAGGGCAATGGCTTTAACTACATGTGAAGTGCAGTGGATTGTAAATCTTTCACAGGATTTAGGAGTCATTCAAAGAAGGGTTGTTCCCCTATTTTGTGACAGCAAAAGTGCCTTGCACATTGCTGAAAATCATGTGTTTCATGAGAGGACAAAGCATGTTGAGATAGACTGTCACATTGTGAGAGAGAAGGCTTTGACAGGCTTGATCAAACCACTTCCAGTAAGCACTGAAAGGCAACTTGCAGATGCCTTTACAAAGCCACTTTCAGCATCAAGAATAAGGTACCTAAATCAGTGCTTGGGATTGTTTGATATGTTTGGTGTTCCAACTTGTGGGGGGCTGTTTAAGACAAGAGGAATTATGGAATTGCAAGTTGGAACAAGAAGCAAGAAATGGAATGATCAAAAGCAAGGCAAGGAAATCAGCATGGTTAATCAAATTAGCAAGAAATGGAAGAAGGAAGCAGTTAGACTAAAAGAATGATGGACTGAGGACTTTAGTCCAGAAGCCCAATGTGTATTTTTAGTCTGTTGACTAGTTGACCTGATATGTAAATATTGTAGATATTTTTGTTCTTTTTTTTGTAAACATTTCCCTTTTTAGATAGATAAAGGGATACAACTCAGCACAAGGAGCAGTTACAGAATAAGTGCCTCCATTAATGTATAAATAGCCATTTTCTGGTAATCAGTTAATTAATAAGAAAACAGAAAAAATTTTCCCCAAATAATTTCTCTCTCTTGCATTTCTTTTGCGCATTTTGATTGTTCAAATTCATGAATTGATTGAAGCTTTGATTTCAAAGATTATAATGTAAAATTTATTTTTATTTATAATTCTCGTAAGTTAAAATTAGAATTTTTTATTAAGATATGACTTTTTTTTCTTTATAAAGTTTTCTATTGTGAGTTTTTAATGTATTTACTTTGAGGTCTAATGGAGGTTAAAAAAGTAGAGGGATTGGGTCAAAGGAACTGCCTGGTTGGTGAGGCAACATTATCAAAACTTTTAAGTCTCAGGTTTGAATCCGTGCCCCCATCCCACACCTAAAAAAAAAAAAAAAAAAATAAAATTGAGGTTTTTTTTTCTTTATGTTTCTTATGTTCTCAACATTGAAATGAAATATATTATTTCCAGGATGAATGACTACGCAATATGGTGGCATACACAGAAAGGAACCGCATGTTCACTCATATATTTGTTTAATTTGTATTTTATTCTTTTTCAAAAAATAAAAATTTAAAATTTGTAAACAAAGAATGAAGATAGCAGTAGTGTTTTTGTGCATCTAGAGATATGTGGCAGTATTTGGACTTCAAAGATATGCTTATATTTGATTCGAGTAAAATTTATTATAATCACCTCTTGATTTATATGATCTTATATGTTAAATATTAACATATGAATGCAATATACGTTGGGGGATTAAAAATCGACTCGTGCCAATCTCTTTCCTATTAGTTGATTTTTTGTTGCTAATGTGTAATTTACTCATTGGTGAGTGATTAACATATATGATGAAAATAAGTTAACTACTCGATTCCTGGGTCCAACATTTTTTCTCATTCCTAAAAGTCAAAATTTTGATTCTTTGGTCAATTTCAGGATATGGTCTAATTTTAAATAATTGCCTAATGTTGAATGTCCCAAGTTATTTGGTCAAATTTTGAGTATACACTTAAACATGTTTGACAAAAGGGTGGGTTCTAGCAAGGGGTGAAAATCGGCTGTCCCCGTCTATTTAAAATTCTTATCCCAACCAATCAGAATTTTCTATGTTCTCCCAAATAGTTTTTTGTGTAGTCATTCATTCTCTGCCACATACTTCAATCTACACTAATAAACTAAAAACTACCATATCCAGCAAAAAGAAAAAACTCAAAAAACTGCCAAAAGGCGAAAGCTAAAAATGCATATCAGATTCAATATGGATTCAGAAACTTTCAAATATAGTGCTTCCATGAGTACCTTGTTCTTGTTCTCCTTGCTCCTTGGAAATCTCTTGATGGCTACTGCAGTTCTTGATAATTCGACGGACCTGGAGGCGTTGCTCCATTTCAAGCTCAGAATAACCAGTGATCGATTGAGTTCTCTTAGTTCCTGGAACAGGTCAGTGGATTTCTGCCAATGGTGTGGTGTTAAATGCAGCCGCCAACGCCAACGAGTTATAGGATTAAACCTTATGAGCCAGAAGTTAACAGGCAGAATATCACCATACATTGGAAACTTGAGCTTCCTTACCTCCTTGAATCTGGAGAATAATAGCTTCACTCAAATGATCCCATCCGAGCTTGGCCGTCTACGACGATTGAAATATCTACTGCTGCGAAACAATTCGATCAATGGTGAAATCCCTGCAAGTATATCAGGTTGTACTGAGCTTGTTCGGATCAGAATTTCTTTCAACAAGCTAGAAGGAGCATTTCCTCAGGAGCTAGTATAAATAATTTCACTGGTCATTATCCAAACTAGAATACTTAACAGCTAGTATAAATAATTTCACTGGTCATTTACCTTCTTCATTCGGAAATCTTTCATCTCTTATGATTTTCATTTTAACACTGAATAATCTTGAGGGTGAGATTTCACATTCATTTGGGCAGCTAACAAACTTAGAGGTTCTGGGATTGGGTGGAAACCAAATATCTGGCACCTTCCGTCCGTCCATCTTCAATATCTCTTCAATAACAATGATTGACATAGGAAACAACCAAATCAGAGGAACTCTTCCCTCAGATTTAGGTAACACATTACCTAATCTTGTTCATTTAAGCATTCTTGGAAACCTCTTTACAGGATCAATCCCTCTTCCATTGTCCAATGCATCCAACCTGGTATACCTTGACCTTGGGAATAATTCTCTTTCTGGAGAAGTGCCTAGTTTAGGGAAGTTGCATATGCTTTCTGAGTTAAGCATGGAAGCAAATTTTCTAGGTAGAAATCAAGAAAATGACTTAAATTTCATCTCATCCGTGACAAATGCAACTAACCTGAAATTATTGGCGTTAGATGGTAATAATTTTGGAGGGAGGCTGCCTGAAGCCTTTAGAAATCTGTCAAGCGGTCTTCGATGGTTATCTCTAGCAAATAATCATATAAGTGGAAGCATTGCAGCTGAAATTGGAAACATTTTCAACTTGCAAGTTCTTAGAATCGGGAGGAATCAATTCAAAGGTACAATTCCTGTTGAAATTGGACAGCTTCAAGACCTACGAGAACTAGATTTATCTGGAAACATGTTCTCGGGAAACATTCCACAATCTCTGGGAAATTTGAATCAGTTGATTGATATGTTCCTAAATTACAACCATCTAGATCATGAAATACCATCAAGTATTGGATATTGCAAAAATTTGCTTGTACTGGATCTTTCTCATAACCGCCTAAATGGGTCAATACCTAGAGAAATCTTTGGCGTCATTTCCTTGATCAGTATAGATCTTTCTGAAAACCAACTAGATGGTTCTCTTCCTCAGGAAGTTGGGAGTCTAGATAATCTTGGATACTTGAATATATCAGTAAATAACTTAAATGGCACAATTCCCTTGGTTCTTGGAAGCTGTATAAAATTGGAAGTTCTAATTATGGATAGAAACTTCTTTCAAGGTGCTATCCCTTCATCTTTCATTTCTTTGAGAGGACTACAAATTCTAGACCTTTCACATAACAATATGTCCGGCAAAATTCCTAGGTACCTTCTGGACTTCAATTTGCAACTTTTAAATCTATCGTTCAATGACTTTGATGGTGAGTTACCAGTACAAGGTTTGTTTAGTAATTCCAGTCTTGTATCCTTGACTGGAAACCCTAAACTCTGCGGAGGTGTACCTGCCCTACAGTTTCCTAAATGCAACTCGAAGAAACCTAAGACATCTGGGACAAGTTTAACCTTAAAGCTCGTAGTCTCAGTTATCTCTGGGTTGTTGGGGCTAGTGTTGGTCATTGGTTTTCTGTTTTTAATTTACTCAAAAAGAGAAAAGACCAAAACTTCTTCGGATTCATTTGGATACAGGGTCTTGAATGTTTCTTACCAACAACTTACCAAGGCTACTAATGGGTTCTCTGCAAACAATTTGATTGGACTTGGTGGATTTGGATCTGTGTACAAAGGAACTCTGGATCCTAATGGAAAACATGTTGCAGTTAAAGTGTTGAACCTCTTCCAGCAAGGAGCTTCAAAAAGCTTCGTCGCTGAGTGTGAAGCCTTACGAAGAATTAGACATCGAAATCTGGTTCAGGTGATAACTGCTTGCTCAGGAGTTGATTATCAAGGCAATGATTTCAAGGCTTTGGTTTATGAGTTTATGGCTTATGGTAGTCTAGAAGAATTGTTGCACTCAAATCCCAGAAAAGGTGTTATTGATGTCGAACCCCAAGAACTAAACCTTGTTCAGAGACTCAATATTGCTATTGACATTGCTTCTGCTATTGATTACCTTCACCATCAGTGTGAAACTCCAATAATTCACTGTGATCTCAAGCCAAGCAATATTCTCCTAGACGAAGAATTGGTCGGTCATGTAGGTGACTTCGGGTTAGCAAGATTTCTTCCTGTAACTCCTCGGGGAACACATCAAAACAGTTCAAGTTTTGTTAGAGGGTCTATCGGTTACACGCCTCCTGGTAAGTGTTTGATCTAATTGAATTTTTCCTTTCCTATTCAGTCTCACATCTCCTCTCATAAGTGGATTAAGTGTTTTCATATAGTCAGCATATTTTTTACTTGCTCACTAAACAAAACTGTAAACATTTCATTCTGTAGAATATAAATGAATATGCAAGCCTTAATAAGCTAAGGAACAAAGCCAAACAACAATAAGATATATTTGTGCAGAACAATCAGTTACTGGATTGGCAAGATTCTTTATATGCAATAAAAATTATTTTTTCATATAAAATGTTCACAGTAGTGTGTAAAAGTTTAGTCCATGTGACAATTAGACATATATTTATTCTCATTGCCCCAATAACCAGCACGAGTCCATAGCCACCCTACACCTTTATGTCTGTTCTAATTGGATTATCAAATACTGCAGAGTATGGGATGGGAAGTGAAATATCAACACATGGTGATATGTATTGTTGAAATAGATTCCAAAGAAGAAGATTATACAAAGAAGAAAAAGGAAGAAGAAAGAAATGAAGTGTTGATTGATCAAGGAAATAAAATGAAAGAATACTCTCAGATAGAGAAAAGAAGGATTCGAACACAAGATGGAACTTGGATCCAAGAAGCAAGTCTCGCGGGTTTAAAGAAACCGGGTTAAACCCGATTTGTATGTTGTGAATATATAGTTGTACCTTTGTAACCTAATTAAGGGTTAGTTAGATTTATTAGATTTCTGTTAGGATATTAATGAGTTAGTTATCTGTCCTAACTGTGTATAAATACAGCTCATTTGAGCAGTTACTAAATATATAAAATCAGAGAAAATTCTCAAACTCTTCTCTCTCAAATTTCATCATGGTATCAGAGCTTTAATTCCGCAAATTACTTTCATCTTTTGATCTGATTGCTTTGGGCTTACAATCGAAGCTTTATCTTGTCTTCCGATTGCTAAAGCTCGGTTTCTATTTTCTTTTTGATCAAGAATTGATACTTATTGTGTTCATCAGAGAATACATCAATTTCTTGATAAATTTTCTTTTGTTCTTTATAGAATCATTGTTTTGTAACTGGATTTTGTGATCTTAACACAAAAATCATGTCTATTTCTGCTGTGGATCAGTCACATCCATTTTATGTTCATCCTGATGTGAATCCTTCACTTGTTCTAGTTCAAAATCCATTGCTTGGACCGAATTATCATAGCTGGAGAAGAGCTATGAGAAGGTCACTCATAATCAAGAATAAATTGTGTTTTGTTGAAACAACTTCTGGTATTCAAGTTCCAAAGGCTGATGATCCTATGATTGGAGCATGGATACAGGCTGATCAGACAGTAATGAATTGGATCACTAATTCAATCACTGAAGTCATTGCTCAAAGTGTTATGTCTTTCAAAACTGCTAAAGCAGTCTGGGAAAATTTGGAGAAAAGGTATGCTAAGTCTAATGCTTATAGACTTTCAGACTTAAATGAGGAATTTCACTCTTTAAAACAAGGAAATATGAGTGTTGATGAATATTATGCACACTTAAAGACTCTTTGGGATGATTTTATCATGCTTAGACCTGTTCCTGCATGTGTGTGCACCAATTGCACTTGTGGAGTTTCTGAAGTTATACAGGAATATTATGATAGTGATTATGTTATCAAGTTCTTGAAAGGACTGAATGATAACTTCAAAAATGTGAAGTCTAAGGTACTTATGAAGAAGAAGGTTCTTGCTATTGATGATGTACTTAACTTTGCCTCTCAACATGAAGGACAGCTTATGAATAACAACTCTGTTAAAGAAGTTCAGATTATGGCTTATCAAGGAACTGGCAATAATGCGATTCCTGTCAATTATCAGGTTGAAAACATAAGTCAAGTCAATGCAATTGGCAATGGTTTTAAGAGGTTTAATAATAAGGAACTGTTTTGCTCATAATGCAATTTTCAAGGACACACAGTGGATAGATGCTATAAAAAGCATGGCTATCCACCAGGTCATAAGCTGCATAGAGGAGGAAAACCAACCTTCAATCAGAATTTTGGCAATTTGAATAAGCAATGGAATACTGGAAGTACATCCAATTCATATGCAGGCAACAATATGAAGCAATTTAATGGCAATAGAGGTTTTAGATCTGTGAATCATGTTTCTAGTCAAGTGTTGACTGGAAATAGATATAACTATCCTGAGAATAATAACATTTATACTGCAGATAATTCCTATTCAGGTTTTACTCAAGCACAACAGCAAGAACTTATGCAGATGTTCAAAAATATGCAGACTCCTGTTAAAGATACATCACCTGAAGTTCATAATATCAATTCTTTCAATGCAAATATTGCAGATTTTAATGCACCTTCAGGTATTTCTCATTGGATTTTGGATTCAGGTGCTACAGACCATGTTGTGTGTTCTTCTGTGTCTTTAACTACCTCATATCCTGTTCACAATGTTTTTGTTAAATTGCCTAATCATCTTGTTATTTCTGTAACACATAAAGGAACTGTTCAACTTTCTTCTTCTCTTGTTCTGAAAGAAGTTCTGTGTGTTCCTTATTTTCATCTAAACATCATTTCTATTTCTCAATTGCTGCATTGTTGTTTCTAATTTTGAGAAGTCTATAATACAGGACCTGCCTTCCTTGAAGAGGATTGGATCAGCTAAATGCTGGCAGGGCTTGTATCTTCTCAATCCTTCTAGTCTTGTCAATCATCAGTTGTCTGTTTCTAAAGTTCATTGTACTCAGTCTATAGCTATTTCTGATAAAGAGATTAAAAATCTCTTGTGGCATTATAGTTTAGGTCATCTTTCTATTCCTAGACTTAAACTCATAAAAGGAATTAATATTCCTTCTTCTTGTAATACTGCTATTTGTTCTTGCAGTGTTTGCCCCATAGCTAAGCAGCATAAACTGAGCTTTCCTCTAAGCACTACCATTGTTAAAAGGGCTTTTGAATTGATTCATGTTGATATTTGGGGACCATATAAACAATCTACCATCTATGATCAGAAATACTTTCTTACAATTGTAGATGATTTTACTAGATTCACTTGGCTTTTCCTTTTAAAATCCAAGTATGATGCTTCTATCACTCTACAATCCTTTCATTCTTTTGTTTCAAATCAATATTCTACCTCTATCAAAATCATAAGGTCTGATAATGGACCTGAATTTCTTATGCCTTCCTTTTATTCTAAGTTTGGCATAGTTCATCAGACTTCTTGTGTTGCCACTCCTCAGCAAAATGGAGTGGTTGAAAGAAAACATCAGCATATTCTTAATATTGCAAGAACTCTAAAAATGCAATCTCATATTCCTTTACAATATTGGGGTTTCTGTGTTACACATGCTACTTACCTCATCAATTTGACTCCTTCCCCTATTATTGATAATCTGTGTCCATATGAAAAACTTCATGGAACACCTCCTTCTTATCAAAATCTAAAAATCTTTGGTTGCTTAAGCTATGCATGTACTCTTGAACAAGGCAGAGGAAAATTTGATGCTAGAGGCAAAAAGGCAGTTTATTTAGGTCAATCCAATACTTCCAAAGGTTATATTTTACTAGATTTTGAAACTCATGACATATTCATATCTAGGCATGTTATATTTCTTGAACATGTTTTCCCTTTCTTAGAATATTCCTCAGATACTTCTGCTCATTTTGTTCATTCTCCAACTATGACTGCTTACACTCATGATCATAGTGCTCATAATTCTGTTCCAGTTTCTCATCCATTTGTTAATCATAATCATAATGCCACTTCTGTTTCTGCTATTTCTTCTCCATCCAATACACAAATGGTTTGTGCACCTAGTTCTGAAATTTCTAATGTTGATGCACCTATGGTCAGAAAATCTGTAAGGCATTCTAAGACTCCTGCATATTTGAATGATTATGAGTATCAATTGCCTTCCAGAAAAGCTGATACTGCCTCACCTCACACCTTAGCTAATGTTCTTTCTTATGCCAAAGTTTCTGGTAATCATAAGAAGTTTATTATGTCCTTGGAATCTCTTAAAGAACCTGCAACATATTTGGAGGCTGTCAAAGAACAAGTTTGGAAGGAAGCTATGCAACTAGAAATAGATGCACTTGAAGCCAATAACACTTGGGTAGTAGTTGATCTTCCAGATGGTAAGATACATATTGACTGCAAGTGGATATACAAGATTAAATTTCTTTCAAATGGTGACATTGAAAGGTACAAAGCCAGACTTGTGGCAAAAGGATACACTCAGCAGCCAGGGGTGGATTTCCTAGATACATTCTCACCAGTTGCCAAAATGACAACTATAAGAGTTTTGCTGGCTGTGGCTGTTGCCAATGGGTGGATTATACAGCAATTGGACATCAACAATGCATTTCTTCATGGAGATCTCCATGAAGAAATTTACATGAAGATGCCTCCTGGATATGGAGAAGGTTCAAAAGTGTGTAAACTGACTAAGTCCATTTATGGCTTGAAACAGGCAAGTAGGGAATGGAATGAAAAATTGACTAAGTCATTATTTGTGCTTGGCTTCAACTAGTCTTGGCATGATTACAGTCTCTTTACAAAGTATCATGATGGCAAGTTCATTGCATTGTTAGTATATGTAGATGACATGATACTAGTCAGCAATTGCATGGAAGAGATTATTGCTGTGAAGAAGTTTTTACATGAGGAATTCATGTTAGTAGTGCCCTAGGACCATTAGCACATGTTGTGCGTTTTGTTATCTTTTGAGCATGTAATTGAATAGTTAATTTTGCTTTTGATTATCAAATGTGTGATTTGATAGTAAAATCTCATTAGCTTATGTAATTACTATTCTAGTAGTCCCTAGTTTTATGTAATGCTTAATTACTATGAAATAAAACTAGTATGATTGTTGATTGATGATCTTGTTTTACTGATCATGTGTAATAGATACAAATCACATCATAGATGCAATATATAGGGATACATTGTATTGGGACGTGATCCAGTCGGAGAAGTAATACTTCATGGTCTTAAGTCATAAGTATTACTTCTCAATACTATTTTAGAATCCTTAGACCTTATGTCTTCATTGATTCTAGTATGAATGGAGCCACGTTTTGACTCGATCGGACGTTACTTGTATGAGTAATCAATACGGCCGAGATCGGATGTAGTGTCCTATCATAGCTTGAATGTGAGAGACATTGTAAGGAATTTGTCCCTCTCTATTATTAGAGAGAGATATCCATGGGCCCCTCGATAGGGAAAGACTGTTTAAATGCATGGCCGTGCTCAAATGTATTTGATAAAGTGGTTATCAAATGCTATTTGTCGAAAGCAGATCTACCCGGAGATCGAGCATAAATACAATTAAGCTTAATAAGGGTGACGACCACCATGCCTTATGCTTAATTAGGATATCGCGAGACAAAGGGATTAAATAGTGGATTTATATTAGGTTCCGTTGTATATTCATTCACTTTGGGTAGTCACAATGTCCTACTAGGGACCGCTTGTGATTTATGAACACATACTACTACTAAGTGTGTTTTCATTGCCATTGTGAGATGAACCTATAGGGTCACACGCATAGACGAGCTAACGAGCTTTATGTCCAAATTCAATGAATCTAGAATGTGTCTAGGTTCATTGTATCTGACATTTGTCTTTCTGAAAATAATAAAGTGTTTATTATTCGAATTAGAGATAGGGGCAATTTCGGTATTTTACTATAGCTGGGATTACGTGGGAGTTATTATCCGATAAGGACTCCCACTACCAGCAGAAGTCTAAGGGACGTGGGAGTTAGAGACTCCCACTGCCGAGAGGAGTTGAGGATGTGAGAGTTGGTTATGGGAACAAACTCTCACACCCTATATAATGATCTCTTGGCCGAAACCCTAGGACATAAGTTTTTCAGTCGAAATAATACTGATAATTAGAAAACCGTTTTCTACTCTAGCCTCTCCCTTTTCTCTCTAATTCCCGAAAATCAGAAAAGACGAAGAGCTAGCAATCGCTGCCCGTTTCGTTGCGTGGATACCGGTAGAGGGACTTTCCGCAAGGGAGATCAATTGGTGGCAGATTGAATCCAAGAAACGTCATCCTCCATTCAAGAAGCAGCTTCTTGAATCCAAGAAACGTAAGTTCTTACTGTTTTTACCGAATTGTTTCATATGAGCGGATCCTTCAGGGGAGGATCCATGGGTGTTTGGAACGAGTTTCCGCCCATGAATCCCTTCAATTCAAGATCAAGGATCTTGGTGATCTAAAATACTTCTTAGGAATAGAAGTAGCTAGAAGCAACTCTGGAATGACTCTTTGCCAAAGAAAATATACTCTGGATCTTTTAAAAGAAGAAGGGTTTCTAAGCTGCAAACCTATAACTACTCCCATGGATTGCAAGCTGAAATATGAACACAAGGATTCTGATCCCTATGAAGATGTTAGAAGATACATGAGGGTGATAGGAAAGGCTGTTGTATCTTACAAATACAAGACCTGATATTGCACATAGTGTGCAACAGCTGAGCCAGTTTCTTGATCATCCAACTATGCTACATCTGCAAGCTATCAATAGAATTCTCAGGTATCTAAAAGGAAGTCCTGGTCAAGGATTATACTTGCCTAAACAAAGTACACTGGAGTTAAAAGGGTATTGTGATAGTGATTGGGCAGGTTGCACAGAAACAAGAAAATCTGTGACAGGTTTATGCATGTTTCTTGGTAATTCTTTGATTTCATGGAAATCAAAGAAGCAGCAAACTGTGTCTAGGAGTTCAGCTGAAGCTGAATATAGGGCTATGGCTATGGCTACATGTGAAGTGCAATGGTTGGTGTATTTGCTTGGAAATTTGGGGATTAAAAAAAGCAAACCAGTGCCCTTATTTTGTGATAGTTCTAGTGCTATATACATAGCAGAAAACCCTGTTTTTCATGAAAGAACTAAGCACATAGAGATTGATTGCCATGTAGTTAGAGAAAAACTACAACAAGGAGTGTTAAAGCCAATGCCTATTTCTACTTATGATCAATTGGCTGACATTTTTACTAAGTCTCTTGCTGCTGATAGGTTCAAGGAGTTAGTAAGAAAGTTAGGTCTTTTTGATCTTTACCAAATGAAGGATTCAGGAAGGGCTTCTGAAAAAGAGGTATGTCCAAGTTACATCTTGAGGAAGGGTGTTGAAATAGATTCCAAAGAAGAAGATTATACAAAGAAGAAAAAGGAAGAAGAAAGAAATGAAGTGTTGATTGATCAAGGAAATAAAATGAAAGAATACTCTCAGATAGAGAAAAGAAGGATTCGAACACAAGATGGAACTTGGATCCAAGAAGCAAGTCTCGCGGGTTTAAAGAAGCCGGGTTAAACCCGATTTGTATGTTGTGTATATATAGTTGTACCTTTGTAACCTAATTAAGGGTTAGTTAGATTTATTAGATTTCTGTTAGGATATTAATGAGTTAGTTATCTGTCCTAACTGTGTATAAATAGAGCTCATTTGAGCAGTTACTAAATATAGAAAATCAGAGGAAATTCTCAAACTCTTCTCTCTCAAATTTCATCATGTATAGCTTTGGAATTCTGTTAATGGAAATGTTCACAGGAAAAAAACCAACTGATGACATGTTTAAGGATGGTTTAGACCTTCATAGTTTCGTTCAGGATGCTTTGCCTGATCGCGTTGCAGATATTGCAGATCCAATTCTTTTCCAGATCAAAGCAGAAGATGAAGAAGATACAATAATGAATGGCCATGAAAACCAAAGCTTTACAGAGAATCGAATTATTAAGGAGGTCCTAATTTCCATACTGAAAATTGGAATTTCTTGTTCCAAATTCTCAGCATCAGAGAGAGAGAATGCAATCAATGCAGTTGCTGAATTGCATTCTATAAAAAGTGTACTTCTTGCTACTCAAAGTACTAGGGAGATATCTGGAACTATATACAACAACTAAAGTTTTTTACTTTCCAATTAACTTATTAACTAAGTCTATGAGATACTTTGTGCTCATCTGCTATTTTGTACTGGAGTTTCAATTTGTATAAGCCAAATCTTTTCCTTTATACAGAAGAGGAAGATGCGGGAGCCTTGTGCACTGGTATTCAATTATAATGATGTATGAAGAGAAATATGATACGCGGCAGTCAAATGTAAAAATGGAGAAAGAGCATTGGTGTACAATTATAATGTTCAATGCTAAATGTTGAATCCATTACTAATGTCAATTGTGTTGGAGAATTTTGGTATTTCTCAAAGAATTAATTGTAATTAAAGTGTCGTGAGGACATTTTTGAGCCAATATATTTATATGTTACACAACTCGGTTTTGAATGTTATTGAGATTATCACGAAGTGGGTTGCGCAAGCTTCGCGATGATATACAATATGTGAGAAAACCAATTCTTGGTGTGAATGATAAATTGGTATAAAGTGGGGTGGTTGAAATGTGGTAAATGGGTTTTAAACCCACATCCCACATAGGAAACCCATGAAAGTGAAAATCACTTTATAAGTTAAGAGAGTTCTATAGTTAAAGACATAGATTCTTTCCTCTCCCATTGCATTGTTTCTTTCCTGTATTTTTTCCTTCATCATACTGTCAAGAGAGTTCTAATGTTAAGACATAGATTCGAAGGTTCTGCTTCTTTTGCTTCAAAGAAACAGAATGATTGAGCGTTGTACCTTGGGAGTACTGTGTTCAAGAGTACCTGAAGTTAATAAAAGGCATGACATATTGAACTTAAGGGGAAGCGAAAAAACTGTTGTCTCGTCCAGGAATTAATCCAAATAGCGGTTGAGGTTATAAGTTTCTAGTTATTGCTTTGTCTATTTTCTGTAATCTGAGAATATAATATATCAGTGTTACTGTTATTTTTCTTATTGTTTTTATCTATATTTCTGCAATATAAAACAGTAAGATCTTCTGCTCCGGTTTATTTTTTCTGAGAAAAATTAATAAGCAGTACCAGTGTTTATTTTCCAGTCTTCAATTTTACACACTGTTTTTTAAACTAGGAAATAATTATTTCAGTAAAAACCTGAATAAGTTGTTAACAAATTGTTCCCTTTGCCACTCCACCATGTAAAAAGCAAGAAATTCTAAGTTATTCAGGTAAGTCAGACCTTATGCACTAGTTATCGAGGATGTGGTACTGGATTTAGTTTATTTGTCATAAGCTGGAAAAAGGCTTCCTAATTGTTGACTAACTGGAAAATTTTGGCAGTGTGGCTTTTGCTCAATAAAATTTTCAGTCAATTGCTACTTAGATCTATCTATGTATTGTATATAATTGGTTTGGAGGGGTAAATTACTGACTTCTACTGCTTAGCAATGTTATCAATCTCATATAGCTGCGGACCGACAATGAAAACACTATAGCAAAAGAGGTTGTTTTGTTTTGTTTTTGGAGTTACGTATGTTTTTTTTAGAAGGGTTCTTTTTGGGTGGGAAATCCCTATTTTGCCCATAAGTTTTGACTATTTTTAAGGGAAAATGGGTTTCAGCTCTGATCCAAGTAGTTGTGTAATAGCTCCGCTATTTTAGTTGATATTCCGCAACGCTGATGCACGACGCTATAGAGTAGTCCATAGCGGCATAGGGACGCTCTGTGCCTTTATTTTGCTATAGACAGTTATAGGTCCGCTATTAACAATGTGAATAATAACATTTTCAATTGAAAAGGTATATAACAATGTTAAAAAATATGATTGCTAATGCAATATCAACAAATGTGATTTTTCATGAACATGTATGATTACTTCTTTTCATGAATTAATGTGACAATTCATGAAGTTACTTTCATACCTTTTCATTATTTTCATACCTCTACTCAAATGCACCCCCACCGCCGTAACCCCTCTTCCTTCTCAGAAGCCCCCCGCCCCGTAACCCATATTCCTTCTCCATTCTGGAGCAGTAAAGCTTTCTTCTTTGATTTTTTTTGAAAAGTAAATCCCAATGTGGAGTTGGGGTCTAGCATGTGTGGCTTTTTATCTACCTGACATCAAATTTTTGTGTGATAAGGCTTTTGGTTTATGATGAAATGGGAAGAAATATGAGGCGTCACCGGCGACAGAGGCCGAAACAACCATAGCTGCTGCTTCTGCGGCGACTTAAAAAAAAGAAGACAAAGACTTCTTATCCTACTTATCAAGCTCCAATTTAAAGTAAAGGGAGGAGGAAGAAGAAGAGATGTAGCGGTGGCTGCTGAGGGGTGAGTTGGGGAAAAAGGGATAGAGTTGAAGAACAAGAAGTGGAGTTCAAAATACCATAATTACCCCCTTCAAGTTTTGTTTTGACTCAGTTTTTTTTTATCAAATTCATGTTGACTGTAACTTTTTTAACGGAAGGACCTTATATACAATGATAAATTGTTTAAAGATGTTAATGTTCAAAATTAATCTTTAAAGACCTTAGGCCTGACTATAAAGAAAGGCTCGGAACTAAAGGGTTAGCCGATCTACCTTCTTGAGGGGAAGCTAGCCGAGCTAGTGAGAGAGGCTGAAAGGCTCGAATGAGAGGTCGGTCACTTAATCTGAGTTGTGTATATGTTCCCTGCCGAGATGAACAAAGTTAGAGAGGGTGAGGAAAAATCTCAACCCCACAGATGCATATTGTGTGGCAGATGCTCTGTCAAGGAAGTTTGAAGGAGATACTGCTTATTGCATTGCCATTTCTGTTGTTGTTCCTGAATGGATATTAGATATCAAACTCGGTTATGATGGGGAAGAGTTTTCTCAGAACTTTATGGCCCAATTTCTTCTTGGAAAACTCAGGATATGCTAAGGTATAAAGGTAGAATCTACATTAGAAGTCAAGGGGGGACCAGGATCAAATCATTGATGTAGTGCATGCCTCTACTATTGGAGGGCACTTTGGGTCCATGCTAGTTTGTCAGAGACTTAGGAAAGTTTTTTATTGGCCTGGAATGCAAGAAGACACTCAAACAAGGGTTAAACAGTGTGACGAATGCCAGAGGTGTAAGCATGAAAATGTGTCATACCCTGGTTTGATGCAACCTTTAGCCATTCCTGACAGACCTTTTACTCAGCTTTCTATGGATTTTGTTGAAGGACTGCCTAAGTCTGAGGGAAAAGATGTGATTCTTGTGATAGTGGACAAATTCACAAAGTTTTCCCACTTCATTGGATTGACTCGCCATTTTCCGCCAAGAAAGTGGTTGAGAAGTTCTTAGATAAAATGTTTAAGATGCATGGGTTACCTGAAGGGATTGTTAGTGATAGGGACAATTTCTTCGCTAGCATGTTTTGGAGATAATTGTTTTCTAAACTTGAGGTTAAGCTGAAACTCATCTCAGCATACCATTCTCAAACGGATGGTCAAACTGAGAGAGTCAATCAATGCTTAGAAATGTACCTCAGGGTCCAAACTGCTCATAAACCCCATTTATGGCATATTTTTATCTCTGGTGCTGTGACCAAGCGAAAGACCTTTCCCCGGAAAAACTCATCTTATTCAAAATCCTGAATTGGTTTCTCCCTACATCCGGTTGGTTTCATTTTCTTAGTCAGTATTAAACTACTTCCCATGGCAGCTTGGTGGTACAATTCTTGTTACCATACTACCATAAGAATGTCCCCATTTGATGCCCTGTATGGGTATAAACCTCAGGGATATGGAGAAAACATTGTGGTAGGGGAGATCAGTCATGGAGAAGTATCTAGAATGATTGCTGAAAGACAAAAGTTGGGCTTGTTATTGAAGGATCAATTGAACACTGCTATGAATATAATGAAACAGATTGAGGATATGAAAAGGACTGAAAGGGAGTATAATGTGGGTGATTTGGTTTATGTCAAACTTAAACCTACGTGGGGTTTAATAAATTTCTTCCTTCTTGGGCTCCTCCTCCTGTGAGACCGTCTCCCTCTGTGAGGTAAAATTAAAAAATTAAAAAAGACAACAGCTATGACAGATATACATGGAAAAATGCAATTATATAAATACCTCAAATATATAGCAACAACCCCAAAGACCAACAGACTATCTTATCGGGTTTTATACCTCTAAAAGTAAATATATGAGGACACTTCTGAAAACTTGGACACTGGTTCGTGGATTCGGCAGTAATTAGGTGCATACAAGAAAATTAACGAATTAACTACCTTTTATAGAGGAAAATAGACCTATCATTTGGGAAATAGGCCTATAATATCATCCTCACTATAGACAAAATGGAGAAGATCACCATTGTAAAAGCACATAATCTCGGTTAAAGTACTCAATATTTTTTTACCACCTCCGATAAGGATCTCATACCTACACCCATGTCTTTATTTAAATCATCATCATTGTTAAATAGATTACGTACACTTAATACTAAGATTGTCCACTACAAATAGTCCAACTAAAATAAGTTCTTTGGTTATTACATCATATCTTCATTAGAAAACTACTCATTGTCATACCCCGTAACCTGGAGGTGACCAGGCAGTGTCCCATCTACCAATTAGGCACCGAACCCTCAAACAGAAAGACTAAATTCCCAAATTAAAGCTTCATTAACCATAACGGAAACATAGAGTTTACGTCACAACTTAACAGAGTACTATAAAGTACCTTGTGTTCTTACTAATAGAAAACAATTAAATAGTGACGGACATATCCGTCGCTATTCGGTTACTAAACTGAGATTAGCAACCGAACCACGTGGTCATATATTTTTCGTCGCTGAGCCGAATAGCGGCGAAATTTGTAGCGACCAACTATTGGGTTGCTATATACGATGGATTACCGACTGAATGGTCAACAATGTTGACTTTGACATGTTAACGACCGATTTCCGACGACCCTTTTACCGACGGAATATTTGGTCGCTAATTACCGACGGATTACCAACCGAACGGTCAACAAAGTTAAATGTTTTTTAATTTAAAAAAATAAATTCTGAAATTTAATTAAATCTCTATTACAAGAAACATCAATACGCACATCAATAAATCAGAAAAGCTATCAATAAGATCGCAAAAGGCAAACATCATGAATAAAACCCAAAAATAACATCACATAACCCATTATTTTACCAATACATTCTAAAAAACACAAGTGTATTATACTCTCATGTACCAATTACAAGCTGCATACATGAGTTGTTGTAAGTACAAGCTGCATACATGAGTTTGTTGTAAGGACACAAATGTGCACGATTACATTGGTAGAACATAAGTTAAGAGGTGATAACAACATAAGAAAGACTAATACGATGACTCCACCACTCTGGTTCTTCTTCGTGCTATAAAACCTAATCCCCTTCTTCAGCATGTTATGCAATACTATAGGTCTGGGTGTAATTCCGATTCCCCAAAAGTTATTCTTCGATATAATTTACAGAGAAGCTATGTTCTACCTTCAAAAATATTGTAGAGATACATTGGTGTGGTAATCCTCTTGCATCATCTGAAATTTGTCTCACACGGAATTCAACTAGTTGTCTAATTTCAAGCGCGATCATGCTCATCACTAACACAATTTGGAACTTCGTTTTGGCTGATCTCTGAGTCCATATAAGATTGAAATTGCATTAATAGAGAAGCAACAGTAGTTTAATATCCCGAATAAATCGACTAAAGTAACATGAAGATGATAAGTACAACCAATCAAAAATTGACTAAAGTAGCATGAAGTATGAAACTTACCCTCGACCAATGCTTGTATACTATGTATACTCCCTCTGCCGCTATCCCTAACCCTAGTAAGATGATCCAAACAGCAGCCCATGCAGATTTCACTTCAGTAGCCCGCTTACCTGCATGACATTTCAGTTACACACATTCAACATTGCATGTCGAGACAAATAAACACTTTGATATACTGCTAACTTCTCTAGGATTGCACTCACTTATGCAGGTGTCATGGTCCCTGATATACAGCAAGTCCTTGCTGCAAGAACAGTCATAACTGCCCCATGTAATAAAAGACTTAGCATTGCAAGAAACTCTTTATCCTTTTTTCAAGAAAATATATAATAAAAGACTTACAATCTCCATAAAATGCCATTGCAAGGGGTGTAGAAAGAAGTTTATGAGCTATAGATGCAATATCCTTTGTTGATACTTCGTTTACCGATTTCAAGAAATGCTCCATAGGTTTCCTACAAAAGATGAGAACGGAAACCAAATAGATTCATTACCCAAAATAAGAAATAAACAGGTAAAGGAAAAATGGGGTTTGGAAGACTAGTGCGTAAACCTGATAAATTCAAACGGTAAAAGCAGGAACCATGTCAACCACAAAACTATTCGGCACTTCACCCACTCAGGAATCAAAACTTGTAAATATTTTTTCAAATTCATGTACTAAAGAGAGTAGATTATGAAGAAAGGCGAAAAATATTTAGTACTTGAAATCTGAATTATACCGTGGTGGTGAACCATTCCAATTTTTCATCCAAAAATAAATAAATAAAAGAGAGAGAAAGTTCCAAAATTCAAGAGCTTAAAACCAGATTCTAGGGTTCACAAAGTTTAAAAATGATTTAGTTGATCGATCGGGCCAAAATTCCTTAGGCACCTCAAGATAAAAAAGAAAACAACAGAAGACACATCGACCAAACCATACCTCTCTTGGAACGTCAATATTTGTCGACGTATATCCTCTTATACAACCATCTGTAGGAAAACACCAACAGTAGTAATTAATGCTCCAAAGACATTATCTAAATCCTAAAATCCACAAACCGGAAAATCTAAGTTGAACATATTGGAAATTTTGCATACTCTGGATTCTAGGTTCATCAAAATGGCAGACTTTGTTGACTGTTTGGCACGATCTAGATGTACTTCATCAACTACATCACAAGAAATGGATCATAAAGTATTTCTTCTCCTATGTCAAAATAAAATATTGAAACAGAAAAGAAAAGGAAAGAAAAGAAAAGAAGGGGAAAATGTACAAGAAAATTGCTGACCTTCTCCTGGAGTTTCAACTGCAATAAGTTCTCTGACTGCAACATGAATGGATTTTAAAGAAAAATCAAGCTCCAGTACTCAAACATCCTTACTGGTGAAAGAGCGGCTTAGAGGAATCTATTATTTACAGACTTACCTAAGGCAGCTTATAGAAAAATGAATTGGTTATGACTATTCTACATTGATAAGACAAAACCAGATAAAAATTCACTCTAGATGCTGAAATCCGATTTTGGGAGAGCTTTTGACATTAAGAGAGCATAACAAGAGTATTACCTATTTCCCCAAGCAAAAACTCTGCATTATTATAAAGCAATGACTTCTTTCAATCGAAATCCACTATTGTTCCTTGAATTTCTTACAAAACCAGGTGCACTCCGTAAGTAACTTAAGTATATTTTCTCTGTTTTTACTTGTTAAAAACTACTATAACAATTCCAGAGGGATTACGCTAATCTTCTTTGTAAAATCCAGACATCTTGATCTATTCTCTTAAAACAAATTGTGAACATGGAAGTTCATGACTTTTTGACTTTTTTTTCTTATTCTTCTCATATATAATTGCTATTGCGGGTGTAATTTTTTAGAACTATTACTATATGAATGTATTTGTACATGCTTCACATATTATGTTAATTTCTAGCTTTTGACTTTCCAAGATGTTTAATTCTCACAAATGTATGTAACATCCTCGCCAACTTTTACAATTTTGTTTTATTTTTCTTGAGCATAAACCTTTTTGATGTCATAAACCAACAAATGATGCCATTGAAAAAATTCAAAAAAGATTATTCAGACTTGCTTTCATATAACCAACAGTTACTCAAAAGAAATCAAGAGATCCCTAGTGTTTTATCAACACCTTATATCTGTTTCATTGACAAGTACATTATCAAATGTCAAATCATAGCAGGGTTAACTGGAAAAAATAAGGGAATAGTAATATTTCTAAACCTGAAATAGGTAAATTAAGACTCATTCTCTTTTCTTGATCCTACTTTTAGCCTATAAAAAATTCTCCAACAGGTGAGTTCAGCAATGGACATTAAGTTTACCGCAATATGCTTCATAGCTTGAAGTGGTATTTAAAGTTCCCAAAGATGTCATATATCATTGTGTTCTACAATAAAAAGTACATAATGCTTTCTTAAACCGACTGATGACAAAGTACATGCAAAATTTTCACCTATGCATTTCTTGGGTGGCCTTTCTTCTCACTCTATGCAGAATTTGTTCATGACAGGAGGAAGCAGATGCCCGGAGGACCGTCTTATCTCACACCTGAACTCAACCTCCATTAGCCGATGGTTTTCTTTAGTGCGGACCATTGAAAAGTGGATGATCATATTATCTCCATGGCTAACACATAGAGGGGGCTTTAAGAGAAAAACTTGATACAAAATAAGAGGTGATAAGAAAATTTTAAAAACAAACTGCCAGCATCTGAACAGGAGAATTTCAGTCATGGTTCCGTTCTAGTGGCAATGCATATCACTAACAACCAGTTAAAGAACAAAACATTAGACAGAGACATAAGATGAAAAATAAAACTATTTAAATGATGATAACATCTTCATGGCTTCTAAATATCCCAGTGGAAGGAAGCTTTTAGAGTTCAATGATCATCAAGTATAAGCGCCTTAGCACTGTTATCTCATATATACTATCTCACAAAAATATGTCAAAACATTGTCCAAGTAACCTCTTAATCAAGAAGATACTTAGCATCCGGGACTTGTTAGTGCAAATGGAAGGTGGGGCGGCCGAAGCTATTTGCATATTGAATACTTGGGACAAAGGACATGGTTTGAACACAACTACGGCATATCATTACTTTAGAGATAAAAGACAACGTATTTTTTGGGACAAGGCGGTTTGGAATCGAATCAGCACTCCAAGGCACTCTTTTATCTCTTGGCTTGCGGTTTTGGGGAGGTCGTCGATTGGGGATAGGCTGGAATACTTGGAGGTGCAAGTAACATGCCAATTGTGTAGAGGGCAACCGGAAACACATGCTAACATTTTCTATGTTTGTCCCTATAGCAAAGAGGTATGGTAAAAAATTAGAGAGTGGTTGGAGATTCGAAGATAGCTTACCACTATTGCAAGTACTATCAAATGGCTAAAGAAGGAGGCTATAGAGAATTCCTGGATTCACCAAAGGAAAAAGGCGGCTTTCACTAGTACTATCTATCACATTTGGACTGAAAGAAACAGAAGAACTTTTGAACAAGTTGAAACTCAAGCAGGGCATCTAGTGAATAGGATCAAAACAAATGTATACATGTTTACTTTTGCTTTGTCTCCCCATGTTTTGTACTCTATGTCTAGTAGGATGAGGATTTGGTCGAGCCATTTTGTAAAGTGGCTGATACTTGATTGTATAGCTATATGCTTTTGATCAATATATATTTACATTTTGATCCCAAAAAAAAATAAAGTTTAAGGAGCGGATCACACTAGAAATTTGCTATGCCAATCACCTTATTCATGCCAAATTAAATAGCCGACCATTATCTTAAATCTGTTATTATCTTGTAACTGTTGTTGAGAACTCTTATTACTGTTTTTCTTACCTACAAGACTTCAAAGTCCACATTGTTGCATAGAAATAGTACTCAAAGAGGTAATGCATACACTAGAGAGACATATCTAACCTCTAAGTACTCTACTATAAGGCAAACAAGTGAATATCTCAAACTTTTAAATAATACTTGAGAACCAAAATTATCTTCCAAAGCAGATATTTAACTTCATTCTACGCTGTAGTAATTAGTGTTCTTTGAAGACGACATTATATCTCTAGTAACATGTATATTTATCAAGCAAAAATGCCTAAGTCTGCAATTGCATAAAAAAAAAGTACCTAAGTCTGCAAAAGGAAAAATACAAAAACAAAGAAAAAATAAGTGATGCATTATCAACCTGCTGGCCCCAATGGGTACTAAACTCTTCACTTGGTTCAATTGTGAACTCAATCTCCTTTTGGGCTGGATTCTGATCATTTCCATGTGGCAGGGAGAAAACCAGAACCTTTTCAATCGAATATAACTTTATAGAAGAGTACAACTTACAAACAATCAAGATAAATGAAGCTAACCCGAAAATGGACATCAAACCATCCAGCATGTCCACAGAATCTAGTGTCTTCAGAGGTAATTGAAGACAAAACAATTGCACGGACATTGAGTATATCATTTACGGTTGTGGTTAAGCAATCTATTTCCTTTATAATTGCAGGTGCGCCTATAATTTGATTTGGATTAAGGTTGCTCCAAAATGATGTCTGCAAAATTCAATACCATGACCTTAATAATGTAAAACCCTGATGAAATTAAGAGCATAATTTTACAACACATATAGTTGGTCTGTGACTACAGCACCACCATGAAACATTAATTCTCTTATGATTTCCAGGTCAGTTCTGTTATGTTGGCTAAATAATATGAGTAAAAATGGTGTTGAGGAGGATTCGAACCTGAGATGGTCTTTAGCTCATTTAAAAGGTTCGCGGGTCGTGGAAGCGTGTCATTCAAAGCCGGACTATCCGAGCTCCAAGTTGCCTATAAAAGGGAGAGAATGAGATATTTTGGGATTATCCAAATATTTTGCCAGAAAAGCAGTTAGAGTTCATTCTCCTTTTTCCCCATTTATCTCTGTTGTTCTTCGAGCTTAGAGCTCAGTCACCTTTGCCTCATCTTCTTCTTCTCGTTCTTCTTCTGTAATTCCTCTTAATTGTGAATAATTAGTAATAAAACTACTTGATTTGTTTGTGTTCTTGATTGAAATGTCTAGACATAACAATTGGTATCAGAGCGATCGATTCTCGGAAGGATTAACGCCGAATTGCAACTTGAATCAGTCGGAAATGTTTCCTACTGCTTCGGAATTCCAAAATGAATCGGAGAATTCGATGAACCAGTTTATTCTCAACCGTGCCACAATAGAAGCCTCAATGAATTTTTGCACAATCGGAACTGGAGGCGGTCGGAGATGGCAGTTGTGAGTGACGATGTGAGATATTCAGATTATCACGACGGATTCCAGAGCAGTCGATTTCGGATTCGCCGGAGGATTGCGTTTGGAATCAACATGAGATGATTACTATTGTGATGCATAATCAAATAGGAGAAATTCCATCCGTGACGGTGTATCCGCGGTTGCCGGCGGCCGGAATTCGAACCAGGTTATTTTCGAACATCAATGGTGGATTCGCAACCTACAATAGAAACTCAGTTCTTGCCACGTGACGATTTATATGGTACAACTGATCGGAATGTTTTCTCGCAACAAGAAGAAATTATATCTTCAATGACTGAGGTGAGTGTCAATCTATTGGCTTATAAATTGGATACAACTAATAAGTTTGATTCGATAATTTGTAAATTGAATCAACTGATCAACAACATAGATGATAAAATTTCTGAGAATAAATTTGGTGAATATATGGTTGATAGTGGTGGAATCAATTTCCCCAAATTTAATGGGAATTACCCTAGGGAATGGGTGATTCGAGCCGAAAAATACTTCTATTTGCATCAAATTACTGATCATTTGAAGATAGATGTAGCTTTTTAGTACTTTAGGGGGGAAGTATGTCTTTGGAGATTTAGTCATATTTCTAAACATGGAACGAGTGATTGGATAGGATTTAAGTCGGCTTTATATGATAAATTTGATGTTATATCGACATCAAAATTAGTGGGAGAAGTTATATCTAATGATGTTGTCGCAGAAGCGACTGAGGATTTAATTTTGTTGGGTTCTATGGCTTCAGAAGATGTGAAAACAAGTGAATCGACAGTATCGAAGATTGTAAATCTAACTGAGAAAGCTAAGTTTGGTAGAAAAGAAACTAAGACTACTAGTCAAACTATGCTCGATATATGCAAATCTCCTGTAGCGGGCAGTGTTGCTGGTGGCATATCACATCTTACTGTTGCCCCATTGGATATGCTTAAGATATTGTTGCAGGTCCATAATCCACATAGCATAAAGTATAATGGCACAATTCAGGGACTGAATTATAATTGGAGAACTGAGGAATTCAGAGGATTGATCAAAGGCAATGGCACTTATTGTGCTCACATTGTCCCAAATTCAACAGTAAAGTTCCCAAGTTAGAAGCAAGCTTCAAAGGGTATCTTATGGCTATACCAGCAAGAAAGTGGCAATGAGGATACTAAACGTACTCATTTATTGAGACTTGGAGCTGATGCTTGTGCTGAAATAAGTTCCATGTCTGCAACTTACCCTATGGAACACTACTGCATTATTAGTTACTTTCTTATAAACACAAGGCTCGTCTTCGTTTTTGATGAAACCGGATTTTTTAATACGTTCATCAAAGCGACGATTCCATCTTCGAGATGCTTGCTTCAATCCATAAATGGACCTTTGAAGCTTACACACTTTGCTAGGATTTGATGGATCAACAAACCCCTCAGGTTGTGTCATATACACATCCTCGAGAAGGTTTCCATTAAGAAATGCAATCTTAACATCCATTTGCCATATCTCATAGTCATAATATGCGGCTATGGCAAGTAAAATCCTAATTGACTTTATCATCACGACAGGAGAAAAGGTTTCGTCATAGTCAATACCATGAACTTGTCTATAACCTTTAACTACTAGTCGCGATTTAAAAGTGTGTACATTACCATCCATGTCGGTCTTCTTTTTTATAACACCATTTGTTATCAATGACCTTGCACCCTCGGGTGGGTCAGCAAAGTCCATACTTGGTTGTCGTACATGGATTGCATCTCGGACTTCATAGCTTCTAGCCACTTATCGACTCGGAACTACGAATTGCCTCTTTGTAGGTAGTGGGTTCATCTTGATCAATCGAGTTCAACTTTGATGATCATCGATCCATGAGAAATCCATATCTCTCAGTTTGTTGATGTGCAGGCTCGACCTTCTTGGGCCTTGTGTCAAAGATTGAAGCTCGATGTCGATGCGTGAGCTTGCTTGAACTTCTAAAGTTGGTTCGGATGTTGTTTGGGGATTTTGAATTTCCTCAAGATGGATCTTACTCCCACTATCCTCTTTGGAAATAAATTCCCTTTCAAGGAATACACCATTACGAGCAACAAACACTTTGTTCTACGATGGAAGATAGAAGTAATATCCTTTAGTTTCTTTAGGATATCCCACAAACAAACATTTGTCGGTTTAGGGGCGAGTTTATCGGATAACAAGCGTTTTACATACGCCTCGCATCCCCAAATTTTGAGAAATGACAAACTAGGTCGTTTCCCAGTCCATATCTCATATGGAGTTTTACGAACCGCTTTAGAAGGAACTCTATTTAATATAAATGCGGCGAGTTTCAAGGCGTAGCCCCCAAAAGGAAAGTGGAAGACTTGTTTGACTCATCATGGATCGAACCATATCTAATAAGGTGCGATTCCTCCGTTCGACACGCCATTCCATTGTGGTGTGCGGGAGGAGTTAATTGTGAAACAATTCCACAACCACTAAGATGTTCGTCAAACTCTTGGTTAAGGTATTCGCCACCTCGATCGATCGAAGTATCTTTATACTTTTACCAAGTTGATTTTTGTACTTCATTTTGAAATTCTTTGAATCTTCCAAAAGATTGATTTATGTTTCATTAGATAGGCGTAGCCATATCTCTGAAATCATCCGTGAATGTGATGAAATGCTGAAACCCTCCTCTAGCACTAGTGTTTATTGGTCCACAAACATGCAGTATGTATGAGGCCCGATAAATCGGAAACTCTCTCACTTTGTCCAGTAAAGGGAGCTTTAGTCATTTTGCCCAACAAGCAAGATTCACACGTCTCATAAGACTCTAAGTCAAATGATGTTAAAATTCCATCTGTATGGAGTTTTGATATGCGTTTCGTTTATGTGGCCCCTGACAGCGAGTGCCAAAAGTAGGTTTGGTTTAAGTCATTTGATTTAAACCTTTTAGTATTAATGTTATAGATGGGCCTTTTAATGGAATCATCGAGGTTAAGAATATAAAGCCCATTCATCAAAGAGGCATCTCCATAGAAGATACGATCTTTATGAACGGTGCAAACTTTATTTATAATATTAATTTCAAAACCATCAATATCCAAACAAGAAAGCGTAAATAATATTCCTACTCAAAGTTGGAACATAAAGACAATTATCCGAGTTCTATAATAAGGCCACTTGGCAAAGCTAGATTAAATGTCCCGGTAGCTACAGACAACAACTCTTGCTCCGTTGGCTACTCCGAGGTCCACTTCTCCTTTTGCCGGTGATCTACTCCTTTTGAACCCCTGCACATTTGCACAAATGTGAGATCCATAACCGGTATCTAATACCCATGAAGTAGGAGCAGGACATGTTAATTTCTATAACATAAATACGGAGAGGCAGTCAAAGCTGGCCTTTCCCTTTTTCTTCTCTTCCAAATAGAGCTTGCAATTCCGTTTCCAATGACCCGGTTCATTGCAATGGAAGCAAACTCCCTCCTTTGGTGCCTTGGCTTTGAGCTGGGGCTTGGGCTTGTCGTTGCCTTTGCCCTTGCCTCTCTTAGCCATGGGCTTTCCCTTGCCTTTCTTCTTGAAATTCCCTTTTTGAACCATTAAGACTTGAGGGATTTCTTAATGTTCGATTCGACTGCTTGAGCATCCCAGTGAATTTCGTGTATGGTCTTCTCCATGGCATGCATGTTGAAGTTCATAGCGAATTGGTCATACTCCGGTGGGAGTGAGCCCAAGATCATATATGTGGACATGTCATGACCTACGGGAGCCCCAAGTTTCTCGAGTTGGTCAAAATAACCGCTTCATCTTAAGAACGTGTGCACTCACGAGAGGTTCGGGGGCCATTTTGCAACTATTTAACGCCTTAGTTGTGAGGAATCTTTCATGACGAGCTTGCTCTTGGAACATTTCCTTGAGCTGGCCCATCATCTGGAAAGCCTCAACTCCTTCAAACTGTTTTTGAAGGTCAGTGCTCATTGTGACTAACATAAGACAAGTCACATCGTTAGAGTCATCGAAATGCTTCTTCCAAGAATCTCTTTCAGCTCTAGGGGCATTATTGGCAGGCTGTTCAGGAATGCCCGTATCAAGAACGTACAACTTTCTTTCTGCTAGAGACAATCCTTAAGTTGCGAGGCCCCGATCAAGGAAATTGGTCCCGCTTAGTTTTTCCTTCTCAGGGACGGATCGCGATGAATTGTGTGATGTATTGGTTGCCATTATCTACATTAAGTTAATTGCAAAGTTATTAGTTTTTGAGCAAAAACATTTTCCACAATTTCAACACTTGATAATAGTGGGGGAAAACATTTTACAATATTTATAGGAAAGCTTTGGCTTAACACCCATAATTAAGGTAAAATCATCTAATGGGGATGACATCTATATGTCCCGGCTATTTCCCATTTTATGCCCTAGGCCCAAAACTATTTTGATAGCCTAGTTAAGTCGAACCATGTCTAAGCATTTGGAAATCACTATTTTCCCATCTCCTCTTGCCTAGATAACCATTTATCCGTTGCTTTGGCAACCAGACATAATGATGATCCAAGCTCATGGAGTGCTTAGGATATGGTAGGCATTTTGAGACTTAATTAAAACCATTTGATGTGACGTTCAAAAATTAAATCCATCCAGGACATAAAATAAACATCACACGCGGGTTATGAAGCGAAAAAAAAGTAAATGTGATATAGCATGGCCTATTCCTATAATGACTCCCACGAGCACTTGTGGGAGTCGAGGGTCAATCTTGGTCAAAATCCATCTCATGGATAATGTCTTCGATCTTGCACCTCCAACCTTGTTACATATTTGCATGGGCATACCCGACCTTCATTGTAAAAGCGATAAAGCTAATCTAATAAAGTGATTACAATTTTACAACATTGAAAAACGACTCGCAGGTCGTATTATAAAATTACAACAAAATATGTAAAACAAGGGGTATAGTAGGCCATGCTATTCACCATGCTAATATCACATAAAACACAATGAAAGTAACTACGAGTACATACACAAAGTCTTAATTCGGGGGGGAACGACGAATCGGGGCGACGCAGACGGCGGTCCCGCTATTGCCTAACTTACATAATCGGATTATGTATTGGGTTAATCGAATTAACAGCAGGATTAATCGAATTAGTTTACAGTTTATGCGTGAGAATAGAATTAATCGAGTTAATTCCAGATTCACGAATACGACTTATGCGAGAATCATTATTCACGAAGCATGATTTATGCCGAATCAACATTCACGAAGCATGATTTATGCATAATCACTAACCCAAAGCATGATTTATATCATAACAGTTCATATAACCCAGTATAAACATGATTAAAGCGAGAGCAATTTATGCATATATCACATATATTCATCAGAAGATATATTCTTTAAACGATTTAAATAGTTAATACATCTTTCAAGATCAAAGAAATGATTTTTTTTTCTGTTTTCAAACATACACATATCAAATCGGAATTGATAGTGTTATTGTCTGATAAACAATATCGAAATCGAGTCGTATGAGCAAGGCTCTGATACCACTGAAGGGATTCATGGGCGGAAACTCGTTCCAAACACCCATGGATCCTCCCCTGAAAGGATCCGCTCATATGAAACAATTCGAAAAAAAGCAAAGAAAGCAGACAAGAAAAAACTTACGGTTTTGAATTCAGAAAGCTACTTCTTGAATGGAGGATGACGTTTCTTGGATCGGATGTTGCTACCGATTGATCTCCGCTTTGCGGAAAGTCCTCTACCCGGTATCCACGCGACGAAAGCGGGCAGCGATTGCTAGCTCTTCGTCTTTTCTGATTTTCGGGAATTAGAGAGAAAAGGGGAGAGTCCGAAATCTGATTTCGGGTTTCTTGGTTAATTTCGGCTAAAGCATTAACTGGCTAGGGTTTCGGCTAAGACATGTTATATAGAGTGTGGGAGTTTGCTCCCAGAACAACTCCCACATCTACTCAACTTCTCTTGGCTGTGGGAGACTCTGACTCCCACGTCCCCTAGACTTCTGCTGGTAGTGGGAGTCTTTATCGGATAATAACTCCCACGTAATTCCAGCTATACCGAAAATGCCCCTTATCTCTAATTCGAATAATAACACTTTATTATTCTAAGAAAGACAAATGTCAGATACAATGAATCTGGACACATTCTAGATTCATTGAATCTGGACATAAAGCTCGTTAGCTCGTCTATGCGTGTGACCACTGTAGGTTCAAATCTCACAATGGCAATGAAAACACACTTAGTAGTAGTGTGAGTCCATAAATCACAAGCGGTCCCCTAGCAGGGACATTGTGACTACCCAAAGTGAATGAATATACAACGGAACCTAATATCAATCCACTATTTAATCCCTTTGTCTCGCGATATCCTAATTAAGCATAAGGCATGGTGGTCGTCACCCTTATTAAGCTTAATTGTATTTATGCTCGATCTCCAAGTAGACTGTTTCGACAAATAGCATTTGATAACCACTTTATCAAATACATTTGAGCACTGGCCATACATTTAAACAGTCTTTCCCTATCGAGGGGCCCATGGATATCTCTCTCTAATAATAGAGAGGGACAAATTCCTTACAATGTCTCTCACATTCAAGCTATGATAGGACACTACATCCGATCTCAGTCGTATTGATTACTCTGTTACAAGTAACGTCCGAGTCGAGTCAAAAGCGTGGCTCCATTCATACTAGAATCAATGAAGACATAAGGTCTAAGGATTCTAAAATAGTATTGAGGAAGTAATACTTATGACTTAAGACCATGAAGTATTACTTCTCTGACGGATCACGTCGATACAATGTATCCCCTATATATTGCATCTATGATGTGATTTGTATCCATTACACATGATCAGTAAAACAAGATCATCAATCAACAATCATACTAGTTTTATTTCATAGTAATTAAGCATTACATAAAACTAGAGACTTCTAGAATAGTAATTACATAAGCTAATGAGTTTTACTATCAAATCACACATTTGATAATCAAAAGCAAAATTAACTATTCAATTACATGCTCAAAAGATAATAAAACGCACAACATGTGCTAATGGTCCTAGGGCACTACTAACACTTGGTTCATGTAAGATTGTTTGTTCAGGCAGCGAAGTCTCCTTATCAGTACGGGGTGGAAATATGCACGTCGTTGGAGATGGAATTAGTGGAATTCATTTGGAGAAGGATATTCCATCAGATGAGTTAAGTTTGTTGTATCATGATCCTCAAGGCAAAGTCCGAGGACCATTGTTTTGGGTTGATATTGTATCTTGGTTTGAACATGGATTCCCTTTTATAGAATTAGGTGAGGTCATAGCGCATCTAAGAGCAAGAATTTTCGCAAGCACAAATTATGATGATGAATCAAAGTATGATGATAGATTGAAGCGATATGGATTAGAGCACGGTATACAACAAGAGGACGAGGAAATGTTGATGCACCACTCGGTTGTAGTAGAAGGCCCTCGGTCCTTAGTTGAATGACCCCAGCCAATGGAAGTTGCACAACCAAAAAATGTTAATAATGGGGAAAACCAAGTTGTTGAGGAGTCACAAGCTTCAAGGTTCTTGTGGGAAATCGAAGATTATACTAGTTTGAACACGAAAAAACTTAATTTAGAGGTTTCTATTGTTGGTGGTTACAAATGGCGAGTACTCGGATTTTTTAAGGGGACCAATGAAGATTATTTGTTAACGTATGCAGATGTTGCGGATTCAGCTACATTGCCTTATGGATGGAGTCTATATGCTCAATTTAACTTGGTTGTCATTAATCAAAATCATGACAAGTTCACTATAAAAAAAGGACGCACTGCATCAGTTTAATCAAAGGAATGATTGGTGGTTTACTTCATTCATGTCTTTCTGTGAGCTCTATGATCTCAATAAGATGTATCTTGTGCAAGATTCATTGATTATTGAAGCTGGTGTTGTTGTTCGTGAGGTCATTGATTACTGTACATATGACTCAAATAAAGAAATGGATTGTGTAGACCTTAATAACCGGGGAGCAACTTGCTACATGAATTCACTCCTACAAATGGTTTTTCTTTACATACATATAAATGGAACTGGACACGTTTTAGTATATGATCCAGGGGGTAATATGAAAAATGAAAATGTTATGACCGATGATCATTTAAACTGGATTGGATTTGCTTTTTGGAGTTCATGCAAGTTTTCTATTGAGAGTGCTGAATTATTGAAAGTGGAGTTGTATATCCAGGATTCTAACCATATTGATAATAGTAGGAGGCAGAATTTTGGCATTGTTGTGATTGAGTTAATGGGGAGTGAGAAGATACTGAAGCCAAAATTGTTTTGGTCCATGATCTTGGTAAAGAGTTTGATGTACTAAAGCTGAGTGGGGACGATTTTATTTGGCTCAAGGTGATCAGCCCTATGGTATTAGTTTTTACTTCCAAACGATGTCTAAGAAAGAAGAACTTGCAGCCTGAATCGAAGTTAGTAGAAGGTCCTACATTCATCAAACTACCCCAAGGAATTTATTTAGATTTGTTACAACCATTAGAAATTTTGGAGAACTCTTCTTCTCATACTTCTGTGGATCTCGTTGAGGTACTTCTAGAGGAAGATGTGTCTATGGTGATGGTTCTCAAAGTTGTGAATAGTGGAAACAAGGTTTTCATAAGCTTGGTTTCAAAAGAACTTTCCATTGCTAGGGGGAAAGAATTTAAGTTCAGCAAAGCTTATTATGTTCAGAGGATTGAAGTTGGTTTGAATGCAGACAAGTCCAACTACGTCTTTGACCCTGGTGGAACATGGAAGTTTGCGGAAGAAGTCATTGAGAAATGGCCCAAACTTCTTGGGAATTTTGAGGACAAAATTCTTAAGGGGGAGGGATGTTATGTTAGCTAAATAATAAGAGTAAAAAGGGTGTTGAGGAGGATTCGATCCTGAGCTGGTCTTTAGCTCATTTAAAAGGTTCGCGGGTCGTGGAAGCGGGTCATTCAAAGTCGGACTATCCGAGCTCCAAGTTGCCTATAAAAGGGAGAGAATGAGATATTTTTGGATTATCTAGATATTTTTCCTGAAAAACAGTTAGAGTTCATTCTCATTTTTCCCCATTTCTCTCGTTTGTTCTTCGAGCTTAGAGCACAGTCACCTTTGCCTCATCTTCTTCTTCTGTAATTCCTCTTAATTGTGAATAATCAGTAATAAAACTACTCGAATTGTTTGAGTTCTTGATTGAAATGTCTAGACCTAACAAGTTCTTGTGGCTATCTAACCAAATAAATCTCTAAGCAGCCATAGAAGAAATGATTATGCAAGATGATATATTGACGCAAAATTCAAGTTGTTCTCGTTGGCTACTCTAAATACACATAGCTGCCACATATCGTGTAGATTGGTGGAGGTTGACATCGGAGGTGGTAGGTGGAGGTTCTTGAAGGAATATGGGGAAAAGAAAAAGCAGCATCGAATAGGGCTTCTATGAGGAACTTTGAATCGGCGATGGATTTGGTGGCGTCGGAGGTGAATGTGGAGGTTGATGGCGGAGGTAGTAGCTAGAGGTTCTTGAAGAAGGTGGTGGCGGCGGGTTTTTCACGTTGGTGGAGGTGATTTTGGATAAGTGTTGGAGAAATTGAGGATTTGTTTGAGAGAGATAAGCAAAATGACGCCGTTTCAATACGGTCAAAACAACGTCGTTTTTCTACTCGATCGTTATTCTGTCGGTAAGATCAAAACGACGTCGTTTTGATACAATGCATCTAAATCAAAACGACGTCGTTTTGATGGATTCGATCGCTATTATGTCGTACATTAGCTAATTGGCGATGGAATAACGACGTACTTGGTTTCTGCCTAGCAACAGATTTGATGGATTCGGTCGCTATTTCGTCGCTATTTACCAACTGAATTGTGTTTCGATAGCTAATTAGCGACAGAATAGCCACGGACTTGGTTAAAATTTAATAAATCTAAAAAAACGACATCGTTTAGAATGCGAATGCGAACTAATATGAATATTAGTAATTTTTTATTTATTAATAAGGAACACCTAAAATTTTAACTCCATCACTTAATGATTAACGTAAATGTATATACTAATGCATTACTTGAATTGTTCTGTTTCGAATCTATTTAGGTATTTTAGAAATAAGTATAATTATTATTATGACTAATTATATGTGTGTGTGTGTGTGTATATATATATATATATATACACACACACACACCCACACTAGCAAATGACCCGTGTTATGCACGAAAATACTGAATTTCAAATTATTAATTTAATGGTTGTACAATTGTATTTAGAACAAAAACTCGTTAACTTTAATTTTTCAAAAAACAAATAAGAAAATTCAACATGATTAGGTAATATGACTTTTATTGAGTAACTCACAAATGTAAAGGTGAACATGTAATGATTATTGGATCAAATAATATATAATCAAAAGAATTAAACATAGTCCTATACTATTTTGATTAATGTTTCATCAAATGTTTTGATTCAATAATCACTACACTACTACTATTAAATGTTAATCACGTAATCTTTTTAGAAAACATGAGGAGACTACGTATTGTGACTTCAATTTTCTTATGGAGCCATCTAATTCATGAAGTTTTTTAACATTGTGTGCGCCACATTTTGAGATAATGCATCTTCTTCCATAAGAGCGAGCAAATTTTCTACTCAAGTTTTTTCGCCAAACTTGTATTTCTGTAAGATCAATTTTATTAAATGTTTTTATTCCCTGAAAGATAAAATTAGTCTAATAGTATATTAATAAATTATTTAAAGGGCATTTATTAATAGTAATGTTTATTGGATAAAAAATGGATCAAACATAGATATAAATAATAATTAAACATCAAAAGTCATGAACATAAAAAGATGATGAGATGAGTAAATGTTGGAATAAAACATTCTCATAAA
Organism: Vinca minor; assembly: GCA_026122235.1. Lineage (NCBI taxonomy): Eukaryota > Viridiplantae > Streptophyta > Magnoliopsida > Gentianales > Apocynaceae > Vinca > Vinca minor. Next base: position 350,328 of record JAOCZM010000235.1, read on the forward strand.
TTCCCATAAGTATACAGAAACTTCCCAATAAATTCCCTCAAATAAGTTCCTCCCAAACTTTATAATTTTTTTTTCAAATTGGTCATTTTTTAATGGCAATCTTTTAAGAAAACTCGCTTTTGTAAAAACTATGTTGGGCATGGCTAAAAAACTTAATTCTTAGAACCAAAATAACAAATCAAGTCTAAATTAAGTTTTTTCCTAAGACACATGGGACATAGGTAAATCAATACATATAACAGAAAATGTTACCAAGAATTAGGATTCTTTGTACCCTGCAATCAAATAAATCGAAACATTTAAAATAAAAATTAAAAGTGGCTAGCAATGATCAATAGATCCAGCTATCATAAATCAATGCAAAAAAAAATAATAATAATAATAATAATTCTACTAATAATATAAAAGAAATTTAGAAAAATAACACAAGGGTCATAAGCAATATGATGATACATAGTTATCAGAAACTCAAATATTATTTATGCTATGTACTTTAACAAATATAATATTGCTTCAATCCGGAATTTAATGTTTCAATTTGACATAAGATGAAAATTAATAAAAGTATTTTACTTTTAATAAAGTTACCTTCTTGCATTATTAGTTAAGGAATGTTGATACCCTTAAATTACGCTTAAACTAAGGAACGTTAGTAGTGGAAGTTTATATGAACAAATATTATATTTTAAGAAATGAGTAATTTAATTCTAGCCATTCTAAAAATAAAATAAAAAACTCATAATGGACATACTTTACTCTACAAAAACTCATAATGAGATTTCTTATATCATATAATGCTATCTTTAGACATCTAAGAAATGATAAGGAATAGTGGGTAAGCTAATATACCTTTTGATGAAGCAATTTTCATTATAACTTTCGACCACCTGTGTGAGAGAGAATAAAATATCCAAATTAGCAACAAAAAAAAAAAAAAAAAGAAAAAGAAGAGTAAGTAGACAACACATATTTGAAATTTTAATGCTTCATTAAAAAAAAAAAAACAATAAAAAAACTCACCTGACAACGAAACTTCATTTTGATTACCCAAACAACTCGAAAAAACAAATTGAGTGTTAAGAGTAGAGTAAGTAGGCAATACATATTTGAAATTTTCTCTCATTTACACTTTTGGTGTTCACTTGTGCCTTGTTTTCTTCAACTTTACTAGTGCCTTAGATCCATTTTCATGCTGGTTACTTTTACTATTGAAAAAATAAAATAAAAAGAACCCTAAAACATAAGAGAACAATTTAAATATGGGAAATTGTAACAATAAAAAAATCAGTTTGGATGATTAATTCTCATTAAAGAAAAGTATGAGGATGAGAAAAAATATGGATTCTTACAATCATAGATAAGTGGTAGAGGCAAGTTGTTGATTTTGTAAAGAAAAAAAGGAAATCAATCTAGAAATAGTGAATTAGTAAATGAAAGAAATATAAAATAAGTGGGAAAAGTAGATTGTATCTATGATTTCCAAAAAACCAGATATCAGTTTGCGCTCCATCTCTTAACTTGTTATGAATTTGTAAGGAACGTGATAAGAGAGCTAGAAATACAAGAGTCAGTGGTAGTGGAGTAATTAATATTTTCTTGATTTTATTTCAAACATTGAAATTCTTCTTAACCAGTGGGAGAGCACTCTGCCTGGGACTGTGAGGTCCAGGTTCGACACCTCCCTCCTCGGAAAAAAGAATTCTTGTTAACCAATCACAACATTTGAAATTAATTAGAAAACTTTTTAATCTAGAAAATTTAGATTAGTTTGGAAGCTTAAAACTGAAAAGTGGGTTCAAGATTATGAGAAAATATTTAGGATTGTAGAGATATTTTGGGTAAGTAATTTGATATTTAAATTTGTTTTAAGATAATAATTTGTTTTGAATTAATTTAATTAATTAATTAATCATAAAAAAAGAATTAATTTAATTAATCGAAATTCATCTAAACCAATCAAGTTTTTGTATAATAATTAAGAGTTAGAAAATTCGAGAAATTTGTGTTAGAGTTTTGAAGATTACTGATTGGTTAAAAGTTGAAAACATGTTCTGTAATATAAATATAGATTGATTATTGAAAACTATTTTAAACCAATGAAATTGTTTATGAAAGAATTTAAAGTGTTAAATTGTTTATAAGTATAATGATAAAAAGAGGTTAAGAGTTTGAGATTTAAATTTTGAAATTAAGGGAGATAATATATTTAATATAGATTATTATATCATACCAAAAATACTGTTAGTTTATATTTGTTAGGGATCATGGAAAAGTTTACTTAAATTAGCATTCCATCAAAAGAATTAAATAAAATAGTTGTCAAATACTTGCCAGAGTAGTTGGCAATGTGGTGTAGCATTCAACCTGCATGTTCTGGGTTCGAATCCCCCCAATTTAAATAAAATAGTTCAATTTTTTTACACCTACCTAGCGGTCGCTATTCCGTCGCCCAACCCTAACCCTATACCCTAACACGGTTGCTAGTCCGTCGCTAATTACGCCGTTATGGATTCCGTCGGTATTCGGTCGTTAAACTCCATCTGTATTCAGTCGGTATGGGAAACAAAACGTCGTCGTTTTATGCACTTTTCGTATCACTTGATAAATCTTGTAAACGACATCGTTTTGTTACGCCTTTATGGATTCCGTCGATATTCGCTCGTTAAACTCTGTCGGTATTTGGTAGGTATGGGATACAAAACGACGTCGTTTTATGCACTTTTTGTATCTGATAAATCTTGTAAACGGCATCGTTTTGTTACGCCATTTTGCAATCCATCGGTATTCGGTCGGTAAGGGATACAAAACGACGTCGTTTTGTGCACTTTTTGTCTCACTTGATAAATCTTGTAAACGGCGTCGTTTTGTTATGCCGTTATGGATTCCTTCTACCGTTAAAGTCTGTCGGTATTCAGTTGGTACCCAAATACATGGCGACTGAATAGAGACCGTTCAAGTATTGGTTTGAGTTGGTCAGCGGGACCGATATGGGCGACGAATTAGCGACGGAATAGCGACCGCTGTTTTTCGATTTCAGGTTGGTCGGTATTACGTCACTATTTCAGCGACGGAAAATTTCGATCGCTATTTTCGGTAGCTAAATTTCATAAGGAAATAACAAGGTCCAAAAGATAGAACAACAAACTATCTATTACATAAAAGCTTAACCAAGCCTTTCTTCGACCCATGGTTCATCAACCGAAGGTAGTTCGAAGCAACTCCGATCGAGTGGAAATCCATCCTTGTCGACTGACATCGACCACCAATCATCTACAATTAGCCCCAGTACTTTACTTCGGATGACCTGTTTGGTCTTCCGGACGCCTGAGGTTCATTGCATGGCAAAAACAATACATTTTGACTATGAATAACACATTTCTGAAATCCCCAAATGGTGCCAACCCAAAATACTGACTTATTAACTCAAATAAGCACTTAAACACATACAAATCATCTTAAACATATATAGATAACTCATCTACTACATTACTACTTCTTATACTTGCCATTTTCTATCTTAGCCTCGGCTAAGCTGTGTAACTTTCTACTATCTTCTCATAAGGCCTCGGCTTCCGAACTTGATATGTTGTTCACTTTCTTAGATGACTCGGCTCTCACCGGTTCATCGGGGCCGGTGGAATCTAATCTCACGAGGTCTCGAACTCATGAGAAATACCTATTCTTCTAGTTTGTCTCGCATGACCTTGGTAAGGGGTACCAACAAGGCTCTACTTTATGATAATTGTGGCGAGTACACATGAACTCCATACTACAGTACTAACTTCTTATTCTAATAATCCACAACAGAACTGAATAACAACTTAATATCAAAGAACTTCCAATTACAGCATAGATTGCACGTAATCACATTCTACAACACTTCATCCATTTTATGCAGTAAAACTAATAAAGAAATCATGATATCGGTTTCAAAAAAATAAATCTTTTATGTTTTTGGACTGGAAAACAATGGTGAATAGTCATTACCTAAGCAACTTAATCAAAGTCCTCAATAATGTATGAAGACAGAATTTCTAGATTTGTAGTCCCTACTTCCCGAAGCTATAACTTTCTGCATAGGACTGCAAATACTAACCCATCACAGCCTAAGCGTAGCTCTCTCCTTCCTCTTCCGAAACGCACTAAAGATCACTAAAAACGTATATCGTTTAATATCTCATATCTCGAATCTCCTCACAGCACTCAGTTCTTCCAAAAAATATTTTCTCTTCTCTTTCCTCATTTCTTTCTCTTTCTTTCTAATTCTAACATCCCACTCTCTACAAAAGCCAGCAAAAATTACCTTAACCACCTCTTACTTCTTAAAAAACGACACACAACTTCCTAGTGTCTGCACTCAAGTCCCCCAACTAACCAAACACACCACAACGCCCTTTATCAAATAATGTACGTAACATATAGCATGTGAAATCAATTAATACACGACATTAAATATAAACATGCTAGAGATGTAAGCATGAAAAGTTCCGGGTATCACATGTTAGAGGAATAACCGGGTCAAAATCAAGTTATGCAGCGGAAATAAAACGACCTGCCTCTAATAGGATCTTTCACGAGTAAGAACCTTAGACTACGGGATAGCATTATACCTTTCGAAGTGCAAAAATCGTCTGAAATGGTTTCAGTTGTCACGAACGGAACGCCACCAACACAGGCTCCGCCTCTCCCAATATCCACTCGATCTTCCGGGGATGGTCCTCTACCGCTTGGTGCTAGCCAACGCCTCGTAGAAGTCTTGAAGACACTCTTCAAGATGGAGTATATATATATATATGGTGGATATAGGACCTAAAAGAAGAACAAGAAACAGTTTTCTTACTTCTTTTCTATTAGCCAAAGCTAGAAAACAAGTATATAGAAAAGCTGTCTTTTCTTTCTATTCAATCTCTATTGAATGCTCTCTCTTTTTCTCTCTATTCTTAGATTTCAAAAGCTGGAGAATAATGACTTAGAATGCTAGGAAAAATCAGCATTTTTCTTAGTCATTCAAGGGAGAGTGGGGAGAAAGAAAGGGGAAAGTGGGAGATCATGGAGGAAACCACTCCTCCACATTCTCCACCACTTCAACCTCCTTCTAAGAGATAATAGCTGAAAATATATCCAATTTTCCATCCATAAGGTCGGTCCAAATGGGTTGGTCGGCCCAATCATATTGGTCGGCCCAACCCGATTAAGGGCCCAATCCAATCCCGGCCCGGCCCAATCGCATTGGCGCACCTTAGATTAAATGTACTCCAACAAGCCCAATCCAGTTGATCTATGAGTGCGACCCAGGAGGTATCTATGATGTTGGCCGTGACATCATATGTCACAGGTAATGAGAGGTATCTAGCAACGCATCATTACCCCCAATTCATAAATATCTGGTGACTATCATAATCACATCATTTGACATTTGAATTTAAATCCTTTTGTCCTTGATATCTTGATTGAACACAAGTCATGGAAAAAGTCACACTTGTATTGTCCAATCTTTTAGTTTCTTGATTCGCGAGTAGACTAATCAAATGACATCAATATCATATACTGATTCATTTGTTCATGGCCATGAATTAGTCAGACTCCATCAAAGGGGCCCAAGATATCGCTCTTGCTATATAGGAGGGACAAATCCTTTCTGCATCCCATTCATCCTGAACAAGATTCGTGATATACCCAATAAATGCCTTTATTGCTCACCCTGTTACGGATAGCGTTTAACATTATCAAAGCATAACACTAGCCATGCAAGAACTCTTGTGAGACCTCAAGTCGAAGGATCTCATATACAATGTCACGCCCCGTCTCCAGAGTGATGACATGGCAGTGTCTCATTGGTCTAAAAGACACCAAAGCCTACAACAGAGTTACTAAAAAGAAATTCATTTATGATATTAATCCAAAAAATAAGAGTTGAGCAGCAGAATTACTATGCGTGGAATAATACAAAATGTTACAATGGAAAATTGTTCAACATTGTTATAAATGAAATATTCTAAGTGAGAATGAAATAAAAGAATTTATCTAAATCTATAATCCAAACCGATTATGAATCACTCTTCATAAGTCCCATCCCAAGTATCATCATAAGAAGGCTCGGCCTCTGTATCATCTGCAAAACAAACAAACATAATGGACTGAGCTACAAGGCCCAGTAAGAATCCCACACCCTTGGGATGAAGTAACGGATAAAACTCAAAATACGTTTCCCATTTCCCAAAATACCCCTTTTGAAAATACGCTTTTGACACGACACAAAACAAACCTCACGAGACTCACAACGTATGACAGGGCAGTACAGTGCAGAGCAGAACAGAACAGAACAGAATCTGCACAGCTGCACTATGACCTTCCGGTCGACCACACCCTCAGTCCGGTCAACCGGTGATAACCCAGAAACACACAAATATAAACAGATGCTCCGGTCGACTAGTACACAAACCGGACGACCGAAGGGACCGCGACTTACGAAAATCAGAAAAATAAGTACAAAACTTGTACACAAGTGTACTATCTTGCACCAAGTCAATCCCAACCCAAAATACAGTTTAAAATGACTCAATACCAAGTATCAAATATGACCCAAACAAATGTTCGACTATACTTACCAAATCTGACACTCCATATCGGAATTCATGCCATGAGCATCCCATACTACTCATGCACTACAAACCAATAGTTATGCCAGACAATCGAGCATAAAACGAACAAGACCAAACAAGTGAAAAGCAACAGTTAAGCTAAATAAATATACTCTTCACATCTAAGCATTTCATACAACCGAATCCACATCAAGCACGTCTCGCAGTACAATATCCTCGGTAACACAATTTGCTTAGACATTACGAACATAGTTATCGCTATGACACTACAATCCCACAGACAAGCTCAATTGTCTAATCAAACCCATAATCACCGCTAACGGTCCCCATGTAATAACCCACCGAGGAAGGGCCACACGTGAATCCACACGAAAACCGGTGAATCTTTCCCCACGTGGAGGCCAAAAATAAAGAATACGTACATTGTGTCATCGCCCACACATGAGCTCCACAATTCTATCGTTAGCAGCCCTAACTTGTTTCTCCCCGCTAGGGTCCCGGGTCCACATATCCACACGAAATATCGCGAACACCGAGTTCTAGCGATATATAAATGGGGACGTATCCCTCGCTACTGAGATCTTTCATAAACAAGAGCTCGAATGGGGCGACGACTCGGTCGACCAAAACCAGATAAACGACAACAACTAACCAAAGCATCGGAAAGACTACAATCATAGTATAGCAATTTAACACATGAAACAATTTATAAGCAACATCATCTAAAGAACATATGCAATGCAACACATCTATAACTTCATCCAATTTTGTATAAAAACATGTAAAAACAATTTATAATTGACAACCAAAGTTAAAGGTACTGAAATATGTAATTTAGAGTTTGAAAAGCAAGGGGGTAAGATCCTTACCTTGTTGAATTCATAAATTCAAGAAAATAAAGCAGAAATTCGCAGCAGGAAGTCAGCCACGCTCAAACAGCAATATCTCTCGGCTCATAACTCGGAATGCCTCCCCGTCAGCGCTCACTCGAAGGAAATTTCGATATCTTCGAATTGATATGCTGTGGGTCGAAAACGAAGGTCGATAGCCCTCTCAAACGTCACGTCGAAGTTCTGGACAGATTATATACAATCGCAGAAAAATCTGGTTCTGCCCTCCACTTCTGTACGGCGATTCTACCGTTACTGTGCAAAAAATAAAATTCAAGAAACCAGCCATGTTCCCGGCGCAATATCTTCCAACTCCGAATTCGAAAAGTGAATCCGACTTCACGCCCTCGCAGCCTGCTTCGTCGTGATCAATTTACATTAAGGTTTGTCGAAATCCGATAAGGATTACCCACTCAAAAATCCTCTCAAAGTTGATAGAAACTCACTCCAAAAACTCAGTTACCTCTCGATGCTTCTCACGGCTTGAAGCTGTTCTTTGCTTTCTTGTTGCTACCCAATGAGAAAAGAGAGAAGCCTCTTTATGCACGGTTTCCAAGTAATGAATTGTGCCCTTCTATTTTCCTTCAGTTACACGCCTTTTCCTTTTCTTTTTCTTCTGCGTCCTGTGAGAGAGGAAGAGAGAGCCGCCACTCTCTTTATTTATTTATTTATTTATTTATTTTCCCCTGCTTTGCACGAACCCCAAGGCAGCCCCATGATCCCTGATTCTCCAATCCACGATGTGCTTTTCTATTTCTTTTTAATTTTAAAATATTATTTAATTCCTATTTTAATTCTCTTATCTAAATAAATCAATTATCTAGGTGAATCACAATTAAATCCCCAATTACGATATGTGTACAAAATGACCAACCCTCAATAAAATGTACACAAAATAACACGTAAAATGCTATAAAAATAATTAGACACGTAGTCACATAATCGTATGAAAAATATTACGCCTACATAGTTACTCGCGAAAAAATAATTACACGTCAAATATCGCGTAAGCAAAAGTTACGGGTTTTACATACAACCCAGTCAAAAATTGAGAAACACCGTTGACTATTATATAACAACCCATGGTGTGTTTCTCATGTCGGGTCTGTCCAGTATAATGATTCTCTAATCATATATACCATGTGACGATCCGATATCTTATATCAATCACTGCACATACTAGTCTTACGCATTATTATAGTCCTCGAAGATTCCATAATAATGTTCGACTAGGGACGTTTCAGAATCATAACAATTATGAATACTATTCTAAGGACATATTATTTCATTATGTTTTTAAGAACGCATAAACATATTGATATAATACTGGAATTTATGCCTTTTTACTTTTTATTCATCAAAATGAAAATTACATAAATACGATACAATAATCTCCCACTTGCACTAAAGACCCAAAATCATCTACTGATTGGTCTTTAAGGACATACTAATGACTGTCTCTAAAGATCAGCCCTCCAGATATCGGATACCCATGGAGCTAGTGTGACGATCATGCTGCTGCTGCGACAGTGGCTTCGTCAGTGGATCGTGCCGAATCTACTCTACATATATGCACATCACCTCTTTCTATAATCTCGTGGATTAGGTGAAAACGCCGTAGTAAATGTTTGGACCTCTGGTGAGATCTGGGTTCCCTAGATTGTGAAATAGCCCCATTGTTGTCACAATAGAGGTCTATCGGGTTCGCAATACTAGGAACCACATCGAGGTCGGAAATAAATTTCTCGATCCAAAGCGCCTCCTTAGCCGCTTCACAAGTTGCTATGTACTCGGCCTCTGTCGTAGAATCTGCGATGGTCGATTGCTTTGAACTGCGCCAGCTCACAGCACCTCTATTCAAGTTAAACACATATCCCGATTGCGATTGGAAATCATCTATATTCGTTTGGAAACTAGCATCGGTGTAACCACTTACAACGAGCTCATCCGCCCTCCATAAATCAAGAATGTATCCTTAGTCCTTCGTAAGTACTTGAGGATATTCTTGATCGAGATCCGATGACGTTCACCGTAATTAGGTCGGTATCTCGCTCGTAAGGCTTAAGGCAAACGAGACATCGCGTGCGAGTACATAATTCGGCAGGGCGTTTTAGAACACTCGTTTGTTCGACGAAAGCGATTACCATGTGCCATAGGACAAAGGCCCTTCTTAGACTCTTGCATGCTAAAGCTGCTTTAGCACCTTGTCTATATATGTACTCGACTTAGGCCAATGAGTCTCCCTGGATCTATCTCTATAGATCTTGACTCCCCAGAATATAGTCGGCATCGCCTAAGTCTTTCATAGAGAAACACGTACTCAACCAAGACTTGACAGGACTTTAAGGTTGGTATGTCGTTTCCAATGAGTAGTATGTCATCTACATACAAAACCAGGAATACGATTGAGCTCCCACTAACCTTCTTGTAAACGCAAGGCTCATCCTCATTTCTAATGAAGCCAAACTCACTGGACGGCATCATTAAAAGCGGATGTTCCGACTTGAGAAGCTTTCGCTTGAGTCCATAAATGGATCTCTGAAGCTTACATACTTTTTCGAGCATTTTTTCGGAGTGACAAAACCTTCAGGTTGTGTCATATACTCATCCTCTTCAAGTTTTCCATTAAGGAAAGCGGTTTTGACATCCATTTGCCAGATTTCATAGTCATAGTAAGCTGCAATAGCATGCAAAATCCGAATGGATTTGAACATAACTACAGGGGAAAAGGTCTCGTCATAGTCAATACCATGAACTTGTTTGAAACCTTTCGCGACCGAGTCGCCCTCATGACGTTTGTACATTCCCTTCCATGTCGGTTTTAATCTTAAAAACCCCATTTGCACCCTATGGGAGTTACCCCTTCAGGGTGGATCAACCAAGATCCGGACTTGGTTTGTGTACATGGAGTCCATTTCGGATCTCATGGCCTCAAGCCATTTCTCGGAATCTGGGCTATTAATTGCTCGTTTGTAGGTTGAAGGTTCATCGTGATCCACAAACATAACATCACCATGTTACGTTATGAAAAAAAGCCAAATTTTTTTCGGAGGTGGACGACGAACTCTACCGGACTCTACACAATTCTTGTGTTTCTTGAACTAGTCGTTTGCTGGACAACTGTTTGTGGCACTTTCGCTGCACAACAACTTGTGGAGTCTGTTCAATTTTCATCTTATCATTAGTGCTAGTTTGAGAGTCTCGGAACTTCGAGTAAGTTCTACGCTACTCCCACTCGTGTTTCTAGAAACAAATTCTTTTTCTAGAAAGACTCCCGTCATGAGCAACAAACACTTTATTTTCGTTAGGGATATAAAAGTAGTATCCTTTAGTTTCCTTAGGATAACCTACAAATATGCACTTTTCAGATTTTGGAGCCGACTTATCGGGAAGTCGAGCGTTTTACAAAAGCTTCACGACTCCCAAATCTTGAGGAAAGACAAAGCGGGACGCTTCCCGATCCCATAACTCGTATGGCGTCTTTGCAACCGATTTAGATGGAGCAGCGGTTAAGTGTTAAAGTCAGTTGTCTCTAGTGCGTGTCCCCAAAAAGAATTGGGCGAGGCTCGTGTGACTCATCATAGAACGAACCATATCTAATAAGGTTCTGTTCCTCCTTTCAGATACACCATTCCATTGTGGAGTAGCTGGAGGAGAAAGTTGTGAAACGATTCCACAATCCTTTAGATAGTCACAGAATTCTTGACTCAAGTATTCTCCTCCTCGATTAGATCGAAGAACCTTAATACTCTTGCCAAGTTGGTTTTCTACTTCTAGTTTAAACTCTTTAAACTTTAGCAAATGCTTCGGATTTGTGTTTCATCAAGAACACATATCCATACCTACTGAAGTCATCAATAAAGGTAATGAAGTAGAGGTAACCACCCCTTGCATGTATATTAAAAGGGCCACATACATCACTATGTATTAGTCCTAATAAAGCATCGACTCTCTCACCTAGCTTAGTGAAAGGTGATGTTGTCATCTTACCCAACAAACAAGATTCGCATCGATCATAAGACATGAAGTCAAATGATTCCAACAGCCCATCTTTATGGAACTTGGATATACGGTCTTCGTTTATGTGGCCTAAGCGACAATGCAGAGATATGTCGGATTAGAATCATTAGTCTTAATCCTTTTTGTATTTATATTTAAAATTGGCATATCAAGGTCTAAAATATATAGACCATTAATCAAAGAGGCGCTTGCATAAAAAATATTATCCAAAACTAACGATAATCGTTGGTTTTTGATTGAAATATCAAAACCTTTCTTGTCCAAACAAGAAACTGAAATAATATTCTTAGTTAAACTTGGTGCATAGAAACAGTTTTCTAAACCCAAAACAAGCCCTGAAGGCAAAGTAAAAGTACAAGTCCCTACAGCTAGGGCTGCAACACGTGCTCCGTTGCCAACTCATAGTTCCACTTCACCCTTTGCCAACTCTCTACTCCTTTGCAGTCCCTGCATATTAGTACAAATGTGAGAACCACATCCGGTATCAAGTACCCAAGAAGTAGTTGTATTTAAATTGATATCAATCATATTAATATCAACAACATAAATACCTGAGCCCGAAGCAAAATTTGCTTTCTCCTTTTCCAGCCTTTTTCCTACAACATAGCTTTTGCAGTTCCTTTTCCAGTGACCCTTTTCACCACAGTGATGACAGATAAAGTCCTTGGCTACACCACCCTTAGATTTCAGTGCATTGTTGAAAGTGGTTTGCTTGCCCTTGGGCTTACCTTTCGGTTTGCCTTTGGATTTCACAAAACCTTTGCCTTTGCCCTTTTGCACCATCAGTACCATCAGTATGGTGTTGGGCTTGGACTTGCCTATTTCCTTCTCGGCAGTCCTCAGCATGTTCAACAACTCAAGCAATGGCTTGTCAATTTCATTCATGTTATAATTCAGAATGAACTGACTGAATGACTCAGGCAACGATTGCAAGATCAAATCAGTCGACAACTCTTGCCCCCAAAGGAAATCCCAGTTTTTCAAGGTTCTGAACATAACCTATCATCTTAAGAACGTGAGTTCCTACTGGCATTCCTTCAGACATTTTGCATTGAAAAAGAGATTTCGATACGTCGAATCTCTCCTGGCGTGCTTGTCCCTGATATAGTTGCTTCAGGTGAGCCAGCATCTCATAAGCCCCCATGTCCTCATGTTGCTTCTGAAGCTCAGAATTCATGGTGACAAGCATGAGGCTAGACACATCTAAAGCATCACTACAATGCTTCTGATAAGCACTTCTTTTAGTGGTCGAAGCGCGAGCCTCTGGTGTATCAATAATAGGTTGTTCTAGAACATACATCTTTCTTTCATGCTTGAGAACGATTATCAAATTCCTGAACCAGTCGAGGAAGTTAACTCCCTATAATTTGTCCTTCTCAAGGACAGAACGCAGTGATAGTGTTTGGTTTGAATTTTCCATTTTTCTACAACAAAATACATATTCAAAGTAAGTACCGATAAAAATCATTATTAGGTCTTTTATCTTTTTAATGATTTCTCTCACTATTTTCTTCGAGTGAATAACCCTCATTATCAACTCGTAAAGTTCGTTAACTTTCTAGCGGGCCAAGATCCATATTTCACCTCGTTCTGAGTCAGCTTTGGCTGATCGCCCAAAACTTAGTTATTTAGGTAGGCAACATTTGCCAATTACATCAAATTATGTAATTCTTGGTTAGTTGAGTGAATAACATGTATTCAAGCGTATCATTATACACTTTTCTCAACTCTTTTGCCTCTAGATCCTCAATCCATTTATTGAGATAATCCAGTTAACTAGGACCCTAAGTTTTTGCCGGCGGATATCACAAATTACCCTTCGCGCCTCACCCGGATAGACACGTATGTACAGCTTTGGCATGTCCCATACTAATGTCGATCTAGGCCTTGACGAGGGCCAAACTTAGGAAGGCACTAATTAATATTTAATTGAGGGGTTTTATTTTTAACAATCTCACCAGAAAAGCATAAAATAAAACAGTTTATGCTTATATACATATGCATCCAATACATAAAAGTAAAAATGCAATAGTAATCGCCATATCCTATTCGGTTTTTCCAAGCCAATGCAAAAACTGTGAAGTCAATCAAAGGGTGTGAAAAGAAAACATTCTATTTTACACCGTCGTGACCTTCAGGTGGTTGTCTCCAAATCATCATCACAACTGTACCTTCTCCTAATCTAGAATTACATAATTCTAAGGAACCCTCGAGTTACATTCGAGGGGATTTGATGAGAAGAGAATTACAACTTTTGCTAAAATAAAAAAAAATAAAAAAAAGATAGGCACGATTCGCAGATCGTATTTATAAAATAAACCAACAGGGTAAAGGCGATTACTATGCATCATGCTCAACTAACATAACAATTTTTGAAAAAAATGAGCAACCAGCAAAATGAACATTTCATATTCTGTTTCAGATTCGGTGGACCGACCACCCCGCTCGGTCGACCGGGTAACCAGTCGGCTAACCGACCTATCTCCCAATCGTCCGAACAGAGATACTGAGAGTACTCGGTTGACCAAAACAGACATTTCGGTCGACCGAAGATCTAGATTCTCATACATACAAAATGATGCAAAAACATGTCATACATGATATACAACATTTCTACAAATCCTAAGGCATGCAAAATATAGATTCATAATCCATATTAAAATACTATAGCACATTAAGTCTATAGGGTACTCGTGAGTAGCTCTGATACCACTGTTAGAGGAATAACCAGGTCAAAATCAAGTTATGCAGCGGAAATAAAACGACCCGCCTCTAATAGGATCTTTCACGAGTAAGAACCTTAGACTACGGGATAGCATTATACCTTTCGAAGTGCGGAAATCGTCTGAAACGGTTTCAGTTGTCACGAACGGAACGCCACCAACACAGGCTCCGCCTCTCCCAAATATCCACTCGATCTTCCGGGGATGGTCCTCTACCGCTTTGTGCTAGCCAACGCCTCATAGAAGTCTTGAAGACACTCTTCAAGATGGAGTATATATACATATGGTGGATATAGGACCTAAAAGAAGAACAAGAAACAGTTTTCTTACTTATTTTCTATTAGTCAAAGATAGAAAACAAGTATATAGAAAAGCTGTCTTTTCTTTCTATTCAATCTCTATTGAATGCTCTCTCTTTTTCTCTCTATTCTTAGCTTTCAAAAGCTGGAGAATAATGACTTAGAATGCTAGGAAAAATCAGCATTTTTCTTAGTCATTCAAGGGAGAGTGGGGAGAGAGAAAGGGGAAAGTGGGAGATCATGGAGGAAACCACTCCTCCACATTCTCCACCACTTCAACCTCCTTCTAAGAGATAATAGCTAAAAATATATCCAATTTTCCAGCCATAAGGTCGGTCCAAATGAGTTGGTCGGCCCAATCATATTGGTCGGCCCAACCCGATTAAGGGCCCAATCCAATCCCGGCCCGGCCCAATCGCATTGGCGCACCTTAGATTAAATGTACTCTAACATCACATCCTTACCCACTTACAAAAGTTTCGTCCTCAAAACTTGTACTCCCCACAAACTAAGTACTAACACTCTCCCACTAGATGCAAAGGAGCTATGATTATACACAAAACAATTATGGTACTAGATTGAAATCTCCCAAGTACAAAAGAAAACATCACATGCAAAATAACATATAATAATACATACATATAACACAATTGTACCTTTCACCGCATATGTTGCATTCCCTGCCTTTTGTTGTCCACCAGTTCCTTCATTTTAACTTGCATTGTTTATGTATTTTCCGGAGGAAATAGTTGATAAAATAATTCAAACAAGCAAGAGGGAAATTGTTGATGTAGTACTGTTTGCTTGCATAAGGATATTAAAGACTCGAGAAGAAGTGATGTCGATGTTGAAGAAGACATTAGATTGTTTGGGAAGAGATGACAAAACATCTAAATACACAAAGTTGTATCTAAGAAAACTTTCATTTTTTATACGGTGGGAAGTAGGAAAAGGAGAGATGAATGAGGGGACTGAATCTTGAATAGTTCAGCAAACAAAATTTATCATAACAAAATTATGATTAAGAAAATATTGTGTCTCCGTGCATAGCACGGTTTTTTTCCTAGTATATATATAAACTATTATGATGGTTTTTCCTGAACTGGAAGTGGAGTATACTCACATTAGCGCTTACATTCCAAGTCTGTTTTGAATAGATTTTGGAAGGTAAATTCACGTTCCATTGTAATTAATAGATTATCCGTCTTATGCGATCTTCAAATATGATAACTCTGTGATTCTGTTGGTTACAATTTGATATTATCTTTTGTCAATTCTACTATTTCTGCAGGATTTTAAGAAAACATCATCAAATCTCCTAATTTAGTATTTTAGTTGAGTTTTGCACAAGGTGGAGACTGAAATCATGAAGATATACCAGGATTGCTGCTCTTATGCAGTCTTCAATTCAAGAAAGCCGATAGTCAGTTGATTCGAGTACCTAATGTCTGGGATGACTTTGTAGGAGATGATTGGCCAAATAAAACAGCTTTATTGAAGAAGGATTGCTCAAGCACTTGCGGGAAGAGTAGTAATTTATTTATAAAAATTCACTAAACCTTTATTTTTTTAAAGATTTTATTTTGAGCTTTACCCCTTCAACATATTCTTGATATATTGATAAATGGGGTGTTCTTCTTAGACCAGAGCCCCTAAATGTTCTTTCTTTTTCTTCTTTTATTTATACTAGTTCTCCTACTTTTTTACTTTAATCTTATATTTGATAACTTAATTTTAGTTTTTATACATTGTTATTTTGATGAAATTGTTATTTTAGTTTTACTTTAATGACATTGTTATTTTGATTTTCATGTCATCGTGGATAGAAGGCGAGCAATAAAATTAAACAATCATTCTAGATGCAAATTTAAACACTTGGTAGTATTAGACTTTCGAGAAAGTGTTAGATGTCTCCTCTATTTTTAATTTATCAAACTTTTTTATCGTTGTCAAATTTCTACATGAAGGCCATTGTTACGTGAAGAAATATATAATTTTTTATTTCTTTTTCCGATTAATATATAAAGTTTGCCTTTATAATTTGAGTTTCAATGTCATTTTTTACTGGATTTTATAACTCCCGTGCATAGCACGCGTTCATTGGCTAGTGTATATATATATATATATTAAGAGCACCTTTTTAGTTTTTTATCCCTCTCAAGCTCTAGAAATGCCACGTGTAATTTTAAATTTTTTTTTTGTTTTTTATTTAGTATAAAAATTATGATTGGTTACATATATTTTGTGTCTATTAAATTAATTGTAAAAGTGTAAAGATTTAGCTAAATTATTTGAATTGTTATGATTAGGTTGATTTTTTTCAATCCTATTAGCGTGTTAAGATTTTTGTTTTTTTTTAGCCCAGACGGGCGTACACCCCAAAGGGGAGAGTAGCACCTAACAAGAGGAGGTGGAGATAACCCTAGAAAGGAAGACAATTTAAAACATGCCCCATGCGCAGGGAGGGTATCGAACCCACGACCTCAAGGTCGTGGGACAGGCCGTTGCCCCACTGGGTTAAGGACCTTGTGATAATCATATCACTTAAGATAACCATATATATCATTCCTTCCTAAAAAAAAATCGTTCATCCTTACCCTTTCACCAATTTGTTTTGATTTTTTAATTTTTTTTTAATAGCTATTAAGAGAATAAAATTTAGCATTCATCTAATGCCTTGACATCTTTATTTTTTCTGGATTTGTCATTTTCATGATATTAATTAATCCACTTTTAATATAATTAATTGGAAATAATTGTTTTTATGAATTGATTAATTGGGAATAATTTTTTTAAGAAACATATATTTTGCTGATTTTGTTTCTCTTTTTTTTTTTTTTTTTTTGAAGGAAACAAATATTATCATTAATCGATAATAAAAATTACATGAGAGGGGTGGTATTCTGAAAGACCCACTACCCTTTGAAATGAAGCGCAAAGCCTTAGAGGATGTCTAGCCAACAAGTGGACCAGAGCATTACATGACCTGAGGGCATAGAAAAAATTATAGAACATATTCCTTAATATACGCATTTCTATGCCTTCACAAATAGACTTAATAATCAAGAAAGCAAAAACGGGGTCACGTTCAAACCAGAGGCCATCCACAGTTGTTAGAGTTCTTGTCAGCATACTTTCAAAACGCTTTAAAATATGAGGGGAGGTCAGCTTAAAACTGCACTCGGTAGTTTGCCAGTGACCACGCCAGATACGAACATAATATCCGCTCTTAATCCTCCATTCGAAACCTCGTTGCAGCCAATATCTACCTTGAGGGATTCTTCTCCAATTTTGAGGCGGTCGTCCCATTTGATTGCTTACATGAATTATTGAACTAAATCCTAATATAAACCATGAAGTAAATCCTAAAACTAGCATGATATTAATCATGAGGCTTGCAAAAGCACTTATTATGAAAAAGAAAAAAACTACTAGAAAAGCGAGCCATTGTGAGGCGCGCTAAGTCTTGAATTGTCCAGGGGTTATCACGGCCTGAACAATTCCAGATTAGGCGACTCATGGGTAATGGCAGGGCCGACTTGCGACCTCTGCCTTATCATTGTTGTCAAACTTGGGAGTTTGCCCATGTCGGACCAGGCCATTAGCCTGAGAAGAATGGCCCAATATAATGGCCCTGATGCAACCCTTCTGGCCATGCCCCATGTTTGTACCCAAGCCTCCCATTATAAATGCTGGGCCCAATAACATGGTCCATATGCAGCCCATACCTCCCAGCCACGGGTTTGAGATCTGACCCGGCACAACCACATCATTAAGAGAGAAATGCCCCCACGCCGGAGACTCGCCATCACCGGTCATCTGTAGCGACTCCGGCGCCGTCTCCACCATCACCTACACATCTCCCTCACCTCCATTGCCCCCATTTGAACACAAATCGTGATGTTGAGAGCACCATCAGCCCACCATATCCAGGCAGAGAGCCCATCACGGCCCCGAATGTGCCGCCCCTCATCAAATCTCGCCGTCTCCTTCATCATCGCAATATCAGACGCATAGGCGAAGCCCAACACCCACACCCTCAAACACACGATCTCCGGCGATCTACACCTCTCCCAACTAGCCATTCTCCATCTCAACTCTATCCACCCCTCCTTTAGCCACTTTCTGCCAAACCAAGGTGAGACCATCATCCCCGTCTCTACCCTCATCTCCGGTCTACAATCGAAGACGTGATGCCGGCCGGACATCATTGCCGGCGGCATCAATATCTTCTCCTCATCAATTCCCGAGCATAGTTTATACAACCAACTCACAATTTTCGGCCAACCATAATTTTTGCAGAAGCAATTGTTTCCAGAAACAATAGTAATATTTGGAGTCCCCTGCCCCCCAAATTCCGACGCATCAAAATCATTAGAAATTGGCGACTTCAGGGGAGAGAGAATAAGGTCAACGATAGTGTTCATCGTCCCCTTAGAAAACTCACGCAATAGCAGCAGAGAGAACCCTAGAATTCTAGGGAGATAGTCCGACATGGTCGGAGGCTTAGATCGAAGCTATGTTTTCCGACGGTAAATTATCTCAAATCTTATAAAATTCATCTTTTTTAATTTTAAGAGATTTTGCTGATTTTGTTTCATTCAACTATATATCTCTTCTCATATGAAAAAAAAAAAAAGAAAAAAAAGAAGAAGATACATATCCCTCTCTCCCAATTAGTCTTTTAGTTGAATTCAACTATCTCCACTATTTAATCTCAAATTCATCTTATTAAATTTCAATGGTTAAGGTAAGCAAACCAGTATTTTATATTCTTTATTATCATCCTTTTTTTATTCATACTGCTTTTGATTCTTATGTATTTTTCTATTTGATGTTTATATGTTCTTTTTGATAGATTGGTTGCGTGAAATATGAGATTCAAAATCCCCTCGCTAAAGTTTGGATTCAATATCTTCCATGAATAACAGAACAAACCAGCAATATGAAGCCCTTTGAGTTATGGAAATGTGTAGCAATTGTTCATTATTGACACTAGATACATGATCTTCAAATTATCATACATTTCTCCAAATTTTTTTTTATAAATATTTTATAACAAATAGTTGTATTTATTAATAATCTCACTCTATATATACAAACATTAATTATCATTACTTTGCAGAGAAGTCTGACCCTCGGATGAGAGCAAAAGTAGTTTCTTTCTATTTCTACCTTTTTTAATGTCTCTACGTTATGCATTTTTTTATTGGATGCTTTCTCTTTTATTCCTTTTTTATCAAAGAAAAAATATCTACAAATAGTTATATTTATTAACCATGTTTACCATTATATATATACCCACATGAATTATGGTGGTTTTGCAAAGAGATTTGGGCAAAAGTTCTTTCTTACTACTATTTTATTTTTTTATTTCAATGTTTCTACATGCATTTTTATACTATGCTTTCTTTTTGCTAGTGGTTGAAATCGAAGGCTCCAAACTCCCCAATTGAAAAATAAATAAATATGAATATTTAAAAATGAATAAAAATCAATTCGATCCATTTATACTGCAAACAAGTGAATATCTTTCTAAACTCTCTAAAACTAGAGTATTAATTTGCAGAAATTTTAATTTTTAATAAAATAAAAATAAGTAAAAAATATTAATCTAAAGTAATGTTTTTGAATATATTTATGGTTTTTATTTTCTTCTATTCTAATTTTATAGAATTTTCTTTTTCTTTTTCAATATTATTCAAGATCCCACATTGAGAGTATACGAAATTTTTGGAGTTTGACAACATTATAAATAAAGGGGGTTGAGCATGTTTTTCAATTGAATGAATTGGTGGGTTGATAATTAGCCCATTAAATTCAGTGGCAAACACAATTTTCTTTTCAACTTTTTTATTCCAATAGTCAAAAAAAAATTAAACAAAATTTAGCTCACAGAGCCATTTCATTTTTGGTAGAACTTGCGAGAAAACCTGCTAATTATTATTTTTTCATTCATATAGTCAAAACTTTAAAAAAAAATAGCTTACAGAGCCATTGTTTTCATATACTATTAATTATATGGTAAAATGGAATCCCGAGCCAATCACATTCTTCTAAATCCTACGTGTAATTTCCATTATTTTTTGTTCAATTAATTATTTTATAAAATTTTGATTGGTTGGTTAAATTTTACTTTTTTTGTAACCTCTTGATTTGTTGAGTTTGACAATACTATAAAAGAGAGTACTTTCACATGTTTTGAGTGAGAAATTGGGCTGACATTTCAGCCCATCAAATTAGGGAAGCACACTTATTTTCTTCTTATATTTTTTATTTTTATAAATATAAATAGTTAAAGTTTTAACAAATAATGAGTAATTCAGATGATCAGGTCCTCAAAATTCCGATTGAGCTTGCAATCAAGTTCGAATTAGTTTAGACTTATGCAATGTTTATTTTTTGTTTTTTTTATTCATATGCAGCATTTTTATTTTCATAATATTTTTTGAAAAATAAATAAATATGGATATTTAAAAGTAAAGTATTAATTTTTAAATTTATTAATATTTAATAAAATAAAAATAAGTAAAAAATATTAATCAAAAGTTATGGGTTTTAATATATTTATGGTTTTTCTTTTCTTCTATTCTAATTTTCAGATTTTTCTTTTTCTTTTTCAATATTATTCAAGATCCTACATTGAAAGTTAACGCAAATTTTGGAGTTTGACAACATTATAAATAAAGGGGTTTGAGCATGTTTTTCAATTGAATATATTTAACTCATTAAATTCAGTGACAAACTCAATTTGCTTTTCAACTTTTTAATTCCAGTAGTCAATATTTTTTTTTTTAAAACATAGCTCACTGTGCCATTTGATTTTTGGATAGAACTTGCGAGAAAACCTACTTATTATTATTTTTTCATTTAAAGAGTCAAAACTTAAAATGCTTACATAGCCATTGTTTTCATATACTCTTAATTATATGGTAAAATGAAATCCCGAGCATAGCACATGTTATTAGACTATCTAATCTAATCGAACTATCTATCTATCTATTTTCTTTTCAACTTTTTAATTCCAATAGTAAAATTTATTTATGTTAAAAAAATAAAAAATTAGCTAACAGAGCCATTTGATTTTTGGTATAACTTGCGAGAAAACCTGCTTATTATTTTTTTCATTTAAAGAGTCAAAACTTTAAAAAAAAAAAAAAACTTTTAGAGCCATTGTTTTCATATACGCTTAATTATATGATAAAATGGAATCCCGATAATGAATAATTAGCCACTTTGATCATCAACATTTTTTCGTCTAGCCACTTTGGTCAAAATTCAAGTTTTTTAACTTATTTCATCATTAAACATTTTTTGGCCTGCCATTTTGGTCAAAAATTATTTTTTTAACTTTTTTCATCACTAAAGTTTTTTCGGTCTGCCATTTTGGTCAAAAATTTTAGTGACCTAAATGGCAGAATGAAAATACTTTAGTGAGCAAAATGGCAGAATGAAAAAACTTTAGTGATCAAAATGGAAGATAGAAAAAACTTCAGTGATGAAAGAAGTTAAAAAAATCATTTATGACCAAAATGGCAGGCCGAAAAATGTTTAATGATGAAATAAGTTAAAAAACTTGAATTTTGACCAAAGTGGCTAGGCGAAAAAACGTTGATGATCAAAGTGACTAATAATTCTCCCGATAATAGAACATGTTATTAGACTATCTAATCTAATCTAACTATATTTATATTACATAAGGTGTTTTTGTTTTTAACCAATCACATTCTCTAGAAATTTACGTGTAATTTTCGAGTGTTCTTTATTTTATTTTATTTTAATAAAACAAAAAGGAGAAGACTAAGAAATCTTATAAAAGGAGTAAATGGATGTCCACATTGAAAAGTTAGATTGTTTTGTTGGGTTTGACAACACAAAAAGAGAGTACTTTCACATGTAATTTTGATGGGAAATTCGGTTGACATTTCAACCCATCAAATTAGGGAAACACACTTTTGTGTCTTATATTTTTTATTTATACAAATACAAATGGTTAAAATTTTAGCAAATAACGGGTAATTCAGATAACCGGGTCCTCTGAATTCCGATTGAAATTACAATGCAGTTTGATTTAGCTTAGACTTATGCAATGTTCATTGTTTTTTTTATTTATTTATTCTTGTGCATCATTTTTACACTACAAGAAAAACGTCTATTAGCTACGGTTGATTCCGTAGCAAATCCGTAGTTAATACATGATTAGCTACGGAATTACTACGGAACTAAACCGTAGCTATATACGCGTCGCTAAATTAAATTAGCTACGGCATATTAATCCGTAGCAAATTAGCTACGGAAATTCCGTAGTTAACTTTCACCCGGGTCACTTAAAATGGGTATGGTAACTACGGATTTGCTACGGAATAATTTTAATTTAACTACGGAATAACTACGGTATTTATTTGTTATTTTTAAAAATAAATTTATGTTGCTACGGAATATTTTTAATTTAATTTATGGTATTTATTTATTTTTTAATAATAAATTTTATTCGCTACGGATTAGCTACTGAATATTTTAATTTAATTTAAAAGTTAGCTACGGATAGCTACGGAATATTTTAAATTAATTTAATAGTTAGCTACGGATTTGCTACGGAATATTTTAATTTAATTTAACAATTAGCTACGGATTAGCTACGGAATATTTTAATTTAATTTAACAGTTAGCTACGGATTAGCTACGGAATATTTTAATTTAATTTAATAGTTAGCTACGGATTTGCTACGGAATATTTTAATTTAATTTAATAGTTAGCTACGGATTTGCTATGGAATATTTTAATTTAATTTAACAGTTAGCTACGGATTAGCTACCGAATATTTTAATTTAATTTAATAGTTAGCTACGGATTAGCTACGGAATATTTTCTACGGAATATTTTAATTTAATAGTTTGCTACGGGGAAATATTCATTTAAATAATAAAAAATAGAATTATTTCCGTAGCTAATCGGTAGATATTAGGTACGCTACGGATTTGCTACGGAAATAATATTATAATATCGAAAAGGGCAAAAAAATAATTAATAAAATTTCATATATGTTTGCTACGGAATTTCCGTAGCAAACGGAAAAAAAAAATTAGCGCCAACATTCCCGCCAATAAAACCCGCGAATGTTAACCCGCAAAAAAAACCCACAAATTTTGCTACGCCTTTGCTACGGAATAGCTACGGAAATAATTCCGTAGCTAATCCGTAGTTAATATAGAAACATTAACTACGGAAATAATTCCGTAGCTAAAATCCGTAGCGAATAGGCGTTTTTCTTGTAGTGTTATTTGCATAATATATTTTGAAAAATAAATAAATATGGATATTTAAAAATGAAAAAAAAACCAACTCGCTTCGTTTATACTGCAAAAATCAAGTGAATCTTCTTCTAAACTCTCTAAAACTAAAGTATTTAATTTGTAGAAATTTTATTTTTTAATAAAATAAAAAATAAAAAATAAAAAATATTAATCTAAAGTCACATAAGAAAATTAACAACAATAAAGACTCTCACCTAAAAAAATAGTTATTATTTTTATAACTTGAGAAATGACAAGACTATAAAAGAAAATTGATGTGTATAAAACTTATATATGATATCAACAAAGATATTTGCTGTTTTTTAGCACTATAGAGTTCTCGGGTCAGGTCCTCAATCTAATTTCCATTTTTTTTTGATTTTTTATAATTATTTTAAAAGTATTTATTGACATCTTTAACTTATTCAAATTAAATTGTATAATTTAATATATTTATGGTTTTTGTTTTCTTCGATTTTAATTTTCTAGATCTTTCTTTTTTCTTTTTCAATATTATTCAAGATCCCACATTGAAAATGTACGAAATTTGTGGAGTTTGACAACATTATAAATATAGGGGTTGAGCATGTTTTTCAATTGAATGAATTGGTGGGTTGGTATTTAGCCCATTAAATTCAGTGGCAAACTCAATTTGCTTTTCAACTTTTTCATTCCAACAATAATTTTTTTTTCTTCCAAAAAATAAAATTAGCTCACAGAGTCATTTAATTTTCATATACTCTTAATTAATCCCTCCACCCCAAATTATCTGTCCACTTTGTATTTTGCACAGGTATTAAGTATTCATTAAATTCTATAGTGAGATATGGTAAATGTCAAATATAACCCTATTTAATATTACTTCCAATTTAATTCTACCTCATCTTCTCTTTATATCTTTCTCTCTCCAACATTTAATGTGAGGGGTGAAATTGGAAAAACCATCATTAATGAACTCTTTATTTAGAAATTGGACAGATAATTTGGGACAGATTAAAAAAGAAATGTGGACAAATAATTTGGGATGGAGGGAGTATATAGTAAAATGGAATCCCGTGCATAACACGGGTTATTAGGCTAGTATTTATATATTACATAAGGTGTTTTTTTATTTTTAACCAATCACATTCTCTAGAATTCTACGTGTAATTTTCGAGAGTTATGTATTTTTTTTAATAAAATAAAAGGAGAAGACTAAAAACTCTTATAAAAGGAGTAAATGCATCCCACATTGAAAAGTTAGATTATTTGTTGAGTTTGACAACACTATAAAGAGAGTACTTTCACATGTTGTTTTTAGTGGGAAATTGGGCTGACATTTCAGCCCATCAAATTAGGAAACACACTTATTTTCTTCTTATTATTTTTTATTTATATATATATATATATATATATATATATATATATATATATATATATATATATATATATATATGGTTAAAGTTTTAACAAATAACGGGTAATTCAGATGAGCGGGTCCTCTGAATTCCGATTGAACTTACAATGAAGTTCGATTTAGCTTAGACTTATGCAATATTCATTTTTTACTTTTTTTTTTATTCTTATGCAATATTTTTGTTTTCAAAATATCTTTTGAAAAATAAATAAATAAGGATATGTAAAAATGAAAAAAAAAAATCAATTCGCTTCGTTTATATTGCAAAAATCAAGTGAATCTTCTTCTAAACTCTCTAAAACGAAAGTATTAATTTGTAGAAATTTAAAATTTTAATAAAATAAAAAGTAAAAAAATATTAATATAAAGTCACATAAGAGAATTAATAACAATAAAGACTTCCCACACAAAAAAAAATAGTTATAATTTTTAAAACTTGACAAATGACAAGACAATAAAAGAAAATTATTGTGTATAAAATTTATATATGATATCAGCAAAGGCATTTTCAGTTTTTCAGCACTATAGAGTTTTCGGGTCTTGAATCTAATTTCCAATTTTTTCCAATTTTTTTATAATTATTTTAAAAGTATTGATACATCTTTAACTTATTCAAATTAAATTGTATAATTTAATATTTTTATGAATTTTCTTTTCTTCTATTTTAATTTTCTAGAATTTTCTTTTTCCTTTTAAATATTATTGAAGATCCCACATTGAAAATGTCTGAAATTTTTGGAGTTTGACAATATTATAAATAAAGTGGTTGATCATTCTTTTCAATTGAATGAATTTGTGGGTTGGTACTTTTCCCATTAAATTTAGTGGCAAACTCAATTTGCTTTTCAACATTTTCATTTCAATAGTCAATTTTTATTTTTAAAACAAAATTAGCTTACAGAGCCATTTGATTTTCTTATACTCTTAATTATATAGTAAAATGGAATCCCGTGCATAGCACGGGTTATTAGGCTAATATATTTATATTACATAACCTGTTTTCAGTTTCAACCCATCAAAGACTTATTAATCCTACGTGGAATTTTCTAGAATTTTTTGTGTTTTAATTGTTTTACAAAAACTTGATTGGTATAGAATAGTTTAGATCAATTAAATTAATTAAAAACTAATTTTGATCTTAATAAATTTCAAATATTAAACCATTTCCCCAATAATCTCTCCAAATATTGAAATATCTTCTAATTGATAAAAAGAAATAAATTAAAAAAAATTATTAACTAAAAGTTAAATAACTCATTTTTTTTTATTGTTGTGTACTTTTTAGAATTATTGGTCATATAATACATTTTTTATTCTATTAATTATTTAATTAAAATACCAATTCTCTTTTATTATATCATACTATCCAAAAATCTAACAATCTATCTATATTTATATTACAAAACGTGTTTTCAGTTTCAACCAATCAAAGACTTAGAAATCCAACGTGGAATTTTCTAGAATTTTTTGTGTTTTAATTATTTTACAAAAACTTGATTGGTTTAGAAGAGTTTGGATCAATTAAATTAATTAAAAAATATTTCTGCCACAAATAGTTTTTCGGAACCTATTTTGCCACAAAAGTAGTTTTGTGTGCTATTTCAGTCACAAATAGTTTTTCGGTGCCTATTATTCTTCCACAAAAGTAGCGTTGTGTGCTATTTCAACAACAAATAATTTTTTCGGTGCATATGATATTTGTATGTCGTGTTAATAGTCGAGTTACATCGGATTGGAGGAATTTGTTAGAATTAGATGATTGGCCAATCTTAACACTGAATTAGAATGTAGTGGATAAGAGACTGTCGGGTTAATGGTTGGGTTGGGTCGAATCTGAATTGGATATGTTACAATATGGCACGTATAGCACGCATAATTCCTTTTGTGGCATAAAAGACACCGAAAACTATTTGTGGCGGAAATAGCACACAAAACTACTTTTGTGACAGAAAAGACACCGATACACTATTTGTGGCAGAAATAGCACAAGAAACTACCTTTGTGGCAGAAATAGCTATTTGCTCTATTATTTTTTAAAATCTTCTCCTTGCATAGCACAGGTGTTTGCTAGTATATTTATATTACAAAACCTGTTTTCACTTTCAACCAATCACAAGCCTTCACAATCCGACATATAATTTTATGGAATTTTTTGTCCTTTAATTAGTTTAAAAACATGACTAGTTGAGATGATTTGTTATTTATTAAATTAATGATATATCTTAGCATCTTTGACTTATTCACATGAAATTGTCAATTTTAATGTTTTTAGGCAAATTGGCTCCACGCGTCCAAAAACTATTTTGCTTTGGTGATTTTTGTCCAAAATCTATTTTTTTACAAATCATATTATCAAAACAATTTATGTTTGGCGTGTTGGATCATTCCGTCCAAAATTCCGTCAGTCAACTATTAATTAAATTTTGATTCTGGTAAATCCTAAAAGTATCAAGGGTAATTTTTGAGATTTTAGACATTAAACCCCCTCCAAACCCTCCCCTACCTGACCCCCACTCTCTCAGACGCACCCTACCCTACCCCTCTTCTTCATCTCCCTCAGTCATCTTCTTTTGCACCGCCACCCACTCATAATAGTAGGGGAAAACTCATAATAGCTGAGATATTTTATCAGTTCAAGAACTCGCTTTCTGATACATTGACCAAGTTCTACCATTTATCCGGTAGAATTAATCTTGAAGATCTTGGGTTTTTAATTGATTGTAGTGACCAAGCGTTGAGTATACTAAAGCTGAAATAAATAAAGGCTTGGATGAATTTCTTGATAATGATGGGATTGGAGAAAAAGTTGAGATCTTGGATCAATTTGTGCCTAAAGATTTTTTTGGGTCTGATCTAGCGGAAAAACCATTAGATTCTATTCAAATTAGTTTGTTTAAATGTGGAGGAATTTCCATTGGGTTTTCTGTTTCTCATATGATTGCAGATACTTCTACTTTAGTTAAGTTCATCAATGGATGGCCTGCTACTACAAGCAGAATAGTAGATAGTTCAAGAATGGGGTTTCCTCCAAATTTTGATGTCCCTTTAATTTGGTCTTCCACAGATGAAATAGGAAGTGTTTATCCAAGTTCATCTCCAATTAGTAGTACAAGAATTTGTAGTTCACTTTTAAGGGAAGTTTGATCTCAAAGTTGAGAACATAATTCAGGAATTTTTCAACCTTCAAGAATTACTGTTGTTACTACAATAATATGGAAAGCTCTAATCAAAATCTCTCAAGAAAAGAATGGTGGGCTATTGAGACCTTCTTGGATTTCCCCTGCTATGAGTTTGAGAGGAAAACATGTCTTGGGACCTTAGAGAATAGGTGTCACGCCCCGTAACCGGGAAACGACCTGGCAGCGTTCCGTTTTGCCAAACGGAACACAGAACCCATAACATAAATCTCATACATGCATCAACGGAAGCTATAAAACATGCTAAGAAATAAAACCTCAAATAGTATATATATAAACTTAACTTAAATGGTACATCATAACTTCAAAGGAAATACTACAACTTAAACATACTTCAAAGTTCATCACACTTAGTCTATTTTAAAGCAGTAAAGTGAGCTAGGCGTCTATAAAGTGTCATCTCCCTGATACTCGAACACGACGTCCCCCACGTACCCTTCGTAGCTAACATCCTGCTCATCTGAAAAGGAAAGGTGGATAAGGGTGAGCAAAACCAACTATTGCTCAGTAAGATCCCTTCAAGCTTGGGATGAAGAAATATATAGACACTTAATTAAAATAGTTTATGCATCCCAAAATATTTCATAACTTTAAAAAAACATAATCACTAATAAAGCGTAAAATCATGGTATGCAAAATACTACTGACTTCTTAGAATATTGGGAGTGCAGAATCGCCGCCCATACAACGACCCTACACATCTTACCCCTCCACTCAAGAAATCATAAATACCTGCGACTCAACCTCCTAGCTTTCTCGACAGCTTTAGGAATGACAGTTGCGCACCCGCCATTCTTACCCCTCCACTGCGAGACCGCTAGAAAGTGAAGGTTCTAGCCTAGCGTATACGTGGGAATGCCTAGCTTCTCATTAGTTCGAGTACAGACGATGGCCGTCGTCTACACCCTTACTACGAGACAACTAAACAACTCCAAAACTTGAAAACATTTAAAAAATGACTTCCATTTCCCTACAAAACCGCTCATATCAAATATCAAATGCAAACATCATATATCGTTGTATCCTGTTCGTGACATCGTACATCATGACTTGATGTTTGGGCCTCTCCCAACATCTTATCTATATACTTATCATATAACACAACTCTACATGCTACATCTTATCCCAAATTAGGTACATTGACTTCTCATAAAATCCATGACATAAGCATAACATAAACATATTGGATCCTTTCTTAGTCAATGTCCCTAATGAGATGTTCCCTTATGCTTACAATCATAAAACAACAAGTAATCATGCTATCATAGACATGCGCAATTAAACATCATACAATTCATGCGTTCACATTAAATATTGCTTCATCCACTTTTATGCAAGAAAACATGATAAAACCATTTTTTTCATTCATACTACATACATAATCTATAAAAATTAGTTCATGAAAGCTTTGGAAAAACTCAAAGTTGAAGGGTCCTTACCTTATCACCGTTACGTTCTTAACTTGTAACAAATCCAGAAAATCTGGTTCGTGTTCCTAATTGAAAGACGTACACAGGAAAATCTGAAAGTTAAAATCCTAATTCCTCTGGTCAAATCGTAGCCCTATAAGTCTAGTTTCTAAATCAAAAAGAATCAGAGGATTTGGAATTCTAGATTTACCTTTATGACGTTTCTAGTGCAGTGCACGCAGGCTGCCAGGATCTACTTTTCTTGATTTTCTGAGACTTAAAACTGACTTCCCAATCCTATAACTCGAAATCCAGAACTCCAAATGCTACTCCGTTGAATCCCAAGCGTAGCTCTATCAGTCCTCTTCGAAAAGAACTAAGAATCGCTGAAAACCGGCACCTTTTGCTATCTCAAAAGTGAAATCTCTCACAGACTACACAATCTGCCAGAACCTTCTACTCCGACGATGATATCTCTTAATACAGAACTTAAAATGGAAATTCCTTCGGTCAAAATATAGTTTAAGTAGTCTAGTATCTATGGTTAAAATATGAGAGTATTCTGAGATGATTTGCTATGTCTGCCAAAGTGTTCTTACTTGCTGTCCAGATTTTCCAGCACTTATTTTCTCTCTTTTTCTTTCTTATTCTTTCCTCCCCTTCTCTACTTTTCTCCTCTATCCATAGGCTATCCAAAAATTCAGATTTCTGGAAGGTTATAACTCTAAAGTAGGCAACCAATGAATAGGTACATCTTTCCTCTTGACCTTATCTTAAATGGCACCCCTTCATACACTAACCTCCCTCCAAAATTAACCAATTAACTAACATATAATTCTTTTTATGCATTAGGTCCTCTAATTAATCTAAGACGACATAGCAACCCTAAACAATTATGTACATAATATATAGCACATATAAAAGTCAATTAATCACATAACATTTAAATATGATCATGCAATTTTTAATGTCAAAAGGTCCTGGGCATTACATTCTTCCCTCCTTACAAAAGTTTCGCCCCGAAACTTACGAATTGTTGTCGTCGAAGAGCTGAGGATACTTGGCTCTTGCTTCTACCTCTGTTTCCCAAATGGCTTCCCTTTCTGTATGATCTGACCACTGAATCTTTACCAACGGTATCACTTTGTTTCTCAAAATACGCTCCTTCCTATCCACAATCCCAACTGGTGCCTCGATATATGACAAGTCAACTTGCAACTCCGCCGGTTCCGCTTCTAGTACATGTGTAGGATCACTAACATATCGTCTAAGTTGAGAAACATGGAATACATTGTGTACTCTTTCCAATGATGGTGGTAATGCTAGACGATATGCTAAGTCCTCTACCTTTTCCAAAATCTCATAAGGTCCAATGTAACGTGGACTCAGTTTTCCGCTTTTCCCAAATCGCATAACCCTTCGAGTCGGCGAAACCTTCAAATATACCTTCTCACCAACCTGAAACTGAAACTGCTCGCCATCGCACTCTCAGCCATTTTCTCGTCGGTCTTGTGCAGCCTTAATCCGCTCCCCGAATCAGCGGAACCTTTTTCGATTGTCATCTCGTACCAAATCTGGGTCCCCGTAATTACCTTCTCACCAATCTCGTCCCCAACAAACCGGTGACTCGCATTTTCTACCATACAAAGCCTCATAAGGAGCCATACCAATACTTGCCTGAAAACTGTTGTTGTACGCAAACTCAACCAATGACAAATATTCGACCCAACTGCCTTTGAAATCCATAACACAAGCCCTCAACATGTCTTCTAAAGTCTGAATGGTTCGTTCCGACTGTCCATCTGTTTGAGGATGATAAGCAGTACTTAGCGAAAGCTTCGTACCCACTGCTTTGTTGAAACTCTTCCAAAATCTTGATACGAACCTCGGGTCTCTGTCTGATACAATGCTAACTGGCACCCCGTGCATCTTCACAATCTCGCTCATGTACAACTGAACTAGACTCTCCATACTAGCAGTAATCCGCATTGGTAGAAAATGCGCGGATTTTGTCAAACGGTCCACGATCACCCAAATAGAGTCTTTACCATTCTTGTTTTTCGGCAAACCCACAACGAAGTCCATCGTAATGTGCTCCCATTTCCAAACCGGAATTTCCAACGGTTTCAGTAGTCCCGCTGGCCTTTGATGTTCTGCTTTCACTTGTTGACATACTAAACATTTCGATACAAAGGTAGCAATATCACGTTTCATACCTTTCCACCAAAAGTTTAGTTTCATATCCTTGTACATTTTCGAAGCCCCCGGATGGACCGTCAACTTTCGAAGAATGCACGTCCTTCATAATCTCGGTCCTCAAGTCTTCTAGTGCCGGCACACAGATTCTTCCTCGATACCTCAAACTGCCATCTTCGAACTCCTCAAAATCAGCCCCTTCTGCCTTTGCTAATTCCCTGATTTCAACCATTTCTTCATCAGTCAGCTGAGCCTCTTTAATTCGAACAAGTAATGTTGGTTGTGCTATCAAAGTTGCTAAAACATTGTTTGTGGATTCGACAACTTCGATATTCGGCTTTCTCAAACTCGTCACCAAATCTCGCCGCCTCGTGATGCATGCTAACATCCCCGAACTCTTTCTGCTCAATGCATCTGCCACTTTGTTCGCTTTACCCGGGTGGTAACTGATAGTCATATCGTAATCCTTAATCAATTCCAACCATCTTCGTTGCCTCATATTCAGTTCCTTTTGAGTGAAAATGTACTTCAAACTTTGGTGATCGGTGAAAATTTCGCACCGCTCACCGTATAGGTAGTGACGCCAGATTTTGAGCGCGAACACTACTGCTGCAAGTTCTAAATCATGTGTTGGGTAGTTTTTCTCACTCGGTTTCAGCTGCCTTGAAGCATACGCAATCACCTTACCATTTTGCATCAAAACACATCCTAAACCAATCTTCGAAGCATCACCGTATAACCGTGTAACCCACCGATTCTTCGTAGTGCTAAAACTAGAGTCGTTGTCAATCTTTCCTTCAACTGTTCAAAGCTTTGCTCACATTCTTCACTCCACTCGAATTTCACCCGTTTTTGAGTTAACTTTGTTAATGGTGCTGAAATCCGAGAGAAGTCTTTGACAAACTTCCGGTAGTATCCTCGCTAACCCCCAAAAAGCTGCGAACCTCTCAAGCGTGCTCGCCTCTGCCATTCAACCACCGCCTCAATCTTTGATGGATCAACCGATACCCCTCTCGCTGAAATTACATGTCCCGTAAAGTCGATACTTTTTCAACTAAAATTCACACTTGCTGAATTTTTGCATATAATCGTTTCCTTTCTCAAAATCATGAAGTCGTTCTCAAATGTCGTTTCGTGAGTCTCTTCGTTGGCGAATAGATCGAGTATGTCGTCAATGAAGACAACGACAAACTTATCTAAGCAAAGTCCCCGAAAAGATACGGTTCATCATATCCATGAATGCCGCAGGTGCGTTAGTCATTCCAAACGGCATAACAAGGAATTCGTAATGACCGTATCTCGTTCTGAAGGCACTTTTTGGTATGTCATTTGACTTGATTCTGAGTTGGTGATACCCGGATCTCAAATCAATCTTCGAAAACACTTTTGCACCCTTTAACTGATCAAACAGTCGTCAATCCTCAGTAACGGATACTTGTTCTTGACTGTAATCTTGTTCGGCTTCCCGATAATCAATACACATCCTCATCGACTCCATCTTTCTTCTTTACAAACAAGATCTGGGCGCTCCCCACGGTGAAACACTTGGTCTAATAAACTTTCTGTCCAAAAGTTCCCAAGCTCGAGACTTTAATTCTTTTAATTCACTGGTGCCATTCGATACTGGCGCCTTAGAGATAGGATCTCGCACCGGGTTGTAGAAGTATCTCGAAGTCAATCTCACTGGGCCGGTGGTACACCCTAAGATCTTCTCGAAATACGTCCACAAACTCCTTCACCACTCTTACTGTTTCAGCTCCCTCTTTCTTTTCATCTTTAAGTACTGCATAGGCTAGATATGCCTCGCAGCCTTTCCTTAGGAATTTATGTGCTTTCATCGCTGATATGATCGGCAGGCACTTATCTTTTCTCTTTTCCGAACCTCGGAACATTACAATCTCACCATCCCCAATCACAAACTGAATAGTCTTATCCTTACAATCAAGTAATGCATGATGCTTTGTTAACTGATCCCATACCCAAAATAACGTCAAAGTCAACCATGTTTAATTGTATAAGGTCAGCCAACAACTCTCGGGATTCTATATCTACCCGGCACCCCTTATGTACAACATTAGATTCCAACACTCGCCCGTTAGGTACAGCTACTTTATAAACATGTTGTAAATGCATATAAGGACTATTAAGAGTTTTAGCAAACCTACGGGATACAAAAGAGTGGGTTGCACCGCTATCAAACAAAACATAAGCAGGTACAAAATTGATCATAAGAGTACCTGTAACAACATCACTAGCAATCCCGGCATCCTGTTGAGTAAGCGCAAAGACTCGAGCATCCCACACTTGTAACAACCTGTAGTTCCTACTTTGCACACCCCAGAATGGTTCTTTCCACAAGTCTTGCACGCACTAGGCTGTCCAGTCCCAACTGTCGTTCCCGTCTGTCCTCCTACCTTAACTGCGTTGGCTCCGGTGATAACTGGCCTCGAACCATGTCCTACCGCAAAGACTGGCCTCTTTTGAGGTGTAAAAGCAGAGGATCGGCTGCTGCCCCTGAAAGTCTGTCCTTGCGCCATATTCTGATATGAACGTTTACCTCTAAAATCAGCAGTAGACCGTGTATACTCAGCCTCTATCTCCAAACTGCGCTCATACGCATCCATAAAATCAACCAGCCTGTGTCCCGACAATCTAGCTCGAATCCTCGGTAACAGCCCCATAACATACCTCTGAGTCCTCGTTTCAGCATCCTAAATAGTCGAAGCAGCATACTTACCAAGAGTGTTGAACTTCACGGTATATGTAGAAACTGACATCCCCTCTGTTTGTTTGAGGTCGAAGAACTGATTCTGTCGGTCCATGCGGAAAGTGTGTGGAAAATACTGCTTAAGGAATGCATCCTTAAATCTGTCCCAAGCAATGACTTGGCCTCTTGGCCCGTAAAGTGTGGATACTCCTTTCCACCACCCGGCTGCCTCACCGGTCATACTTGCCACAGCAACAACTGTTTTTGCATTTTCTGGTACCTGTATGATCTCAAAGTACTGCTCCAACTCTTCCAACCAAACCTCAGCCTGATCTGGGGTCATTGTGCCATCAAACGAAACCATCCTCATCTTTTTTAGGCGCTCAAAGTAAATACCTGGGTCTTGTACCCTCGGAATCTGAGTCTGCCTATTCAATTGTTGTTCATGGTTATGTATCATTTGGGCCATCATGCCCATCATTGCAGCCATATCAGTAGGTGCTGCTGGTGGAGGTGGAGGTGGCTGATTCCCAGATGATGTACCCGCGAAACGGTTACCCCTTCTACCATAAGTAATAATCGGCACTCCGTTTTCGTCAACCTCTTGGTTAAAGTTGGGATCCATCTTAAGGATAAGAGAAAATAACAATATATAAAATGAACACATAATGTTAGAGCATATAAGACATATAGGATGAGAATCAAACATATAAACATGGCAGAAAACTGAAAAACTGAGAAACAGGGGAAATTCGGGCCAACCGCGAGTCATCTCCGGTCAACCGAATTTTTGTCACACACTCAGACTCCTTACCTCGGTCAACCGAATCACATACTGGTCGGTATCTATACCTCATCCGAGCGAGGTTCGGTCAACCGAACGCTAATTAAGCACATATATACATATAAAACCATCATCTAAACTCTACCCGACATCGCGATTCATTTATTACTTAGTTCTAGTAAGATTTTATGGCCTAAGGTTCGACTCGCTCTCGATACCACTTATGTCACGCCCGTAACCGGAAAGCGACTTTGGCAGCTGCTCGCTTTTGCCAAACGGAACACGTAACCCATAACATAAAACTCATACATGCATCAACTGAAGCTATAAAACATGCTAAGAAATAAAACCTCAAATAGTATATATATAAACTTAACTTAAATGGTACATCATAACTTCAAAGGAAATACTACAACTTAAACATACTTCAAAGTTCATCACACTTAGTCTATTTTAAAGCAGTAAAGTGAGCTAGGCGTCTATAAAGTGTCATCTCCCTGATACTCGAACACGACGTCCCCCACGTACCCTTCGTAGCTAACATCCTGCTCATCTGAAAAGGAAAGGTGGATAAGGGTGAGCAAAACCAACTATTGCTCAGTAAGATCCCTTCAACCTTGGGATGAAGAAATATATAGACACTTAATTAAAATAGTTTATGCATCCCAAAATATTTCATAACTTTAAAAAAACATAATCACTAATAAAGCAGTAAAATCATGGTATGCAAAATACTACTGACTTCTTAGAATATTGGGAGTGCAGAATCGCCGCCCATACAACGACCCTACACATCTTACCCCTCCACTCAAGAAATCATAAATACCTGCGACTCAACCTCCTAGCTTTCTCGACAGCTTTAGGAATGACAGTTGCGCACCCGCCATTCTTACCCCTCCACTGCGAGACCGCTAGAAAGTGAAGGTTCTAGCCTAGCGTATACGTGGGAATGCCTAGCTTCTCATTAGTTCGAGTACAGACGATGGCCGTCGTCTACACCCTTACTACGAGACAACTAAACAACTCCAAAACTTGAAAACATTTAGAAAATGACTTCCATTTCCCTGCAAAACCGCTCATATCAAATATCAAATGCAAACATCATATATCGTTGTATCCTGTTCGTGACATCGTACATCATGACTTGATGTTTGGGCCTCTCCCAACATCTTATCTATATACTTATCATATAACACAACTCTACATGCTACATCTTATCCCAAATTAGGTACATTGACTTCTCATAAAATCCATGACATAAGCATAACATAAACATATTGGATCCTTTCTTAGTCAATGTCCCTAATGAGATGTTCCCTTATGCTTACAATCATAAAACAACAAGTAATCATGCTATCATAGACATGCGCAATTAAACATCATACAATTCATGCGTTCACATTAAATATTGCTTCATCCACTTTTATGCAAGAAAACATGATAAAACCATTTTTTTCATTCATACTACATACATAATCTATAAAAATTAGTTCATGAAAGCTTTGGAAAAACTCAAAGTTGAAGGATCCTTACCTTATCACCGTTACGTTCTTAACTTGTAACAAATCCAGAAAATCTGGTTCGTGTTCCTAATTGAAAGACGTACACAGGAAAATCTGAAAGTTAAAATCCTAATTCCTCTGGTCAAATCGTAGCTCTATAAGTCTAGTTTCTAAATAAAAAAGAATCAGAGGATTTGGAATTCTAGATTTACCTTTATGACGTTTCTAGTGCAGTGCACGCAGGCTGCCAGGATCTACTTTTCTTGATTTTCTGAGACTTAAAACTGACTTCCCAATCCTATAACTCGAAATACAGAACTCCAAATGCTACTCCGTTGAATCCCAAGCGTAGCTCTATCAGTCCTCTTCGAAAAGAACTAAGAATCGCTGAAAACCGGCACCTTTTGCTATCTCAAAAGTGAAATCTCTCACAGACTACACAATCTGCCAGAACCTTCTACTCCGACAATGATATCTCTTAATACAGAACTTAAAATGGAAATTCCGTCGGTCAAAATATAGTTTAAGTAGTCTAGTATCTATGGTTAAAATATGAGAGTATTCTGAGATGATTTGCTATGTCTGCCAAAGTGTTCTTACTTGCTGTCCAGATTTTCCAGCACTTATTTTCTCTCTTTTTCTTTCTTATTCTTTCCTCCCCTTCTCTACTTTTCTCCTCTATCCATAGGCTATCCAAAAATTCAGATTTCTGGAAGGTTATAACTCTAAAGTAGGCAACCAATGAATAGGTACATCTTTCCTCTTGACCTTATCTTAAATGGCACCCCTTCATACACTAACCTCCCTCCAAAATTAACCAATTAACTAACATATAATTCTTTTTATGCATTAGGTCCTCTAATTAATCTAAGATGACATAGCAACCCTAAACAATTATGTACATAATATATAGCACATATAAAAGTCAATTAATCACATAACCTTTAAATATGATCATGCAATTTCTAATGTCAAAAGGTCCTAGGGCATTACAATAGGTTTGGGAGATGAAGAGGGGAGGGTAGGGTAGGGGGTCAGGTAGGGGAGGGTTTTGAGGGGTTTAATGTCTAAAATCTCAAAAACCATCCTGATAGATTTAGGATTGACCAGATTCAAAATTTAATTAACAGTTGACTAACGGAATTTTGGACGGAAGACCTACTTCACCAAACATAAATTGTTTTGATGCTATGATTTGTAAAAAAAAATAGATTTTGGACAAAAATCACAAAAGCAAAATAGTTTTTCACCCGTGGGGCCAATTTGCCATATTTTTAATGGTTTATTTTATTTTATTTTATTTTTCCTATTCTATTTTATTCTTTTTCTCTTTTCAATATTATTTAAGATCACACATCGAAAGTTTATGAAGTTTTTGAAATCTTCTCCGTGCATAGCACTGGTGTTTGCTAGTGTATATATATATATATATATATATATATATATATATATATATATATATATATATATATATATATATATCCCACTAATTTGGAGTCACAACTACTCATTCATATTGGAGCAAGACTGCGGCGAGGTAAGAAATTGTAACAGGTAATAGAACTACATGAGTTTTGATTCTTCTATTTTCGAGAGGATACATACGCACAACCATTTATAGCCCAATGTTTTTTTTTTCATTAAATTTTATAGAATTGTATTTATTTTTTTTCCAAGTTAAAACACCGACCAATACAAAACAATTGAGTATTTTATTATTTGAAACATATTTTCGGCCAAGAATTAGTATCACTTTTGTAATTTATCGAAATTAATTTTATTTAATTACAGTTTCTACCCGGAATCGGATTAGAACCGTGTCTGAAATCGAAACCGAAACCATATAGAATCAAAATCGTATGGAGCTATATAAATGTAAAACGTACAAAATCGAAATCGTATAAAACCGTAACCGAATCGGATCGGAACCGGGTATACCCGAACCGTGGGCAACACAAGCTTACTCCTATACAAAATAAATTAGAGTAACAATTCTTCATTTTTTATTTAGCAACAATTCTTCATTTTTCCTTTTTTCTAAAAAAAAAAAAAACAATTCTAGATATAAATGCCCAAGTAACTCCTCAATTCTTCTCCTTCTAATTTCATACGGGCATTTCCAAACATGGCAGACTCCACCACTTCTAACTCGCAGTCCACCGAAAAGCACCAAGAAGAAACAGAACCACCCTTCCGGCCACCGTCCAACACCGCCTTACACCACCACGATCACTCTCAAAATACCTGCGCAAATTGTGGAGGCTCCACCGCATACCCATCACCTCCGCCGCTCGACTCTAATCTAAGCTACGTTCCCATCCGATTCCCCTCCGTGAATCTCCCTCCAAACCCTACAAACACCAAAGAAGCCATCATCCGTACACCGGTTCCGCAGGCTCAGATGGTATTGCCGCTAAAAAACCCGTACCAATTCCGATCACCGGGGAAACGAATCTCCGACCAAAACGACATCGCACGATTCCACTCCTCTTCAACTTGCGCTAACTTCCTTGGCTTCATCGTTTCTCTCTCCGAGTCTATCAAATCTCACAAGCTCTCCGATCCCTGCCACGTGTCCCCTACCGTCTCCGCTATCGTTGGTGTGCTTGAGAAATTAATCTCGTTAGTTGACGAAATACCGCCGGCGACGCAGGCTGCTCGATATGGCAACGTGTCGTATCGAAC
Organism: Vinca minor; assembly: GCA_026122235.1. Taxonomy (NCBI): domain Eukaryota; kingdom Viridiplantae; phylum Streptophyta; class Magnoliopsida; order Gentianales; family Apocynaceae; genus Vinca; species Vinca minor. The sequence goes on from JAOCZM010000235.1 coordinate 390,032, forward strand.
CTGGCATGAGCGGATGAGCTCGGATGCTGAGCAATTTAATCAACAGATTCTTCCTGGCGATCTGGTTGATGCCACTGTTGAGTTAGTCCCCTATTTCACAGATAGCTTTGGCAATTCTAGCCGCATAGACTATGGTAACAAGTTTTCCTTCATATTTATTGTTTTAGATTATTATTTTTTAATTAATTATTATTATATTTTTTGGTAGATGTACTTTTTCTGCGGGTTAGCAGTAGAATGAAATAACTAGATTGCGATATTCAGAATTAAGTAATGAGGCGGGGTATACTGATGGTTTTGTGACTGAAGAAATTTCTATTGGCGAGGGATTTGTATGTTTAATTGGTTGGAGGAGAGGTAAAATAATTGAAGCCTTATTATATGAGGATGGGTCTGTTGCAAACCTGACTGAAGTGTAGTAAGTTACTTGGTAGGTATTGCTTCCTTGACATTTTGGTGTTATTATTACGCCTTAATGTGTGCCGTTGTACCCACCCACGGTGCACCACAATTTAGAGGAAATGATGTTTTTTTTGGGGGGAGGGGGGGGACATTTAGTCTCTTAATGTGGTTTGTTGAATTACATTTTGTTTCTTAAATTGTATGTTTGAAAATTCTGGTGTTCATGAATTGACCGTAATGAAGAATGAGAGTTAAATTTTCCCTCTTGGCATTACACCAAGAATTTTGAATAGGGTGACCGTCTTAACTTGTTTAGCATCCGAATTTTTTATGGTTGTTATTAAGATAGGCCTTCTCGATTCATGATTCAGGAGTACCAAGCTGGTGCTTTTGATGGAGTTAGTGTTATCAATAGCGGCACTATAGCAGAACGGCCATATGCTGCTACAAACTCATCCATAGCGGAGCGCATCATTTTTTCCCGGAATAGTGGCGATATTTGAATACGAGCTTTAAAAACCCTATTTTTGCCCTTTACAATAGTCAACAACTTATGGGTAAATTGGGGATTTCTTGAATTTAATTGATTTGTTATGTTTTTATCTTGGATTTAATGACTTAGGTTATGTTTCTTATCTTGGTTTTAATGATTTTGGTTATGACATTGTTTTCCTTATTGTCTTGAATTTTTCTTAATTATTTATATTAAGTTTCAAATAGTGCCGCTATTTGTTATTCCCAAGACTGTCAAAATCGCGAGTTGGATCATAAAATCGTACGATTCTACGATCATAAGGGTATAAATCGAGTTAAATCGTAATAAAAATCGCTGGAGGATTGAATCGTAGAGGATCGTCGATTTAGATCGTAAAATTGTAGAATCGTACGATCCGGTGCGATTCAATCTTGTCCTTTTTTTTTTTTTTTTTTTTTAAATCTTGCCTCTTTTCAACTGGGTCGGTAACAGGTTATCTCAAATAAAAAAAAACATCCGCTTGTATTCAAGCCAACATATCAACTCTCTCAAGTCTTAGACTCCCAGCTTCATCGCTCATTATCGATGTGAGTGGAGGTAGAGATTAAATGGAGGATAATAATAACGCCTTGAATGGTTTGCTAGATTAGAACATTAGAAAGATAGACTTGTTGTTATGAAATTTGTTGGAGTAAAAGACCTTATGAATTGTTGGTTTGCTTCCGAAGTTTATCACTTGTTAGTATGTGATTTAATTTTAGTTTGTATGTTCTATTGGTATTCTTATTTTTTCCAGTTGAAGCATTGTTATATATATTTTTTTGCTCAATTGCATATAAAATGATGTCTTATTGACATAAATTTATCATGAAATATTATTTTAATAGTTTTGTCGGATCTTCCAATCCGTACTACGATCCTCATGTTTACGATTTTTTAGACCCCTTCCGTTCCAAGTCAAATTTGCGATCTTGACAACCTTGGTTATTCCTCTATAGCGTTTTTAGGATTGGCCGCTACCCGACGCTATCAGGGATTGACAACACTGGATGGAGTATTGAGATGATTAGGAGTGTGTGGGGGGGTATTAATCAGAGTAATTTTATTTGATGCGCAGTTGATCAGTTAAAGAAAGATGCTATTTGTTAATACAATTGATCTGCGGGAAGTTACAGAATGGTAGAAGTTCATATGGTCTTGGTGCAGGAAAAAAATATGAAAAAGGACATCTCCAAAAGATTTTTGGTTAGCTTTTATAGAAAAGAAGAACCACTGCTTCTTACGGTTAGATTGTTAAGGCATAAGGATTTAATTTGGAGGAAGCGGCAAAGTTTAAAATGCTCTAAAAACAATGTCATGTGATCAATCTGAAAAAACACTGGCATTCTGATAAAAAACTCCAAAAAGGGAGAAAATTGTAATGCTACCAGAAGGCATATTAGTCATCTTGAAGCTGAAAAAGTGAAATAAGATAACATGATAGCCTGAGATGATTTAAGTAGCATGTAATAGAAAAACTGCTAGTTCTTATTGAACCCAGACAATAGGAACATAGGATGGTATCTTGGTGTTGCAAACAGCTACGACTTGTATGGTTGCACTATTTGGCATCTTCAATGTTTTGTTGGCTACTTGATTTAATCCAATACCCGTGCATACGCTTGTTATCCTATTTGAATCCTCCGAACACACAATAGCTCCAAGTTTTTCTTTCATATATGTTTTATTTATTTGTATCTCTTTTATTTGACAGGTACCGGGCATGAAACCAATTTTGCAGCATGGTTGTATTGTTTAGCAAGATTGCAAGTTCTAAAAGAAGAGGATTATCCAGCTCTGGTGTCTAGGATTTTCATGAAGTACTTGGAGTTGATGAGGAAATTACAGTTAACATATAAACTTAGAGCCTGCAGGATCCCATGGGGTGTGGGGGCTTGATGACTATCACTTTCTACCTTTCATTTTTGGATCTTCACAGTTGATTGATCATAAGTATATGAAGCCGAAGTCAATTCATAATGACGACATATTGGAAAACTTTTCAACTGAATATTTATACCTCTCATGCATTGTATTTACAAAGAAGGTGAAAAAGGGGTTGTTTTCCGAGCATTCACCTATGTTGGATGACATTAGTGGTGTGCCAAATTGGAATAAAGTCAACAGTGGGCTGCTAAAGATGTATAAAGTTGAAGTTCTGCAGAAGGTTCCAATCATGCAGCATTTTCTGTTTGGCTCCATTATCAAATGGTATGCAACAGCTTCTATTTGATTTTAAGAACTTATTCAGGGAACATTGAGCATTTAGAACACCTAATTTTTTGAATTTATGATTCGTTGATGCATGAAGTTTTCTTTTCTTTGTTATAGTAGTCTAGAAGATTAAAACCTTAGTACCAGTGCTTTCTGACATAGATAGTGTCCTTTTGTACAACAACAAAAACAATAGCATAACCTATTAAGTCCCCAATAATTGGGGATATGGGTGGGGATGGAAGGGAGCCTGACATAACCTTTGCCAATAAATGCACAAAGTGGCTAATCCCTAAGTACCACTGAAACAGATGAATTGGAGACTAACCAAACCTTTGGAAATGAGTGCACAAAGTGGTTGCTAACATAATACGCCTGTAACAATGGTCCCCTATGCCGTCGCGTTTGCTACATAATCATGCTCTCAAATCAAAGCCAAAAGACATCAGAGAAGGCAGACCCCAAGAGCCATTTTAATTGATGTGCACATTACCATGGTTCTTTTATTCAGCATCCAGAGCATTATTGGTGCACAAGAGATATTGTCCTTTTGTAGTTTGCACTATTTTAGAAATGAAAAAAAGTTTAAATAGAATATGAGAGATACTCTGCTTTGGTGATATTTTATTTCTATTCCGAAAGAAAGAAGATAGCATAAGGCTCAGTTACAAGTTCCGGAGAGGGGACAAAAGAGAGAAAAGTTCAACCAGGAAAGGAGGAGGAATTTCTGGAAGAATTTCTTATTTTCCTTCGCTTGGGAGTTTGGTGCTAAAAAACAAAAATGAAAGAAAAGAGAATTTGTATTTGATTTTCCATTGTCTCTCATATTACTACTTGTTTTTGCAAGCGCAAACTGCACTATATGAAGTTTCGTTAAGTAAATTTCTTTTTCTCTCCATTTCTTTCCTGGGAGAAAAGGAAAGTAAGGGTTAGAGATGTGAAAGATGCATGCGCTTGCATTTCTTCCCTCAATAAAACTTTTTAAAATGAAGAATTCTCCAAGTGGGTGCCAAATTTGCGGTCTTCAGATGTTTCAGTTCTCACTTTTGTCCAGAGCTCTTCTGGTTTGTCCATACTTCCAATTTTTTTTTTGCCACCGGTTCATGTCGAAGAGTTTGCGGCGGGATAAGTGAAGAGTTTCCTATTACAATTGGGGTGCATCAAGGTTCAGCACTTAGTCCTTTTCTGTTTACAATGGTTATGGATGAACTGACCCAGTGTATACAAGATCCAGTACCGTGGTGCATGCTGTTTGCTGATGATATAGTTTTGATAGATGAGACAAGAGCGGGTGTTAATGCCAAGTTGGATGTATGGAGACAAACCTTAGAATCTAAAGGTTTTAGGATTAGTAGAAGTAAAACAGAGTATATAAAGTGTAAGTTTAGCACTAGCAGAACGACAGAGCAAATTGTAGTAACTTTGGGTGACAAAAATATCTCAGAGAGTGAGTATTTTCGATACCTTGGTTCTATTATTCAAAAGGACGGAGAGCTTGATGGAGATGTAGCACATCGAGTTAAAGCTGGTTGGTTGAAATGGAAGAGTGCGACGGGTGTTTTGTGTGATCGTAATGTACCGCTGAGATTGAAGGGAAAGTTTTACAGAACCGCTGTTAGACCGGCATTATTATATGGTACAGAATGTTGGGCAACTAAGGGGTGTCATATTCAGAAAATGCATGTAGCGGAGATGCGTATGTTAAGATGGATGTGTGGGCATACGAGAATGGATAGAGTGAGGAATGAGACTATTCAGAAGAAGGTTGGTGTAGCACCTATTGAAGATAAGATGAGGGAGAACCGTTTGCGTTGGTTTGGGCACATTAGACGAAGGCCAAGTGATGCTCCGGTTAGGAGAATTGAAGGATTATGTAATGTAGATGGCGTTAGAGGTAGAGGGAGACCGAGGAAGACTTGGATGGAGGTGATAAAAGGGGATATGAATCTGCTAGAACTAGATGAGAGTTGTGTTTGGGATCGAAAGAAATGGAGAGATTGCATCCATGTGGATGACCTTACGTGATTCTTACTTTGGTTCATGTAGCCGACCCCAATCTGTTGGGATTAAGGCTTGGTTGTTGTTGTTGTTGTTGTTGTTGGTTCATGTCGAATAACTGAGGGTGTTTATAATGTTTTGAGAAATTGGATTGAGTTTTAATTTCTGACTTTGCGCTTGTATTTCTTCCGAGTACAGCCCATGACTGAATTACTTTTCTGCAGATGCAAAAGTCTACAGATACATACTTGTTACATTAGGAAAACATTGTTTGTTCCAAAGTCTACAGTGCATAAAATGTTGAATTGAAGATTGGACTACGCTATGCATGAACATATACAATCACATATAGTATATACATACTGTCGTTACAAATTTATCATCAAAGCTTCTCTGCCTAGCGGTTTTTTATGGCTCCTTGTACTGATAGGCGATGTAGCATTGTAGCCCATAAAATACTGCAGATAAAGGAGGAAATAGGAATAGGATAAGGGGGAGGATATAGGACTTTAAACTTCTGGAAGAAAAGAATCCTCAATGTTCTGAAGGAAATAGGCTGTACTTTTGCAGGTATTCTTAATGCAGTGAAGAGTAAGTTTCCATTAATTCACTTGATATGACAACACAATACTTTTCCCCCTGATAACTTTGTCTGGATAGTATGTTATGTTCAACAAGCTAAGTAGGTGCAAGAGACAAGTTATACAGTGAGTCTAAATAGTCGGTGCATCTTTATATTGTGCTTGATTCAATTCCATGCTATTCAACAACTTATACATTCAGTCTAAAGGATTGGTGCATCTTTATATTTCTCTCGATACTATTTTGCAATTAGTTTACTGATGTTGCTTTGTATGGCGTGGGTGGCATTCTGGTTATTATCGGATATTGAAAATACTTGTTGGACTTGCGCATAAATTGTGGCCTTTGGCTTTTCCTTAATATTGAACCTTCCAAAGTCTTGAATGGCTTGAGGATGCTAGTTTCTTCAAGTTTTCGGGCAACTAAAATATTGCCGAGTTTTGTGATTCTAAAGGCTTTTTATCAGTCATCATCAATCCATCACTTCGTTTTAATGGCTATAATGTATGTTTTAGATTCTGTGAAACAAGTTGATTTTGTGCATTGGAGCTCTGCTAGTTATTATTGCAATTTTAACTGACTCTTCAAAGTTTGCTTTCCTTGAAGTAAGATAAATTGTAGACCAAGTTTTACTGAGGTGTCTTCCAAGAGTATGGTTTTAAGTCTTTTAATTGACCAAATAGCTCTTGCTTGGCATTTGCCATTTCACAATGGCCTTTCTGAAAACAATTGCACGACTTCAATTCTGATTCTGACTCTTATGTTTATAGGGAATGATCTGGACGTCTTATTTCGTCAGACTTTAGATTGGAACTCTTTTTCGTACTGAACATCATGGGGTTGAATATGGAAGCACAGCGAGAAAACTTCTGGTAACAAAAAACATTTCATCTTTGCTACTTTAGTTCACTGGTTGGACTCAAACCCCTAGGACCTCTTGTCGTTTAAAGATCGTGTAATGAAAGTTCTTCAGATTTCAGTAAATGAAGTTATCAAATTGAAAGCTGTCACATTAATCATGTATGGAGTTTGCTTGTAAGATGATATTTTAATTTCGTGCTGTGAAATTTTATAGCACGCTGAGAAGATAATGTCTTCCCTCGACAAAAGCCGTTGTGTTTGCTATTGAGCTGTTTAGTTTCTGAATTGGTTGTATTGATATAACATCTGAAAGTTGAATTTATAGATGCAACTTCCTGCTTATGTTAGATTGCAATTGAATCCCAATCGCGTAATTGGGCTTGCTTTTACCTTCAACTTCCTGTCCTTATGTTGGCTTTGAAACCATTCTTTTGATCTCTTCTCAACCTGGAATGGAATATTGATTTGCTCTATTGAAAATTGTAACATAGTACCGGAGTTCAAGTCTTCAACTCTTAGGTTGATGATATATTTAAACACCAATCTAACAGTGTAGGCAAAAATTTCATCTCTCAGTCCTTTAGGCTTCTTGTGCGCTTTGTTATTTATAGACAACGTTGTGGTGTTCGGGAATTATGGTCACTTTAGTGAGAAGTGTGAAGTAATATGACTATATTATTATGGTTAATTATCTAGTGATCACTTACTTCATGGTTAAGTAAACACTAGGGTGATATAAATAGCTAAATATAGTTGAGTATCCAAAACAGCAAAACGTAAATAGTTTAGTAATATAAATAGCTAATATGGTCACTTCATGGAATCTCTATATTATACTCTCTCCATCCAAAATGGATGTTCTGTTGACTTCTCTAATCTATCTAATTTGCCCCTTTTAAAGCAACTGTAACTTCATATTAATACGGCAAATTGGTGCATTGGGTCTAAAAATTATTTACGTTTTAGAAGAATTGTTAAAAAATTATATTTTTCAAAAGTTTCATCCTAAAACAATTTATATTTGGTGGACTTCATCCTTTCGTAAAAAAAATCATTCAGTTAACTGTTAATTTGAAATTGAACTTGTTCAATACTAAAATTATAAGGGGTATTTTTTGTAGTTTTCACATTAAACACCCTTTCCCCTTCCTACCCTTACCCCCTAACCCTTTCTTCTTCATCTCCTTCCTTTCCTCCACCATCACCATATAATACCACCGCTTTCCCGACCTACACCCAGTACCCACCCTCCAACACCACCGACAGCTTCACCACCAAACACTCATCTCCCACCACCACCTCCAAACTCAGCGCCCACTCCCAAGACCAAACTCAAAAAATACCTACCAAATCAAATGTGTTTGCTCTTTCAAAATAATTAAGCAAATGGAATTGACCCAAACAACTATGAGGTTTCTACCTCAGATTGTGAAGAATCCAGCTTATATTTGCTATCAACAGTTTAACCATATATATCTATCGCCATTAAAGCATATACTTTAGCTTCATCACATAACAAGAATCATAAGTTCAATCCTAAAACATGGATGTTGGATGCTTGGAGGCTTACCGAGAACTAGGAGTAGTGCCTCTTGAAATTACATTTTTCCATTTTGTGCAAAAAATTTACAAAACCATCTGGAAAATCCATTATTCTCCATGTTCTCAACAACACTTTCATGGCTCATCTCATCCTTGAGACTTGAGAGATACGTTTACAGCGCCGTTCAGTGGCACCACCCACCTTGGCCGCTCGACTCCTACCAGATTCCGCCGCAACCGATGGTTGTCCCTGTCACACCTCGTAACCTGGAGGTGATCGGGCGGTGATTCTTCATCCAATGAGGCACCGAACCCTCAAACATAAATACTAAATTTTCCAAATTAACACTTCATTACAATACTTAAATAAGTCACAAGTCTTACAAAAATTCATATCCTACTGTACCTATGTGTGTGACAGGTATGATCATATGATTAGGAAGTCTAACAAACATGTTAGGAACAGTAGTAGAAGAATGATAAAGGTTTGATGAAAACACCACATGATCAGTTGCTGCAGAGTCAACAATCTAAGTACTACCATTAAAAGGAAATAAATTACCTGAAGGAGCATTAAAACCTCCATTGAAGTTTGCATTGACCATAGGTTGGTGTGAATGATCAAAAGAACCTGCAACATTGTTGTCTATCATTTGCACACTCCTGATCAACTGGATCAATTGCTGCTGCTGTTCAATGGTGAATCCAGATGCTCCTATTCCTGAGGCAATACCAGCAGACATACCAGTAATGTGAGCAATAACCTTTGGTGCAACAATATTGTTGTTGACTCCTCCACCAGAATTATGAGTGGCTCCTGTATTGATATTGCTTGAAGTCATGTCAGTAACATTTGAGGCATTCCAAGTTTGTGGTTTAGGTTTATACAATTTGTGGCCTGGAGGAAAACCATTTTTTTTTGTAACATCTCTCCACAGTATGACCTTCTCTTCCACAATGTGTGCAAAGCAATCTCTTCTTCCCAAAGTTTCCTTTCTTGAAACCACTTCCAAATAAGGCATTGATGGTTCCACTTTGATTAGAACCAGAATGTATGCCATATGTATTAACAGTTTCATTATAGGTGGAGGAATCACAAGAATAACTTCCAGCATTGTTTCCAGCAGTAGAAGCCTGAGTACACATGATCTGTACTTCTGATTGCTGATTAGAATACAGGAGTTGATTCTCATGTTGTGTTGTCATATTGAGTACATCATCTATCATAGGCAGTTTCTATTTCATAAGGATCTTAGACCTAACATCCCCAAGTTGTGTGTTTAAACCTTTCAAAAACCTAATTACATAATCTATGTCATAATATTCTTTCATAACAGATAAAGCACCACAAGTACAAGCACCACAGCTACATATAGGTAAAGGCCTAAGAGTGAGGTATTCATCCCATAAAATTTTCAGAAGTGAATAATACTCATCAACACACATAGATCCTTGCTTTAAAGAATGAAATTCCTCAAGCAGATTACTCAACTTGTATGCATTAGTCTTAGAATACCATTTTTCTAGGCTTTTCCAAACCTCAAGTGAAGAATTGAGCCACATAACAGATTGACCAATGCTTTTTGCCAGTGTGTTTGTGATCTATATGAGTACAGTTTGATCAGCTTTCTCCCATACTCCATACAGTGGATCACATCTTTTAGGAACACCAACACCAATACAAGGTTCAATGAAGCATAGTTTGTTCTTTATGATTAATGCTCTCCTCATTGCTCTTCGCCAATCTTTGTAATTTGGTCATGTAAGAGGATTTTGTGAATTCTCATTTGGATGAAGATAAAAATGATGAGTGGAATTGGTTTCTAGTGTTGACATCATAACACAACAGAACTCGGAGAAAATAGAAAGAATTCCAAGAAATTTCTCAAAATAAAATCAAGAAACTGAACAAGAGTTTCTTCAGAAAAAAATTTGCAGATTCGACAAAGGTCTGCAAAATCAAAACCGACAGATTGAAAGAGATTGTTATAAGGAAGTCTCGCTGAAAGTTTCAGATTGAATCATCAAGCAGATTGAGTAATGAGGAATCAATCAGTGCTCTGATACCATGATGAAACAGATGAGACAATCTTGGAAAAAAAATTCTGATATTTTCGATAAATGAAAAAGTGATTACAAATGGATATTTATTTATACAAAAAAGGAAATGTAACTGCTCCTAACAAACTCTATAAATATTTAGTCTACTTATTTTTGGACTGGGTCAACAATAATACAAAAGACCCAATTTATTTATCTAGCCCAATAAGTCCGGCCCATTTCTGTCTAAACAATTAGAAGTAGTGCCCATTCCATCTCTTCTTTTATTCCTTTGTATCAAACTGCAGTTTGGCATTTTGAGCTTCTCAACTTCAATGTCATCAGCTTCCTCTGATCTTCTGTGATGATTCTCAGCAGCTATCCTTGCGGATTGACGAATGGTTTCCGATGCAACAACTATGGGGGGCTACTTATAAGTTTGATGTGCCTGTAGGTGCTAAGCCTCCATTTTCATTCAGATTTACTCAAATTGAATCAAAGCAATCAGTTGTGACCGAAAAAGTAATTACAAAAAGTTGGAACCCTGGCCAACATTATGAATCCCATGTAAATTTTAAGGCCGTTTTGTAATAATTTTCATTGGATGCTTAGGGGGATTCATAGTAAGCTGAAAAAATAGAAAATTAGGTGTTGTCTTTTCCGGTACATTAGGGACTTCGCAGAGGGTTCGAGGTTTTGTTTTGTTTTTGTTAAATGAATTGGGAATGTCTCGTCCAATCTATGGATTAACAATGTTTCTTCAGTACTTCCTGTTATTTTGGCAAACTAAATTCTTTAAGGAAGGTTTCTTCTATGTAAAAAGAAATTGAGTTCACGCAAACAGAGAAAACAAATGTGAGATGATGTTTTTGGAAATCAAGAACAAGAAAGAGTGGTAAGTATCTCAAAGTTTTATTTCATGAGAAATGAAATGTGTTGCGAAGAAGAAAATGGAAAAAGTAACCGCCTCTTGGTGTTAATCAATGATATGCGTTTACTTGTGTAAAACTACACTACAGGAAAAACATTAATTGGACTTGGGCCTGTCTATTTATATTAAACCGCCCACTACTATTTTTTTAACAGAAAAACCTTATATCATTAAGTGATATCAAAGATTACATTATTCATAAAAATATCAAAGATTAAATGTGGTAGGAAAAAGCTCAGTGGGTTTTGAAAGCATTGAGTGGAGGCTCAAGACCTCATTTCGTCTATTGGAAAACTATCACCAGGAGTGTTGCATGATCTTGGAATAAAAGATAAATTAGTTATACTATTCCCCATAAAATTCTTAATTTGACTAACACTATGCCTTATTGGGGAAACATCTTCCTCTAACTGGTGGACTAGATTGACCAGAGCTAGACAATCACTTTCTATTAAGTACGGATGGTACCCTCGAGTCATTTCCAACCGAAGTCCTTCAAGCCTTTGCTTCAACATGTTCCGGGTTGGGCGAGCTGGAAATAAAATGTTCAACCCTTGATAGAAAGCTGCCTTCATGGTTGCGTACAATCACTCTAAGTCCACCTAAATTATTATCACATGCACCATCAACATTTGTTTTACGAAAACCATTCTCAGTGGGTTTCCATTTAAGGAAAGATGGTTGATGCAAACCCTCAGGAGGTTCCGCAACATCCAAATAAGCAAACATTTTTGCTTTTCCTTTGAGCATGTATTTGATTTGTTCGCAATTTGGCAAGGGTTGACATGTTTCCCCAAACCCTACGTACGATGCAAAGATACTATTGAATTCTGCAGCACCAATTAGAGCAAAATTTGCAACTTTCTCAGCTGATTTCAGTTTCCCTTTGAAAACAGTTTGATTCCTATTGCACCATATATTCCATGCAATATAAGTAAAATGAGTGGACACGTCCTTGCCACCTGCTAGGATTGGCACTAGGCAGAAGGGAAACACATAATGTATACCAAAACTAGTTTGACTCCAGACTTCCATGACCGCTGGGCCTAAGAAAAGTGCATGCATTGCAGTCTCAGGCTCCTCTTGGAAAATAGGACATTGGGGTTTGAGAGAGTGTCTTCGTCGTGCAAAATCTTGACAAGTATATAGAATACATTGGAATATTTTTTAGATGAATACCTGCAACTTTCGCGGAACATGTAATTTCTAGACTCCCTCTCAATGATCAAAAGAATTGGCTTTCGAGGATGAAAGATTCTCCCACTTACCACTTTTGATGTCGACTTGCAGCCAAACAAGTCGGCCGGTGGCAAATCACAGAGTAGTACTTTGAGTATCTCCTCAATCTCATAGGAGGAGAAACAAATGCCTCAACAGATCCATATTCCATGTGCATTTATGGTAGTCAATGAATCTAGAAACAACCATCATTTTTTGTTTTGCGATGAATCTATGTATGGTGGAGCAAGAAGTTTGAAAGTATATGGAGTGGTAAACCACTTATCTTCCCAAACATTAACCTTTGAGCTGTCACCAATCCTCCACTTAAGATCTGCGTGGAACAACTTCTTCCCTTTAAGAATAGCTTGACAGATTATAGAGGTACGACCTCTAAGAGCCACCGTTAGAAACCTATCAAGGGGAAATAGTTCGCTTGTAGCACTCTGGAGCACAACAAAAAAGATTGATGGATTATACGCCATCATTGCTTTGTAACTAAAGCCCTATTAAAGGCCTTAATATCAGAAAAGTCAGCACTCCATGGGCCTCAGGCTTGTATAATTCGGTCCAAGCATGCCAACAGATGATAACTCGTAAACTTATCTATTATTAATTCTATTTTAATAGTGATTTTGTGTTTAAAATGTATTGTTATGTTCAGTTTTGAGCTTAGAATGGTGTAATCCTCACTTATTTGTGTTTTTAATTATAGGGGAACAATGATAATTTTGAAGGGTAAAAGTGAACCGAATTTGTAGAATTAGAAAGAATAACGAAAATGGTGGAATAGAAAAGATGTCTTTTACGGAGTAGAAGAGAAGAAACGACACATACTTTAAAGAATTTTGAAGAATTTTTGTTTATGGCAGTTACTTTAAAGAGATTTTGTCAATTTCCGTTAAAGATACGACTCGGTGACTCGGTCGCGTTTCGGGCGTTACACGATTTGTTTTGTATAGAGCGTTAAAATAATTATGAAAAACATTGTAAAAATAAACAAAAATATAAGTCATATAATTGTTTTATTTATGGAGGTAAACAATTATATTCAACGTAACAACTACCTACAATAATATTCAACGTAACTACCTACAATCATATTAAACGAAACAACTACCTATTTAACAAAATAAAGTTGTGCGATTACCGAAAAATAAAATAAAAAAAAGTTATAAAAAGTTCAACGTGTATAACATAATATAATTAAAAAGATAATGTATTACGTATACCTAATTATTAATACCAAGTGGAATGTCTAGCAGGTAAAAAATCATCATCACTGCCCGATCCTTTATAATTATAGTATGAATGTGGAAATCGGTTACCAATATTACCACTGTAAGCCCAAAGGGCATATGTTATCAATCTAGTTTTGATGATAATAAATCATTGGTAGTTCTAATGTTTGTGTGAGCATGTGTTTCATTTTTAGGATATTTTCACTCACACCTACATTGATGAAATGGTTAGTTATCCTCTTGTGTACATCAAAGACAACATTCTACACACAGGGGCGGCTAATAGGGAGTGCGATGTGCTCGACCGCACAGGGCCTCCAATTTTTTTTTGTATATATATATATATATATATATATATTAATTTGTTTTTACAAAAATCATCTATGTAATATTTTTGATTTGGGCCTCCCTTGCAAAATAGTCAATATGCTAAATTGTAGTATTATTTTCAATTAAATCAAAATCAACTTTGACAATTCATCTTATTTACTTAATTATTACCTTCTCTTTCCACACGAATTTTATTTCCTCATATTTACACTTGGCTACCTCCAGTCACATTAATTTCTTTTCTTTCTTCAAATTCCAAACTTTTGAGTACATTTTAAAGGAAAAAAAACTATGATATTGTAATATTTTTTTGTTATATTTTCATAAAATTTATTCTTTTTTTTAGGTTATATAGGGCCTTAATTTAAAGTTCGGCATAGGGCCTCCAAAATGTTTGAGACGCCTCTGTCTACACACAAGAAGAAGCTACACTTTGCAAGACTCTATGACACAAGATCGAGTTAAGAGCTACTCAATCCCAAATGTAGTACATCAACAAGTAGTCTCTTAACCAAATAAGTGATGAAGTCCAATATACTACAACCATGTGTTAGCCCTAAGGGCAAAGTGATAAATTTTGTTTTGATGATAACAAACCATTGATAGTTCTAACGTTTGTGTGAGCATGTTCTTAATAATAGGATCCTTAGCACTCACACAACCATTGATGAAAATGGTAAGTTAGCTCCTTGTGTACATCAAAGGTATGATCATACACACAAGGAAGCTACACTTTCCAAGACTCCATAGCACAAGCATGAAGTCAATCCACATGCTATGGAAGTACTTGCAAAGTCATGAAGAAGGAAGATCAACATGTCAAGAGATACTCAATCCAACAAGAGTACAATCAAGTGGTAGACTCTATGACAAGAATTATGAAGTCTAATACACTACAACTCAAGATTAATAGAGGACTTCATCATCCAATTGAAGATGTTGATCAAAGGCTTCAAAGTCCAAGCTCCATGAAGAATCAACATGAAGACCTTAGGAATATTAGTCTATGCTTTATATGTAATCCTTTGTGATCAAGAATGTTTAAAGCTCAACTATGCATGTTTTCAAAACCTCATGTTTTACTTTGTTTCAATTCTTTGAAAAGGTTTTTGAAAACTAATTTAAGTGTTGGTCAATACCTAAGTACTTTAAAATGTGTTATATATCTTTACAAAACACTCAGACATGTTCATGAGAACATTGAAAACTTGACTAAGTGGAAAAATCACTTTGGGACAACATTCCGGTCGACCGACATTTGTTGTTAGGTCGGCCGAGGTTGTTTTGTCCTTAGTCAAATTATGAATGTCTCAATGCTCCAATGGTTATATTATTTCAGACGACCTTGAAATAGGTAAGTCGGCCGACTTTGCTTCAGTAGACTTGACCCCATCAATGCGGTCGACCGAGATGAAGACAGAGGGCATTTTAATCTTTACTTTAAGGCACTCTGCCGACCTACTGCCCAGTAGCGGTCGACCAGAACTGTCTAATCATGGCCAAAATTATAGCCGTTGTGACCAACTTTGCTTGTGTATTCTTGCCATATATAAAGCTTCTAAAGCTGAATTTTCATAACTAATCAAGCCATAAGAGGGCATAGGCATATACACTTCATAAACACACAAGCAAACACTTTTGAGCTAAATTTCATATCATTCAAAAGCATTTGTGTTGAGCTATAAACTTCATCTATCTTTCTATTCTCAAGAGTGATTAGAGCTTACATTTGTAATATTCAATCCAAGAGGGATTTGTGTGTAAAAGAGCTAAATTGTAAAGTCTCATTTGAAAGAGACAAGTTACCCAATTTCTCAAATGTTGAGAACTAGTTCTTTGTGAACTAGCAAAAAGCTCTTTATGAGCTTCACTCTTGGTGAGTGTTTGCAAGTCCTATTTGTTGGGCAAAAGTCCTCTTTGTGAGGCAAGTAATCTCATTTGTGAGATTAGCTCTTAGTGAGCTTAACACTCTTTATGAGTGGAGTCTTCTTAGTCAAGCACAAGTCCTCATTTGTTGGGGCAGTTGTAAAAGGTAGCACCCACATTACATTTGTTGCAAAGGGTATCCATTAGTGGATGTTGAAATCCTTGGGTTTGTCCTAAGGTAGTAGATATAGATTCTTTGTGTATCGAACCACTATAAATATTTGTGTTAGTTTTCTCTATCCCTACTCCTTTACTTCATTGTTCATATACATGCTATAATTTGTCTACTTGACTATATGAACAAATGTGCTTAGGATAGAAAACTACTCATGCTTCCTTGCTTTATACAATTGCTTCACTTAGTCATCTAAGTTGCCTTGAACATAATTGAATCACCTTATGTGCTAAAACAACATACTTTTTGTTAAGGTGATAACTTAGGCAAAGAAGTTTTAGAAAAGTTAAGAAGTTTTTAAGAACCTAATTCACCCCCACCCCCACCCCTCTCTTAGGTTGTTGGGTTTTGGCCCATATTCACTGGATTACTAATTAGATATAAATTAGGATAAGAATTAGTAATTAGGTGGATTCCTAATTGGATGCTAACTAGGTTAAGAATTAGTAATTAGGTGAATTATTAATTATGTGAACTCCTAATCCACTTAGCAAAAGGTTTACTACTTATATATATATATATATATATATATATATATATATATATATATATATATGTGTATGTAGTGTGTGTGTGTGTGTGTGTGTGTGTGTGTGTGTGCCTCTTATATGGTTTGGAATAGTAAGGCGAGGAAAGCTAATGGATTGGAGGAATCTCCAATGTATTCTTGTTTCTCCATTATAATGAGAGTATGAGTTCGCCTTACCCGTGGATGTAGGTCAGTTGACCAAACCATGTAAATCGTTCTGTCCCTTCATCACTTGCCTTATTTAGATTTGCTTGTGCGCTAGAATTGGGAGAGGATTAATTTCCTAACAACTGGTATCATAGCAAGGTTCAGAACAGAAGAGAAGTTGTTTCGGTTCATCGATTTATCTATAGATTGGAGGAGAGTGTTGTATATAATCAGAAGCGGACTCTTTTGATTGGTTAAGCCAAGGTGGGAACGCAGCGCTGCTACACCATAATTTGGCGTTACTCTCTAGTTAAAGATCGACCAATTGTCAACTCAGAGCTCTGTGCAATTCTAGCCATTGTCACCAGAAACCGTTAACACAAGTGGAAAGATTTTTATGTATGTCCTCCAAAGATGGAAAAGATCCGTCAGAGATGGTAGTAGAGACCCGTTAGAGATGGAAGAGAGATCCATTGGGGGTGGAGCGCACATGTCGATAGAGGTTTGGCAGAGAAGAGGTGTTGTTGAAAGAGATAAAAATCTAGTGTGGTTGGTGTACAAGTCAAGCAAATAAGAAGGATTAAATATAGACGGTTGAATTAGAAGGGTGGAGAATTGATCACGTATGTTTCGGGTGCATGGACCAAGAGGTGCATCGAGTGTCCTAAACCAGAGTGGGTTTGGTGGACTTTGAACATTGAGCTGTTTGTTCCGTTATTGGTGTTGTCATGTCTGACCGTTGATCAAAGTTGACTAAACTCATCTTAGTCAAATTCCCCTTAATTCAACATGCTGATTTGAAGGTTCAAGTGCATAGCAGTGAATTTGTGCGTAGGGGCATATGAGACGTGGAGAGTACTAGTTGGATTTTGGGTGAATACGTGTCAGGGTGGAGATTGTTGGGTTTTGACCCATATTCAATGGATTACTAATTAGATATTAATTAGGATAAAAATTAGTAATTAGGTGGGTTCCTAATTGGATACTAATTATGTTAAGAATTAGTAATTAGGTAAATTACTAATTATGTGAACTTCTAATCCATTTAGCAAAAGGTTTATTACTATATATATATATATATAACCTTTATGCTAAATGGATATATAAGTTCACATAATTAGTAATATATATATTTATATATATATATATATATATATATATATATATATATATATATATGTGTGTGTGTGTGTGTGTGTGTGTGTGTGTGTGTGTGCCTCTTATATGGTTTGGAGTAGTAAGGCGAGGTGAGCTAGTGGAATGGAGGAATCTCCATTGTATTCTTGTTTCTCCTTTATAATGAGAGTATGTGCTGGCCTTACCCGTGGATGTAGTAGGTCAGTTGACTGAACCACGTAAATCATTGTGTCCCTTTATCGCTTGCCTTGTTGATATTTGCTTGTTGGTTAGAATTGGATGAGGGATTAATTTCCCAACAACTGGTATCAGAGCGAGGTTCATAACAAAAGAGGAGTTATTTTGGTTCATCAGTTTCGGCAGAGATTGGAAGAGAGTGTTGGATATAATCGAAAGCGGATTCTTTCGATTGGTTAAACCAAAGTGGGAACGCAGCGCTGCTACACCAGAATTTGTCGTTACTCTCCAATGAAAGATCGACCAATTGTCAACTCAGAGTTCTGTGCAATTCTAGCCATCGTCACTAGAAACCGTAGACACCGGTGGAAAGATTTTTGTGTATGTCCTCCCAAGATGGAAAAGATCTGTCAGAGATGGTAGAGACCTGTCAGAGATGGAAGAGAGATCCATTGGGGTGGAGCTCACGCGCCGATAGAGGTTTGGAAGAGAAGAGGTGTTGCTGAAAGAGATAAAAATCTAATGTGGTTGGTGTACAAGTCAATCAAATAAGAAGGATTAAATCTAGACGATTGAATTGGAATGGTGGAGGATTGATCCGGTATATTTCGGGTGCATTGACCCAGAGGTGCATCGAGTGTCCTATACCAGAGTGGGTTTGGTGGACTTTGAACGTTGAGCTGTTTGTTCTGTTATTGGTTTTTCCGTGTTTGACTGTTGATCAACATGTCAAGAGATACTCAATCCAACAAGAGTACAATCAAGTGGTAGACTCTATGACAAGAAGAAGTATGAAGTCTAATACACTACAACTCAAGATTGCTAGAGGACTTCATCTTCCAATTGAAGATGTTGATCAAAGGCTTCAAAGTCCAAGCTCCATGAAGAATCAACATGAAGACCTTAGGAATATTAGTCTATGCTTTATGTGTAATCCTTTGTGACTAATATTTCCTTTGAGAATACTAGGATTTATAGAATGTTTAAAGCTCAACTATGCATGTTTTCAAAACCTCATGTTTTACTTTGTTTCAAATCTTTGAAAAGGTTTTTGAAAACTAATTTAAGTGTTGGTCAATGCCTTAGTACTTTAAAATGTGTTATATATCTTTACAAAACACCCAGACATGTGCATGAGAACATTGAAAACTTGACTAAGTGAAAAAAACCACTTTGGGACAGCATTCCGGTCGACCGACATTTGTTGTCAGAGTGGGTTTGGTGGACTTTGAACGTTGAGCTGTTTGTTCCGTTATTGGTTTTGCCGTTTTTGACCATTGATCAAAGTTGACTAAACTCATCTTTTTCAAATTCCCTTAATTCAACGTGCTGATTTGAAGGTTCACGTGCAGAGAAGTGGATTTGTGCTTAGGGGCATATGGGGCGCGGAGCGTACTAGTTGGAGATTGGGTGAATACGTGCCAGGGTGGAGATTGTTGGGTTTAGGCCCATATTCATTGGATTACTAATTAGATATAAATTAGGATAAGAATTAGTAATTAGGTGGATTCCTAATTGGAAACTAATTAGGTAAGAATTAGTAATTAGGTGAATTAGTAATTATGTGAACTCCTAATCCATTTAATAAAAGGTTTACTACTCCTATATATATGTGCCTCTTATATGGTTTGGAGTAGTAATGCGAGGAGAGCTAATGGATTGGAGGAATCTCCATTGTATTCTTGTTTCTCCATTATAATGAGAGTATGAGCTCGCCTTACCCGTGGATGTAGGTCAGTTGACCGAACCACGTAAATCGTTCAGTCCCTTTATCGCTTGCCTTCTTTAGATTTGCTTGTGGGCTAGAATTGGGAGAGGATTAATTTCCTAACAAGGATCATTACTGTCACACCCCGTCTCCAGAGTGATGACATGGCAGTGCCCCATTGGTTAATGAAACACCTAAGCCACAGTCAGAGATTACTAATTAAGGCAGTTCAGTTATGAAATCCATAAATAGTAATAAAAACACTAGCGGAAGCATTATTCAAAAAAAAGAAATGTTTCTAAGTTATTACATCTGAAGGAACCTACAAGTTCCAAAATAAATAACTATGAAATGAATTAACACGTGTGAACTAATCCAGTTAGGATCACTCTTCATAGCCCCCTTCCCAAGCATCAACAACATCATCATACTGCTCATAATCACCTGCACAATAAGAAGCGGATGGACTGAGCTCTGGTGCTCAGTAGGGACCCCAAAAACAGTAATAACAATAGCAATATATATAGACATAACAGAAACAGTATACAACGAGAATCGAGATACGAATAATGCAGATGCCCGTTTCCCAAAATACCCCTATGGAAGTATATGCACACGACTCAATCCAAGTCTCACAAGACTCAGAACTCAGTGCAGGGAAGTGCAGTGCAGTGCAGTACAGATGGTTCAGAACAGAATAGTGGACTGCACCACTGCGATTTCCAGAAAAATGATATGCAAACTTGTGCAAAAGTGCACTACACAATACCCAATCATCCCAACTCATATGCGACCAAATAGATTCCAAGCAAACAACAATTAAAGACCCAAAATAAATGTTCGACTATACTTATCAAATCTGACATCCCAGATCGGAATTCATGACATGAGCATCCCATACTACTCATGCACTACAAACCAATAGTTATGTCAGACAATCGAGTATAAAACAAACAAGGACGAACACATATTATGCAACAATTAAGCAATTAACAACATTCTTTGCACCTAAACGATTCCATAACCGAGTGTACGACAAGCACCACGCGTTGCCCATCCGAGTACACCCAATCACATACTGCGTCTTAAATACTTAGAACATCGCTAAGGCTATGACACACAATCCCACCACATGAGCTCGGTTATCTATTCACTACTACTCAAAGCAATAACGGTAGTGGTCCCAATTATAAACCAAACTAGGGACGGTTCGAGTAAAACTCGTGGGTTCGGGGTTGCCCCCCCAAACGACGGGGCACTGCATTTTAAGGTTCAATCCATTACATTGTCTCATCATCCCCCATCGTGGGACTCCACAAAACCACTACCGTATCTAATGATTGGTCCCACTAGATGAAGACCCAGTCATGCACGCGAGCGTAAGACCTCTCGGGGTCATACATCAGAACAGAGCAGAGCAGAAGTTGGACGGAACCTGCTAACTAGTGATCATAGATAAGAGCTCACAAGGGGGCGACGGCTCGGTCGACCAAACCAGTTAGGACAAACAATAACACCAATTAAGACGACCTTAATAGAGGCAAATACAGAAAGGACTCCCAACGGTCCCCAGGACAGAACAGATACAGAGCAGATACAGAACAGATACAGATACAGATACAATGCAACGACAGTTTATAACATTTTAGCAATTAATGAAAGCGATTGAAATTAAGATATAGACATGCTCAGGTCATTTAGCAATTCAAGAATTCAATTAAGCCAACGAAAAAAAAACCAACACGACAACAATTATTCCAAGGCAGTTCATGCTTTTCAATATACCCAAAATACTATAAAAACATGTCAGAACAGTATATCAGTATTATCCATAATTCACAATTATAAGTTAATTATGACAATTTACATAAGGCAATAACAAGAGCGCAATAATCAATTTACAAATCAAATTATAATGAATTTAAATCATGCCCAAAACAGTTTATGCAATATCGAAAGTAGTAAACACAATTCGTGAATCTATTTCGTAAATTAAATAGTTTATCCGCTTTTACTGTGCAGTAACATGCGAGAATTAAATGGCGTAGGGGTCCCTACCTCTTACGAACGCGATAAGACAAAAAAATCCGAAATCAGTCCTGGCAGCTTACTCCGGGGGCGATAACTTTCTACTGGAACCTCCGATTCACGATCCGTCTCCGCTCACTCGAAGGTCTTTCAATTCTCTTCAAAATCGATATGCTGTGGATCGAAAACAGAGGTCGATAGCATCCTCAATCGTCCTGTCGAAGTTCTGGACAGAATATATTTAATCGTACAAAAATCTGGTTCTGCCCTCCACTTCAAACATACATTACGGAAAATCTAACGGTTAAAATAACGATCCCTCCGGTCAGATTATAGCCCTATCAGTCTAGTTTTTAAATAAAAAAGAATTACTCCGATTGGAGTTCGTATGTTACCTGTACGACGTTTCTACCGAGACTGTGCAGAAACTGAAATTCAGGAAACCAACCATGCTCCCAGCGCAATATCTTCCAACTCCGAATTCGAAATATGAATCCGCTTCCACGCCCTTGTAGCCTGTTTCGTCATGATCAATTTTCATATAAGGTTCGTCGAAATCCGCCAAAAATTGCCCACTCAAAAGTCCTCACAAAGCTCTCAGAATTCTCACAAAACTCTCTAAATACTTTCTGTTTCTCACGGCAGAAGCCGTTTAACTTCTTTCTCTTTTTTTTATTCGCACTATTCCTAAGGAATTCCATCAAGATTTCCCCCAATGATTTGCCGCTGATTGGCAAAAATTACTTTAGCCTTAATCTCCTTTATTTTTCTTCTGTTCAAGCGACTGAGAGAGAGGCAGAGTCGCCGCCTTTCTTATTCTTGTTTTCTTGTTTGCACGAACCCCCAAGGCAGCCCCCATGACCCCTGATTCTCTTGTCCCACGATTGGTCCTTATTTCCTTTTTCTATTTTATTTATTAATTGCCCCTAGTCCCAGCCAACTCTTAATATATATATATATATATATATATATATATATATATATATATATATATATATATATATATATATATATATATATATATATATATATACTGATTTCCTTTTTAATATATATTTAATTCATATTCCAATTCTAATCAATTATCAATTAAATTAATCATCTAGGTAAATCACAAATAAGTTTCTTAATTATGATACGTGTGTGAAATGCCTCTCAATAAAACGTACACATAATAAAACATGTAACATGTTATAAAATTAAATGGACACGTAAGCACGTAATCGCACGAAATAAATTTCACATACTCACTTAGTCGAGTAAAATTAATTACCCCGTCAAAAATCTCATAAGCAAAAGTTACGGGTATCACAATTACCCTCAAAGGGGTCTTTCAATTTGTATTAGAGCCTAGTCTCATTTTTTTGTTGGATTTACATCCTGGGAGGATCCATGACTCGTAGCTTTTCTACCATAGATGACCAATTCTAGACCACCTCTATTTGATGGCTCCAACTTTGATAGTTGACAATGTGCTTTTAAATTGTTTGTGTCTTCTAATGACATTTCCTTGTTAAGAATTATAGAAGAATGTCGTCTTACTCCTTCAAA
The DNA here is from genome assembly GCA_026122235.1 of Vinca minor. Lineage (NCBI taxonomy): Eukaryota > Viridiplantae > Streptophyta > Magnoliopsida > Gentianales > Apocynaceae > Vinca > Vinca minor. The sequence continues at coordinate 413,283 of JAOCZM010000235.1, forward strand.
CTATACACAAGGTGTCATGGTGCCAAAGTCTAGCAAAGACTACAATGAAGAAGACTACAAGAGGATGACACTTAACTTCAAAGCCTTAAAAGCTCTTTGTTGTGCATAAATGAAGAAGTTCTCAACAAAGTGCATGAATGTGAAGATGCTCATTCCATGATGAATATGCTTGAAGCATCCTAAAAAGGAGAAGTTGAAGTGCAAGAGGCAAATGTGGCAAGTCTAGGATTGGGGACTCAATCTTGTGAAGGCATGGAGGACATCTCAATCACACTTTAAGAAAATCTTGATACAACCAAGAAGTGTGATATAGGAGAAAACAATGATCAATCATCAATGAGCTCAAAAGAAATACAAATTGAGCCTTAACAAGATGAGATAGAAGAATATATGAAGGAAGCACAAGATGATGATCTTCATAATGAACTTAATTATGATGGAGATCATGAAGATCAAGCATCTTGCAAAAGGAAGAGAAAAACATTACCACTAAGCTTCAAAGAAAGACATTTAAAAGGAAGTGGCTTTGGACTCAATCATTCCAAGAAGAATGATGAAGACTCTAAATGGAGATGTAAGTGACATTGCATCCCTCCATTTATATGATTTTATCCATTTAGATAACATAAAACATGAACTTGAGTTGCTTTATGCATCAATTGCTAAATTATCTAGTAGATGCAATGTCACACATTTGAATGATTCTTGTTCCTATTTGCACAACTTATCTAGGAATCATTCTTGTTGTTCTAATATTGAAAATGTTGATCCAAATGCGCACACTTGCCACTTGAGAACTAACATTGACAATAAAGGACCTTGGTAAAAGGTACCTAGAATTTCTCAAGTTTCTCTTGTAGGTTCCAAGAAACCAAACTCTCATGATGAAGAAAGGAACCTCAAGGAATGGCAAAGCAAAGCCGAGGCTCCAAGAAAAGAGTCATGTGCAAAGGACAACAAGTTTGTGGAAAATTCATCACAGAACAACAATAAAATCATCAATGATGACTCCACAAACCACAAGGAGATTGCTTCTAGTGCAACCAATGCAATTATCAAAAGAAGAAGTAATCAAAGGACAATCTCCTCCCAAGATACAAAGGGTCAAAATCAAGGTCAAACACTATGCCTCATTAGTCTCATTGATGAAGATCAAAATGAAACTCAAAGTCCTAAATCTATAGGCAGTGAGGTACAATGCTCAAATCCCTCCCTTGATCTTGACTATGATAATGAGGAGGATTCTTATGTGCTTTTAAACGATTTTTATGATGAATTGAAAAGATTGTCTAAGAAGAAAAAGATCACTCGTAATGAACTTGTTTGCTCACTAAATGAAAGATCTAAAATGCAAGTAGAATATGATAGTCTTCTTACATCTTTTCACATCATATCAAATGAAAAAGAGAATGAGCTTTTATCGCTAAATGCTATGTCTCTTGAGAACCAAGAGTTGCTTGACAAAGTGCATATTGTAGTATATAAACTTGTTAATATCTTAAGGCACAAATTTGATGTATTAACTGCTTATGTGAATAAGTGTACATGTGCTAGAGATATTCTTGGTAATGTGCTTGTTGCTCCATATGCTCATCTTGATATTAATTGCCAAGAGCACAAGCACACACAAAGTATGCACACTCAAATTCTTTTAATGCTAGAACATCACATACCAATTTGTAAAATGCTAATTGCTCTTATTGTGGTAAATGTGATCATCATGTTACTCGTTGCATTAATAAGAAGAAGTAAATAGAAAGAGGTGCAAAATCAAATTGGGTTAAAAAGAACCCCACAACTAACCCCCAAGGACCCATAAGAAAATGGGTAAAAAAATTGCCAGGAAACATAGGAAATATTGGCGACCAAACAAGGCATCGGTCGACCGAAGTTACGGTCAAAATGCCTCAGTCGAAGATAGGATATCCCGGTCGGCCTCAACAGACTCTCGGTCGATCGCAGCTAAAGGCTTATTAGTAAAAGGTATCCCGGTCGACCGAAATCCCTCCCCGGTCATTTGAAATCGAGACAAAAAGAAATTCAAATTTTAATTGGCCAAGGGCGGCCGATTGGAAAGGATATCCGGTCAACCGAACAGTCGCGATTTACAGAAAATAAAGAGTTTTCTGTTCAGTTTTTCAAACTTTTTATATTCCCTCCTCAAATACTCTCAAACCTCTCACCAAATTCCTATAAATTCGAAACCTATAATTATCCTTATATAAATTCATTCCAAAAACATTAAATTGCTACAATCATGGATCAAACCAAATCCTAATACTTCCAAAGGAAAATCCAAGGAAAATCCCTCAAAGAAGAAACCTCCCACCAAAAGACCACTTGAAAAGTCTCTAACAATTAGAGATTCTGTTGAACCCGCTCCAAAGAGAGCAAACATAAAGAGAATGGTTGATCGGAGCAAAGGAAAGAGAAAATGACAAGCTACTCTGACGAAGACACGTAGTCCGATGATGATCGCCCTATTCCACATCATTCTTCTCAATTTCAAGGTGAATCCTTCCATCACTTGTTGGCTTGCTTTCTTTCTTATTTTTATCTCTTATAGCTAACTTGTGTAAGTTATTTTGGGAGTTATATGTGTTATACATGTTTATTTCTTACATATACTCTCACTTATAACTTGTGAGATCATATTCCTCAATTTCTTATCCTATTGATCTCTTTGATAGTTCTTTGTTAGTTTTTCTTTAAGAGTTGTTACACTCTTTTTAGCTAACCGTTAACTTGTTAGAGGAAGGTGCTCAAAATGTTATCTTACACTTCCTCTAGTTTATTTGGTTGCGTTACATGTACTTTACTTATATATTCATGGTATCACTTCCATTATTACCTTGCTAGCTATGTTTTTAAACTTGTTTTCATCTTAAATAGTAAACATTGTGTTTTAATAAACGGGGAGATTGTGCTTAAGGTTTTATTCCTTATCTCCTTTGATTTTAGCTTAGGTTGATGCATTCATTTTTTAGCCATATGACCCATCTTTAACTTTATGTGTCATTATGGACTCTTGGTATTTTGAAATCAACCAAGCTTCTTCAAAATTTATCCTTCTTCAAACATTTTTGGTCATTAGATATGATCCTTTGCTTTTTATTTTATCAATCTATTAGACCATCAAACTTCTCCAATTTAATCACAATCCCTCCTCAAAATGATTTCACTTTTGATAATTTGGATACTTGTTTGTCAATTGGATCCTTTTCAATAAAAATAAGAAGAAAATGTTTTTCATATTGGCGCTCTGATTACCCTTTTTTATTTTGACAAAAAGGGGGAGAAATCTTATCTTTGCAAATGTGTCAAGAAAAGTAAATTTACAAAAGGAGAAAGCAAAAGAACTTTGCAAAATGGGAGAGATAATTGATTCTTTTAAATATGGGAGTAGAATATATATTTTTTCAAAACATCTACTTACCTAGATCCTTAATACCTTATCTCATGCATACTTTTTATATGCTTTAATGCTTTATCTTTTGTATATAATATTTCCATTTGCATCAATGTTTTGTCATCATAAAAAAGGGGGAGATTATTAGTCCTAAGGGAAAAGTGATCAATCTTGTATTGATGATAGAAAACCATTGATAGTTCTAATGTTTGTGTGAGCATGTTCTTAATAATATGATATTTAGCACTCACACCAACATTGATGAAAATAGTAAGTTAGCTCCTTGTGTATATCAAATGTATGATCATACACACAAGGAAGCTACACTTTGCAAGACTCCATAGCACAAATATGAAGTCAATCCACATGCTATGTAAGTACTTACAAAGTCATGAAGAAGGAAGATCAACATGTCAATAACTACTCAATCCAACAAGAGTACAATCAAGTGGTAGACACTATGACAAGAAGAAGTATGAAGTCCAATAAACTACAACTCAAGATTGCTAGAGGACTTCATCATCCAAGAAGATGTTGATCAAAGGATTCAAAGTCCAAGCTCCAAGAAGAATCAACTTGAAGACCTTAGGAAGATTAGTGTATGCTTTATAGGTAGGTAATTCTTTGTGACTAATCTTTCCCTTGAGAATATTAGGATAAATAGAATGTTTAAAGCTCAACTATGAATGTTTTCAAAACCTCATGTTTTACCTTGTTTCAATTCTTTGAAAAGGTTTTTGAAAACTAATTTAAGTGTTGGTCAATGCCTAAGTACTTAAAAATGTATTTTATATCTTTACAAAACACTTAGGCATATGCATGAGAACAATGAAAACTTGACTAAGTGGAAACACCCACTTTGGGAATGCATTCCGGTCAACCTAGGATTAGCCTCGGTAGACCAGAGAAGTCCGGTCGACCGACATTTGTTGTCAGGTCGACCGAGACTGTTTTTGTCCTTAGTCAGATTTTGAATGTCTCAATGCTCCAACGACTATATTCTCTCGGACAACCTTAAAATATGTTGGTCGACCGACTTCGCTTCGATAGACCTGACCCCATCAATACGGTCGACCGAGATGAAGACAAAAAGCATTTTAATATTTACTTTAAGGCACTCCGGTCGACCAACTGCCTAGTAGCGGTCAACCGAAGCTGTCTAATCAAGGCCAAAATTATAGCCGTTGTCACCAACTTTGCTTGTGTATTATTGCCCTATATAAAGCTTCTAAAGTTGATTTTTCATAACTAATCAAGCCATAAGAGGGCATAAGTGTATACACTTCATAAACACACAAGCAAACACTTTTGAGCTAAATTTCATATCATTCAAAAGCATTTGTGTTGAGCTATAAACTTCATCTATCTTTATATTCTCAAGAGTGATTAGAGCTTATATTTGTAATATTAGATCCAAGAGTGATTTGTGAGTAAGAGAGATAAATTGTAAAGTCTCCTTTGAAAGAGACTAGTTACTCAATTTCTCATATGTTGAGAACTAGTTCTTTGTGAACTAGCAAAAGGCTCTTTGTGAGCTTCACTCTTGGTGAGTGTTTGCAAGTCCTATTTGTTGGGAAAAAGTCCTCTTTGAAAACTTATTTAAGTGTTGCTTAATGACTAAAATCTTTAAAATGTTTTAAATATATTTAAAAACACTTAGGTAAGAGTTTGAGAACATTGGAAATGTGACTAAAGGAAAAATACGCTTTGGGCTGAAGTCCGGTCGACCTAACCTTGGTTCGGGCGACCTGATGATGTCTGGTCGACCGACATGTGTTATCCGGTCGACCTTGGTAGTTTTTGTCCTTAGTCAGATTTTGAATGCTCCAAGACTCCAACGGCTATATTCCATCAGACGACCTTGCTTTAGGTCGGTCGACGGGACCACATCATGCGGTCGACCGAGGTGTGTCCAGAGGCCTTTTAATATTTTTCGGAGGCACTTCGGACGACTCACCTGCTGGTTTGGTTGAACGAAACTGTCTTGTTAAGGCCAAAATATAGTCGTTGTAACTCAATTTTCTTGTGTATTTTGGCCCATAAGCTTCTATAGCTGTTTTTTCACAACTTAACAAGGCATAAGAGCGCATATGATATACACTTTATAAACAAGCAATCCAAACACATTGACATATTTAAATCTCCATCTTTATCAAAATACATCATTTTGAGTTGAGCTTTAACATTCATATTCTCTTATATTCTCAACCTTGAGTAGAGCTATCAATTGTATATCCAATCCATTGAGGGATTTATTGTAGGGAACTTAAATTGTAAAGTCTTCTTTTTAAGGGAATATTTTTGCATCGTCCGAACAAATTACTAGGACTTCTCGCCAAATTTTGGAACGGATCCGGTCAACCAGAGATGAGCTTCGGTGGACCGGACACCCTATCCAGTAGACCAGACCAAATCTCGAAAGACGGGTTCGGATGACCGCCACAATCCAATTTTTGACATGTCTCTATTTTGATCCCTTTGATCTGATTTCAAAGCCTAGTATTTTTTAAGTTATGTGAGGTGTATTCTAAGTGTTTTAAAGCTATGTAAAGTTTTGTTATGTTTTCACTGATATTTGGAAGTCAGGAGCAGTTTTGAGTCTTATTTGGCGTTTCATCCCAAGGGTGTTGATGCTTATTGAGCTTCACATCTCATTTATTTACTTTCCTTATTTGCAGATGAGCAGGTACCTGATGTTTTGCAAAAGGAATGTTAATATGCAACTTTTTAAATACATCAAAAAACTTAAAGAATTGTTTATCAATATTCTTCTTTCTAAGTCTTTGGGGAAAGGGAATAGGAGGAACATAAGGTGGAGGAGGAATATAAGGTTTATAGTCTCCCTCTTTTGACTTATCCTCCTATGAAGAATCTATTGTTTTGTCGCCCTCATTCATTTCCTTTACAGCTTCTTTAGGCTTTTCCACTGATTGGATTTGATTTCCACTTTTGATGGTCACTGTATGAACTCGCTCCACGAGATTTTTCTCTATGTCACTAGGAAGTATCTCTGAAGCTCTATCTTTTAATTTTCTAGCACATTGACCAAATTGAACCTCCAAGTCGTTGATAGAAGCTTGACTTGTATGAGCAAATAGGTCTATCTTAGCCTCCAACTTTTTTAAGTATTGAATCAAAGTTTCCTCAAATTAGTGCTCGTTTAACGTGAGATTGTCACACGTGCATTTTGGATGCAAACCAAGAAAGATAATGAAAATTATCATTCTTATGGAGTAGCGTCGTCCACTTTTTATTTAGTAACGCATTACCTGAAAAAGTACTTAGGGAGGATGCCAAAGATTGTAGGATACTTTGAAATTGTCAAATTCTTCACCAAATTTATGTCCGATTCGGTGCTCATTGTGAATCCTCTTGTCATGGAGCAATTGCAAGCCCTCTTTAAACCTTTGATCGTTTTCGTGAGTTCCAATTGGAAGTCCTCACTCAACTCCAAGGTTCTTGTTACACCTGAAAAATATAAAGAATTAAGTACAGGTAAATCAGATAAACCTTCAAAACAAGTATGATTAAATTGAGAGTGAGAAGGAATAAAATTAAAATCAAACGGCGGTGGCTTCTCGACAGATGGCACTGGTCTCAGTAAGTTTTTTTCCCAAATCCTCAAATTTCTCATTTTTACAAGACGAATAAGGAGGATGTGAAACGTTCTCCATTGTATCCTCCTTACTTTCTTCTTTTTCAATCACTTCATGCAGAATAAACTCAAGAGGCTTATTATCTTTAAAATCATGTGGAAGAGAAGTATTAGAATTAACAAGATAACAAGAATCACTCCCTGTAGAAACTTTCATCGTCTTATACATATTAAAAACAACCTCCTCTTGTTCAACCCTAAGAGTAACCTTTCCTAATTGAATATCTATCAAAGCCCTACTAGTAGCAAGGAAAGGTCTACCAAGAATGAGGGGCACCTCTCTATCCTCATCAATATCTACTACAACAAAATCAGCAGGAAAAATAAATTTACCCACTTTAACAAGAATATCTTCAATTATACCATAAGGATAAATTATAGACTTAGCTGCTAGTTGCAATGTCATGTTAGTAAGTTTCACCTTACCTAACCCCAACTTTTCAGAAATAGACAAAGGCATTAAATTAATGCCAGCACCTAAATCACATAACACCTTATCAAAATTTAATTGCCCAATAGTTCAAGGAATAGAGAAACTCCTTGGATCTTTTAATTTCTGGGGCAACTTCCTTTTCAGAACGGCAGAGCACTCTTCTGTAAGCATTACTGTCTCACAATCGTCGAGCTTACGCTTGTTAGTTAGCATCTCCTTCATGAATTTCGTGTACCTCAGCATTTGTTCCAAAGCCTTTGCAAAAGGAATGTTAATATGCAACTTTTTAAATACATCCAAAAACTTAAAGAATTGTTTATCGATATTCTGCTTTCTAAGTCTTTGGGGAAAGGGAATAGGAGGAACATAAGGTGGAGGAGGAATATAATGTTTATAGTCTCCCTCTTTTGACTTATCCTCCTTTGAAGAATCTATTGTTTTGTCGCCCTCATTCATTTCCTTTTCAGCTTCTTTAGGCTTTTCCACTGATTGGATTTGATTTCCACTTCTGATGGTCACTGTATGAACTCGCTCCACGAGAGTTTTCTCTATGTCACTAGGAAGTATCTCTGAAGCTCTATCTTTTAATTTTCTAGCACATTGACCAAATTGAACCTCCAAGTCGTTGATAGAAGCTTGACTTGTATGAGCAAATAGGTCTATCTTAGCCTCCAACTTTTTTAAGTATTGAAGCAAAGTTTCCTCATATTGAGGTTGTGACGACCCATAATTTCGGATATCAATTTAAAGGTTAGTATTATATTAATTTTTCACTTGATAAGGTTAAAAATGTCATTTAGATTAATTAGCAAGGGTAAAATAGCCCAAACAATAAAGTGGTAATTTTTATTAAAAGATAAGGGCATAATAGTAATTGAAAAAAATTGAGAAATAAAAGAAAAATGAAAAATATTGATGATTATCTTGTACTTGCGCACCAAGAAAGAAAAAATATTAGCGTTAATGGTCCCTAAATTATTTACATAAAAAGTCCTTACAAATACAAGAAATTCCAAGAAAGGTCCCTAATTACTACTATAAATAGAAGGCATTTCAGGCCTTTTCATTTGCACCTTCTAAAAATGGAAAACTTTCCCTTAAAACTCTTTTCTCTCTCTCTAAGCAAAGGAACTAATAAAACTCTTCCAAAATAAAGTCCGGTCCAAATAATAAACTTCTGGAATCTCTGGCGGTGAATTTGGCTGCGATAGACAGGTATCTTTATTTGAATATGTTGTCATAATCCTGCAATAATAAAGTTAGGTTATTCGGGCTCATGAAAGAAAGTAGATTATATTCTCAAAGACTGTTGTGCCCGAGGATTGTGGAAACGCAATCCCGGGAGCATTCGTGACCCACCCCACTGGTGGAGACTTTACTAATCGGATTTTTGTCCGGTTAAGACGAATGAACCAGATGAATATAAGTCTACATTCTTAATTGATCCTAGACTAGAAAAGAGTAACATATATTTTGCATTATATTTAAAATTAAATAGACATTAAGCAAATAGAAATATCCAGTTATAATATTGGAAAGCGAACAAGAGCATTTCAATATTAGAACTTGGAATCACTTATCATCCTTAACATTGAAAATATTATTTTGTTCTAAGAATATTTTAACCTGTTATTGAAATAGTATTTTCATAGTTTCTATTTTATTGACAATCTGAAACTAGAAAGAAATAAAAGAATTTTATTACTTCTTTCAATAAAATTAGATCAAAGATCACAGTAGTTGTAGTAATAGCAATGAACAGTAATAATAATAATTAAGGAAACAGAAAAGTATAATAATCATAATAGCAATAATAATTATAATAGCTATTATACAGTAAATAAAAAATGAGAAAAAAATTACCTTTGCCGGAGCACTGGTTGGAGAGTCGGCGGAGTGGTGGCAGCAGGGCGGAGATAAAACTGAGAAGAAAACAAAACAAAATAAGAATAATAATAATAATAATAATAGAAATAGAAATAATAACAAACAGTAATTAAGAAGAAGAAAAATATAGAAGTATAATAATTAATAAAGTAGTACAGAAAACAGAAAATAAAAAGAAAGAAAAAGGCTCACTGCTTCGCCGGAGAAAGACGAGGCCGGCCGGAGAGATGAGCGGGGCGGTGCCGGCGGCAGCGATGGCAACAAGGCAGATCTGAGAGGAAAAAGAAAAAGAAAAGATAATAAGAATAATAATACCAGAAATGGAAAATAAGGAGAAAAAAAAATGAGAGAGAGAGAGAGAGAAAGACCTACCATCGCCGGAGGTGGAAGCCGCTGCCGGAGAATATGAAGGAACGGCGGCTTCTCTGAGAAGGGAAGTTGAGCCGCGAAGAAAGAGAGAAAGGAGGAGAAGAAACAGAAAGAAAGAAAAAGGAGGGCGGTGGAGATGGGGAGGAGCCGCGGCGGAAGGAAGAGAGAAGAAGAGAAGAGAGACCGAGAGGAGAAGAGGAAAGGAGAGGAAAAGAGGGAGAGAAGAAAATAGAGGAAGAGGGAGGGGGTGCAGTCGCCGGAGAAGGAGGAAGAGGGAAGAGAGCGGCGGCGGTGGGGAAGAGCCGCGGAAGAAGAGGGAGAAAAGGGGGAGGCGGCGGCCTCTCCCCCATAGAGAAGAAGAAGAAATGTGAATTAGGGCTAGGGTTGTCTCTTAAGAGACTTTATATACCCAGGACCAAACGTGTAATTAAAGTATTAGCACATAAAGTCCTATAAAATTCTTAAATTACAAATAAGTCCCGAATGAACTACTTTATAGTTAATTGGACTATATAACTAGAGAAAATACTTAAGAGAATAATTAAAATAAAATATATCTGAAATAACTTATATTCGGAGTTCGGAATAACTTTTATAAATTACATTTTAGTCCCTATAGTTTTATAATTCGTTTTCAAGGCTAGTTAAAGCCTATAAACTACTTCCGGAGAATTTATAAGACTAATAATAATTTATAGGACATATTTATGTCTTCGAAAGAGTAGAAATATCAAAGGATGAATATTTACAGTTTAGTCCCTGAACTTTAGGAATTTACACAAAAAAACCCCAAAAGCCTAGAAACTTAGTCTAGGCATTTAAGGCTTGCATGTCTTTAGTTTCATAAGTATTTTCTAAAGAGTTGGTATTTGCAAAATAGGTACATATCTTGAAGAAGGTACAAACGATAAGAGGCTAAGGTGAGTTCCCTCTCAAAACCGGAGAACTTGTTTTATAAATGTGTTTTAATACTGGAAAGTATCTCTGAAAAGAGAAATTGTTTACGAAGGAAAAGTTACAGTATTTCTAAAATAGAATGCTGGAAAATATTTCTGAAAAGTATTTTTGAAAAATATATGAACAGTAACTCTGGAATGTTACTGGAATTCTGATATGATTGAAGAGGGCGTTTACACTGCACAAATATGGTAGCCCCTCAACCAACCATTGGGGGTATGCACCGGTACGAGGTCGGGTCACCCGTATAAGGGCATCTCGAACCTTTGGTTGGGGAAACTCGTTTATCTCTTGGGATCCCAATACCGCGTGTGGAAGCGTTAGGGCGTGGGAAAGCGACGGCCGATCGTGGTACCCTGCGTACGCCACATGTGGAAATCATGAATCGCCGACATGTCTCCGGGTTAGGAGGTTTAACTCGTGGGCGGTTAGTATGTACCAAATCAGCGGTACTCTAGCTTTGTGGAATAATTATGAAGTGGGGATAAGGTTGAAAAATCATAATTATGTCCGTGTGTAGGTACAGTACTCGACTAAAGAGCTATTGACTTGGCCGGTCATGCACTCTTTTATTTATGAATCTGATACCCGGAATGGTCTTCTTATTCCGGTGGATATTTCTCTTTACCCGGAATGGTCTTTTTATTCCGGTGGATATGTCTGAACTTGAAAAGAAAGAATATTCCAGATAAAGCGGCTATTTTCTAAAATAAAATAGTTTTTCTCAAATGTTTTTGAAAAAGATAAAGAAAATGCTTTCTGAAATAAAATGATTTTGGAAAAGTAAAAGTATTTCTAAATAAAGGAAGTTTCTCCGTGTCTTCAAAAGAAAAATGTTTGCGAAATAAAATGAGTTTCAAAATCACTATCACACACTTCACTGGGGACTCACTGGGCTATTTATAGCTCACCCTTTCTCTATTTTCTGTTTTAGTCCTTGCAGGATTGAAGGTTTAGAACAAGAACATTCTGAGGTGTAGAGTTGAACCAAGACAAGAATTGAGTCAATGCTAGACACATGTCCAGATTAGAAGATTTTGGTATCAGAGTGCGCAACGAAAGCTTGGGATTAGAAATCTGTACATTGGGATTCAGTCAAAGACCGAAGTCAACTTAGAAATAATAGAATAGTTTAGAAAAAATTTATCCACTTGTAATTTATATTGTAAAAGATAGAACCCAGTGCCGAGAGGCACGCGGCGTACCCGACCCGAGAGGGACGGGGCGTCACAGAGGTGTCCTTTCTTGTGTTGGATGAGGTTGTCGTGGAGGAGCCATATATTGCTGTTGAGTATCTTGATACATCCATTAAAAATTTGAGTGTGGCCTCCACCCCGAATTATAAGTGTTGGAGTAAGCATCATTCCATTGAGACATGCATTGCCTCTCAGCTCCCATATAATATGCTTCCTGGTATGATGGATATCCAAAATTGTTTTGGTTGCCTTTTTTATTCATGAGGAGGCTAACTTGATTTGTCAATTCAGCCAATTTGGAAACCACCTCGAATGTTGTTGTTATGCCTAAAAAAAATTTAAATTAAATCAAATAAAGACCAAAGTAAAATTAAAATCACAAAGAAATAAAATTAATCAAATATTCCCCGGCAACGGCGCCAAAAACTTGATACGCAAAATCTATACTAGCAAGTATTCTAGGTTGATGTTGGAGTAGTCAAGGTCGATCCCACAGAGAATAGTGATTAATTAATTCCTAAGTAAATAATTCTACAATGATCAAAAGCAGGTAAAATAAATCCGATGGTTGATGATGATTTAATTAAACTAAATTAATTAACTAACATAAAACAAATAACTTAAACAAGAAGTTTGATAAGAGAAAGATCAAAGGCACATGAATTCACTAAATTAACCAATATATTATCCTAACGGTATGTTATTCTAAAGTGAGTTTCATTAATCGATCGATTTCCAATTATATCTAATAACCTCTTTCAAGACTTATTAAACCTAATCTCATGAATAAACCAACTATATTTCTATGTTGATTTTAACCCATAAAAACGCATTAAACATATGAAATCATAAAGATCGCACAAACCATACAAGTATATGTCTATCTTGCATGCAATTTATGTTCAGATTATTTAACCTAATTAACAAGGTCAGCTGTTACAATCTTCCAAGTTAATGTAAAGACAATTTGAGTGGTAGCTAATCACACAAAAGTATTAAGAACAATAATAAGAAATTAATTCCACAACACTCATCGAATAACAAAATCACAAGAATAATATATAAAATTAATCTAGCTACAGCATGGCCTTAGAATAAATGTTTAGCTCATACTAGAGAAAAATTCAATAACAAATCAAAACTTAGAATAATCTAATAATGACTGAATATCTTTTCCTAAGACTAGTAAAGAGTATTTATAGCAATAGAAATCTCCTAGCTTAAGGTAATTGACATAGATCAAAACTCTCTTACTCTTCTAAAGTAGTTGACATAAAATACAACTCTTCAAGATTCTTTAAGGTGGTTGAAATACACCAAAACTCTTCTAGTCCGTAAAAGATATATCTTCAATTCTAGCAGCTTCTTTCTTGTTCTGCAAGTTTGGTTCACTTTTACCCTTCAAAAGACTATTTTGCCCCTACAAATGCAAACACATAAATGTGAGGATTATACCATTCTAAGCTCAAAACTCGATATGTAAATACTTTTTGAAGTTCAAAATTACTATTAAAGTAGAAGAAAATATAGATAAATTTATGAGTTATCAAATTCCCAAAATAAAACATCGAGTTATCAAAACTCGATATTTCTTTTTTCCAAAAATAAAGCTTTAAAACCATAAAAATCTGAATTTTGAAAAATTTCAGCACTAAACCAAATCTCCACCCCCCACTTAAGAATAAACCTTGTCCTCGATTTTTTAAAATAAGAAAACACAAAAGAAGGGTTAAGAAACTTAGCCGGATAATTGAAGCATTTTGGAGAGCGGATTATGGAATAGAGCGCGATCGTAGCTTCACCAAGGCTCAAGCAACTTCCTACGAAAGATAGAAAAAAAAGTAAATAAATAAAAAGAACTAACTAAAATAATTTTTTGGAGTTTTTTTTTTTTTGGACAAGAAGAATCAAGAAAAATCAAAGAAATTTAAAATAAATTTAGATTTCTAAGAAGAAAAAAAATTGACACTCCGACAATAAAAAGACTCAAAAGAGAAAGGTTAGTAATAATTCTCGTTTATAGTCTCGAGTTTGACTTCCTTTATATACTCAATCAATCAGGAGGACGATCAAGAATGCAAGTGTTTCCTCCAACATTCACCCCTTTTACACGATTCTTCACTTTGTGGCCTTTGAAAGCAAATATCTTTTGCTTTACACTATACGTGGAAACCTTTGCCAAATTTCTTTTTTTCTCTTTGAAAGGTTTATGCCATTCTCCACCTAGTTTTCCTGCGATATACTTAGAAGAAGAATCATCCAATAAAACATCAATAGCATAAATAGAACATAAGAATTGTCCTTTTGAAAAATTATTTAAAGATTCAAAGATATTAAAAGGCACATAATTTACTCCAACATTTAATGAAAAAGGAAAAAATTTAATATCAACATTTTTATTATTTTCTTCCTTACCTTTTTCATCTTGTGAATTTTGGACAATTGGAGAATTCTCGACTACATAATCTTTCTCAAGCTTAATAGACTCAACCTCAACATTTAATGAATGATGCTTAAAAATTTCAGAAAAAGGAAGAGATTTAATATCAACATTACCATTGTTTCCTTCCTTACCTTTTTCACCTGTAGATTTTGGATAAGTGGATAATGCTCGATTTCATCATCTTTCTCAAGCGTAGTAGGCTCAATCTCTAGATCTTGCTATAATGTACTTTCATCTATTATTGTGGTTTCCTCCAACTCATTAGGATGCTCATCTGTATCACATGTAAGTACTTCTTGAGGTTGGTTTAAAAAATCATTTATTTTGTCCTATTTGAGCTTCCATGTTTTTCAGCGAGGCCTCAAGATTCCGATTTTGATCTTCCAATTTTTTTTTATCGAGGCTCCAAAATCCCTCATCGAGTTGTCCTGACCGTCAAACCTTTTGTTCGTAGCATCAATAAATTTAACCATCATGTTTTGGAGGTTTCCTCCGTTATCTTGAGTTGGAGGTTGTGGAGATGTTTCAACAAAATTTTGATTTTGCTCCCATTCTTAATTTGGATATCTATTCCATTTAGGATTGTAATTGTAGGAATATTGATTACTCTCCACATTGCCCTGTCCAAAACAATTAGCATCATTAGTAGCATAATAAGAATTCACCATCATACATTGTCTACATTGATTCGTGTGATGATAAATTGCTCCACAAAGCTCGCAATGAAAACTCATGGTTGCAAGCCTCTCAGGCTCAATCTTTTTCTTAAGTAGATTTGTAATGGCCTCTATCTTTGAAATTAAATCTGCTCTAGAAATTCCAACATTGTTCCTTGATGGCATAGATGTTGGATTGAACCATTGCGAATTATTCCAAGCCATATTTTTTACAACTCTTGCCTGAGATAAAAATAAAATAAAATAAAAAATTAAGTAAATAAAAAATAAAGAGAAAAAAAAATCAAACAAATAATAAAATAAAGTTTAAACTTAGTTTTAGTAATATAATTCTACACTAGATAAAAACAATCCCCGGCAACAGCGCCAAAAACTTGATGCGAAATTTGCAAGTGTACAAATATCAAAAGTGATAAGTAAAAGATCGTCCCAACGAGGATTGGTTATCTAACTGGAAAATTATCTTACTTATAACCTAACTTAAACCAAAATAAGGATGAATGAATTAATTAACCTAATTATGAAAAAAAATTAAAATAAATTAAAGATGCATGTAAAAGAGATAAAAATATATGAAATGAATGGACTAAGACACCTCTAATCCAGTATACTCCTTTTATGGAAAATAAATGATTCCTTAATTTAAGTCTCAACTAGGTTAATGGTAGAAATTCCCGAATATAAGCTAGACCCAATCTCTTGGCGAAAAGCTCCTAGCTTTAGAGAATAAAGCAATCGTATCTCTACATGATTTTAAGACCTAAAACCGCATAAAACTCTGTGGACTTTCCCTAACTTTTGTTTCCTACTCGCTAGAAACCACACAAGGAAATCGAATCTATCTCTAGTCAATTTTACGTCATGTTGTTATTATCCGTGATCCAATTAAATATAGAACTTCTCAACCTCTACAAATAATTTATATTCGTGCAATAGTTGATCAAATAATTTAGTCACAAGAAACTAGCTAAAAATAAACATAAATAAAAATAAAAATAATAAATGAAGTAGCCTGATGACGAAACGATCCCGAGCTCCTAGTCTAGCCGATCCAGGGATGGCCGAAGATGGCCTTGAATTGTTGTCTGGGTTTTATGTACAGGGGATGATATGGTATGTACAATGATGATTTCATATGCTGCTTTCCTTCTCCTTATATAGGCAATGACCTTGGACCAAATTCTCCAAATCCTAGATGGAGTCCTGCACGATTTCTTTGATTCCTAATTGAATTGAATTTCAATTCAGAATTATAGTAGTCTCCAAATTCTATTCCTTCTCGATTTTTGGCACGTAACAAATTTGCATATCTCCAGTCTTCTATTCTAAGTTGGACTCCGTAACATTTTAGCACATGCCAAATATAATTCTTCTTTTCCTGTAATTGCTAAAATGCCCTTAACCTGTATCAAATATTATAAAATTAGTGAATTAAATTCATAAGAACATTTTTAGGCCTATTCACTCATAAAAATTAATTTAATATATTATTTTCTCTCAATTAAGCTCAATTCAAGTGGGAAAACAATCCAAAATAATGGTAAAATATAGGCTCATCAACTACCCTCCACTTAACATTTTGATCGTCCTCGAGCAAATAAAACAATCCATAAGAAAAAGAACCACTTTGAAATATTTATCCTTCCATTAATCTCAACGTTCTCGTTACTAGCTTCAAAAACTCGCCACAGATATTAACCAAAAAGTTTCAATCCAAATATAACAAAGCTAATAGACTCTTATTATGAAGACTTGAGACATACTATGACATACCAAAGACTTGGATCAACACTTAAACCGGTATTATGCAGTCAAAGAACACTTTCTTGATAATATTAAAACAACGCTAGCCTTGTTAATTTATATACTCTCCACTAATGAAGACAAATCATTCCACTTGAGTCTATTAGGACTTTTTGGCTTATAATGTCAGGCTAGGGAATTGGCTATGAAACGAAAGGATAGGATATTCAAAATTGAGAGAGAAAAAGTAAAGAGAAACATGTTTATTATAACAAGATTTTACCATGTACCACATTTTTTCTTCTCTCCCCAAAACATACTCAAATTCACACTTTATCTACATGTATTTTCGGGAATTTAAAGAATAATAACGATTGAGATTTTTTTTTCTTCTTTTCTTTTTTTCCATTTTTTTCTTTTTCCATCTTTTTTTTCTTTTTCAAACGAACTCATAACTTCCACAACCAATTTCAAATTCTTCAACAACACCATCTTATCATAATTTACTAATCAGCTCAAAAAATTTCTTGTAAAATAAGCATGCACCTTCCTCTCTCATAAGGGAATGGAAAATAATATTTGTGGGTTCAGGGTGACACTACAAGAAAACAGTTAAATAGCAACCGAAAATTTCGATCACAAATTTAACGACGGAATACCGACCGAATAGAAACTGAAAACACATCGGTCGTTATTCCGTCGCCCATCCGTCGTCCCAATCGGCCCCGTTGACTAAATTGAAACGCCGTCATTTTGTTCACCATTAACGACCGAATACCGACGGATATTAAGTACCGTTTACCGACGGAATATATAACGACCGAATCTCGACGGCAATTAATGACCGAATACCGACGGAAAACATAACGGTGTTTATTTTTATAGTAATAAATGAATGACACAAAACGACGTCGTTTTATGTATGTTAACGACCGACTACCGACGGAAAGTAACGACGGATTACCGACCGATCTTAGGGACGGAATAGCGACGGACATAGGGTTAGGGCTGGGCGACCGAATAGCGACGGTCGCTATTATTTTCCCGAATTTCATTTTTTTTAAAATAGCGGGGTTTTTAAGGATATATATTGAAACATTTTGCCTAATAGTAACTAAAATAAGCAAAATGTTTCAATATATCTTTAAAAACCCCGCTATTTTATAAAAAATGGAATCCGGGAAAATAATAACGACCGAATAGCGACGGTCTTGGCAAATTCGGTCACCCCATAGCTTAATAGCGACCGAATAGTGACGGATTTTAGTTGAAAAATTATAAATCCGAAAACCGACATCGTTCAGAATGCGAGTACGAACTAATATGAATATTTTAGTAATTATTTGTTTATTGATAATCAATTAATAAACTTTTAACTCTATCACTTAATGATTCACGTAAATGCGCACACAAATGTATTACTTAAATTGTTCTGCTTCGAGTATATATTGGTATTTTGTAATTAAGTATAAGTTTTAATTGTTTGAATATTCAAGTTAATGTGTGTGTATGTATATATATATATATATTAGTAATAGTAATAGTAACTAAAATAGGCAAAAAAAAAATTATATATCCTTGGAAACCCCGCTATTTAAAAAAACGGAATCCGGGAAAATAATAGCGACCGAATAGCGACGGCCTTGGCAAATTCGGTCGCCCCATAGCTTAATAGCGACCGAATAACGACCGACTTGGCAAATTCGGTCGCTATTATTTTCCCGAATTCCGTTTTTTATAAAATAGGGTGGTTTCTAAGGATATATAATTTTTTTTTTGCCTATTTTAGTTACTATTACTAATATATATATATATATATACATACACACACATTAACTTGAATATTTAAACAATTAAAACTTATACTTATTTACAAAATACCAATATATACTCGAAGCAGAACAATTCAAATAATACATTTGTGTGTGCATTTACGTGAATCATTAAGTGATAGAGTTAAAAGTTTATTAATTGATTATTAATAAACAAATCATTACTAAAATATTCATATTAGTTCGTACTCGCATTCTGAACGATGTCGGTTTTCGGATTTATAATTTTTCAACTAAAATCCGTCGCTATTCGGTCGCTATTAAGCTATGGGCCGACCGAATTTGCCAAGACCGTCGCTATTCGGTCGCTATTATTTTCCCGAATTCCATTTTTTTTATAAAATAGCGGGGTTTTTAAGGTTTTATAGAAATATTTTTCCTAATTTAGTTACTATTAGGTAAAATGTTTCTATATATCCTTAAAAACCCCGGTATTTAAAAAAAACGGATTCCGGGGAAATAATAGAGATCGAATAGCGACGGTATTTGCCAAGTCGGTCGCTATTCGGCCGCCCTACCCTAACCCTCATTTTTTTGAAAATTGGACAAGTGTTAAGCATTCTAAGTGGCGACCGAATTTGCGAATTCCGTCGCTATTCGGTCGCTATTATTAAATGACTAAACGACGCCATTTTTCCATTTCGCGGGCTCATTTTTTTGAAAATTTTGACAAGTGTTAAGTATTCTAAGTGGCGACCGAATAGCGACCGAATTTGCGAATTTCGTCGCTATTATTAAATGACTAAACAACACCGTTTTGCCATTTCGCGGGCTCATTTTTTAGAAAATTGGACAAGTGTTAATCATTCTAAGTGGCGACCGAATTTGCGAATTCTGTCGCTATTCGGTAGCTATTATTAAATGACTAAACGACGCCGTTTTGCCATTTCTCGGGCTCATTTTTTTAAAAAAAATTGGACAAGTGTTAAGCATTCTAAGTGGCGACCGAATTTGCGAATTCCGTCGCTATTCGGTCGCCATTATTAAATGCCTAAACGACGTCGTTTTGTGCGTTTTATTTCTCTACAAATATCTGAGGCAAAAAGCCTCTCCCTCTTTCTTCATTCTGCCCAGCCGCGACCTCCACTTCCACCACCACATATTCCAGCGATTTTCCCCCAAATCCCCTCCCTCCTTCCATCGCCACCACCTCCGGCACCTCCAAGACGTCGCCACCACCTCCAATTTCAATTGGGTTTTTAGGGTTTAGGTGAGAAACTTGCATTTTCTAGCTTTTTTCTTAACAATTAGAATAAGTACATCTATTTTGAGAAGATTAAAACAAAAATGGAGGGGAGGTAGTACTGATTTCTGCTTGGATTTTAATATATGGGTTTTCTATAATTTCTTGCAATTTTTTTGCCAATTCTCATAATTTCTTGCAATTTATTTTGGGGCGTGTTTCTTTGTTTTTTAGTGAAAGAATGGGATAAGCTTGAGTGATAATTAGTAGCAAATTAAAAAAAAAAATCGCAAAATTTTCAAGAGATTTGCGGGTTTTTTTTTACTCAAAATGTATGTAATTCTTCTGTTTATATAGTGTTGTGATAATGTACATGGGGTTTTTAGGATTATTGGAGTTTTTTTAACATCCAATGTAGTTTTCTTGGTGTATTATAGAAATGTATGCTAATTATATCATTTTAGTTCCAATAAGTAAAAAATTGTTAATCGAACTTAACAAGAATATTCATATTATTTTGCACGAAATAAATGTATCTTTGGACAGTGATCGTGAATTCTCTAAAATGATATTAAGTTCTAAAAAACATTAATATTGACCTCTATGATCTTTGTACAAAAATTCAAAAATACATCTTTCCCTAAAGTCTAAGTCACTATAATACATAATAAGGTAATATCGAAAAAAATTCATTTATTTTAATTCTCATACATAATAGATTGAAATGTAATTGTATTCTCTATCGATATATGTCTATACCTCATCCTAAGGTAACTAATTTTTAATGTTTAAGCATTATGGATGGAATTAGGACACATTATTCACGAATGGCAAGTGAAATTGGGATGGATTTAATAGGAAAGCACATTAAGTACATATATCAAGCGTATTAAATCTTTATACACGTTGACAATGTCTATAGAAAATTACCATACACGTTTGCAAGGCCCCAATACAAACATATTTAAACATATGAGAATTCCATTATCATGGTCTTGTTGATAATGTGGGCATGGATACCTTTAACATACATCTTTCCCTAAAGTCTAAGCCACAAAAATACATAATAAGGTAATATCGAAAAAAGTTCATTTATTTTAATTCTCATACATAATAGATTGAAATGTAATTGTATTCTCTATCGATATATGTCTATACCTCGTCCTAAGGTAACTAATTTTAATGTTTAAGCATTATGGATGGAATTAGGACACATTAGTCACGAATGGCAAGTTTTAATTGTTTAGACTTTCCACATATTGAAGGTGAGTAATATTTGTTGATTTTTTTTAGTACTTTATTACCATAAATTAATTGTCATATTCTATAACTTTTTAACATAATTCAAAGTGGTAATTTCATTGCCATAAAATAATTTGATTCTTCAATTTTCAGATTGCAACACATGCATTTCCAAGGTATACATATAAATGAAATCAAGGAGTTTATGAGAAGTGTAAACTTTGATTGTGAGTGTTGTAATGTAATAGGAAGTGCACACTTTGATTGTGAGTTTTGATAATTCAAAGTGTGTGTGTTGTAATGTAAATGAGAAGTGCACACTTTGATTGTGAGTGTTGTAATGTAAATGAGAAATTGTAAACTTGTGTTTTTTAGTAAGATAATTGGTTATGTAATGTTATTTTTGAGTTTATTGATTATTTTTGCTCTTTGGGATCTTATTAATAATACCCGTTTATGGTTTGTATTTTTGGGCGTATTGCTGGTTTTTATAATAGGGATTTAATTAAATTTTAGATTTTTTTTTAAAATTAAAAACAATTTAGTGACGGAATACCGACCGAAATAGTCAAAGTCAAAAGTCAACAATATTGACTATTCGGTCAGTAAATAGCGACCATAGACTTTCCGTCGGTATTCGGTCGTTAATCAGTCAAAGTCGAAAGCCAACAATGGTGACCATTCGGTCGGTATTCGGTCGGAAAATAGCGACCGAATTTCGGTCGGTAAATAGCGATCGAATATTCGGTCCTTAGACTTTCCGTCTGTATTCGGTCGTTAACCAGTCAAAGTGGAAAGTCAATAATGTTGACCATTCGGTCGGTATTCGGTCGGAAAATACCAACCGAATATTCGGTCCCTAAACTTTTCGTCGGTATTCGGTCGGTAATTTGCTTAGCGACGAAAAATACACGACCACGTCATTCGGTCGATGTCCGTCGCTATTACACAGTTTTCTTATAGTGTGTGTTAATGAGGCTAACGATATGATAATTAATTGAATGGCGGTCTCAACCATTCTTATCAACATAACTGAGAAAGCTTGGGGGTACTAGGGATATAATGTAAATGAGAAATTAAAGCTTGAAAGGCTCAAACGGTTCAAAGAGATACCTAATATCATCCAACAAGCAAATCGAAAAGTCTTAAAAATTCCGCATGGTCCTAGTGTATCTACTTCCATCTCTATAGATCAAACACGTTTAATGTATTCACCAACAGGCGAGGCTAGAAATTGGATCATGTTACCCAATTTCTTCGTACTGTATCTATTTGTTTCTATTTGGTATAGATATCAACAACTCTTTCAGTTACTCTGTCTGTTTGAAGAATTTCCATCTACAACATTTCCTTGATTCTTGCTA
The DNA here is from genome assembly GCA_026122235.1 of Vinca minor. Classification (NCBI taxonomy): domain Eukaryota; kingdom Viridiplantae; phylum Streptophyta; class Magnoliopsida; order Gentianales; family Apocynaceae; genus Vinca; species Vinca minor. The sequence goes on from JAOCZM010000235.1 coordinate 435,673, forward strand.
CGTCAGACATCTCTTTTATAAATGATTTTCCGTCAAAACCCCCAGTCATCCACTCAAGTGTTGGTGAAGGTAGGAATTTTGAACTCGTCACGGGTTGGAGTGACATTTTGTTCTCCATCAGTCGAGCCTATTGAACACGTGGTCAAATTTTCTATCTGAATCGTGGGTCCTACATGAATATTTCCTCCATGTTCTTCATCTATGCATCAATTTGATGAGCTTGTGTTTCACTAACCAAATCTGCTAGATTTTTAGGCCTTGCAAAGTGATCAATCTTTTTTTGTTGATAACAATCCATTGATAGTTCTAATGTTTGTGTGAGCATGTTTTTAATGATAGGATCCTTAACACTCACATTAACATTGATGAAAAAGGTAAGTTAGCTCCTTGTGTACAACAAAGGTAACATCATGCACACAAGTAAGCTACACTTTGCAACACTTCATAGCACAAGCATGAAGTCAATCCACACGCTATGGAAGTACTTGCAAAGTCATGAAGAAGGAAGATCAACATGTCAAGAACTATTCAATCCAACAAGAGTACAATCAAGTGGAAAACTCTATGACAAGGAGAAGTATGAAGTCCAAAATACTACACAAGATTGCTAGAGGAGTTCATCATCCAAGAAGACGTTGATCAAAGACTTCAAAGTCCAAACTCAAAGAAGAATCAACTTGAAGACCTTAGGAAGATGAGATTTGCTGTGGTGCCGAACCCATATTTATTCGGCACCAACAAAAATTGTGTAACCCAATAATTACATTATATGTGCCATGTGGAAACTTGTAATAGCAGGTAAAATCATTTTAATAAACTTTTGTGTTGATGTGCATCAATAGAAACTCGCCACGTGGACTAGTAACACAATTGCCTACCGGTCAAATCGGTCACCGTAATATTTGACCAAATTTCGTTTCCTGACCCGTAATTCTTGCGAGCCTTTTGGTAATTTTTCATATAAAAATGATAAATTTTAAAAGTTACCATTAAATCTCAAAATCTTTCCATTTTTAATTCAAATATTACCTCTTTTATATTAATCTTACAATTTTATATTACACTAAATTGTGTGCAAAATATGATAAAATGTAGAGTATAAGTGGTAAGTTTCTTCAATTAATTGATAATTAGTATAAAAATAGAAATTATAATTTGATTAACAAAATTTACCAGCTTTGATGTAAATCTTACAATCTTTAACCAACCTCTTACCACTTTATAAAATGATAAATTTCATGCCATATATGGAAAGTTCGGCAATTAATTGATAAATTACCTATGAAAACATATCTTACCATTTTATTGACAAAATTTATCCATTTTAATGTGAATCTTATTATTTCTAACTTAAATCTTATCACTTTATGAAATGACAAGTTTCATGATATAAAAGGTGAAAATTATTTATTAATTGATAACTTACTTATAAATTAAAAACAAAACAAAAAATAAAGAACAAAATAAAAAGGGCTAGGGGTTCGAGTTTGCTAAATAATTACGTTCATTAAATGTAGAGGAGGAAATTAGTGAGCTCAACTTAGTTAAATTTAGCTCAGGCTCAACTCACTTCAAATTCGCTCAATCAGCTCATATTTTATGTGAGTCAATTTTCTCAACTCATACATGGCTCACGAGCAGCTCGACTTAGCTAATTTTTAAACTAAATTATTAATTTACAAAAACAGAAGAACCTTGTGCCTAAAGCATGATTCGATATTAATTCAAGTAAATATAATAATAATAATAATAATTCCAATGATATTTATTATAAGTTTAATATCATAGCACCAAGAAGCAATATATCGGATATGAGGTTGATCTGAGAAAATTGACTCACATCAAATATGAGTCATTTTTTTTTTTCAAATATGAGTTGGTTGAGCGAAATTTAACTGAGTTGAGTCCGACCTAAACTTAACTAATCGACCTAGACTTAACTAAGCTCAAGTCAACTGATTTCAACTTCTACCTTTAACGAATCTAATTATTTAGCCAACTTAAACCCTAGCCCTTTTTGTTTTGTACTTTATTTATTTTTTAATTTATAAGTAATTTATCAATTAATAAATGAATTATGACAACAAAGCGCAACTCAAGTAGTAAGAGGCTTCACTCCTAACCGGTAGGGTGAGAGTTCAAGTTATACTGGAGGTGAAGTGGGGAATCACTATTAATCATGGGGAGGGGGTGGGAAAAAATTAATAAATGAATTTTGCCTCTTATATAATGAAACTTGCCATTTTGTAAAGTTGTAATATTTAATTTTTTTTTTTGCTAAATAAGAATTTACCCATTAATTATAAAATAGCCAATGCCATTACAATCAAAAGATAAAACGAAAATACAAGAAAAATAAAAGTTATACAATGGTGTAGACACTATGATAACAGATAAAAGTCCACACCTCGGACTAGGTAAACAACACAAAAAATAATAGAAAAAATAAATACATGATAAAGCTCTTCGCAGCAGCTTCTCCGAGATTCTCGAACAACAGTAGCAAGCTCAGTTTCAACACCTTTCTTAGAAATCAACAATCTACGAGACCATGGATGTATCAACTGTCCCATAGATTGTCTCGGATAGACGAAGAAAATTGAGAAAGGGCCCATAACAACTTCGGGTTTAGAGAGAAACTCCAGATCTGGAGGATCTGAAGTAGGTCTTGCATATAAGTCTTGAATCTTGAATAATAATGCTTTGAAAAAATTTCATCACGATTTACGGAAAAAAAGAAGGGGATGAAGACACAAAAAGTGGAAGAATAATGGCTAGATCCAACCAAGATCCGACTGAAAGTCGGAGCTTTTTGTTGGATTTACATCAAAGCTGGTAAGTTTTGTTAATTAAATTATAATTCCTATTTTTATACTAATTATCAATTAATTGAAGAAACTTACCATTTATACTCTACATTTTACCATATTTTGCACAAAATTTAGCGTAATATAAAAGAGGTAATATTTGAATTAAAAATGATAAGATTTTGACATTTAGTGGTAACTTTTAAAATTTACCAATTTTTATAAAATTTATCATTTTTTTATGAAAAATTACCAAAAAGCTCGCAAGAATTACGGGTCAGGAAACGAAAATTGGTCAAATATTACGGTGACCGATTTGACCGGTAGGCAATTGTGTTACTAGTCCACGTGGCGATTTCTATTGATACACGTCAACACAAATTATTAAAATGATTTTACCTCCTATTACAAGTTTCCACATGACACATGTAATGTAATTATTGGGTTACACAATTTCTGTTGGTGCCGAATAAATATGGGTTCGGCACCACAACAAGTCTCTAGGAAGATTAGTCTATGCATTATAGGTAATTCTTTGCGACTAATCTTTCCCTTGAGAATACTAGGATACATTTTGTAAACCAAACTGATATCTTCGGTTTGAAAATTTTGAAACCATTTCAAACTTCAAACCAATAAATTTGGTTTGCATCGATTTCGTCAATTTCATGAGAAAACATAGTTTGATTGCAATAACATTCACGAAATATATGTATAGTAAATAAATAAGATTAAAAAATAAATAAAATCTTTTAAGAGTTACTTATACTACTGGAATTCGCACGGGGCAGGTTTGAGAAGAGTATTATGTATGGAAGAAGAAAGTGACTTATGGTATCAATTAATCAAGGAAACCACTATAACAATGTGTTTGGTACGCTGAAACGGAATTGAATGGAATGAAGATTTGAACTTCTCTTTTCATTCCAGTGTTTGGTTTGACAAATTTAAGTTTAAAAGATTTTTACACGGAATGACGATTTCAGTAAGAAGTGGGAAATGTCATTCCACACCAAAAACCTATAGAATGACCTTTGCAGGAGAAGTTGAAATAATCAATAAATAGTAACTGACATTTATACTCTTCTTTAGTTTAATTATTGCGTTGATTTTACCTAGCAACGTATTCATACTTAGTTATATATATATATATTATATTTCACATAGTATAACTTCATATGTGATAATATTATAAATATTAATTTTTTTAGTTGTAGTTTTTAATCTATTTTTAATTCAAATATAAAGTTATTTTTATAACTATGTTGGCATTTTAATAAAAAAAATATGTTTCAACAATATATATAACTATATATCGTTATATATATGTTTGATATATAACGTCAATTCTATTAAAGTAAGATTTTTTAAGGTATGTTTAATTATGCTTTATCTTTAGTATATGCTACAATGGCATTTATGTCATATTGTGTTTAATTCCAATCCATTCTGACATTAAAATATAGTTTTACCAAACACAGAAAATGAATCAACATTATATTCTGGCTTTGTCTTCCATACACTGGAATGGAAAGAGGATTCTGAACTCATTTCGGGCAGAAAGTGATTCTGTCTGGAAAAGGATTTCATTCCAGCATATCAAACGTGTTGTAAGAGGTTAAATTTATTTTATTACAAGAGTCGTTTAATTTGTTACTTCAAAAAGAATTACCTCCTAATAATTATCATATACATAATATATCATACAAATATAAAATATAAATATATATGAATAACTTTGGATTGGTTTGGATTGGATTCAAAAAAAAAAAATTTAACCAACTCAAAAGTTCTGTTTTAATTTAACCCAAATCGAAATCAATCCAATTAACAACTCAAACCGAAAAATTAGTTTGAATCGGTCGTTTTTAAGTTTTTCCTAAATACCCATAATTGTTGGAAACATAACTCTAGTTATTTTTAATCCTCTTTTTCGGCCCACCAACTCATTTTTCGAGTTGGAATGCTCCTTACATCAGATTCTTTTGATGCGTTTTGGTGTATTATTATGATTTTTACAAGTAAAAATTTTTAATTTTTTTAATTAACTTAGTCTTATTTTCAACATAGATTAGAAATGCACTTTAGTCATATTATATTAAATTACATTTGCATTCTGACATTAAATAATAATTTTTCAAACATAGAAAAGAAATCTTTCTCCATTATGACTTTACTTTCTTTGCAACAAAATGGAAAGTGAATTCAAAGAATAAAAAACGTTCTGGATGGAAATTCTATAGTGAAAAGGTTGACAAACCATCCAAACCTTTTGTTGGAGTTTTATTTGGAATGAATTTCGAAAAAAGAAAGAAGAGAAAAAACAAATTGGCAGGTGAACCAGCCTTCTAGAATATCCAGCCGGACATGTAAATGTCCACTAATTCAAAGGTAGTAAATCCAAACATTTTTGGAAAATTTTAGGGAAAATAAAAAATCTAATTAATTATTTTTTAGGAAAGAATCCAATTAAATCTGAGTATGTCTTAAATGATTTCCTTTACTCATATGTTAAAAATATTGGTCAAGCGAACCAGACTTAAAATATATCAAACTTGACATGTAGATGTCCACTAATTCAAAGATACAAAATTGATACATTTTTAGAAAATTTTAGAGAAAGATAGACAATCTAATTTATTCTCTTTATTTCTTAAATGATTTCCTTATTCTTTTAAAATGATGTCCTTATTTATATGTTAAAAATATTTGTTAGATTTAGTGCTAAATTTTGTTAGATTTAGTTAATTTGATGAAAATCATGACTAGATTCAACTACGATAGGAGTAGGTAACAATCACAAGGTCCATAACTCAGTGGGGCTATGGCCTACCCACAACCATGAGGTTGTTGGTTCGATACCCTCCTCACACAAAGGGGCATTATTTAATTTCCAATTCTTTGGTTTTCTCAATGTGAGGCAATTATATTCCCCCTCTTAGGGCAACCGGATTGCCGGTCTTCTATCCGCCCTACTTGGACTCCCTCCTCTGCTGACGTCAAAAATAGGAGTAGGTAACAATACATATATAAGATTTTTTTTTTAACAAAACCAAAATATATTAAATTTGCTATCCCATTTTTCCCTCATTCACCATTATAAAATAAGTTTTCATCATGAGACTAAAGCCAGACATATCAAATAATATTACAAAATGGCAAACAACATTGAGAGATTGTCAATTGTAGACTTTGAGCTGGTTTTTGTTTCTAAAGAACCACTCTTGACCTTTGAATTAGCACCCAAAGAGGTAACTAATCATCTATGATTATTGTTTTCTCTTTATCAAGAATTGTTTGTGAGATTTCGATTTAACTTAGAAAAGTTTGCCTTTATTTTTGTGTAGGTACATGTATGGAACCCTATAGCTGTTACAAAAGGATGGATTATGGTCACAAAACGACGCCGAACTGGAGCAAGAGACAAGGTAAGCAACTATTTTTAATGGTCTTTCCATTTCGTTAATTTATGTGAAAACTACACTGACTTATAGGTTGGATTAGAACTACGGATGGCAATGGAGGTGGGTGGGGGCGGAAACCAAGGTTTCCAGTCCTGGCTCTGTCTTCTCCATCTGATTCCCATCTCCGGCCCAGCTCCGCATTGATACCCATCCCCAAATTATGTGGGGCTGTCACACTCCGTAACAAAGGGGTGACTTGCAGTTTCTCATTTATCAATGAGACACCGAATTCACATACAAAAATACTAAAATTCAAACAAACTTCATTATCATACTTAAGAAACTTCATAGTATTGCATCCAACTTAAAGGATTCCAAAGTTAAATACATGTTTTGACAATACGAAAACAAAAGTGTTGAATAAAAGGGAAACAAGCCTAACTATTACATCAATTCTTAAATAATTCCTCAACTCATTCATCGCCATAGCTACCATCGACATGATCATCTACAAAAAGAGATAAGGGGTGAGCTACTAAACTAGCCCATTAAGGATCAACAACCATTGAGATGAAGTATCAATAAGACACAAAATATTTCCCGAACCAAAGTCATTTGTAACTGAACTTGACTTTATATAACTTGAAAACACTTGAAAACATCAGGTAATAATTCTAAGAACAGATAGAGTTTAAAAAATAAGATCAAAAAACAATCAAAATGTTTCAAAACAGGTCCGGACGATCGGACAGAAAGCTCTGGTCGACCGACTTGGAGACAGTAGCCATGTCAAACAGTTCGAAGTATGTTTAATCGACCGGATGTCGTCCGGACTAGCCTAGAAGATATCAAAACTACCCCGGTCGACCGAGGTAGTAGCCAGTAGTTTGCTCCGAACGAAGTGAGGGCCTTGCGGTCGACGAGACATGTCGTCCGCGATTTAAAACATGTCATTTCAAGAGTAGTTTTGTGAATGAAATACCATTTATGAAATCCTCTTTTTACCAACCCCAAAATGACATATTTTGACACACTTTCACATACCAAATATGACCAAAACAAGAACAACAAATGGTATAAATCATACTCTTCATATCTTAATACTTATACATCATAATTTTGCTACGAATACCATGAACTACTCATATGGACCAGACGTTTATACTGATTGTTAGACACTACGAGTATGGTTCAAGCTACAACATACAAATCCACACAACCGAGCAATCTATAGCAAACTACTAACGATCCTAACTTATCACCAAAGCTAGGAAAGGCCCAGACTTATATAACTCATTGATTCAGACAACCCAGAACAAACGGCCCCGACTGATATCTATTTAAGTAATCATTCAATTATGTCTTCGCCCACCGTAGTGAACTCCACAACGACTGTTCGCAACCCCTAATTATCGCCCAACTAGAGAAGGTACAGACTGATAAAATCATAACATCGAGAACTCCCGGGTTCAGCGAACATACAAACTAAAGTAATTGAATGACTCTTACTATTGGGGCAACACAACCAACATATAGCAATTATGACAACAACAACAACAAAACAAAAAAAAAAAACAGCAACAATGAAATCTTAAGTCAAATGACAAGAATAGGAAAACATATATCATATGCAATTAGACTCAACGATCAACCACACAAGAATGCAAATACAATTCAATACTTCATCCGGTTTTCAATATAATAACATATGCAAAATCATTTCATCAAAACCATAACTTTGAAATACACAATTCATGCTTTTGGGACAAAAAAATAAAGTTAAAGATCATTACCTTGAAAGATTATAATCAAATTCCCAAAGAAAGCAAAAACACCAATTTCCAGAATTCCAGTCTACTTACCGAAGCAATTACTTTCCACTAGAACATTTAATACACAATCCCACCGTCCAAAACGTAGCTCTTTCAGTCCTCTTTCCAACGCAACTGGAATCTCTCCGATTACTATCTCAATTATGTGAAAATCTCCTATCACTCAGTTATTCCAACTTTTTTTTCTCTCTTCTTTTTTGTAACCTCCCTCCTTAATTCCCAGCCATAAGTTCCACTAATTCCCTCTACATAACCTCCACTAAAGCCTTTTAAATTCCTTACAAAACAAGCCCACAACTTCTAATATCAACACTTAAGTCCTTCTACATCCAAAACATAAAACTACGTCCCTTAAACAAAATAAATCCTATCATATAACATTTAAAGCAATTAAACGTTCAAAAATCAAATCAAAACACGCATAACATATAAGTAAAAGTCCAGGGTATCACAGGGGCCCATCACCACTTGAGAAAAGCCAAGAATTTTATTTCTTTCAAATTCTGGTTTTCGGCCAACTTCGACTCGATAAATTAAGTAGGCATTTGACAAAAAATTACCAAATATATACAACCTTTTAAAAAACACATAATTGTAAATAAAAAAAAATCTAATAAATGTTAAACAAAATAACACTATCTAAAAAAACATTAGTTTACTCCTTACAAACAAATGAGGTTCATAAAGGTTTACAAGATGGAGGAGTCTCCAAAGAATTTGATAATTCTCGGGGTCTTTCCCATTTTGACGTATGTTTTGTATTTTTAGATATTTTATGTGTTTTTCCAGAAGATGAAGTTCAGCTGTTCAGTAGGATAGAGAATGAATGGGGAGAGAGAAGAAGAAGGAAGAGTCATGTCCCCCCACCCCCATCCCCACGAGATTTTTAAAAATTCTACTACATATAGTAAATTTTATACGTAGTTCGGAACATTTGATCAAATTCGCCTCCCACAATATTGTTTTTGCAATTTTTATATGTAGTTCGACATACTGTAGCAGTTTTTCGCCATTCCAACCTACAAATCCTGGTTTCATCCATGGGGGATAGAGGAGAGATGTTAGGAAGATTGGGAAAAGTGGAGAGAAATTAGGAGGAGAGAGAAGACATGAAGGAAATTGTAAGATTTGATTGATGAGTTAGACAGGTAGTTTTGTTCATCACACATAATATGATCTTGCAGGATTTTTTTTTTTTTTTTTTTGCTCTTGAGAGTATCACTTTCCTTATCTTGATCACAATATCGCCGCTAAAGAAGTTTGATTTGACTATTTATGAGTACTTAATTGTAAAAAATATTTTGGCTATTGAATCGCCAAATCAATAACAATGCAAAGGGGTTCAAGTATATGCCCTTTTTCAAATATAAAGCAGGTAGAAGTTTAAACGGTCACACTCTATATTTCACTTTCTCCCATTATAACAAGCGTACATTTTATTTTTATTTTAAACTTTTTGGAAAAAAAAACTACAACATTATCATAAAATGTCCTAAAGAGAAGAGGAACACATATTAGTTATTTATGAATGAGATATAAGATAAAAATGAAAATAAGACATTATCTAATAACTTTAAAAACTGTTATTACCAGTGGGATAGTAGGACAAAATCATGTTCCCCCTCCCCTTTGTATTAATTCGTATAACTTAAAAAGTTGGCATTTTTTATTAATGTACTATTTCGTATTGCAGACTTACAACCACCTGAGCAGCAAAAGGCAACTACGATCTCTTGTGGAAGTAGCAGATCATATCCAAAGGAATTATGATCTTTCAGAAGCAGAAAAAATGGGCGAAAACTTAGATGGATTTCCAGTGAGTTTCCTCTTTCGCGTGATTAACTAATAATGTATTTATCTCTCTGTTTTAAATTGTGTGTACATATTTCTATAAAAACAAATGTCTATTATTTTAAATTGGATACGTTTTATCTCTAAACTCAAATAACTAAGCTCCTTTTATAGTGATTCAAATTCCAATGACACATAACTAATCTCTTTAATTATGAAGGATATTAAGATAATTAATTTAGAGACAAACTAATTTTGTTTTTTTTTTTAAATTTTTTTCTCAAGTCAAATTTCACTATTGAATTAGGGACAAGACAATATTAATATTTTGCAAACCGAATTGGTATCCATGTACTTTTTACGTCCACAGACTAATCTTTGTTTGTTTTACTGTCAAATGTTTTGGGGAGATCGGAGAGATTGTAGCCCAGTAGGGAACACTTCTGTTTGGGACTGAGAGGTCTCAGATTTAATATCGGGCCAGAGCGCCGAGCTTACTAATCCCCTAACCCCAAAAACAAAAAAAAAAAGTTTTGGGGAGAGAGTTTCCCATTAATTGTTTTTTCGATAAACGAGTCTTGAATTTGAAATTTACTTAAAGGAGAATGAAGCTCGTACTTTTAAGCGATTCCTCCAGGAAGAATTGCATTTTTATGCAAAAAAGTTGCTTGGTTGGTAAAATGCCACTAAAAGATCTCGGGTTCAATGCTCACTTGCTGCATACACATTTTTTACCCTCTCCCTACCCAAAAGTAAAATAAAATAAAAGTTGCTTAATCCAGGAACTTAAACAAATTGAACCATTTTTCTTGATTAAATAGTATTTTCCAGTATTTCCTCATATTTTTTTGAACTTGTATTACTTCAGGTTTTTATTGTATTAGCACCATCAGAAGTATCTTCTTGGAGTGCTAAACCAAAAACACAAGTTTTAAGGGCATGAAAAAGGCAATGGAAACAAGGAACAAGCCATGCTAATCTGCTGCATCCTCTAGTGCTACTGCTAAAGAAATTGATGTAAAAAATGTTGTTCAATATACTGAGGAGTTCTGGCAGAGCGACCCTAAAGTGCTTTCAGGGGACAGAATTCTACTAGTGCCCGAGTTATGAAATGTCAAAATTACCCTTCAGATTTGACGGAAATGATGGCAATCCGTGAGTTTGGAAATGGAAAATGAAGTGATTAATTTTCTTTAGTTGGAGTGTCATAAGTGGACTTTTGAAAGTTTGAGGGACACATATATTTTAACCCTAAATGTGTTTTGATTTTATTTGTCTTTTTTGAAAGAACCCCTAGATGTTATTATATATATATATATATATATATATATATATATATATATATATATATATATATATATATATAAATTGTTTGGACTTCATTAATCGTATTGCTAGTACTTCATTTTATTTTATTTTTGGTTTAGTATTTACTAGTACTTAATTAAGATATGTGGCGGATCCAGGATCCGGAATTTGAGATTAGTGGGGTCACTTGCCGATTTACCGTATTTGTGTGGGGTCACTTATGAACATATTATCTAAATAGAGCGAGAATACACTATATTTAATTTTAAAAAATATTTTTTTCAGCAGGGGCATGTGACCCCGGTGACAGGATGCTACATCCGTCACTGATTACGATCATATATGCTGCCATACTCAGGGACAAAGCCAGAAATTTGGTGTTGGGGGGGACTGCAACAGTATACCTAGTAGTATTTTTTTTAAATTCTTGGGGGGAGATAATGATAAAATTTACTATACCTAGTAGTATTTTTAAAAATTTACATATAAAATTTACTATTCCTAGTTCGTCCCTGGCCATACTATCATTTGATGTCACTGTAATTGTTGTTGACAAGGTTGTTAAAAAAGCAATTTTACGTAGACTCGAAAGGGGTGAAGAATCGTAAACTCGTGGATCGTAAAATCGTACCAAAAAATTAAAATATATAATTTATATATTAATATATCATACGGTCCAACAATATGAAAAAAAAATTCCATAAAATGACATATTCTGGAAATGCAAAACAAAAAAATCACATATATTCTGGAAATGCAAAACAAAACAAAAAAGACAAAAAGTTACGAATTCAGATTTAAGAATTTTGATTACCTGTTGGATTTCTAGTAGTCTAAGAAATTGATGAAGAAGAAGAAATGTGTCATCAGAAGCTTGAGTGTTGAGATTGGTAGCGCATGAAATTGGGTTTTGCTCTCCAAATTAGGTGGTCCGACCCTAACTAACAATAACCCGACCCACTATACTATTTTGTAGACTCGGTAGAAACGTACGTTTTTACGATTCGATTCAACAATTCTACTCCGTTTCTACCAGATTGCAATTATACTCTCGATTCAACACGTTTTGCTTCCGTAGAATCGTAGAATCGTACGATTCTATGAGTTAACTCTCGATTTTAACAACATTGGTTGTTGATGCTCATTCGTGCTTATGAATTAAGAAGTTTACGGTAATGCTAATGGCTTAACCAAATTTGATTAAAATAGATTAATTGAGGATAAAATTGTTTATGTATATATGAAACATTCCTGGCGCTTATATTTATTTATATGATTATTTTGTGATATTTTGCACTTTTACTTTTAAATTGATCCAATTGATTGTGCTACTACAAAATTGTTTATCTATGCTACAGATACATGTTTGATTGGTTTGATCCAGGTTCTTCTATGTCTGGGAAACATATTTTCGCGGGTTCGAGTTGTGTGGTTTACACTAAATTAAAGCACATCATAGCATTTTTGACGTGAACCAAAAAGGCCAAAGAGGACAATGAAGATGAAAGTTAAGTATGAAGAAGCTCGCAGTGAAGATAAGAAGGCAAAAAGGGGTCTCCACATGCTTCTGAAGACAAAAAAAAAAAACTTGATCGTGCATTCTCTAGCGTTCTTGCACATTTGTAGAAGACTTATGGGATCATGTCCATATTTATAGCCGAAAGCGACGCATTCGGTTTCTAAGTATGGTTTTAAAACCCAGCCCGGACCGGCCGGTTGGACCGATCGGATCGCCGTCCGGCCTTCTTTGCGGGCTGGGTTGACCCCCAAAATCAGTAGGACTAAAAAATTAGCTTATTTCGTTCAACTCGGTAAAATTTGGCGGTCAGACCATCGAACTCGAAAACCGGAACGGGTTTATTAGAACCGGCCGGGTTTCATACGCTTCATTTTTTTAAAAAAAAAAATAGGAAAAATTGCATCTTAAACAAAAAACCGAGAAACACTCAATTTGTACATCTCGCCCTCAACTCTATTGGTATCACCCTTTAGATCAAGAACAAGAAGTTCTCACAATTTCAACTCTCAAATCAAATTCATCAAATTCAAACTACAAAATCCAAATTCATCAAATTTCTCTCACAAATCTCAAAACTCAAAACTCAAAACTCAAACATCAAGATCTTCTTATGTTTGATTTTCTGAACTTATTCTCCTCATTATAGTTTACTTGTATTGCTTATGATAGTGTTATACTTTATAAATACCTAGAAACTTCGTTGTTTTGGGACTCTAAAATCAATTGATCTTTTCTTTCTTTGTAGTTCAATGAAAGTTTCTCTTTTTTTTTCTTTCTAGATCAATAAGTATATTTAAATTTTGTAGAATATTTTGTTTTTAAATGAATTTACATAGCATTCTATTAATTTTCAAGTTAATATTAAGGTGATGTTTTAGGCTTTGGATTTGTACTTCATTTTAAATAATAATTATATATTATGTATTTATTTATTTATTTATAATATTTATTATGTCACCGAGTCAATGAGCAGGTTGATGACGGTCCGCCACCGGTTCGACCAGTAACCCGTAACCCAATAAATATGGACTAAGTAATCGAGTTCTTGAATTGGACCTGTCCAATCTTCTTTTGGAAGTGGCCCAATTGATCTAATCCATTTTAAATAGAACTAAATTAATTTCGCTTTGATCTCATATTATTTTAGTCCATATTTATTTAAATTAATTAAGAATTAAATATCATTTTGTTTGATTTCAATTAAATAAATTTATTTTGTTCAAAATTTATTTGTCTACAAATGACACAACTCACTATGGCATATTTGATGTTGCAATGCCACGAAAAATTGTTTACGTGCCACAAAAGTTGTGTGGCACTTCCAACCCACAAATGGTGTGGCTTTTCTTGTGGCACTAATGAAGTGGCATAAGTATATTAGCGGCACAACATGTGACACATTTTAAATGTTACAAACACATTGAAAATATGACAATTTTTGCGACATTTTTTTATAAATGTCGCGAAAATAATAATGTTTTCAAACAAAAATTAAATGAAATAAAAAATACTTTTAAAAAAGAAAATTAATAATCGAACTAGATCCTTAATCATTAACCATAGTCACGTGTCATTCACAATTTAATATTTATATGCATTTAGTGAGATTTGAACACTTGGCCTCGCGTTGCAAACACTACCGCTCTAACAAATGCACCACAATGACTTTTTTCTAATTCTAACCAACTTTATTTATATAACATAACAATAAATTTTATTTAATTAATTTTTGATATTTGTATTTGTTAACTTATATTCACAACAACTAATAGAAATAAAGATCTTTTAAAACAAAAACTGATTAGAAATAATATAAAATGAAAACTAGATAAAAAATTTAATCTTAAAAGTATACGAATTATAGAATAAGTTATAAGCTAATAAGTTTATCTACTATATATATATTGTTAATATAATTACATGAAATTCAATAACTAATTATTTGCTATTTCTTTTGTTAAAATTGAAAATGTTATAAAATTGATAACCAAAATGTAGAATATAGAATATATATTAAATTTTGTGCAATGTGATTTTTTTGTATTTCAACTAAAATATTTTGTTTAATAAGTTTAAAATGGTAAAAATTTATTAATTTCTAATCAATTAATATAATTAATAAACATATATCTTATTAATTTTAAAAATTGAAACACGCAAGTAGTAATATCAATATATATTTTTTAAATTTTCATTTATAATATTTCATTTACATTTTTGAAATTAACTAGTTATATATCTAATGGAACATTATGTGGCACTTTTACGTAAATGCAACAAATTTTAAGGTACTAGTTTAAAAATGTTACTACAATATGACATTTTGATATATTTTCATAAATTTTATGTGGCAAATAAACAAATGCCACAATTTTTTGAGGCACTTGTTAAAAAGTTACACGAAAATGTGACATTTTCTCAAATTGCAATAATTTTGTGGCACTTGTTAGCCCGAAGGGCAAAGTGATCAATATTGTTTTGATGATAACAACCCATTGATAATTCTAATATTTGTGTGAGCATGTTCTTAATGATAGGATCCTTTGCACTCACACCAACATTGATGAAATTGGTAAGTTAACTCCTTGTGTACAACAAAGGTAACATCATACATGCAAGTAAGCTACAGTTTGCAAGACTCTATAACACAAGCATGAAGTCAATCCACATGCTATGGAAGTACTTGCAAAGTCATGAAGAAGAAAGATAAACATGTCAAGAGTTACTCAATTCAACAACAGTACAATCAAGTGGTATAGTCCTTGACAAGAAGATGTGTGAAGTCCAATACACTACAACTCAAAAATGCTAGAGAACTTCATCACTCCAAGAAGATGTTGATCAAAGGCTTCAAGTCACTTCTGGGAGCTTTGACTTGAAGACCTTCAAGAAGATTTGTCTAGTTTACATAGGTACATTCTTTGTGACTAATCGTTTCCTTGAGAATGATAGGATATTAGAATGTTTAAAGCTCAACTATGCATGTTTTCAAAACCTCATGTTTTACATTGTTCAATTCTTTGAAAAGATTTTTAAAAACTAGTTTACGTGTTTGTCAATGCCTAATTACTTTAAAATGTGTTTTATATCTTTATAAAACACTTAGACATGTGCATGAGAACATTGAAAACTTGATTAAGTGGAAAACCCACTTTGGACTGCATTCCGGTTGGCCTAGGCTTAGCCTCGGAAGACCATAGATGTTCGGTCGACCGACATTTGTTGTCAGGTCGACCGAAGCAGTGTTTGTCCTTAATCAGATTTTGATTGTCCTAATGCTCCAATGGCTATATTCTCTCGAACGACCTTGAAATAAGTAGGTCGGCCGACATTGCTTCGGTAGACCTGACCCTGACCCCATGAATGTGGTGTTAGTAGTTCCCCAGGACTATTAACATATGTTGTACGCTTTATATATTTTTGAGCATGTCATTTGAATAGTTAATTTTGCTTTTGAACATCAAATGCGTGATTTGATAGTAAAACTCATTAGCTTATACAATTATTATTCTGGTTGTCCCTAGTTTTGTGTAATGTTCTATACAACGAAATAAAACTAGTATGATGTGTGATTGATGATTATGTTTTTACTAATCATGTGTAATGGATACAAATCAAATCATAGATACAATATATTGTATCGGACGTGATCCGAAATAGAAGTAATACTTCATGGTTCTTTAGTCATAAGTATTACTTCCTCAATACTATTTGGAATCCTTAGACCTTATGTCTCCATCGTTTCCAGTATGAATGAAGCTACCTTTTGACTCAGTTGGACGTTACCTTTTATCGAGTAATTAATACGACTGATGATCGGATGTAGTATCCTATCATGGCTTGAATGTGAGAAGCATTGTAATGGATTTGTCCTTCTCTTATTAGAGAGAGATATCCATGGGCCCCATCGATAGGGAAGACTGATCAAATGCATGGTCGTGTTCAAATGTATTTAATAAAGTGGTTATTAAATACTATTTGTTGAAACGGTCTACCTAAATATCGAGCATAAATACAATTAAGCTTTATAAGGGTGACGACTACCATGCCTTATGCTTAATTTGGATATCGCGAGATAAATGGATTAAATAGTGGATTGATATTAGGTTCCACCGTACATTCATTCACTCTGGGTAGTCACAATGTCTTGTTAGGGACTGCTTGTGATTTATGAACTGTAAAACACAAGGGGGGGGGGGGGTGAATTGGGTTTTAACTAATCTTGTAAACTTTTTCGATTCTTTACAAAGCTATTGCAAGTTTAAGCAAGATGAATAATAGCAATGCAAAACCCAACAACAAGACAAAGGATTTAGAGTGGTTCGATTCACTTAGAATCTACATCCACTACTTTGAGCCGCACCCAAGGATTTCAAACAACTTCACTAAGAAGAATGTTTACAAATGTGGCTAACTCACTAAGAGTTTTACAACACAACCACACTACAAAGAAACTCACTAAGAGCTTGCCCACACAAAGTAGGACTTTTACAAGAATTACCCAATCACTTAGAAAGGGAATGAAATGTTTAAATACAAAGATTGATCACTCTTATAAGTGAGAATGTATACCTTCGAAGCACAAACAATTTCAGCTCTTGAACATATGAAATCCACTCTTTGTCTTGCTTTTGAAAGATTGCTCTTGAATGATTTATATCATAGAAATGAAGAGCATTTACTTTGTGAGTGTTTTGGCTTGATGAGAAATCAATGAATATTTGATAAGCAAGCCTTGGAATGTTTCTCTAGCTTTGGAGTATTTATATATTTCAAATTTGGCTGAAAATCGAGTCTCCAACGGTAAAAAAACGGCTAGTAAAAGCAGAGTTCGGTGGACCGAACAGAGCACTTCGGATCCACTTTAACCTGGGTCGGTCGACCGAACCCCTTCTTGGTCGACCGAAGTGAACTCTTCCAAGTCTCAGTAACTGGTCGGTTGATCCGACCTTGGCTCGGTTGACCGACCTTCCTGAGCAGATTTTTCACACGTTTTGAAATCTTTTGAAGTCTTTTGAAGTCAAAAATGTTTTCCTAAAAGGTAACAAGTAAGAACACTTGGAAAACCATTTTAAAGGACTTAGACTTAGAAAACAAAGGCTTTTGAAATACGAACACTTGTAAGGATCATTTTGAAACTAAGCCTTTTGAAAACGTGTTTATGAAAACATGCAAGACTAGAGTGTAGAGCTTATGTTCATAAGAGCTTTGGTTAGAGCTTTATAAGATAACTACTTATAGAGACAAAGCTAATCTAACCAAACCTAAGTCTTCAATCTTCAATCTTGAAAGATGAGCCTTGAATAATACGACTTTGAATCTTGATCATGGCTTGATTGAAGTACTTAGAGCTTCCAATATTAGTTCCGATATTCTATCACAAGATATAAACATTAGACACAACATCAAGTGTTTGTCCATTATCAAAATCCGAGTTCGATCGCCCTTAGGGCTAACAATCTCCCCCTTTTTGATTATGTCAAACTTTGATGTAATTAGATAGGATATGGACAATTTTAAGTACAAGGAAGCATGGCAAAAGGATATAAGAACAATTAAGTGTAAAGCTAAGTGCTTATAAGATAAACCAAGATAGAACGAGAAACATAAGCACTAGCATGATAAGTTCTTTTGCCATATACATTAGGGACTCTTTGAAGAGCCCTATTTCCCAACCAACCTCCTTGCCTCCTTCCTTCCATATAATAGCTTTCTTGTGTGTAATATACATACCTTAGTTTACACAAGAAGCTAACTTACCATATTCATCAATGTCGATGTGAGTGCTAAGGATCCTATTACAAAGAACATGCTCGCACAAACATTAGAACTATCAATGGTTTGTTATCATCAAAACAACATAGAATATTTTGCCCTTCGGGCTAACAATCTCCCCCTTTTTGATGATGACAAAACATTGATGCAAATGGGAATAATATGCAAAAATAAGATACCAAAAGTATGCATGAGATAAGGATATTAAGGATCCAGACAAGTAGAAGTTTTCTCAAAAAAAATTCTACTTCCCCTATATTAAAGAATCCCTTATCTCTCCCATTTTGCAAGTTCTAAGCTTTCTCCTTTTGTAAATAACTTCTCTTGGCACATTTGCAACACTAAAAACTCTCCCTCTTTTTGTCAAAATCAAAAAGGGATATCAGAGCGCCAATAAGAAAAGCATTTTAACGAAAAGTAAAGATTAATTTTGGAGAAGCTTGATGAAATTTAATAATCCTCCCCATATAAAGAAAAACTTAAAAACCATGGAGACAACTTGATGGTCTTGTAGATTGATAAAATAAGAACCAAAAGATCAATCCTAAAGACCAAAAATAATTCTGAAGAAGGATTACTTATGAATAAGCTTGGTTGATTTCTAAAAAACAAGGAGACCATAATGACACATAAAACCAAAAGATGGTCATGTGTGGCTCAAAAAGAATATCAACCTAAGCTAAAAACAAAGGAGATAGGGAATAAACCTTAAAGAACAATCTCCCCGTTTATCAAACATACGATGTTAGCTATTTGAGATAAAACCAAGTTTGATACCAATTGACCAATTGTAAAACATGATACCAATTGTAAATATAGCCAATTGTAACACAAGTTTGAAAATATAGCTAACAAAGTACTAGTGGAAGTGATACCATGAATTCATAAGATAAGCACAAGTATCACAACCAAAAGATGTAGAGGAAGTGTAAGAAAACACTTGGAGTACATTCCTCTAACAAGTTAATGGTTAGCTAAATGAGTGTAACAACTCTTAAAGTAATACTAACCAAAAACCATAATGAGATCACAAAAGATAAGAGAATGAAGAATATGATCTCAAAGTTATTAAGGGAGAGTATATGTGATACCAATTGAAGACATAAACATTTATAACACATATAACTTCCAAAATAACTTACACAAGTTGGCTGTAAGAGTTAAAAGATGAAAAGCAAGCCAACAAGTGATGTGATGATGTAAAATAAGACAAATTGAGCATACATCACATATTATGAGGGAGGTATGAGTTGAAAACATTTGAAAAACTCCCTCTTAGGTTATGCCACTTCCAAACACACAAATAGACACAACCCATGGCATAATCAATGCCACAAACACAGTTTACATCCTAAGTCAAGCATCTAGACGATCAACCACATAAGATAAATGCTATAGACTTGAATATAAACACACCCCTATATGCAATGAAGATCAAGTAAAAACTGAGCATAGCATATACAAACTCCCCCAAAGCATAAGACACTAACTAAAAGAGGGGAGGGGGTAATAGTTGAACACAAAACAATGATCACCTACAAGGGATGATTTAAGCCTTGTACCTCAATGCTCTTAGAGCTTGGACTTCTTACCATTTTGGTTGATCTTCTTTATCAACAAGTCCAT
The DNA here is from genome assembly GCA_026122235.1 of Vinca minor. NCBI lineage: Eukaryota > Viridiplantae > Streptophyta > Magnoliopsida > Gentianales > Apocynaceae > Vinca > Vinca minor. The sequence goes on from JAOCZM010000235.1 coordinate 455,735, forward strand.
AGAGGCCTTTTGTGTGATCATTATCTTTTGAAGCTCATAGAGAGGTTGACATGTGATTGCTCCACTTTCTTTGTAGTTCATCCTTGATTGATGAAATGAAAGCAATCTCCTTTTCTTTTCATGACAATTGTAGAGTCATCATTGATGGGTGACTTTTCTTTTGATGAACCCTCTACAATCTTGAGATCCTTGGCACTTGACTCTTTTCTTAGAGTCTTAGCTCACTTGTGCCATTCCTTGTAGTTCATATCTTCTTCTTGAAGTTTAGAACTCTTTATTACCTACAAGGAATTCTTGAGAGCAAATATGGTACCTTTTTAAAGGTCCTTCATGATTAGCTCAAAATCTCAAGTAACACAAATTTGCACAAATTTGTATAAGGATCATGCACATCAAAAACCAAGACAACTAGAAGGATTCTTAAATGAATATGACAAATCAAAACAAGAATCAATCAAGTTGCATAAGCTACATCTCATAGATACCTTAGCTAAACTCAACATGGACAATAATGAACATGCTAAAGGTTATCTATATGAATATAACATTCAAGAATGTGAGATGCAACATATATAAGAGCAAGCATATAAAAATATATATCAACAACACTTAAACACAATAAAGTGTTAAGAGAAATTGATTTGATACCTTTGCTTTATTACCAAGTGATGAAGACATTGTATTGACACTTTGGCTCTTGTCATCACTTGATGCTTTGATCTTTGTATCTAACCAACTTGGTTCTCTAATTGATTAACATATAAGCTTTGAGAATCCAAGTGTTAAGGAGTGCTTTTGAATTTCTTCTTTTGGCACATCTCCTTTGACTTTTCCCCAATGCCACTTCTCTTTGAATCAAGTCCATTGAAGCTTTGTGGCATCCATCTAACTTATAAGAACCTATAAGATCAAGGGAGGAGTAGCTTTTGGTACCCACTTTTGTTTGGGTCCTCGGGGGTTAGTTGAAATACGTTTAACTTTCCAAATAGTTTTAACCCCTTTTTCAATATTCTTCTTAACATGGCATCTAGCATTAGTATGACCATGTTTTCCACAATATGTGCAACAAATGTGTGGCTTAGAATAATTGTGAACATGCTCATGATATCTAATATGCCTATGTGAGGTACTAGCATGCACAATGTGATTCTTAGGCAACTTGGAAGAGCTAGCATGATCAATGTGATTAGCATTATAACCAAGACCATGTTTATCATGTGAAGCATGTTGCAAACCAAGAATTTGATCAAGATTTTTCTTACCCTTAGTAAAGTTTTCAACAAGAAGGGTAAGATCTTTAACTTTGTTCTCCAAAAGATCAAATTCAACAAGTTTGAGTTCAAGAGATGTCAATTGATCATATGCTTCTAGATACTTTAATGAAGAAGAGTTGCATGTAGCAATAAGTTTTTCATTTTCGATTTTCATGCAATCAACCTCATCACAAAGCTTTTTGTTATCAACAAGCAAAGATTCAATTTTAAGCTTCATAGCTTTGTTTTGCTTTGCACATTTTCTCAATTGATCATACATATCAATTAAAAGCTCATTAGAATCATCCTCATCATCATCAAAAGAATTTGAAGTGGAGGGAGAAAGATGTACCTCATTACCCAATGCCATAAGACACATAGGGTCATTTTCTTCTTGATCATCCTCACTTCCTTCTTCATCCTAATGCCTTAACAAGCACTTTGCATTTTTGAGATTGAAGAACAATGTCTCTACTTCTTCATTATTGATGATTGACTCAAGATCACTACCCTTTGTAGAACCATTTTTCTTTATCTTCATCTCAAAGGCGAGTAGTGGCCAAGAAGTTCCTCCGTTGAATAGGTCTTTAAATTCTTAGACTCTTCAATGGCAAGGGCTTTATTTTCCCAACTTTTAGGAAGAGAATTGAGAATCTTCCTATTCATTTCACCCATGGTATACTCTTTGCCATAAGACTTCAAGCCATTTATCACATTTGTGAATCTTGTGCTCATCTCATTTATTGACTCATTTGGCTTCATGGAGAAGAGCTCATATTCTCTAACAAGCAAATTCAACCTTGACTCCTTGATTTGATTTGTGCCTTCATGAGTAACCTCAAGCATTTTCCACATGGAGTGTGCTGATTTTCTTCCAAGCACACGGTTGTACTCATCCGGATTCAATGCACAACTAAGAATGTTCATTGCCTTGTAATTTTGAGTCATCTTCTTGGACTCAAACTCATTTAACTCTTTATCCGGTTTAGGCACTTGAACACCATCCACCATCTTCATAGGCACATATGGACCATCTTCAAATATATGCCATAAAGAATAATCTATTGAGCACACATATATCTTGAAACGTTCTTTCCAAGCCTCATAATTATTTCCATCAAAAAGTGGTGGCCTAATGGTGGAAGACCTCTCTAGATACGCCAAAGCGGAATTACCGGCCATAATCTTTACTTCAAGCGGTTATGCTAAAAATGAAGACGAGGCTCTGATACCAATTGTAAAACACAAGGGGGGGGTGAATTGGGTTTTAACTAATCTTGTAAACTTTTTTCGATTCTTTACAAAGCTATTGCAAGTTTAAGCAAGATGAATAATAGCAATGCAAAACTCAACAACAAGACAAAGGATTTAGAGTGGTTCGATTCACTTAGAATCTACATCCACTACCTTGAGCCGCACCCAAGGATTTCAAACAACTTCACTAAGAAGAATGTTTACAAATGTGGCTAACTCACTAAGAGTTTTACAACACAACCACACTACAAAGAAACTCACTAAGAGCTTGCCCACACAAAGTAGGACTTTACAAATTGCCCACACAAAGTAGGTGTTAGCCTTGAGGGCAAACGAACTCGTTTTTGATGATGGACAAACACTTGATGTTTGCGTCTAATGTTTTCATCTATGTGATAGAATATTGGAACTCAATATGGAAGCTCTAAGTACTTCAATCAAGCCTTGATCAAGCTTCAAAGATTTCATTCAAGACACATTCGTCAAGCTTGAAGATTGAAGACTTAGGTTGGTTAGATTAGCTTTGTTGAAAATGGTATTTATCCTTAAGCTCTAACCAACGCTCTCTTGGACATAAGCTCTACACTATAGTCTTGCATTGCATGTTTTCATAAACACGTTTTTGAAAGGCTAAGTTTCAAATAGTGTTCGTATTTCAAAAGCCTTCGATTTCAAAGTATAAGTCTTGTAAAATGGTTTTCCAAAGTGCTCTTACTTGTTACATATTAAGAAAAAAATTTAGACTTCAAAAGATTTCAAAACGTGTGTTAAGACAACTCTCCGAATGCTCGGGAAGGTCGGTCAACCGAACTAAGGTCGGATCAACCGACCGAAGCGAGAGTTTCGAAATATGAGGTCGGTCGACCTAATGGGTACTTCGGTCGATCAAGTGATGCTCGGTCAACCGAAGCTTGGCTAGTGGATCCGAAGTGTCCTGCTCGGTCCACCGAACTCTGCTTTTTACTAGCCGTTTTCGACCCAGTTATAGAGTCGCTTTTTCAGCCATAGTTTGAAATGTATATATACTCCAAAGCTTTAGAATGACTCTAACACTTGGAGAGACTTGCAAAACATATTCTTATTGATTCCTTATCAAGTCTAAACACCTTGAAAGCAAATGCACTTCATTGTCATGATCTAAATGCATTCAAAGGTGAATTTGCAAAGCAAGACAAAGGGTGAGCTTATTATGTTCAAAGAGCCAACAAGATGAGCTTCAAATGTAATTATCTTTCACTTAGAAGAGTGAACAACATTGTGCTTAATCTTTCATCTTATCCCCTTTCTTAGTGATAGGGTTCTTGTTGTATAAGTCCTACTTAGTGTGGGCAATTGTTTATAGTGGTTGTTTGTAAAACTCTTGGTGAGTTAGCCACTAGTGTAAAGTCCTACTTTGTGTGGGCACATTCTTCTTAGTGAAGTTGGCAAAATCCTTGGGTGCGGCTCAAGGTAGTGGAGGTAGATTCTTAGTGAATCGAACCACTCTAAATCTCTTGTCTTGTGATTTGCATTGGGTTTTGCTTTAGCTTGTGTTAAACTTGCACTTACCTAGAAAAGATTGGAAATAGTTTGCAAGATTTATATAAACCCAATTCACCCCCCCTCCCCCCCCTCTTGGGTTCCTTCAATTGGTATCGAGCCCTGGTCTTCATTATTAGCTTAACCGCTGAAGCAAAGATTAATGGCCGGTAATTCCGCTTTAGCTTACCAAGAGGGACTTCCACCGATAGACCACCACTTTATGATGGAAATCATTTTGATGCTTGGAAGGATCGATTCAAGATATATGTGTGCTCCATTGATTTCTCTTTATGGCATATAATTGAAGAAGGTCCATATGTACCCAAGAAGATGGTGGAAGATGTTCAAACTCCAAAGAAGGACAATGAGCTAAATGAAGTTGAGTTCAAGATGATGACTCAAAATTACAAGGCAATGAATATTCTTAGTTGTGCCTTGAGTCCGGGAGGAGTACAACCGTGTCCTCGGGAAGCAAATCCGCCCACTCCATGTGGAAAAGCGCTGAAGATACTCATGAAGGATCAAGCTCTTCAAGTGACAACGGTGATGATGAATACGCCAACTTGTGCTTCATGGCTTTTGGTAATGAGGTACATCCTTCTCCCTCTATTTCAAATTCTTATGATGATGATGAGGAGGATGATGCTAATGAGCTTTTAATTGATATGTATGATCAATTGAAAAAATGTGCAAAGCAAAACCATGAAATGAAGCGTAAAATTGAATACTTGCTTGAAGAAAAAGCCAAGTTGGTTGATGAAAATAAAAAGTTGTGTGATGATGTTAATTGCTTGAAATGTGAAAATGATGATCTTATTACTACTTGTAATTCATCTTCATTACAACACATAGAAGCTTGTGTTAAAGTGTCATCTTTAGAAAACAAGCTTGTTGAATTTGATCTTTTGGAAATCAAAGTTAAAAACCTTACCCTTCTTGTTGAAAACTTTTCAAAGGGTAAGAAGAATCTTGATCAAATTCTTGGTATGCAACGTGCTTCACATGATAAACATGGTCTTGGTTATAATGCTAATCACAATGATCATGCTAGCTCTTCTAAGTTGCATAAGAATCACTTTGTCATGCAATGTACTTCACATGATAAAAATGGCCTTGGTTATATTGCAAATCATGTCGATATTGCTAGCTCTTCTCTTATTTATAAGAATCATGTTGTAAATGCTAGTATGTCACATAGGCCAAATAGAAATCATGTGCATGCTCACAATTCTTCTAAGCCACACATTCATTGCACATATTGTGGAAAACATGGTCACACTTGTGATAGATGCCATGTTAAGAAGAAGATTGAAAGGGGAGTTAAAACAATTTGGAAAGTGAAGTTTAATTCTACTAACCCCCATGGACCCAAACAAAAGTGGGTACCAAAAGCTACTCTTCCCTTGATCTTATAGGTTCTTATAAGTTAGATGTATGCCACCAAGCTTCATTGGACTTGATTCAAAAAGAAGTGGCATTGGGGAGAAGTAAAAGGAGATGTGCCAAAAGAAGAAATTCAAAAGCACTCCTCAACACTTGGTTTCTCAAAGCTCAAATGACAATCAATTGGAGAACCAAGTTGGTTAGATAATAAGAGCAAAGCATCAAGTGATGACAAGAGCCAAAGTGTCAATCCAATGTCTTCATCACTTGGTAAGAAAGCAAAGGTATCAAAATCACCTTCTCATAACACTTTGATTAATGAGTTAAGTGTTTTTGATATATATACATGCTTGCTCTTATATAAATGTTGCATCTCACATGCTTAAATTCTATAATTATATAGATGACCTTTAGCATGCTCTTGTTTATTCATGTCTATTGAGCTAAGGTATCTATGAGATGTAGCATATGCAACTTGATTGACTCTTGTTTTGTTATGTCATATTCATTTAAGAATCTATCTAGTTGTTTTGGTTTTTGATAACCATGATCCTTATGCATATTTGTGTTACTTGAGATTTTGAGCTAATCTTGATGGACCTTTGAAAAGGTACCAAATTAGTTCTCAAGAATTCCTTGTAGGTAACAAAGAGTTCTAACACTTCAAGAAGAAGATATGAACTACAAGGAAGGCACAAATGAGCTAAGACTCCAAGAAAAGAGTCAAATGCCAAGGATCACACGAGATGCCTCAATGGACTTGATTGACAAAGAAGATCTACCAAAATGGTAAGAAGTCCAAGCTCAAAGAGCATTGAGGTACAAGGCTTAACTCATCCCTTAGTAGTGGTCATTATGTGTTTTTTATCTTTATGGGCTATTATTTGATGAGTTAAGTAGTTGACTAGAGAGTTTGTGCTTATTGGATTATGGTTTATGTACATCATGTTTTACTTGTCAACATGCTAAAAGTGTATTCCTAACTTGACAAGAATGATGGCTTAAAAGCATAAACTTGTCTATTTAAACTCTCTTGTTTATGTGCATGAGTTCTTTTATCTTGATAATGTGTTTTGTGCTATCTCTAGACCTTATTATGCTTAGAGTACAAACACTATCACAATTGGTAACTAGATCTTCTAGAATGCACATATTTTATCTCTTTGGTGCTTGAACTTCATTTACATATGCTTAACATGATGCGCTTGATTTTTATCGTTTTTGAGTATCATGTTAAGAAGTTGCATCATTAAGAGATATAGTGAGTCTTCATATGTTTTTATCTTATACCCCCTTAAATGTGATGTATTCTCAATTTTTCATATTTTACGTCATCACATCACTTATTGGCTTGGTTTTCAACTTTCTTATCTTATAGCCAATTTGTGTTAGTTATTTTGGGAGTTATACATGTTATACATGTTCATATTCTACATGTGTTTTCCCTAAATTACTATGAGATCATATATTTTGATTTTGGTATTATTCTTTTGTGATCTCATTTAAGCTTTTGGTTAGTCTTGCTTCTAGAGTGTTATACTCAGTTAGCTAACCATTAACTTATTAGAGGAATGTACTACAATTGGTATCTTACACTTCCTCTAAATTTTTTGGTTGTGATACATATGCTTAACTTTTATGTTTTAACAATTAGTATCACATCCCACTCTTGTTAGCTATATTTTCAATTTGTTTTTCATCTTAAAGAGCTAACATGTTTTGTTTGATAAACGGGGAGATTGTTCTTTAAGGTTTATTCCTCATCTCCTTTGTTTTAGCTTAGGTTGATATTCTTTTTGAGCCATATATGACCATCTTTTGATTTATGTGTTATTATGGACTACTCTTTGTTTAGAAATCAACCAAGCTTATTCTTGATCAATCCTTTCTCAAAATGATTTATGATCTTTAAGATTGATCTTTTAAACCATTACGGATTCTCATTTGTTTTTAAAAGTTTTTTTTAATTGATATCAGTTTTGTTTTCAATTGGTATTAAATTTTTTTTCAATTGGTATCATTTTTTTTAAAGGGAGAATTCGTATATTTCATCAAGCTTCTCCAATACTAATCTTTACTTTTCGCTAAATGCTTTTCTTATTGGCGCTCTGATAGCCCTTTTTGATGTTGACAAAAAGAGGGAGAATTTTTAGTGTTGCAAATGTGCCATGAGAAGTATTTTACAAAAAGGAGAAAGCTTAGAACCTTGCAAAATGGGAGAGATAAGGGATTCTCTAAAATAGGGGGAGTAGATTAATTTGTTATCTACTTGTCTAGATCCTTAATATCCTTATCTCATGCATTCATGTTTATATACTTTAAAGATTTATCTTTTGTATATTATTCCCATTTGCATCAATGTTTTGTCATCATCAAAAAGGGGGAGATTGTTAGCCCTAAGGGCAAAGTTACTCTATGATGTTTTTGATGATAACAAACCATTGAGAGTTCTAATGTTTGTGTGAGCAATGTTCTTTATAATAGGATCCTTAGCACTCACATCAACATTGATGAAAATGGTAAGTTAGCTTCTTGTGTAAACTAAGGTATGTATATTACACACAAGAATGCTACTTGATGGAAGGAAGGAGGCAAGGAGGTTGGTTGGGAAATAGGGCTCCTCAAAGAGTCCCTAATGCATATGGCAAAAGAAGTAATCCTACTAATGCTTTTGGCTTCCATAATTACTTGGTTTATATTCTAAGCATTAGTCGTTGCACTTACTTGTTCTTATATCCTTTTGCCATGCTTCCTTGTACTTAATATTGTCCATATCCTATCTAATTACATCAAAGTTTGACATAATCAAAAAAGGGGAGATTGTTAGCCTTGAGGGCAAACGAACTCGTTTTTGATGATGGACAAACACTTGATGTTTGCGTCTAATGTTTTCATCTATGTGATAGAATATTGGAACTCAATATGGAAGCTCTAAGTACTTCAATCAAGCCTTGATCAAGCTTCAAAGATTTCATTCAAGACACATTCGTCAAGCTTGAAGATTGAAGACTTAGGTTGGTTAGATTAGCTTTGTTGAAAATGGTATTTATCCTTAAGCTCTAACCAACGCTCTCTTGGACATAAGCTCTACACTATAGTCTTGCATTGCATGTTTTCATAAACACGTTTTTGAAAGGCTAAGTTTCAAATAGTGTTCGTATTTCAAAAGCCTTCGATTTCAAAGTATAAGTCTTGTAAAATGGTTTTCCAAAGTTCTCTTACTTGTTACATATTAAGAAAACATTTTAGACTTCAAAAGATTTCAAAACGTGTGTTAAGACAACTCTCCGAATGCTCAGGAAGGTCGGTCAACCGAACTAAGGTCGGATCAACCGACCGAGCCGAGAGTTTCGAAATATGAGGTCGGTCGACCTAATGGGTACTCGGTCGACCGAGTGATGCTCGGTCAACCGAAGCTTGGCTAGTGGATCCGAAGTGTCTGTTCGGTCCATCGAACTCTGTTTTTACTAGCCGTTTTCTGACCGTTATAGAGTCGTTTTTCAGCCATAGTTTGAAATGTATATATACTCCAAAGCTTTAGAATGACTCTAACACTTGGAGAGACTTGCAAAACATATTCTTATTGATTCCTTATCAAGTCTAAACACCTTGAAAGCAAATGCACTTCATTGTCATGATCTAAATGCATTCAAAGGTGAATTTGCAAAGCAAGACAAAGAGTGAGCTTATTATGTTCAAAGAGCCAACAAGATGAGCTTCAAATGTAATTATCTTTCACTTAGAAGAGTGAACAACATTGTGCTTAATCTTTCATCTTATCCCCTTTCTTAGTGATAGGGTTCTTGTTGTATAAGTCCTACTTAGTGTGGGCAATTGTTTATAGTGGTTGTTTGTAAAACTCTTGGTGAGTTAGCCACTAGTGTAAAGTCCTACTTTGTGTGGGCACATTCTTCTTAGTGAAGTTGGCAAAATCCTTGGGTGCGGCTCAAGGTAGTGGAGGTAGATTCTTAGTGAATCGAACCACTCTAAATCTCTTGTCTTGTGATTTGCATTGGGTTTTGCTTTAGCTTGTGTTAAACTTGCAATTACCTAGAAAAGATTGGAAATAGTTTGCAAGATTTATATAAACCCAATTCACCCCCCCCCCCCCCTCTTGGGTTCCTTCAGTAGGACTTTTACAAGAATTACCCAATCACTTAGAAAGGGAATGAAATGTTTAAATACAAAGATTGATCACTCTTATAAGTGAGAATGTATACCTTTGAAGCACAAACAATTTCAGCTCTTGAACATATGAAATCCACTCTTTGTCTTGCTTTTGAAAGATTGCTCTTGAATGATTTATATCATAGAAATGAAGAGCATTTACTTTGTGAGTGTTTTGGCTTGATGAGAAATCAATGAATATTTGATAAGCAAGCCTTGGAATGTTTCTCTAGCTTTGGAGTATTTATATATTTCAAATTTGGCTGAAAATCGAGTCTCAACGGTAAAAAAAGCGGCTAGTAAAGCGAGTTCGGTGGACCGAACAGAGCACTTCGGATCCACTTTAACCTGGGTCGGTCGACCGAACCCCTTCTTGGTCGACCGAAGTGAACTCTTCCAAGTCTCAGTAACTGGTCGGTTGATCCGACCTTGGCTCGGTTGACCGACCTTCCTGAGCAGATTTTTCACACGTTTTGAAATCTTTTGAAGTCTTTTGAAGTCTAAAATGTTTTCCTAAAAAGGTAACAAGTAAGAACACTTGGAAAAACCATTTTAAAGGACTTAGACTTAGAAAACAAAGGCTTTTGAAATACGAACACTTGTAAGGATCATTTTGAAACTAAGCCTTTTGAAAACATGTTTATGAAAACATGCAAGACTAGAGTGTAGAGCTTATGTTCATAAGAGCTTTGGTTAGAGCTTTATAAGATAACTACTTATAGAGACAAAGCTAATCTAACCAAACCTAAGTCTTCAATCTTCAATTTTGAAAGATGAGCCTTGAATAATACGACTTTGAATCTTGATCATGGCTTGATTGAAGTACTTAGAGCTTCCAATATTAGTTCCGATATTCTATCACAAAGATATAAACATTAGACACAACATCAAGTGTTTGTCCATTATCAAAAACCGAGTTCGATCGCCCTTAGGGCTAACATGAACACATACTACTACTAAGTGTGTTTTCATTGCCATTGTGATATGAACCTACAGAGTCACACGCTTAGACGAGTTATCGAGCTTCATGTCCAGATTCAAGGAATCTAGAATGTGTCTAGGTTCATTGTATCTGACATTTATTTTTCTGAGAATAATAAAATGTTATTATTCGAATTAGAGATTAAGGAGGGGCATTTTTGGAATTTGGTTTTAGCTGGGATTACATGGGAGTTATTATGCGATAAAAACTCCCACTACCAGAAGAGGTTGATATGACGCGGGAGTTGGTTTTCAGAACAAACTCTCACGCATATATAATCTTTTTTGGCTGAATCCTTAGGTTAGACTTCTGAGAGCTGCAAAACTCCAATTCCCGAAATCAGATTTATGCCCTTTTCTTCTCTCTAGATTCCCGAAACTCAGAAAAGAAGAGTTAGCACTTGCTGCTCGTTTCTTCGGGTGGATACCGGTAGAGACCAATTCCGCAAGGGAAGGCTATTAGTGGCAGTCGCACAACATCCGAAATCATAACCTTTAACCGAAAATCGTAAGTAAATTTTTCCTATTTTTCGATTCCTGTGGTATGAGCGGATCCTTCAGGGGAGGATTCATGGGTGTTTAGAACGAGTTTCTGCCCATGAATCCCTTCAGTGGTGTCAGAGCCTTGCTCATACTATTCGAATTCGATAATGTTAATCACATCATAACACGTATCAATCTCGATTTGGTATGTGTATGTGTGAAACAGAACTATTTTTTTGTGATTCTAATACATATATGTGATATATGCATAAACTGATATCGATTAATCATGTTAATTTGTAAATTGTTTATTTGTAATTAATATGTTTATGTAATTCGATCTATAATTAATTCGGCTAATTACGCCTAAACTGTTATCGTAGATCGGATTAATTACGCATAAACTGTTATCGTAGATATGATTAATTGCGCATAAACTGTGATTGTATGCTTCCTGTTGTTAATCTGATCAACTGCTGCATAAAATGTTTATGTAATTGATTCTATATGTTCGGCTCAGGGCAGAAAACTCATTCGATGAGCAGAGGGACCACCGCTTGCTACACGTACCCCATTGGAGGTGCTGCCTCTAGGACCTCGTCCGGGGGCAGTCCTAAGACTTTGTATTTGTACTCGTTACTTGATTTCATTATGCTTTATGTGAGTTTTAGCATGGTGAATAGCATGGCCTACTATACCCCATCTTGCTTTATATTTATTGGGTTGTAATTTTATAATACGGCCTGCGAACCGTTTTTCAATGTTGTAAAATTGTTATTGTTTTCTTAGATTAGTTTTATTGCTTTACATTGAAGGATGGGTATGCCCATGCATTTATGTAACAAGATTGGAGGACGCTGGATCGAAGACACTATCCATGAGATGGGTATTGACTTAGATTGACCCTTGGCTCCTACAAGGCTCGTGGGAGTCATCATAGGATTAGGCCATGCTATCTCACGTTTACATTTATGTTTTACATCTTGCATGTGATGCTTATATTCTTATCTTATGGGGGCTTAACAACTTATTAAAACTAAATCTTTTTAATTAAGTCTTAAAATGCCTACCATATCTTAAGCACTTCTTGAGCTTGGATCATCATTTTGTCTGCTTGCCAAAGCAACAGATAAGTGGTTATCTAAGCAAAAGGAGATGGAAAAATAGTGATTTCCATAAGCTTAGACATGGTTCGACTTAACTAGGCTATCAAAATAGTTTTGAGCCTAGGGCATAACATGGGAGATAGCCGGGACATGTAGATGTCATTCTCATGGGTTGATTTTACTTTAATTATGGGGTTAATTATGGGTGATAAGCCAAAGCTTACTTATAACTATCATAAAATGGTAATCTCCTCTATTTATCAAGTGTTGAAATTGTGGAATATTTTTTTGCTAAAAAACTAATTAATGACTTTGCAAATAATTTTTAATGTAATAATGGCAACCAACACTTCACACAATTCATTGCGATCCGTTCTTGAAAAAGAAGAACTGAGTAGGTCAAATTTCCTTGATTGGGCCCGCAACTTAAGGATTGTCCTTAAGCATGAAAGAAATCTATACGTTCTTGACACTGATATTCCTGAACAACCTGCAAACAACGCCCCTAGAGCTGAGAAAGATGCTTGGAAGAAGCATTGTGATGATTCTAATGATGTGACTTGTCTCATGTTAGCCACATTGAGCCCTGGGCTTCAAAAACAGTTTGAAGAGGTTGAGGCTTTCCATATGATGGGCCAGCTCAAGGAAATGTTCCAAGAGAAAGCCCGTCAAGAAAGGTTTCTCACCACTAAGGTGTTGAACAGTTGCAAGATGGCCCCTGTCACCTCTGTGAGTGCACATGTTCTTAAGATGAAGGAATATCTTGACCAACTTGAGAAACTTGGGGCTCCCGTAGGTCATGACATGGCCACATATGATATTGGGCTCATTCCCACCTGAGATAAAAGACTCCCACTACCAGAAGAGGTTGATAGGACGTGTGAATTGATTCTCGGAACAAACTCTCACACCCTATGTAATCCTCTTTTGGCCGAAACCCTAGGTGAGACTTTCTTGAGCCGCAAAAACTTGAAACTTCTAAATCAGATTTCTGCCCTTCTCTTCTCTCAAGATTCCCGAAACTCATAAACAAAGAGCTAGCACTCGCTGCTCGTTTCGTCGCGTGGATGAAGGTAAATCTGCAGTTCCGCAATGGAAGGCTATTGGTGGTAGCAGTACAGCATCCGTAACGAAATTCTGAATCGTTACGAAAAGTAGACCTTTCGTAATGAAAAAAATATTCGTCACAAAAAGTAGTTGCTAGACCTTTCGTAACGAAGCAACTTTTTCGTCACGATAGGTATAACTTTTTGTGACAAATTTGTTGACCTTTCGTAACAAAAAAAATATTTGTTACAAAAAGTTTCGTCTTAAAATATATATATTTTTTTAAGAATATACATATATAAGTATGCTATAATTTTAATTTTTATATTTGTTTAGTCTTTATATTAAAAGTATTACTAAAAAATAGTATGCAACTAGAATAATTTTATTCTTATTTTTTAAAACAATTTAATACACAAATACATTGACGAAAATGTATTAATTTTAATTTAATTCATAAAAAAAATCACAACACAGAGAGAAATTAAAATAACTAAATGTTTAAAATACAAAACTTCATTATAATATAAATAATAGGAACAATAAGTAACAAATGACCAAAGTAGCTCAGTGGGCAAGTGCATGACATACAAGTTAGAGGTATTGAGTTCAATTCCCACTTCTATGAAATTGTGGAGACTTTATTCAAAATTTTGTAGGGGACATGGCTCCGGTTGGCTCGGCTCAGCTCCATGACTTTAATTTTTAATTTTTTGTAGAACTTTTAGTAACGAAATTTGATACCTTTCGTAACGAATATTTCGTCACGAATTCTCACCTTTCCAAACGAAATTGCTTCGTCACTAATACCTTTCGTGACGAAATTCGTGATTCGTTAGGAAAGACCTTTAGCGACGGGGCTCTCAAGACGAACTTGGTAACGAAGGATTTTCGTCACGGAATTCAACATTATTGTAGGGGACATGGCTCCGGTTGGCTCGGCTCGGCTCCATGACTTTAATTTTTAATTTTTTGTAGAACTTTTAGTAACGAAATTTGATACCTTTTGTAACGAATATTTCGTCACGAATTCTCACATTTCCTAACAAAATTGCTTCGTCACTAATACCTTTCGTGACGAAATTCATGATTCGTTAGGAAAGACCTTTAGCAATGGGGCTCTCAGGACGAACTTGGTAACGAAGGATTTTCGTCACGAAAGGTTTCGTGACGAATTTCTTGACCTTTCCTAACGAAAATTTTCGTTACTAAAGGTCTTTTTGTAGTGATGCTCCCCCTAAAGTTGTGGACATATAGATAAAACATCAAAACTTATATAATTTTTGCAGTAGAAGTTCAATTTTTGATGAAATGTGACTGTTCCGGTCGACCGGATGAAAGCCTCTGGTCGACCGCAAAGATTCGGTCAACCTGAGCCCCATTGTCCGGTCAACCGGACTTATGGCAGAAAGTAGAAAAATATGAACATCAGATTAAACCAAAATTCAAGCGGCCATAGGCACAAATTAATACATCTACAATGCCACAAACACACTTATACATCATTCTTAAGTTTCTAGACGATCAACCATATAAAACACATGCTTAAGATATGAAGATAAACATCAAAACTTAAACAAATGCTATATAGATCAAGTTAAGCACAAAATATAGCATCTAAAACTCCCTTAAAGCATATAGCAATAAGAATTGAGGGGAGGTGGTTAAAAATGAGCTTTCATCACAAATGATTAATCATTAAGCTCTTTCTAATACAACATGCTCAAAAGATCAAAACAATAAGAGCAAAAGCATGATATACATCAAGGTGTCCCTTACAAAAGTAATTTATACAAGATATGAAAGTATAGACACCACAATTGCTAATCTAAGGGTACATAGGGGATAACAAGGGGAGAATACATGAAATATGATAACAATGATTTAATAAAGAGATTGAGTTTTAAAAAAAAAAAATCTCATAGATTTTTGTGAAGTTTGCTTCTTACACTTGGAGTTCCTCAATGAGATTCTTGGATCTTCAATCATCTTGATCATTATCTTCATCATTTGGTAAGGCTTCGTTCTTGTCTTCACCCAAAATTTCTTCTTCCTTTCCTTTTTCTTCATTATCATCTTCAATATTCATAACATCTTCCCCTTGCTCATTTTCCACCTCATCAACATCACCAATTGAAATCTCATTAATTTCTTCTCTTTCTTTCGGTACATTTGGCCTTTGAGCTCTCCTTGAAGCAATGAGCTTCCTTAAGGTCTCACTCACCTTAGGACTCTTGCTAAGTGTAATTGTCGCCGTTGTAAGCTCATCATCGGTGCACCTAGTGTGGAATTTTCATTTTTCTCCAACTAGAATCATATGCATTAGGTGGGATAGGCCTTGATTGTAGATATTGTGCCTTTCACTTCTTTGTGTGGGATTTGTGAGCTTAAATTTATATTTCTTGAAAAGCAAAGTCCACAAACTCCCATAAGGAAGGAACTTCTTGGTTTCATGAACACCATCCATAAAGTATTTTAAAGTCAAGTACCCAAAATTGGATTTCTTCTTCTCAACCGAACATTGCATAACGGTCTTTTGCAAATAAGAAATTGAGCTATTGTGACCGCCTACGGGGATAACCACATTTGACACTATGTGGTGGAGAATTCATCTGTATTCGTCAAGTTTGTTGGTCTCTCTCTCTCTTTAAACTAATCAAAGGCCCCTTTAATGTTGAAAAATGTCTTAAATTTTCTAATGTCAAGGTCATCTTCTCTCGTCACTTTCCCGGAATTGTCGAAGTATCTAATAGCATATTCTTCAAGTTCGATTCCTAGGATATTACACAACATGCCCTCGAAGAAGCTAAATTCTAGACTACCAACTATAGATTTCCACCAATGGTGCCCATCATCCCTCTTTCCTTCCTCTCGAAGGTTTGCACCGAACTCATAAATTATAAGGGGATAAATTTCATAATTAAGAAAGAGAATATTTATCCACCCCATTTCCACAAAATAACAAGTTATTTCTTCTAACCCCAAATCATCATCTACAATATAACCCGAAATAATTCTCCTCTTATCCCTCACTAGATTATCATAGATTTCCTTGGCTGCATTAGAGTAGAATCAATGGGCTACCTTTTTTGTTGTATTAGATGAAGACTCTCCTTGAAATCTTGGAGAAAGATGAGGAATTGGGTGATCTTCGTCGGAATACGTTTCTTCATTTCTTGGATTCGTCGCTTTGTTCTTCCCTTTGCCCTTCATATTCTTTTGAACAATTTGTTTGAGATGCTTTTAGGAGGGTTCTTGAATGGATATACCATTTTCTAAAGGTCTTTTGATTGTAGGTTTCTTCTTGGGAGGATTTTCTTTGGGTTTGTTTGTGGAAGGATTTTGATTCAGATTGGGGTTTGGATTTTGATTCATGATTGTATGAATTGAAGGATTGTAGAAGGAATTGATATAAGAGAAAGGTTTGGATTTGAATTTGATGAATGATATGGGAGGGTTTTGATATTTTGAGAGATGGAATTGGGAATTTGAAAATTTGTAACTGTTTAACCCCTTTAGAGTCTGCAAATTGCGAAATCTCGGTCGACCAGAGGTTCTATCCGGTCGCCCGACCATTGTCTAAGATAAATTGAATTTATTTCTGTCTTAATTTCGATCGACCGGGGAAAGGGTTTGGTCGACCGGGATACCCTGCTTCTAATTAAACCTTTAACTTCGGTCGACCAGTGCCTTGTGCGGTCGACCGAAAATCCATGTTTCCTGCAATAACATTTACTTTTGTTAACCATTTTCTTTTGGGTCCTTGGGGGTTAGTTCTTGGGCTCTTTTCAACCCATAATGACTTTGCACCTCTTTCAATCTTTTTCCTAATGATGCAATATGTAGCACGATGACCAAATATTCCACAATATGAGCAATGATCATTGAGTTTAGAGGAATATGAGGTTCTAGCATCATAAGAGGTAGAATGTCCAGGCTTGTGCTTATGTTTGTGCTCTAAACAAGTGTTAACATGTGAAGCATATGGAGCATCAAGAATATTACCAAGGATGTCTGTAGCACATGTACACTTATCAACATATGCATTTAGAATATCAAATTTGTGCTTCAAGATATCATGCTCCACAAGTTTAGATCCAACATAATGTGCCTTGTCAAGCAATTTATGGTTTTCAAGAGATAAGCATCAAGCGATAAAAGCGCATTCTCTTGTTCATTTTTTTTAGCTTAGTGTAAGAGGCAAGAAGTTCATTGTATTTTACTTGCAATTTTGATCTTTCATTTAATGAGCAAGCAAGTTTTTCACAAGAAAATTTATTCTACTTTTCCATCTTTTTCAACTCAACATATAAGTCATGTAAATGAACATAATGAACATAATGATCATCATCAACATCATGATCACTATTTAGAGTTGAATTTGAGCATATTTACCTCATTACTCTAGGATTTTGGACTTTGGATTGCAAGTTGATCTTCTTCATCAATAAGTCCAATGAGGCACCTTGAGTAGTCTTTTGTAGAGTCATCTTGGATGGATGAATTTGAGTTTCTTGATTAACTCTCTACATCCTTATTGTCCTTGGCACATGACTCTTTGCTTGGAGTCTTAGCTTGTTTATGTCATTCCTTGTGGTTCAACACTTCATTGTGAGGTTTGGATCTCTTGGAACCTACAAGTGAAGTTTGCTAATAGCTAGGTACCTTTTGTAAATGTCCTTCAATGTTAAGTCCATTTCTCAAGTGGCATATGTGTGTGCAATGGTCAAACATATCAAAATTAGAACAACTAGAATGACTCTTATGAGTGTTATGCAAATAAGAACAAGATTCATCCAAGTTTGTGATGTTACATCTTTTATATAACTTATCAAGATAAGCATATAGCATATGGAGTTCAAGCATTAAGTTATTTATATGTATAAGATCATCAAAGGGAATTGATGCAACATCAACAAGAGCACAAGTATATGCATCAAACTTACTTCTCACACTATAGATAACATCAATTAGATTACCATGAGAAAGTGATGTTGATACCTTTCTTTTCTTACCAAGTGATGAAGATTGATGATTTCTATTGTAGCATTTTTCATCACTTGACTTGTTGCTCTTTGTTCTTTGGCATCTTGGTTCCTCAATGTGTATTTCCTTTGAGATTTGAGCTTTCCATGTGCCATGGAGTGTTTTTTATTACTTCCTTTGAGCACATCTCCGTTTAAAATTTTCATCCATCCTTGAATGATCGGGTCCAAAACCATTTCTCTTTAGATGTTCTTCATTAAAGCTTAGTGGCACTAAATTTCTCTTCTTTGTGCAAGTTGTGTGACCTTCATTATCTCCATCATAGTTTGTATCCATGCCATCTTGTGTCTTTACCATTTCTCCTCCAAGCTTCTCATCATGTGAAGGCTCAATTTGAATATTGTCATTTGAGATTTGATTTCTCCTTCACATGCTTGAGTCCCCAATTCTAGATTTTCCACCTTTGGCTCTTGCATTTCAACTTCTCCTTGATAGGATGCTTCAAGCATTTTCCACATAGAGTAGGCATCCTCACATTCTTGTACTTTGTTGATGGCTTCTTCATTAAGTGCACAAGAAAGTTTTTTCATGACTCACAAAGAATTAGTTCTCACAAGGAGATAATGGGTATCTAGTCTCTTTCAAAGGAGACTTTATAATTTAGCTCACTTATAATAATACATCACATGGATTGGATATACAAATGAAATCTCTAATCAATTTTAAGAATATAAGAGATAGGGATATCTTAAAGCTCAACTCAAAATGATATATTTTGAAATAGATGAATAATTAAAGCTCTTGAAAGTGTTTGCTTGTGTGTTTATGAAGTGTATAGCATGTGCCCTCTTATGGCTTGGTTAGTTCTGAAAATTCAGCATTATAAGCTTTATATAGGGCCAAAATACACAAGCAAAATTGGTCACAACGGCTATATGTTTTGCCTGGATTTGACTGTTTCGGTCGACCGGACTAGGAAGTAGGTTGACCGAGGTGCCTCCGAAGTAAATATTAAAGGCCTCTGTTCTCATCTCCATTAACCGAAGTAAGTGGTCTGGTAGAACAAAGTAAACCGCGGTCGATCGTCCTTAAGCAAGGTATTCTGAAATGATATAGCCGTTGGAGCTTTGGAACATTAAAAATCTGACTAAAGACAAGAACAACCTTGGTCGACCAGACATACACGTCGGTCCACCAAACTTCTTTTGTCTTCCGAGACTATGCTTAGGTCGACCGGAATAAAGTCTTAAAGTAGCTTTTCCACTTATTCAAGTTCCCAAAGTTCTGAAACTCATGCCTAAGTGCTTTGAAAGGATATAAAACACATTTTTAAAGAACTTAGGCATTGACCAAGACTTATCTAAGTTTTCAAAAACCTTTTCAAAAATTGAAACAATGTAAAACATGAGGTTTTGAAAACATGCATGGTTGAGCTTTAAACATACTATATCTATTATTCTCAAAGGTAAGATTAGTTACAAGGATGTACATATAAGTATACGACTAATCTTTCTAAGATTTTCAAGTTTTCAAGTTGTATTTCTTCTTGGACTTCAACCCTTTGATCAACTTCTTCTTTGAGTGATGAAGTCCTATAGCAATGATGTTGTAGAATATTGGACTTTACACTTCTTCTTGTTAAGGAGCATACCACTTAATTCTTCTCTTGGATTGATTAGCTCTTAACTAGTTGATCTTCCTTCTTCTTGACTTTTCAAATACTTCTATGGCATGTGGATTGACTTCTATCTTGTGACATGGAGTCTTGCAAAGTGTAGCTTTCTCTTGTGTGTATAATGTTGACTTTGATGTACACAAGAAGCTAACTTACCATTTTCATCAATGTTGGTGTGAGTGTTAAAGATCATATCATTAAAAACATACACAAACATTAGAACAATCAATGATTTATTATCATCAAAACAAGATTGATCACATTAACCCTTGGGGCTTACAGACTATGCTTTGTTTTGGAGGGAACTATATTATTATGGTTATTTATTATTATGTTTTGCCTAAATATTGGTGCACCTTTTTTCCGAAACGCGTGCTCTTTTTTTGCGCCTTGCGCCTTTAATGATCCAAGCCTCTTTTGTGTCTTAGAGCGCCTTAACGTCTTGACAAATATAATTAAGTCCCCAATAATTGAGGTATAAGCGGTGGATAGATAAGAGACATACGTAACATTTAATAATAAATATATAATATATTTTTTTGCTGAATAAGAAATTTTCCATTAATCACAAAATAGCCGAAGCCATTACAATCAAAGGAAAATCTAAAAATACAAGAAAATAGAAGTTATACAATGATTTAGAAAACCATGATAACAGACAAAAAACCACACCCAAGAAAAATTGGATGGTTAGGAAATACTAATATAAAAACTAGCAAGCTAAACAAATATATAATCTTCTTCTTCGCAACATCTTCATCGCAATCCTTGAACCACAGAGACAGGAGAATATCAGTTTCAATATCTTCCGTAGGAATCGACAATTTATAGGACCATGGGTGTATCAACCGTCCTACAAATTGCCTCGGGAAGATTTAGAAAGTTGATAAAAGGCCCAGATCAAGTTCGGGTTGAACAAATCCTCCTAGAAACATAGAAAAAAAGTGTAGATCTGTGAAGATCTGAGACAGGTCTAACCTCTTCCTCTTGAATCTTGAAGAAAAATACTTTGAAAATGTTTCATATGATTCGTGGTACAAAATAGATATTTAAAAACTGAACAAAAGGATCAAGATTTGACCATTGGCCGGAGCCAATGGCCAAATCTGACCAGAGATAGAGGGAAAAAAAAAAGAAGCAGCAGGAATGCAGAGGAAAAGGAGAGAAAAGAGGAAAAAAATTAAATGTATAATATGATTGTCCACGTAATACCATTAAAATAAATAGATTGTAGATTCATTGTCATTTGAGGACCCGATCAGGCGATCAGGTAGATGAAACTCAACAATCTCAAAAATTAACAAGAGGGACACGTGACATACATACACCACGACTAGATAGACAATAGTTATGTAAAAGCACTTGGTTCGCTTTTTGAATAGGGAAGATTTATCACTTTTAATAAATAGATTTATCACTTTTAACCCTCCATTTTCTCTGTCTGCAAACCCACTTTATGTATAATCAATTAGCCGAATCTATTCTTCAATGGTCGAATTTTGGCCAATTAACTTTATTTATTACTTTTATTCAAGTATTATACCTCAATTTTGTACCTCAAATTATAAAAGATTTCTTTCAAAGTGTTTATCTTCAAAATTTAAAACAATGCGGTTAGATCTGTCTCAGATCTTCATAGATCTAGAATTTTTTATTTGTTCCTAGGAGAAATTATTCAACCCGAACTTGATTTGGACCCTTTATCAACTTTTTACATCTTCCCCAGAAAAATTGTAGGACAATTGATACGCCCATGATCCTATAATTTGTCGATCCCGACGAAAGATGTTGAAATAGATATTCTCTTACCTCTGTGGTTCAAGGATTGCGAGAAAGATGCTACGAAGAAAAAATATTACTTATTTGTTTATCTTACTATTTTTAATATTAGTATCTCTTATCCATCCAATTTTTCTTGGGTGTGGTTTTTATATTTTATTATGATTTTCTAAATCATTGTATAATTTTTATTTTCTTATATTTTCATTTTTTTTCTTTGATTGTAATGACCTCAGCTATTTTGCGAATAATGAAAAAAAAATTATTTAGCAATAGGGAAGATAAAAGAATAAAAGAGAACAATAAAGTTAGTACAATGGCAGTACATATTGTAGCGTTCTAAAAAAGAATACATAATGTAACAATATTAATAGAGAATATATATAATACATGTCCATCATGTAAGTAGTCTAACTGATCTCTACAAATTCCCAGACATTAGAGAGCACATTTATGAAGCTAAAATTGTCATCCCAACTGTACACGAAAATGAAATAAATAAAGGGACAAAAAATCTAGAAGAGACTTTAGCATAAACGGTAGGCGTGGTTAATAGGGAGTGTGAGGTTTTCGATTGGACAGGGTCGGATCCCAAATTTATATATATATATATATATATATATATATATATATATATATATATATGTGTGTGTGTGTGTGTGTGTGTGTGTGTGTGTGTGTGTGCGCACAACAATTAAGTATTAATTCGAAAAGATTGGGGTCGACTACATGAACCAAAGAAAAAATCACGTAAGCTCATCCACATTGATGCATTCTCTCCATTTCTTTCGATTCCAAACAAAACTCTCATTTAATTCTAGCAAATTCATATCCCCTTTTATCATTTACGTCCAAGTCTTCCTCAGTCTACCTCTACCTCTTACGCTCTCAATATTACATAATCCTTCAATTCTCCTAACTGGAGCATCACTTGGCCTTATTTTAATGTGCCCAAACCAACGCAAACGGCTCTCTCTCATCTTATCTTCAATAGGTGTTACACCTACCTTCTTTTGAATAGTCGCATTCCTCATTTTATCCATTCTCGTATGCCCACAAGTTTATCAAGAAGTCTTTGTTATGGCATTTATAAACAGTTGGAAGAGAATGTTATTCTGACCTTTATTACGTCGTTTTAAATTCTATCAAGAAGTTATTTTCCCGACATTTGTTAATATGCAAATAGCTATTTCTGCCACAAAAGTAATTACATGTGCTATTTCTGCTACAAATAAATTTTTGGTGCCGTTTCTGTCACAAAATAATTCGCGCACTATAAGTGACATAATGCGGTGCAGGGATGGTATTTTTCAACAATCTCTTCTCACATGATATCCACTGCATTCTAATTCAGGGTTATAATTGGCAACCCACCAAAGTCTGCCTCTTAAATGTTGGTAAAAGAAGATTTAACTTATCCTTATCCTTGTCCAATGGATGAACATTTTGGAGGGATGAATGGATGATTTGCCAATTTTATTCCTGAATTAGAATTATTTGGATGACATGTGAGAAGAGACTACCGGAAACAGGCATCTCTTCGCCGCATTATGACATTTATAGTACGCAAAAAATGGCAGAAAAGGCAACGAAAAACTATTTATAGGCATAAATGGCACACATAACTACTTTTATGATAGAAACAATGCTATTTGCTCTTTGTTAATAGCATTCCAACAATTGTAAAAAGTGGGAATACATAATATTCTATTCACCAAAAAAAAAGGGAATAAATAATATTCCAACATTAGTAAATATTACCCCCGTCCCAAATTATTTGCAACATTTCACCTTTTCCCCAAGATTAAGGAAATGATTGGAAAAAAATTAATATGAGAAAAAAATTTCAAAATACCCCTAAATTAATTACTGGAAAATTATTCTTAGTGGTTAGTTTGAGTAATAAATTAGGGGTAAGACTGGAAAAGTAAGAGTAAAGATGCATTGATTTTTTAAACGTGTCAAATAATTTGGGATGTCTCAAAAGGTGAAACGTTTCAAATCATTTGGGACGGAGGTAGTAGTAGGAATAAATCATTTTCCCAACATCTACATTGTAATCACAAATTATATCAAAACATGTGTATTTTAACAATTTTAATTATTCACATTAAATATAGTAGAAGAATCAAAGTGTAATAAAATATCAAATATTTATTGAATGTGGTAAAAAATAGCAATTTTTTTTATATATTTGATCAACAACTGAAATAAACATCCTAAAAGTGTAGATTGCTAACTTGCAAAACATCCGTTATTAAAACAAACAACTTCCTCTAATTGTACAATATCTAACTTTCAAAAAGGTAAAATAAAAGCTTCAATTTTTCTCATTTATCTATGAGCCGGCATGGTAGTGTCTCATATGGAAAAAGAAAATAAAAAATAAATATGTATTAAATTTTATATTAAAAAATTTCAAACTGTTATGAGTACTTACTTATATCACTAATATAAGTGTCATTCGATGCAGCGAAGCAAACAAGCGAACACCAAGACTAATAAAATCTGCAGCCTGCAAGCTTTTATTATTATTATTATTATTATTATTATTATTATTATTATTATTATTATCAAACGACGGAAGTAATTTCATTAGTATGCTTTAATAATTATTGCATAAAAATAAAGATAAACACATAATTATTAGCATACCTGCTGAGGATTTTCAAAATTATTAGAACTAACAAACTTAAGAAGAATATCATTCAATCCAGCAAGTTCTTGAGTCAATCCAGTTGATTTATCTTCAAGTTTCTTATTCTTTCCCTTCATTTGTTAATTTTTCCCTAAAGTATCCAGATTTAATTTTGAAAGCATACTTGGCGTTACTTCAAATTTCCTCCCACGAACACGCTGGTATTTCTCTGGATCAAACACTTGAAATAATGCATCTTCTTGTAAATGAGTAAAATCATCTAGTTGTTGAAGGGATTCGATAACTTCTCCTTGAAGTTCCATAATGCTTTAAATTTTTGTCTATATAGGATTAGAAAATATTAAAATATAAGATTATATTAATATTAATTAACCTAATATTAAAAATTAAATTAAGGAGCCATTAATAATAATACTAAAAATATTACAATAGCCTGGGTTGCCTAACTCGTAACTGGCGTCCCGTCCTTGTGCTTGTGCCAATAATCGAATCTACAAATCAATAATTGAATTACACTAAATTTAACTATAAATTTATTGGAAACACTATAGTAAGACAATTAGTGACGTAAGTACTTCCTCGGTCTCAAATTATCTAGCCAATTTGTAGAAAACGCGTATATTAAGGTTTTGAGGCATTAGATGATAAAATATAAACAAAAGATTATATTTCCCTTTATAAATTATCCGATGAACATTTAAGATTGTACCAATTCTCTCTCTCTCTCTCTCTCTCACCTTTTGAATTGTGACTTAAGAGCAAGATTTTGAAACCAGGCCTGGCCCGGTTGGATGGACCGCCAACCGGCATGCTTTGCGATCCATTTTGGCCCCAAAACCCGTAGGAATAAAAAAACATGCTTCCTTTGTTCAACCAAGTAAAACTCGGCGGTCGGACCGTCTAACCCGGAACGGGTTTAGTAGAACCGGTCGGGTCTAATATGTTGTAATTTGTTTTTAAAATAAAAAATAAAAAATTGGTTATTTTAGTTGAGATTGTTATTGTCTCGTTGGATTGCCTATGATTTCTGTTTATTATTTAATCTTGTTTGGAGACTTTATTGGTTATTTAGAGTTTTATTATAATGACCTATGAGTTGTGACTGAATTTATATAGCATTTTGTTAATTTTCAAGTTTATATTAAGCTGTTTATTTCATTTTAAATAATAAATTTCATTTATTTCACAAAATTCTCATATTATTTATTTATTTATAATATTTATGACATCACCGGATCGATTACGGTCCGCCCATCGATCTGACCAGTGATACGTAACCCAATAACTTTTCCGAGTCAATTTCTGGTTCGGGTTTCAAAACCTTGCTTGAGAGAAACAATTATCATGCAACCACCTATTAACTATTTATTGAAAAGTGAATGTTTTAATTAATTGCTAGTCTTGAATATGAAGTTTGACTAAAAGTAAAATTAGAAAAATTAATATAAAATCATACCTCAATTGCAAGGTAGACAGTTAATGTGAGTCAAATTAAAATGAAAATGTTAACATTAAAATGAAAAGTATATACCTTCATCTGCTGCTCTACGTTTTAACATCCTATATAATGTATTTTGGTAATATAAAAGTTAATAATTGAATGCTACAAAAATCTAAAACGAAGAATAATAATTAGTCTAAACAACTGTTCAATTTTCCTCTGCAAATGACAAATTAAAACAAATGACTCTCTATATCTATATAGAAAGCATTCCACAAGTCTTCGTAGAATTTCTCAAGCCCATATATGTACAATCATTAGAAATGAGACTTAGTAAAAAAAAGTCAACTTTGGACCTTCACATAGGTCGATCGAGGCACTAGGCTCGGATGACCTGATGAAGGTCGGTCGACCGAGGTTTGAAGTTTTACTTAGTCAAAATTGTAAGTTCTTGGACTACAATGACTAACTGGAACGGTCGACTAATGTGATAAGATGTAAGCTAAACAACTGAGATGTAAGCTATTTGTTTAGCTTACATCTCATCACATTTGCAAGAAAGATCGAAAAAAGTTTACAAAAAATTAATTCACCCCCTCTTAAGTTTTTCAGTAACCATTTTCGAAAAAAAAAAATTCCATCGTGAATGGGTTCAATTTACCTTCTTGAAACAAATCCTATAAACCCTACGAACCCCTAAAAAAACCTGCCTGCCACTTGAAATGTTTTTTTTTAATTTCAATACATGTGCAAAAAAATTAATTGTCTATCTTCAGACACAAAAAAGGAACAAACACGGAATCTAGAAAGACGAATTGGTTCAAAACCCGTCTTTGTGACATGGCAAATAAAAGGCCGCGTCGAATAAAGACGAATTTCGAAAATTCGGGAAAGACGAATTATGAGAATCTATTAATGCAAAAAAATAAAAAAATAAAAAAATAATGTCATATTATACGGCAACTCCCAAAAAACAATGTCATTGTGATAAAACACTCATACATTAATTACTAATATAGTACTCCATTAAATGCTCATAGCCAGTCCCCTAAAAAGTTATTGTATCGTCTTTTAATCTTTTACTCGTTTCAAAAAGATGATGACAGTTTTCATCTTTACTCTTTTCCAACCTCCCAAGTTCCAATTTCCAGTTTTCAGGAGCACCCCGGCTCCTATGCTGAACAGATTTTGTTCAGTATGTGCGGACCGCACTGTGAGCCGTTGAATCAAGCAATTTTAATCCAATGGTTGAATCAAAAGCAGGGGTGTTAAATGATATAATTGTTTGACTGTCTATTTAGGCGGGAAAATGAAATTTAAATCCCCTTTTTCTCTCTCTTTTCCTTTTAATTGGTTGAAGATAATTTCATATTCCTAAAATCTCTTCATTTTTCTCTCTTCCATTCTCTCACTGGTTCATCATCTTTCTTCATCCCTTTCATCTTTGTTAAAGAACATATCTATTCAATAGAAAATTATAAAGTAATGATGGAAAAATATGTAAATAGCGTGGAAAAGATTCAGAGATTTTCTCTTGTAAAGCGAAAATATCCAAGTAAATGGTTGTTTTTTGTGATGAATCAGAAAATTGTGAGTTTTTTATTTTGTTTTATAAATAACATTGTTATTTCTGTTGTTTCTCATGTTATTTATTCCTAATATTTGGATTTATCATGAAACAGAGTTGAAGGGATTCGAAGATAAGCACTTCCTACTTAGATGAAAAAAAAATTCATCTCAAACTTTGAGCATTAGATATCTTAAATATGTAGCTTGTTGGTGTTGAACACCTTAAGCATTAAACTAGTTATTTTTTTGGGTTTAATTTAGTTGTTCTATGATATTGAACACTTGTTTTTTTAGTGTGAACACCTATTTTTGGGGTGTTAACATCTGTTCTTTGAGTACGAACATCTGTTCTTTGAGTGTGAACACCTGTTTTTTAGTTTGTTTTATGAATGAAAGGGAAGGCTAAATTATGGACAAGTTTTGATAAGTACTTCATGTCAAATAATTGTTAATCTTTTACTTTTCTGGTGTTTTTTTCCTTTTGATGAACACATGTTCTCTTACCAAGAAGACATTTGTCTTACGAAGAACACATGTTCTGTTAACAAGAACATGTGTTTTTGTCTACTGAACACATGTTTTCTTACCAATAACACATGTTTTTGTCTACTGAACACACATTCTCTTACCAAGAACACATGTTTTTGGTGGGGAATTTTTTTAATCCTTTTGAGCATTTAATTTATTATAAATATATTCAGGAATTATAATCTTTTAGAGTGCATTACATATTGTCTTATTGTTATGTTTGAACTATATATTCCTTCTTCAGGGTTGTTCTGAGCTACTAGTCTGGGCTTGCTTTTTGTCCGATCTTGTTAATGTACTAAAAGAATTTTGAAATCGATGCATTTTTTTTGGGTTGGGGGGGGGGGGGGGGTGCTGGTATTGAATAATTCTTTTGGAGCAAATTGATTAATCCGTTTCGGCATGGTAGCTACGGATTGATGTTCTTGCCTATCTTGAGTCTATGATCTTGCCTGGGTTCACCTTAATCTATTCATCTGTTTTTTTTCTTTTTTTCTTTTTTTGAGTGGCCGAAGGGGAAGAGCGGAGAGTACCCTAGATAGGGAAGATTAAAGCATGCCCCATGCCTGGGGAGGGAAGATAAACCTCATAAGGAGGAGAATTATTTGCCCCATTATGGGGAGAATTATTGAATGCGCTCTATAGATATATAAGTATTCTCATACATGTATGGACAAGTATGTGACCATTAATTTATCTGATTCTCAGCTACCTTTATTGTTTTCTGTTCTTTTGTCTTAGTGGGCTTATTTTTCTTTTCTTCATGTTTTTCTTGGTAGGAATCTGGGAAATGTCTTGGTTTGTTGAAACATACTTTTGGATTTGGAGATGAAGAGAGGAGAGCGATCCCTAGAAACCAGATGAATAGAGAAATTTACGGTGCTCATTTAGTTAGTCAGGCTAGCTTTGGCAGTTCGGACAGAAAAATTGACAATTATTCAGTTCCATTTGGTGATGTTATTAGGACAAAGAACAGTGCTGCAGATTTCGCCAATAGTAAAAAGAATTCTGCTGTTGCATCCAAATCTGCTTTGCCAACTTCACAAAAACCAGTATCTGTTGTTAAAAGTGTCGAGTTCACAATCATCATCTGCTGATGTTCTTTGGCGAAACACAGTGAATGAAATAACTGAGAAGTCAGTCTCGTCCTCGGAGAAAGACCCATTGTCACAAGGAAACCGAGTAATCTATCAAGTAATCGCCAAGCCAACTCTGTCTTCAGTTTCAGACAAGTCCAAGCCAACAGCTTCACAAAATTCAAGTCAATTTTTGAAAACAAAGGATTCACCCTTATAGACTGCATCTGATACTGAAAAGCGATTCTCAATGCTAAAAAAGGATCCACCACCTTCCGCTTTGACTCAATCTCCCATATCTACTACGCCAACTTTGTCTCCTTTGGTGTCTAGTTCCACAAGTCAACAGAAAAAGACTAATTATTTTTGGGTAGAGAAGTTTGGATCAACCATGTATGTGTTTCCTGAGGATATTAAGAGTTTGATTAAAAAAGGCATTGTTCCTGGAGTTACTTACAAGGATTACTTTCATGCTCTGCTATATGCCGAGGACCGTCACCTAGAGGTTATGATATAAATTTTACCATATATTATATAGTCATTTCGACAAGGCAATTTGGTAAAATCAGTCCTTTAACATTTTACTTTTGGTGAGTTACGTCCCTAATAATTGTTTTTTTTTTTAATTTTTAGGTAACAGAACAATTTGCGGATGGGTGAGTTACGTCCTTATGTTAAAAAAAGTGTTAGTCAACAGTTAATCAACTTTTTTAAAAACATCTCATTGGAAATAACATGGCTATTTTTGTCATTTCCTATTATAGCCCACCCAAACCCACCAAACGTAAAATTTTAAATGAGTGATTTCACAAATTTTCATTTCGACAATGCAAAAACTTTTAGATAGTTTTTTGTTTTTTGTTGTTCTACCCGTTTGGGGTATCCGGTATCTACCGACAACGTGGTGATTACATCTGAACTCGGCTTCACGGTTGGCCTGCAGCGTTATCGCTCAACGGGGGAGAGCTGTGAAACCCGTAACTTTTGCTTATGTGTTATTTTACATTTAATTTATTTTTGTGTGATTTATTGCTTAGGCGTAATTTATTTTACGCGATCATGTGTTTATGTGTCTATTTATTTTTATAACATGTCACGTGTTACTTTTTGGGTACGTTTGTGAGGGGCGTTTCGTACACGTATCGTAATTAAGGGACCTATTTGTAATTCATTTAGAGGAGTAGTTAATTGGAATTGAAATTAATATATATAAAAAAAAAAAAAAAAAAAGCGATCGTGGGGTGAGTGAAGGGATTCATGGGCGGAAACTCGTTCCAAACACACATGAGTCCTCCCCTGAAGGATCCGCTCATACGTAAACGAATCAAAAAAAAAAACCGAGAAAAAGACTTACAATTGTTGGCTCAAGAATCCGATTCTTGAATGGAAGATCCTGTCTTTAAGGCTCGGATGCAATGATCACGAATTATTAGCCACTTTGATCATCAACGTTTTTTCGCCTAGCCACTTTGGTCAAAATTCAAGTTTTTTTAACTTATTTCATCATTAAATATTTTTCGGCCTGCCATTTTGGTCATAAATGATTTTTTTTAACTTTTTTCATCACTAAAGTTTTTTCTATCTGCCATTTCGATCAATAAAGTTTTTTCATTCTGCCATTTTGCTCACTAAAGTATTTTCATTCTGCCATTTAGGTCACTAAAAATTTTGACCAAAATGGCAGACCGAAAAAACTTTAGTGACCAAAATGGAAGAATGAAAAACTTTAGTGATGAAAAAAGTTAAAAAAATTATTTTTGACAAAAATGGCAGGCCGAAAAATGTTTAATGATGAAATAAGTTAAAAAACTTGAATTTTGACCAAAGTGGCTAGACGAAAAAACGTTGATGATCAAAGTGGCTAATTATTCCAATGATCACCTTGAGTCCTCCCTTGCGGAATTACTCCCTACTGGTATCCACGCGACGAAACGAGCAGCGAGTGCTAGCTCTGAGTTTTTCTGAGTTTCGGGAATTAGGGAGAAAGGGAGGCAGTACAAGAAATCTGATTTCTTGTGGGTTTTGGTATTTCGGCTGAAAATTGTCTCTTCCTAGGATTTCGGCCAAGAGAGGTTTTTATAAGGAGTGAGAGGTTGTTTCCAGAACAACTCCCACGTTCGCTCCACCTCTTCTGGCAATGGGAGTATTTAACTCCCACGTCCCTTAGACTTCTGCTGGTAGTGGGAGTCCTTATCGGATAATAACTCCCACGTAATCCCAGCTATACCGAAAATGCCCCTTATCTCTAATTCGAATAATAACGCTTTATTATTCTCAGAAAAATGAATGTCAGATACAATGAACCTAGACACATTCTAGATTCATTGAATCTGGACATGAAGCTCGTTAGCTCGTCTATGTGTGTGACCCTGTAGGTTCATATCACAATGGCAATGAATACTACCCAAAGTGAATGAATATACAACGGAACCTAATATCAATCCACTATTTAATCCCTTTGTCTCGCGATATCCTAATAAAGCATAAGGCATGGTAGTCGTCACCCTTATTAAGCTTAATTGTATTATGCTCGATCTCTAGGTAGACTGTTCCAACAAACAATATTTAATAACTACTTTATTAAATACATTTAAGTACGGCCATGCATTTAAACAGTCTTTCCCTATCGAGGGGCCCATGGATATCTCTCTCTAATAAGAGAGGGACAAATTCCTTACAATGCCTTTCACATTAAAGCCATGATAGGACACTACATCCGATCATCAGTCGTATTGATTACTCGATTAAAAGCAATGTACGAGCGAGTCAAAACGTGGCTCCATTCATGCAAGAATCAAATGGAGACATAAGGTCTAAGGATTCTAAAATAGTACTGAGGAAGTAATATTTATGACTAAGGACCATGAAGTGTTACTTCTCTAACGGATCACGTCCGATACGATATATCTCAATACATTGCATCTATAATATGATTTGTACTCATTACACATGATTAATAAAAACATAATCATCAATCAAACATCATACTAGTTTTATTTCATTGTAAAATAGATTACATAAAACTAGGGACAACTAGAATAGTAATTACATAAGCAAATGAGTTTTACTACCAAATCACGCATTTGATGTTCATAAGCAAAATTAACTATTCATATGAAATGCTCAAATAGATATAAAACGTACAACATATGCTAATGGTCCTAGGGCACTACTAACTGTAAGGAATAGAAATTGTGGTCATGTGCGTGTGCAGAAAGAAAATTTAGAAAAGAAAATAATAATAACAATAATAATAAATAGGCATCGTGGGCAGGGAGTTCATGGGGTCATGGGGGTCATATGATCGGGGATTGAGGGGCATTGGTAAACGTGCGCAATCAAGAAATTATATAAAGTGAGCTGCTCTCACAGTAGCAGGAAAGCAGAGGAAACAGAGAAAAAATAAGATATTTTGAGAATTCAACATTCTGTCTAGAACTTTGAGAGATCACTGAGGGAGCGTTTACCTGTTCGTTTTCATCCTATTATATACCGAATCGAAGATAATTTTATAAGCTTCGAGTGAGCGCAGACGGAACGTCATTCCGAGTCCCGAGCAGAGAATTATAGCTCCGCGAGTAGGACTGGGCAGTGTTGTCTCGGTTTTTCTATTATCAATTGTCTTCGTAAGAGGTAGGGACCTCCCCTACGTCATTTAATTATCGCATATATTACTGCACAGTAAAAGCGAATAAACTGTTGAGGTTATGAAATAATTGCACGAATTATGTTTATTGCTTTCGTTATTATATAAACTGTTTTGGGTATGATTTAAATTCATTATAATCTGATTCGTAAGTCGATTATTGCGCTCTTATTATTGCCTTAGGTAAATTGTCATAATTAATTGATAATTGTGAATTATGAATTTTGGATTAATTGGGTTTATATTGAACTTGCATAAATGTTCCCGCTTTGGTCGTCATATTTTGGAGTCATTGATTTTAGTCATATGTGGTTTGGTCGACCGAGTCGTCGCCCCTACTGAGCTCTTGTCTAGGAACGACTAATTAGCAGGATTCGTTCGCTAATGCATTCTGATACTGATTATGTGACCCGAGAGGTCTTATGATATACGCGTCTCTGAACCCTCACCCGATGAGGTTATCATTGGGACGGTAATGGCTTTGTTGAGTCCACTGTGGTGGGTGATGACACAATAAAAGAATGGATCCTTAAACCCTGGGCCCGTCGTTTGGGGGACCGTACCAAACCCGCGCCTGCATTTTCTGAGTCGTCCTAGCTCGGATAATAGCTAGGGCCATTACCGTTATTGTTGATTGGGAGTGAATAGATGAGTCAGCTCATGTGGCGGGATTGTGTGTCATAGCGGTAGTGATGTTCTTAGTGTTTAAACGGTGTCGTAATCGAGTGTAGTGTATGAGCAATGCGTGGTGCTTGTTGTGCACTCGGTTATGTAAGCGTTTAGATGCGACGAATATAGCTACTTAGCTTGTTTGTTGTTTCATACTTTGATACGGGATCATATATGAAGCTTAAAGAGGTCATTTGGATAAATGACCTCATCAACATTCCAAATACGAGCTTCCAAGTAAAGCCTTTGTTCCAAGTGTTGAAAGTATATATTATAAAGGTTCAAGAGTTAAAGAAGCCTTCAAATAAAGCTAGACACAAGGATCAAAGCCATCTAATAGCATTTGAAGGAAAGATACATAATTGGAAGGAAAACGGTTGAAAGGGTATTTTAGTCATTTGATAATTAAAGTCTATTCTAGACTTTAATTATATTTCAGATTTATTATATTGTTTAATTAGCCATGTTGCCGAAATAAGCTAGCTAAATAATAGGACATGTTGTCCTTGATGTTAGGTAGTGTTTTTAGTTATCTAGGAGTTGTAGAGTCCTAATCCTTAAAGGACTCTTATTTGTGGGTTATTTTTGAACGAAATTCCACTCTATTTAAGAGGGATTTCAGCCATGTTATTACTTAGACGATATATTGATATTTTGATTTAAGGTTATTCCTTAGTTACTTTGTATTTTGATAGAGATAAACCTTTTGCTCTGATACCACTTGATGCGGAACCGTTGTACGAATACGAAGGTTCGGCTTGAATGCCCGATCTTTCTCTATCTCGAACAGTTTATGGGGGAATATAAACAACCTTTCTCCCGCAAGGTTGAATATCAATGGGGGCTGAAACACCACAATAAGTATAAACCAAACTTATTGATACAGTAACTCAAACATGAATGAATTCTACCCAGAGAATCAAACACAAAGTAACTAAGGAATAACCTTAAATCAAAATATCAATATATCAAGTCTAAGTAATAACATGGCTGAAATCCCACTAAAATAGAGTGGAATTTCGTCCAAAAATAACCCACAAATAAGAGTCCTTTAAGGATTAGGACTCTACAACTCCTAGATAACTAAAAACACTACCTAACATCAAGGACAACATATCCTATTATTTAGCTAGCTTATTTCGGCCAACATGGCTAATTAAACAATATAATAAATCTGAAATATAATTAAAGTCTAGAATAGACTTTAATTATCAAATGACTAAAATACCCTTTCAACCGTTTTCCTTCCAATTATGTATCTTTCCTTCAAATGCTATTAGATGGCTTTGATCCTTGTGTCTAGCTTTATTTGAAGGCTTCTTTAACTCTTGAACCTTTATAATATATATTTTCAACACTTGGAACAAAGGCTTTACTTGGAAGCTCGTATTTGGAATGTTGATGAGGTCATTTATCCAAATGACCTCTTTAAGCTTCATATATGATCCCGTATCATACTTGTTCGTTCTTTTTATGGGTCTCTACTGAGCACCGTAGCTCAGTCCATCCACTTTTACTGTGCAGTTGATTTAGTTGACAAGCAACACTATGAAGATGATGGCATCTGGGATGGGGATTATGAAGAGTGATTCATAACCGGTTTCAATTTAAGAATTTAGTTTATTTCATTATTAGTTTCGTTAAACAATTTCATTTGTAATAATTAGTTTCCGCTATTGAACTCTTATTTCATATTATTTCATAATTGAATTTCTTTTTAGTAACTCTGTTTGTTGGCTTTGGTGTTTTATTAACCAATGAGACACTTCCATGTCATCGACCCTGGTTACGGGGTGTGACAAGAGCCTATCCCATACTACTCTTAAACTTTTAGATAGTTTTTATTGCAAAAAGGGAACAATCCAATGCCACCCTAATTCAACATGTTGTGCTACTTCACATTTTTCTCTTTTAGGTTTAGATCACATTTTCTTGGAGGTGGGATGAAAAGTAGGAAAAATACATGGTAATTTTAAAGAAAATCTTAGGAATAATTTCTTCGCTTTTGTTTTTGTGAAAATAGAAAATTATCTGCTAGACTTAGGCCCGCGGCTACATTGATGATGCAGGAGGTTTTTCAGCACGCTGGCTCTCCCCTTGGATCGTCTCCTTCTTCATCATGTGATCTGTGATTTTTCTGATGTCCAAGTTCAGCTTCACAACTGGTTTTTTTTAATCCTCTGCTCTTGCACTCATTTTCCGCAACTGTCAGTTGAGATCGCGATTTGTGCGCGATCTCATCATTATTTCTTCATGCGTTATTGCCTATAATCACGGGTGATGAGATTAATTTGGGGAACTCTTTGTTTTATCATTACAATCATGATAATTGTATGTTAATATAGCGGAAAAAACCTAGTTCACCTTCGTCATCGTTATCTTTCTTTGTTTTTTTTTTCATCTCTGAACCTTCAATGTAATTTCATTCGGAACATAATATTGAGTTTTGTGTTGTTTCGTTCAATGGGATTACTTCTGGGAATTGTTTAATAACAATAAGTTTATGTTTTTTATTTTTATTTATTTGTCGTGATAAATCACAGTGATGTTTATTAAAATCCAAGATTTAATGTTTATATTATTATTATCGCTATATAATAATTATTTTTATTGGAATTATATTTTTCACTGTCCTTGTAAATTATGTTAGAACATAGTGATGGAGAACATTGCATATAGTTTTTTTTTTGTTGAACTGTATATTTTTGTTTATTATTGATATATGTTAGTTCGAAAGTGCTATTATGTATGTGTATAATAGCTATTATGTACTTATATAATAGCTATGTATAAGTTTTTTATTAGATTATATATGATTTTTCATGTATTGAACAGATTTTGAAGTGTTCTGTGTTGAGAGGGACGGATACGGATTGGGGGCCTGAACTGCTTGTGGTTTTGTCCGTTAGTAGATTAACTACTGTTTTAAGAGTTATTTAAACGTTAATGGTGAAAATGTATTTTTAATTTGTAATAGCTATTAGATTGATGATTTATAGCTATTATATAAATAATATTTTTTTAGGATTGTTGTAAATGACAATTTTTTTTACAATTGTAATATCTATCATTGTGGTAACTTATAACTATTAATAATGTCATACTTTAAACATTAAAAAAACCAGAAAATAATTAAAAAGCATTACATTTAAATTTTTCTATTTTTCATCAGTTCTTTTGCTTGTGACTTGTTCTATTATAGAATTGTGTTTTCTGGTTGATTCATCAGCTGAGATGCAATGATTTTCCTCTTTCCTGCATCATACTCGGCAGTCGGCCATATCATGAAACAATTGGATGAAAGGCTCCCTTCCCAATGTTCCATCATGCTCAGTAAGAAGACACAACAACTGTTAGGACTGCTGCTATGTTGTTCTGGTACTGTTCCCCACTCAAAATTTGAGAGGAACGTAAGTATCTTTTCATTTGGTAAAGCATCTCTCATCCACGGGTCAAGAAATTGAAAAACAGATTCAGCAATTGGTTTATAATTGGTATCGTTAACATGACTTTCGACATTCAGGCTGCTGAGATACCAACGTTTTCCTGTTTTTATGTCGATTGTGATCAACCAGTAGTGATCATTGCTACACACTGGGATGTAAAACTGTATATTTCACATATTTAACGGATGTTAGTGAATAATTTTAAAATAGGTATTTAGTGTTTGTAATAGACATGTCATTTTTAATTAATAAATATATGTATTATGCGGAATAGTTGAAATAATAGTTTAATATCATAATGGTAAAGGAAACTTACGATTTCAACTTCATGCGGTATCAATCGCTCTCCAACTTTATTCTTAGGCAAGTAAGGTAGTGTTTTGAAAAATGTATCATCAATGAATTGAATTATATTCCCACTATCCCATTTTGCACTAGCTACAACACTTGATAGCATTGTTGTGAAGAAGAAGCGTCTAAACGTCGTCCCTTTTTTTCGGTTCAACATGTGTGCATAAGCATCGATGATTGTGCTCACCATTCTTTGTAACCTTCAGCGATTTCATGTCTCTCCTGTATAGGGTGAGGAACCCATCCCTTAGGAATGCCACTTTCCCAGGTCCTTCACCCCAAGAGAACTCAACCAACACACTTTCAACATTGATTTCTTTACTTCTTCGCTTTTTCTTTCCTTTCCCCTTTGGGGTTATTTACCTTTTTTGTTTTTTCAGGTTCTTTAAATGAAGGATCAATTTAATATAATACAAAACAAATTTGTTTTTACAAACCAAAACAGTTTTTCCAAATAATGATTTTATAAATCAATAATAGTTATTAGACTCATATAATACAACTATTATGAACACAATAAATAGCTATGTTGCATATACCTCAGTTTCTTCATCATCATTTGCCGGGTTGTTTCGATTTTCATATTTTCTTGGCACCAATCTCCTTTTTCTTGAATATGTTATTGGTTTTGGTTCAACCAATGATGTTTCTGGTGGTGGCCCTGTTTCTTCTTGATTTGGGGTGTCCACTATTGTTAAAAAATAAATGTTTCTGGTGGTGGCTTTATTTCTTCTTGACTTTGGGTGTCCACCATTAGTTCAACAAAAGATGTTTCTGATGGTGGTTCTATTTCTTCTTCGGCCTTCTTTGAAATGATCTGTCCTTTTATACGCTCCAACATCATTTCATATTTCTTTTCAAGGTTATATAAATCTTCCAGTGTACTGCTACCTGTAGAAGATCTTTTCCTCTTTTTTTTTCTGAACGGGTTCACTTCTGTCTTCTTCATCTTCCTCCTCCATGCCTTCATATATCCATTCCTCCACATTTGTGAATCCAATTTCCCTAATATTGTGCATTTTAATTGGGACATTTTGATTATCCCAGTATTTTGATGTTTCTGTGAGTTTTTATGTGTGTTGTCCGGTCATGTAGTCAAGACAATGAATCTGTTTTAAGGTGTTGCAAAACAATATAAAACTGGTCAACATTCTAAAACAATATAAAAGTATAATATTTACACATAGATATTTTGTACATCACACATAGCTATTAAACACAGAGGTTATAACCATTATATATAGAAGTTACAGGTACTTTTGGTAAAGTTGGAATCTTCTAATGTTGTAATTTTTAACATAACAGGTATATGTTCTGCAACTTAACCATTGTAGTTTTCATTTATTTTTGCCAATACTTGTAATGTTTATTATCTACATCTGTTATAGCTGTTATTTTCATATGTTACAATTATTTATCTAAAAAAAAAGTATGCATCACAGTTTCATTCATTGGACTGGTTCAAAAAGTAAATTATTTCCCTTACAGTTATTAACAATGTAACACATAGCTATGATTTGTAATTGGAATAACTGTAAACAGGTCATACCACCATGAAATGCATATTTCCAACAGTCTTGATGTCCGTCTGCTCTGAAGAAATTTTTACTTTATTTGTTAGCAGTTTGTCGTGTATCACTTTTGCAAAATACTCTGCCCAATTGTATTTTTTTTTGCATCTGTCAATGGCTCCAGCATCATTGCATACATCATGTTCATGCTTTTGGTAGTATCTGCCAACATTGATGTATACATTACAAACAATATGTATAGGACACACCACTTGTCATCAGCTTGTTCCAACATTCTTTTCATTACTTCTTCCTTCATGTAACATTTTTTGTTGATCTTCACATGATAGTTAGTTGTACAATATTCCTTAGCCCATGGTGCCTTTGGCAATAGTTTTTCATTGAATGTTTTCCTCTCGTTCTTCACACCATATACTCGCTCAATATCCGCTGTTATAATGTACAGCTTACGGCCACCAGAGAGTAGTAAACATTTTTCCCCATCGTCATAGTTTTCGGCAAAAAACCGGTACGCCTCCCCAAAAATTTTAGACAGTTTTATATGAGTGAATCCAAAAAAAAACCAGACACTTTAAGCTTGTCTAATTAGTTTTGTATGAAGTTTTGTTCCTCTGAATCTGACTGTTGATGTGTATAATATGTTTAAAACCATTTGATACTTGAATAACTTGTTTATTTTGGTCCATAATTATGTATCAAAAGAAGAATAACTATTACGATTTTTGTTAAAATTGTTGTAAGCTTTTCTAGGTTTTGAATTTTTTTACCCAAATTAGTTTTTACTGTATTTATACTATTCGAAATGGGTTTGATCGATTTATTGGGGTGAACGTGTTTGGAGGTTACCCGATTAATAGTTATTGATGAAGTTTATTTGTTGATTTTCATGGGAAGGTGGTTCATCGCCATTAATGGTGAAGGAAATCGTGGGTAGGAAGTCGAAGAAGTAGGCTGTCAATTTGATTGGTGTGAACGTGTGGGAGGTTACTGATTAATAGGTATTGATGAAGTTTAATGGTTGATTTTCGTACGAAAGGTGGTTAATCTCCATTAACGATGAAGATCATCGTGGGAGGAAGACGATGCAGGCCGTTTGGGTTTTCTGTGTTCGTTTGATTGAGTGCGTTTTTATTTTTGGCTGCAATACGCGCCTTTCTTGAGTGTTGGATCTGAAGCCATTTTAACCAAGGGACGGATGGGTGTTCTGTAGGGGTTCAGCACCTTAGCTGGGCCGCGGATTTAGGAGATTGTTCTACTTTTTATGGCAAAATGGCCAATTTGGTCCTTTTCGTATTTCAAGTTTGCGGATAAGGTACCTTTCATTTTTATTTTACTTTTAAGGTCCTGAATGAATTTACGTTCTGCCATTAAAGGACTTCCGTCCAGAAATCCATCTTCTCACCGACTGTCCAATCATTCGGTCAAAGAGGCCAACTTAACCGAGGGGTATTTTTGTCTTTCCATTTTTTTTGTATTCAATTGTAAAAATTAAAACCTTGTGCACCCTATTTCATTTTTTTTCCTTTATATTCTTCTTCCCCAACACCAACACCACCATTGCCCACCACTCTCACCCATTTCCGACCACCGTCATTCTTCTTCCCCAATACCAACACTGGTTTCGGAGAACTCCTAGGTCCTTCCATACTACTATAAAAAGAAAACAAATATTATAACCTTGCAATCTAATTTTGTAGAATTTAAAGTATGCAAAAACATGAAAGATAAATACAATATCCAAAAGAGATTTCAAAATTGATTCCATTTAGTTTCCAATGAAGCTCTTCAAATAAATGGGGAAGCTTTTAAGTTTCAATAATTTATTAATAGGCTAGATTAGTACGCCTTTCTCTCAAAATTAGCATCTTGGAAAAATTGCCAATTAATAATACCTAGTTGCATCAAGTTTCTCATCAGAATCCACAACAGTAGCTTCAAAGCCATTGATACCGCCTTTGTAACTAATAACGGGCTCATCTTCCATTGTGACTATGTAAACCTCAGCATAACTGTAATTAATTGAAAATACCAAAATTGTAATTGCAATAATAATACCAATAATCTCCATCTTTATTGGAAGTTGCTAACTTTGTATTACCTAATTAATTAGGAAGTCTCTAATTAGTAGTTGATTAATTAGAATGTTTAGATAATTGGTTTCTACCCAATGTATAATAATTACCTAAATAGCGTATTTGGTAGTTAGCTAATGAAGTGTAGGAACACATGTATAAATACCCATGTACTTGTTTTTTATTTTTTGTAAGTGAGAAATATATATTTTTTCCCTTCAATTCTTTTATGGTATCAAAGCGAGAACGATCATAAAAAAAACAACAAAACCAAAAAAAATACCATGAGCAAGGATCAGTCTACTACCTCAGGGCGAAACAAAATATATCGTTCCGATCAGCGATCCAAGCTCTCCGTACTACATCTCAACATCGGATAACCCTATCATTGCTATCACCCCAATCCTGTTTGATGGGAACAACTACGGGGATTGGGTTTCCGGGTTAGAGAATTCATTGCAAGCCAAGGGCAAGCTAGGTTTTGTCAATGGTCATTTGTTAGACCAACCGATCCTGTTATGGCAGGATATTGGGATCGCTGTAGTTCATACATCAAAGGATAGATTATGGCTTCCGTCGAAACAAGATTCCGAGGCATCCTGATACAAGCCAAGACCTCGAAGGACATGTTTGCGATTCTCAAAACAAGATACGCACAAGACAATGGACCTCGAATCTAC
Organism: Vinca minor; assembly: GCA_026122235.1. Lineage (NCBI taxonomy): Eukaryota > Viridiplantae > Streptophyta > Magnoliopsida > Gentianales > Apocynaceae > Vinca > Vinca minor. The sequence continues at coordinate 497,039 of JAOCZM010000235.1, forward strand.
CAGTTACGTCAGAAGATTCAATTGCTGCGTCAAGGTACTATGAGTGTAACAGAATACTACGGAAGGCTTGAGACTCTCTGGAATGAGTTGGAGCGGTATGTGCCTCTCCCTAGTTGTGGTTGCGAAGAGACCGTTACGGTGCTTACACCACAACGTCAGGATGAGCGTGACCATCAATTCCTCCTTGTACTCAATTCACGTTTTGGTATAATACGGAGTCAACAATTGAATACTGATCCATTGCCACCGGTAGACAAAGTGTTTAATGCAACGATTCTCAAGGAAAATCATTTTTTCTCTGTGTCAGAAACTAATGGATCAACCATAGAAGGTTCGGCTTTTAACACTTTTTTTTTTTAATTCTTAATTTAATCGTGTTATTTGTGAACATTGTGGAAAGGCCGAACACGTGAAAAAAGATTGTTGGAGCCTTCATGGAAGGCCAAATAGCGGATCCCGATGCAGAGGAGGCCGAAATAATAGAAATCGAGGGCGTGGTGGTCGAACTGGAGGATCATCCCATCAAGTTACCATGGAAAGCCCAAGCCCAAACTACATCCAGAAGAGTGAAGAAAGCCTAGGACAGCATAAGATTGCCGCACATTGCGAGAGATACTCAAAACTGTCCGCGCAATGCGCGGGATACCCAAGATCACTCACGCATCCTCTTCAGCCGCGCAATACGCGGGTAATTTAGATCTTGTTGCAAATTTTCCAGGTTCGGCTTACTCTGTTCATCCAAGTGCTTCGACATCTTTAGAAAAAGAGAAATTAAGGGAATTGGCTCTTGAACTGGCCGGAATACTTCAAGAAAATAAGACATTTGTTTTTCACAGCACTGGTAAAAATGTTGCATTTTATTCTTTACCTTGGATACTTGATAGCGGTGCCTCTCATCATATTACGTGTGAAAAAAATAAATTGAAAAACTTGCAAAATCTTATTATACCTATTAGCATGAGTCTACCAGATGGGAAGCGTATTTGGGCAAGGCAGTTTGGCACAGTGACTCTCAACTCTAAGATTCGGCTTGACAAAGTCTTATATATGCCTGAATTCTTGTGTAACTTGATCTCCATTCATCAATTAACACGGGAATTGCAATGTTGTGTCACTTACTTTGACAAATATTGTGTTGTGCAGGACCTAATACAGGAGACGCTGATTGGGGAAGGTGAGCTAAGTGGGGGCATGTACCGTCTCAAATGTGTTACTCACCAAAGCAAAATAATAGCGGCGGTCCGTTCAGAGGGAGATTGTCAATTGTGGTACCGAAGACTCGGACATCCTTCTTTTAGAACTTTACCTCAGATTCTTGTTTTATTAGAATCTGCCAACAATAAATCCATACCTTGTGATGTTTTCCATCGTGCGAAAGACTCTAGGTTACCTTTTCCTCTAAGTAATAATAAGGCGAAACGCCCTTTTGAACTTATACATTGTGATTTATGGGGTAAATACAAAACTCCTTCGTTAACTGGGGAACATTATTTTTTATGTTTGGTGGATGATTTTTCTAGGTCTGTTTGGGTTTATCTCCTTAAAGAAAAAAGCGAAACAAAAAAGGTCTTTATTAATTTTCACAACATGGTCGCCACTCAATTTCAAGGAGTCATCAAACGGGTTAGGATTGATAATGGGACAGAATTTTTAAACGTTAAAGATTTTTTCTCTCAAACCGGCATCCTTCACAAAACTTCATGTGTCTATACTCCTCAACAAAACTGGCAGGTAGAGAGAAAAAATAGGCACATTCTAAATGTCGCACGAGCCCTTAGATTTGAAGCACATTTACTTATTCATTTTTGGGGGGAGTACATTTTAACCGCAAGGTATCTTGTCAATCACACTCCTAGCAAAATCCTTAATAATAAAACTCCTTAAGAAATTCTCTTTGGAAGACCGCCATACTTTGACCACCTTAGAGTTTTTGGGTCGCTTTGCTATGCCCATAACACAAATCCTTCTAGAGATAAATTTACCGAGTGATCCACCAAATGTATTTTTGTCGGGTATCTTATGGGACAAAAGGGTTGGAAAGTCTACGAACTTGACTCTAGAAAATTATTTGTCTCTCGAGATGTTTATTTTTATGAGAACATTTATCCGTTTGCACCCTTGTCTAAAAAAATTTCACCAAACTGTAAAAAAGTCCCAGAAGAAATTCCCCTGGATGAATCTCATTCTGCTCAGCCAAGTCCTGATTGGACCAGCCCATCCATATGCGAGCTACATCCAGAAGCAAGCCCAGCCGGCCCAGCAATAGGCCCCAGCCAGCCTAGTCCACTCAAAAGTGGCCCAGACCTTGTTGAGCAACCCAACCAGTCTCGTCCATTACACTATGGCCCATCTTTTTTTGACAACTTCGGGCCCACCGGCCCAGACCACTCCGGGCCCACCCAGCCAGGCAGCCCTCCATCTGACCATGCAGCCCCTGCTGCCCACCCTAGCACCTCCACCAGCGGCCCACTTCCCTTTCAAGAGCCCAGTAACCCCTCCTAGCCGTCTATTGCTTCACCCAATCCAGAGGGAGCTTCTGCTTCCCCTTTAAGCCCTGTTCCTTTTTAGGAAATTCCGCTTCGACGGTCCACACGTGACACTCAACCATCTGTACGACTTTGTGATTATGTTTGCAACACCGTTGCTCCCTCGGCTCATCCTTCTCAATCATCTTCTTCAGGTATGGTCTATCCACTTCATAATTATTTATCTTATGAGAATTTTTCTACTTCCCATAATTGTTACTTGGCTTCTCTGTCCTGTTATACTGAGCCTCGCAGCTATGTAGAAGCAGCTCGTTCACCTATGTGGCGGGACTCTTTGGCAGTTGAAATACGCGCCCTTAAGAGTAACAACACTTGGGTCTATGCTCCCTTACCTCCTGGAAAGAAGCCTGTTTCCAATCGTTGGGGTTTATAAATTGAAGGTTCGAGCTGATGGTTCTCTAGAATGCCCTAAATATCGAGTGGTGGCTAAAGGTTACTCTCAGGTCGAGGGGGAGGATTTCACTGAGACTTTTGCACCAGTTGCCAAAATGACCACTGTTCGATGTCTTTTAGCTTTGACAGTTTCCAAAAATTGGAGCATCTTCTAATTAGATGTCAACAATGCTTTTCTTCATGGTGATCTTGCAGAGGATATTTATATGGAACCACCACTTGGATTTCCGCCACCTAGGCCAAATCTTTATTGCAAGCTCAAGAAGTCCATGTATGGTTTGAAACAAGCGGGAAGGAATTGGTTTGGTAAGCTCACCACAGAGCTTTCCAAATTTGGCTTTAGGCAGGCTGTGACAGAACCTACCTTATTCATCTATCGAAGTGGTAATATTTTCATTGTGATCCTAGTTTATGTTGATGACATCATTCTCATAAGAAACGACATCAAAACATGCCAAGAAGTAAAAGGGTACTTGGACTTTAAATTTACAATCAAAGATCTTGGAGTTCTCAAGTATTTCTTGGGCATAGAATTAGCACACTCGCCCAAAGGTTTGTTTCTGTGTCAAAGAATGTATGCAATTGATATTCTAACAAAATGTGGTTTATCTGGTTCACGACCATGTTCTACACCAATGGAGACACATCTCAAGTTGACAACCGAGGATGATAGTAGAAAGTTAATCAGAGATTCAGGAAAATATAGGCGATTAGTGGGGCGACTACTCTATCTCACCATAACGAGGTCCGACATCACTTATGCAGTTCATAATCTTAGTCAATTCATGCAAAATCCAAGGGAGAGGCATTTGGATGTTGCAATTCGAGTTGTACGTTATATAAAGGGCAATCCTGGAAGAGGATTTTTTCTACCTTGGAACAATCCCAATCCAGGACTAGTGGCTTATTGTGATTCTGATTGGGCTGTTTGTCCAACAACTAGGAGGTCTGTTACGGGGTACTTTATTCAATTAGGAAACGCTCATATTTCTTGGCGATCCAAGAAGCAACAAGTTGTCTCTCGATCTTCAGTTGAAGTTGAATACGAGCTATGGTCAATGCAACTAGTGAGCTAGTTTGGTTAAGAGAGTTATTCAAATCTATTGGAGTCACTTTAGGGCCCGCTAAATTGTATTGTGACAGTCAATCAGCGTTATACATCGCGGCCAATCCAGTCTTTCATGAAAGAACTAAGCATATTGAGATTGATTGTCATTTTGTTCGAAAATAGGTTCAAGACGGAACACTTGTTACTTGTCATGTGGGAACAGAGGAACAACTCGTCGATGTGCTAACCAAAGCTTTGAGTAAAGGGCAATTTAATTATCTGGTTAGCAAGTTGGGTGTTCTTGATACTCACACTCCAACTTGAGGGGGAGTATTGGAAGTTGCTAACTTTGTATTACTTAATTAATTAGGAAGTATCTAATTAGTAGTTGATTAATTAGGATGTTTACATAATTGGTTTCTACCCAATGTATAGTAATTTCCTAAATAGCGTATTTGGTAGTTAGCTAATGAAGTGTAGGAACACATGTATAAATACCCATGTACTTGTTTTTTATTTTTTGTAAGTGAGAAATATATATTTTTTCCCTTCAATTCTTTTAATCTTCCTCATCTCGTTGATCCTCTCCAAACACGAGTAGGAACTCAATTACTAATCTGCTGAAATCATTAATTAGAAAAATTATTGAAACATAAAAGCTGCAAAATCAATTAATTAAGCTTCCATAATTTGCCAAGCTGCAAAATCTCCATGTTGGTAGATGATGGTGGCGGCGGGAGAGGGGGAGGGGGAGGCGGTGTGGTGGATGATGGTGGTGGTGGGGTAGTGTTGAAGAAGAAGAAAAATGAAGAGGGTAATGGCCGGTTTTGAGTGGTTCAAGCTTCAAAGGAAGATGGTAATGGCCGGTTTGGTGGTTGGTGGTGGTGGTGGTTGTGGAGAAGGGTGGGGATGAAATGGGTTTAGAGATTTTTAGTTATTCTTAATTGAGTATTATAGTTATTTTTTTTTAACAATTGAGTACCCAAGTGCTGCCATAGTTTTAAAGGTAACTGGAAAGACAAAAATACCCCTCGGTTAAGTTGGCATCTTTGAGCGAATGATTGGACAGACGGTGAGAAGACTGATTTCTGGACGGAAGTCCTTTAATGGTAGAACGTAAATTCATTCAGGACCTTAAAAGTAAAATTAAAATGAAAGGTACCTTATCCGCAAACTCGAAATACGAAAATGACCAAATTGGCGATTTTGCCACTTTTTATGGGGGATTGCATTAGTATGGCATGGGTTTAGGAGAATGGTCATGACATGGCAGCCAAAACTTTGGGAGGAACATTTTTGTCGGGACTTCCGTCCTGGGTCAAAGACGGAAGTCCACTTCTGTCCTGGCTGACGTGGCACTCTCCCCGACGCGCCTTGCCACGTCAGACAGGGACTTCCGTCCTCAACCGGCCGGAACAAAAACCCTACAAACCCTAATTTGATCCGTGACCTGAGGACGGAATTGCCACTTCGGTCCTCAAATTACAGGCTTTTTGCAGTGTCTAGTATTTTCTCACTTTTGCTTTTTTTGACCATGCATTATTGAACGTAAATATCTGAACGGTTTTGGTATTTTCGTTCACATTTCTGACCGATTTTTAGATACTTGTCCAATTTCCAATTACATCTATAATAACCCCTCAACCTCTCCACAATCTACAACATTCTCAACTCTCAAACCTAAAATTTCCTTATCCTCTTCACAATTCCTCTTAAAATATCATCTTCTAAAATGGCAAACTTTCTTGAATTTATTCAAAAAGAAATGCGTAACAAATTCAGGGATGTTGATTTTACCAGAGAATGGCTTGCAGAATACGAGCAGGTATTAATAGAAATTTGTTATGATTTTATTACACTAGGTTACAATGGTGAAAAACATTGGTCCGATTGGTACAACGAAATTGTCTACGGAATGAACTCCGTCACCGGCGGACAATTCACAATAGAAATGATCGATGCAGGTGTAACAAAACTGCGCAGGCGGTTTTGGGATTTTGAAGCTCTTAATCGCAAACCATGGTTCAAGTACCACGGTAGGGCCAACAGTGTTGATTTGGATGGTGCTGAGGCCCAGTGGGAGGAATATGTTGCATTAAGTTGCATGTAATTACGGCACACTGTAATAATTCAATGTTTTCACAACTTACATGTTTGGTTTATATAACTCTGTATTAGGCTAATCCAAGGGCTAAGCGGTACAGAAGGAAAGGCGAATTTTTCTTTATCCTTCTCTGCCATATTTTTGGGTACGAAGGAAGAGGATTTGTGGACGAAGCCGGTCAGTGTTCAAGATCACCGGAAGAGATAACTTTGGAGGCTCCCCCCGACTACCCGATGTCGGATGCATCGTGCAGCAACACTTCTTCATGGAAAATGTCTGAACATAAATTTCGAAAGAATTAGGGTTTGAATAATCGGGACTTTTAATTTTTATATTTTCAATGTAATTTTATTTTTATGAATCGAATATAATTCTTAGTTTTATGATATTTAAAAGTTCTGAAATGAGTAATATTAAAAAAAAAAATGACAACACACTAAAAATAATAATAATAATGTGGACATCCAGGGGAAAAAATTTCTGCCCCTTGCCCCTTGAGGCAGAAATTTTTTCCCCTGCAGACATTTGTGGCCTGATTTTTTAGGGATAGAAAATCCTATCCATTCACTGCCAAAATCTCTATAAGATCCAACAACCTTCCCTCCATTATTCTTACCTCAAACAACATCCTCCAATCAATTTGTTCCAAGAAAACCCATCTTTCCTCAACTTCATATTTGGTGTAAAAAAAATGGTACTTGAATGTCCGATGAGATTGTATTTACATTTCGACCACAATGTAGTGTACGAAAATGGTGGTTATCCCCGTTTTGTAGAGCCAAGCGAAAGAAGTATGGAAGTTATACAAAAACTTTCATTCCGACAACTTTGCCATAGAATATGTCGGCGCAAAGGAGTCGATCTTTCTAGTGTCACTGTTCGGCTAATAATAATTCGTCCATTGCCGACGTACAACATGATGATGTACGATGTTGTACACCTTAACGACGAAGAAGATTTAGAGAATTTGTGGGGAATCCATACTGATTTCAAACTACAAGGGATTCATGTTGGTGCTCTGTTAGAACCTGTGCAGAGACATGTAGATAGCTTTGTAATCCCGACAATAGAATTTTTGCCACAGGCACAATTTGTTCCGGAACCATATTTTTCGGAGTCAAATCCCATACCAACTATGCCACCATCGTCTAGTTACGAACCCTGTACAAATAATAAGGTCATGGATTCCTTGGGTCCAATATCAAACATTGACGGTGTTCCGGAAACGGAAGACGACTTCGCAGACGATAGTGCTGGAGAACACGAGGACGATGGGGTCGAGGAAGATGCAGAGGCGGTAGCGGAAGATGCCATCCCTGAAATCCAACAACAAACCGCTGGACCAAGTAATGAAGAGACGGTCCAAGAGCATGAACCAACTCCATCTACCTCCGCCCCAACAATTCCAGAATGGAATATGCCATCATACGGTAACTATGCTAATTTTGCATGTTGGAATGATATGGGTTCCATGGAACCTGTCCCTGAACTGACATACGGGGGAAAAACAATTAAAATATGGAATCCCAATTTTCCCGAAATATGTTTGGGGATACATTTCAAGGATAAACGTGAGGCAATGTTGGCAGTTAACATGTGGCATGACAAGGTGGCTTTGAGGGAGTGGAAAAGAGACAGGAGCAACAGACAATGGTTCAGCGGGATGGATGGAATGTGGAAGGTTACCAAGCTTAACCAGGGGCATTACTTCTTGATGGACTAGAACGAAAAACGCAACATGTCCTCCAGCTACATTGGGGTAAAATTCTATACCTTGTACAGGCTGATCCTGAAATTTCAGTTAAATTGATTAGGGCTGCTTGTGAAAATAATATGAGTTTGACTTGTACTTAGAGAAAAGCTTGGTATGCCCGCCGACATGCTGTAGAAACACTTTTTGGTACTTGAAAATCAACTTTCCAAGTACTGCCACAGTATATGCGGGCACTACATGATTCTAACTCGGGTGCTATAGTCAAATTTCTTTACCATCCACGAGAAACTGTTAATGGCCCTAAGGTGTTCAAGACATTGTTTTGGACTTTTAAACCGTTAGTTGACGGTTACAAGTGGTGCCGGCCTATAATTTTAATTGATGGCACATATCTTAGGGGGAATTATAAAGGGGCACTCTTGGTTGCAAGCACTCAGGATGCTAACAATCAAATTTAACCCCTTGCTTTTGCCTTGGTCGAATCAGAGGAAACTTCCATTTGGTCATGGTTCCTTAAGAACTTAAGGGAACATGTTGTGAAAAACTTACAAGTTTGTCTTATTAGCGATCGTCATGCCGGCATTCTTAGTGCCGTGGCTAGCGTCCCCGGATGGCAACCACCAATGGCAGTGCACCGATACTGCCTTAGGCATTACAGGTCAAATTTTCACCCTCATGCAAAAAACAAAGAATTGAAAAATTATGTGTGGATTGCTGCAACGCAAAAGAAAAAAAGTAAGTGCGATTTTTATCTTGATCGTATTAAACAAAAAGATGAGGATGCATTTAACTGGTTGATGCAGCAACCCAAAGAGTTGTGGACTTTGGCATACGACGGGGGAAAGCGTTTCTGTTGCATGACGACAAACATGTCCGAGGCGCTTAACAGCGTTCTGAAGCAGTCTAGAGCGCTGCCTTTGAAAGCTCTTGTGTAGATGATATTTTTCAAGCTTGTACATTATTTTCACACACACCGGGAAGACACTAATAGTTGTTAAACGCCATTCCCTAAGAGAACATGGGAACAGTACTTCATGTACGAAGAAAAAGCAACAAGTTTGACTGTGCAACGACACCACAAAGACTAAGGTATCTATAGGGTCATGTCCCGACATAGAGGACCTGGCGAAGGTGGAAAAATATACACGGTCAACTTATCAGCTCGTGCTTGTAACTATGATAAATGGTCTACTTATTCAACTCCATGCTCACATGTCATTGTTGTGTCAAAATCGATCATGGAGGATGCTTCTAAGTATATCCACCCTGTCTATTCTCTCGAGCATTATAGAAATACGTACAAGTCAATTTTATACCCTGTACTTGATCCCATTCATTGGAGACCTCCTCCTTTTGATATGACACATCACCCTCCTAACAGAAAGATACGCAGGTGGGTCGACCTCAAAGGCGGAGATTTCAAATGCCTATGGACACAGAGAACAGGGGCACTCAAAGGGAAAAGAAGTGCGGCCACTGTAAGCAAGTCGGTCACAACCGGAAGACTTACCCCATGTTAGCAAATCTTGACCAAGCACCTCCTCCACATTAATTGTATTTCAATTTTACTATTTTGTAATAGTTTAGAATGTATAAATTATCAATTTTCTTAGCAATCGTATAAAGTTGTTTTAAATGTGTTTAATTTTTTTCATTCAATATCCAAAACTTGCAAACATTACAATGACTTATTATTGAAGTTGACGTAATAAATTGGCAAAATCATCATTCCCGGCACTATAATCAAGGATATCGTAAGGGGCTGGATGAATTTGTCATGGTCACCGGGGTGTAATCTTGAAAACACAACAAACTCATCCCACCCAAAAAATAGTAATCGTCTCCGCCTTCGTCTCTAGACACTTGGAGTGTCAATTTGTTCCCGTGCAAATTGCGCAGGTGTAGTACTTCGGGTATTCCAAGATGCATTCTAACACGCCATTGCATGTAGTTTCTACATATCCACTGTACACGGGAAACAACATTACAACCCATACATGTAAAATGAACGAATTTATTACTAAAATTTTAATATTAGAAAACGTACCGGTTTGGAAAGTGCCGAATAGGTTTTGTCAATGTCTATTCGAAAACTCTGCCGGAAAAAAGCCCCGTCTGAGGGATACGATAATTCGCCCTTCAGGTAACCTATCTCGGGCCCTCCCTTAACAGAAATATCTAGTACATTCATTGGAAATGGTATAAAATGAACTTTATCGGTGGGACGAAGATTGTTGTCACGCAAAAATTATTGTAATCCTCCGTCTAGGTAGTACGTATCATCTATTTTGGTTACATAAACGCACCATTGATTCCCAAAGTCGTCATTCAGATAGACAGAACTTGCTAACCCGAGACCAGGTTGCTCCAACCAATTTGTGTACTTTGATGGGAGACGCTACAAAAAAATAATTACTTAGATAGCTAAACACATTTCATACAAGAAAAACTTACCTATTACAAAATATAATACTAGCATTTTTCCATCGGTTTGATTTCCGACCGCAATTCTAAATTGGTGTCTGAAATACTCTTCCAGGGCGAGATCCATTTCGCTATTCATTATCAAATTATATTAGGGAAGATAGGGTTTTTATGGAAATAAATGTGTTGAGGATGAGGAAATTTTAGGTTTGAGAGTTGAGAATGTTGTAGATTGGGGAGAGGTTGAGAGGTTATTTATAGATGTAATTGGAAATTCAAAAATTTAAAATTTGAATTTTTGAATGGACAAGTATCTAAAAATCGGTCAGAAATGTGAACAAAAATACCAAAATCGTTCAGATATTTACGTTCAATAATGCATGGTCAAAAAAGCAAAAGTGAGAAAAGACTAGACACTGCAAAAAGCCTGTAATTTGAGGACGGAAGTGGCAATTCCACACTTGTTGGGATATAGTGCACGACAATGTAACTCAAGCTGTTGGGTCCATTTGGGCGGGCATTCCGCTTCCAAAATCTATGGCTAGTTCGCTTCTAATTCTTATTCCTAAATGGACTGCTCCAAGTGGTTTTAATGACTTTCGTCCTATCTCGCTCTGCACATTTGCGAGTAAAATCATATATAAAGTTATTGCTAAGAGACTTGCAGATATTCTACCACAGATCATCTCTAGAAACCAATCTGGCTTTATTAAGGACAGAAGCATCACGGATAATATTTTACTAGCTATAGAAATGGTGCAGTGTATAAACAGAAAGGTCAGAGGGGGTAATTTGATATTGAAATTGGACATGACGAAGGCCTTTGATCGGGTATCCCACTCCTATCTGCTTAACATTCTGAAGACTTTGGGATTTTCTCCGCATTTTGTTAATTTGATCAACAACTCTCTGAACTCTAATTGGTTCTCTGTGCTCTTAAATGGCAACTCTTATGGTTTTTTCAAAGCGACGAGGGCCGTCAAACAAGGGGATCCACTGTCACCATTATTATTCATTATTTCGGCTGAACTTCTATCCCGTGGTCTCAATCGCTATATGAATCAAGGAATTATCCAACCATTCACAATGCCGCGAGGCTGTCTGCGGATTTCCCACCTAGCTTTCGCTGATAATGTAGTCATTTTTTTCAATGGGGGAAAGCTAGTTATTCAAAACCTTATGGAATTCCTCAAGGCATACCAAAGTTGCTCAGGACAACTTATCAGCGCCCATAAGAGCTCTTTTTACACATCCTCCAAGTCGACTCAAGCATATGTGGGAATGATCACAGATTTGTCAGGTTTTACTTCAGCTTCCTTCCCTATGACTTATTTGGGCTGCCCACTATATCCTGGTCACATTAAAGTGGTTTATTATCAAGGCTTGGTTGATTCTATTAGTCGACGGATCGACGGTTGGCAACACAAGCTTCTAAATATAGCGGGAAGGCTTATTCTTATTCGGCATGTCCTTACTTCGGTTATTCTTCATATCTTGGCAGTAGTGAACCCCCCCATCTCGGACCCTTAGAGACATTGAGCGGCTTATGGCTCGATTTTTGTGGGGGGATTCGGATGGTGTTCATAGAAGGCATTGGATGTCTTGGTCTCGGATTTGCATTGCAAAGAATCAAATGGTTTGGGGTTATACACTCTTGTGCAATATTCGCACGCTTTCAATTGTAAATTGTGGTGGAGATTCAGAAGTGCAAGATCCCTCTAGAGTGACTTTCTATAATCTAGATATGCTCGGGACTTGCTTCATCCTTCCCAAGTTGAACAAGATTCTTTAACTTCGGAAGCCTGGCGTAACATGTTAAAAGTGAAGGATTTGGTTGAAGAAAAAATGGGGCTGCTCATACGGAATGGGGATTCTTCTATATACTTTGAAAATATACAAGGGCCCTTGAGTTTACATAAGAAATGGCCGGAATACAATGCACCAGACGACCTGCTAGTGGCTCGTATCCGAGACCACTGCACGGAGGACGGCTGGAACAGGGGTACACTGCCCCTGCTGCTGCAAATAGCACTGCCGGATATCGAGTTGCATCCGAGTCGAGGCGAGGATAAACTCTTTTGGCAGCCACAAAGTGATGGGAAATTCACACTCAAATCAGCTATTGACATTACACACATCACTCCTCCATCGATGTTATCTCGGCGTATCACTTGGTCAGAATTCTTACCCCTCTCCTTATCTTTATTTATGTGGCGTTTTTGGAATTTGTTTTTAGCTTTTGATGATGTGAGGCATAACATGGGATTTCATTGTGCTTCTTGATGTTCATGTTTTAACGGTTATGCTGGAAATATGGTGGGCATTCGCCTTGTTACAAGTAATTTTAGCTCATCTCATCAAATGCTTAAGTATTGGATTTTCAAAGGTAGAGGGGTTAAACATAAACTCTATGTCATTTTATCTTGCTTGGTTATGTGGATACTTTGGGTCTTTCGTTGTCGCTTTGTTTACGAGGGAGATCGACCACATTTCAAACCACTTCGAGCGGCTTTTGATGACTATAAACGACCCCTCTTAGCAAAGGAAAATATTGCAGCCTTGGACTATTCGAGAGCCATTCTGTGCAACCCAAGGATTCGTGCGGTGAGTATGACATGGCAGCAATCTTTCAGTCCTAGTGATTTAATTTTTAATGTTGATGGAGCTTCACGAGGCAACCCGGGACCAGCTTGTATCTGGGGAATAATCAGAACAGGTATGGGAAACTTTGTTTTTGGTTTTTCCATCTTCCTTTCAAATAATGAGACAAACTCGAAGGCTGAACTTGACGCATTGAGAGCGGGGCTTCAATATGCAAGGGAGAGAGGCATCGGCGTCACTCAGGTACAATCCGACTCTTCTTTTGTGGTAGAAGCAATTAAACGAGGTAATATGAACGCTTGGCGACTAGACTCTCTATTCCTTAGGACCTATGAGCTCTTAGGTTCGTTACCGATCACGGCTATTCCGCTAGAGAGCAACAAGGTGGCTGATTCTTTAGCAAATCATTCTTTTAAGGAACGAAATTCGAACTTTTTTGATAACTTTGCACAAATTCCAGCGGAAGCTCAAGGACTGTGCAATCTTGATAGATCTGAAACACCATATATTCGTTTCTTGTAATTTGGAGGTTTTGGTCTGCGTAACAGTGCAGTTTAACCCAGTTTCGGCTGCACCAGTGCAGAATTATCCTGTTTCGACTGTACCAGTGCAGAATTCCCCTGTTTCAAGTCGCTTTTCATTGTTATCTTTTTGTATTGGGTGTATTTTCACACCTTTTGGGGAGGTTTTGGTCTATGTCCCTTTCCCTTCTTTTTCAGCCCCACCACGCCGGTGGATTAAAAAAATGAATAAAATTAAACTAGATGAAAGAACCAGTAGAAGATATGAAAATAAACATACAAATAATTATAGAAAATTTAGAAGAAGTATATAATGAAATTAAACAAATTAAAGAAATATTAAATAAAATAGAAAAAAGAAAAGAAATAATAATAGAAGAACCAAAATTAATACATGAAGAAGGAAAAAGAATAAAAAGATAAGAAGAATATGACATATATAGTAACTTATTACCAGAAATGAAAATAGGTAAACTAAGAAAAGAATTTTATGAATAAAGACAAAAAGAAAATAAGTAGTTATAAAATAGATGGATATTATAGCACTAAATTAAAAATTTATAAAACAAATTTAGATAGAATCACTCGGTTAATAGTGGTGTTCGACTAAGTAAAAACATAGCTCTCTTAACACTGAAAACATTGAAGACATAAGGTCTATGAACACTAAATAGTATTAAGGAAGAAATACTCATAACTTTTGAACCATGCAATATTACTTATTTTTTCGAATTACGTCCAACACAATATTCTCCAGTATATATCTATGATCTGATTCGTATCATTTACAAATGATCAATAAAACATGACTACAAATCAGATGCCATACCAATTTTGTTTCTAGCATATAACAATTCATAAAACTAGGGACACTTAGAATAGTAATTTTATAAGCTAATGAGATTTACTATCAAATTACACATTTGATGTCCAAAAACAAAATACACTATTCAAACAATATATTTCAAAATAACAAAGTGAAAAACCTAAGGGGAGGGTGAATTGAGTTTTTGTAAACTTTTAAAACTTTCTTCAAATGAAGAGAAATGAGCCAAACAAAAACAAGATATGAAAGCTAAGAAAAGAAGATCAAAGACAAGCGATTTATTGTGGTTCGACTAACTAAGAATCTACACCCACTACTTGAGACTAACCCAAGTATTTCAATAACACACTAATTTTCCTTTACAACTTCATGATGGTGGGATCAAACCAATATTACACAAGTGGCTAACTCACTAAAAATTTTACACAACAACCACTAACAAGCTCACAAAGAGCACAGCTCACAAAGAGAACAATTCACAAAGTGCTTTACAATCTGACAAAGAGAACAACTCACTAAGAGCTTCTAACTCGCAAATAGCTAGTTCACAAAGAGATGAGGAAAATATTTAACCAAGACTAATCACACTTTATGTGATGGATAGATACAGTTGTATAGCTCAAACATTCTAAACTCAAATCATAATGATCACTTTTGTTTAGCAAATGAAAGTGTAATAAATGAGTGTTGAATTTGCATAAAAGAGTAGAACTTGAATGCACTTAATAGCTCAGTTAGTTTGCAATAAATCAACATTTATTATATATAGGAGGTTCAAAATAAAGTTGTATTTAAAGCTTCAACGGCTAGTATCTACCACATGATTGGGCACTCTGGTCCGCCAACATAGGTGTCAGGTGGTCCGGGGTTCGTCCATACAGTTTAAGTGGTCTTGGGGATACATGCGATCGACCTAAGTAGGGACCTCGGTCAACCGGAGTCAAACCTAAGTTGTCTAACCTAAGATCAAGGTCGACCGGAAAAACTGCCGTTAGAGGTCAAGAACATTCAAAGTGACTAAGTAGAACTTCACACTTCAGTCGACCTTACACATACAATTCGGTCGACCGACCTTCATCAAGTCGTCCGAGCTTTAGGCTTGGTCGACCTAGGCAATGGTCATAAGTGGGTTTTCTACTAAGTCTCTATTCAAATGCACTCTAACTCATGCCAAAATCATTTTTACTAAAACAAACCTTTTCAAAAACATTTTGACTTTGTTGATCGAATGATCACAACTAAGGTTTTCAAAACACAAGGCATTCTACATGAAAACATTTTTCGTGCATGCATGACAAGTGTGAGACATATTATTTTGAGCTTAGATCTTAGGGTATTGTGAAATCAACTCAATGGAGCAAAATGAATCCTCGACTCAAGAAGAAGTTCAACTCAAACAATCATTAATTGACAAATGATCATTGAGAACATGAACAAGAAGGGGTTGACATGGATTTAAGTGAAGAAAATGAAGATGAAGAAGACAAGAATGAAGAAGAAAACTTGGGTGAAGATCAAGAGAATGAAGTGTTACCAAATGACTAAGAGGATGGTTGATATGATTAAAAGAATCTCATTGAAGTACATCAAGTGCAAGTGCAAATCTCCAAAAATCAATGAGAAAATTCTCCAACTCAATCTCTTTATAGCATTTATGTTGTTATTTTTCCCTTATGATATCCTCCGGTATCCTTAGATTAGCAATTGTGGTATTGCATACTTTTCTTTATCTTGTTTGTATTGCTTTTTTAAGGGACATCTTGATTTATATCATGCTTTTGTTCTTGTTATTTTGATCTTTTCAAGCATGTTGTTTAGAATAGAGCCTTATGATTTTGTCCTATGTGTTGAAAGCTCTTTCGTGAACCCTCTTCCCACTATTCATTTTGGTTGATGTTTTAGAGGAGATTTTAGATGCTATGTTGTGTTTTAACTTGATCTTTATAGCATTTGGGGACTACTTCATCTTCTGTATTCTGTAAGTTTTATTTCGTTTTCATTTGGACACATCTTTAGGTGGAGCATTTACATGTTTTCATCTTATACACCCCTAATATATGTGATGTGTGCTTACTTGTTCTAGCTTTTAAATCATCACATCACATGTTAGCTTTTAAATCATCACATCACATATAGCCAAATTGGGTAAGTTATTTGGGAGTGTGTGTTTTTATTATGTTCATCTTTTAGATATACTCTCCCTTATGACCTTTGAGATCATGTTCTTTACCTTCATATCCTTGATCTCATTTTTAGTTCTCGGTCAGCTTTATACTTTAAGAGTTGTTATATTCATTTAAGCTAACCATTAACTTGTAGAGGAATGTGCTTCAATTAATTTCCTACACTTCCTCTAGTTTCCTTTGATTGTGATACATGTGCTTAACTTGTATATTCATGGTATCACTTCCATCTCTACGATGTTAGCTATGGGTTTCAAATAGTTTTCTGATGAAGAACCTTGATAACTTGTATAGAGATTCAACACAAAGGTTGAATTTCGGATCTTTCTCTTATTGAATTAGTTTACAGGGGAATAAATCAACGCAAGACTAAGTAGTTTGATTTCAATGGAGGCTGAAACACCACAACAAGCGAAACTAGACTTGTTGATTAGTAACTCAAGAATGAATGAAAATCTAATAAGAAGTTCAATTCACAAGTATCTAAGGAATAACCTTACCAAATATCATATATCTAAGTCAAGCAATAATGTTGGCCGAATTCCCTCTTAAATAGAGAAGGAATTTGGCTATTAAGCCTTACAAAGCAAAGTCCTATTTGGACTAGGAATAAACAATCACAAGTATAGTAAACTAACTAATACTTGCTATAAACTAAAAAACTAGATAATTAAATGGACCACATGTCCTTTATTATAATACTACTCGGCTAAAATAATGAAAGGAATTAAAATTACAAAGCTGAAATTACAATTAAAGTTTAAGATAGACTTTAATTGACAAACTTGCTAAAATTGCACTTTAGCCACTTGGTTGATTTGGGCCGTGAGTAATAATTTCCAAAGTAATGATATGCACTTGTCTTTGATGAATAGAATCTTGGCTTCTTCCTTAGCTTGAACTTCTTGAATGAATGTAGTTAAAGCTTGTTTCATTGCCTTTGTTCTACCTCTTGTCATTGGAACTTGAATGTTGATTAAATGATCCTTTGTGTTAGGCACCCCTTAGATTTGTCCTCGTCATTCCCTCTCTCTTGAAAATGATTCGTCCTCGAATCATCATGATCTGTATCAAAAGAAAAAGGGGATAAGTTAGAAACATTGAAGTGGCACTTACGCCATACTCACCATTCAAATCTAACTTGTAAGCATTGTCATTGATTTTGGCAACTACTTGAAAGGGTCCATCTCCTCTTGGGTGTAACTTAGTCCTTCTTTCATTAGGAAATCTTTTTTTCCTTTAATGTACCCAAACGCAATCTCCTACTTCAAAGGATGTATGCTTTCGGCCTTTGTTGGCATGTCTTGCATAAGATGCATTCTTCTTTTCAATTTGAGCTTTTACTTGTTGATGTAGTTTTTGTATAAAATCTGCTCTAGAATCACCTTCTACATTAAAATACTCATCAACAGGTAAATGAGTTAGATCTAAAAGGGTTAAAGGATTAAAACAAAAAACAACTTCAAAAGGAGAGTTATTAGTAGTAGAATGCAATGTCCTATTATATGCAAATTCAACAATAGGTAAACATTCTGCCCACTTTTTAAAGTTCTTTTGTATAAGTGCTTGAAGAAGAACATCTGTTTGTGGGTGACTTGATGTAGAAAATAACAATTTAGTTCCCAACTTAATCCATAAGGTCTTCCAAAAGTAACTTAAGAACTTTGCATCTCTATCCCTCACAATTGTCCTTGGGACTCCATGTAGCCGAATGATTTCTTTCATGAATAAGTCTGCTACATGACTTGCATCACTTGTTTTCTTGTAAGGAATAAAATGTGTCATTTTAGAAAATCTATCCACAACAACCATAGTACTATCCATACCTCTTTGTAATCCTGGTAAGCCAAATCCATAGAAACATCAATCCACGGTGCGGATGGAATAGGTAAAGACATGTATAATCCGTGACCTTTGCTTGTACTTTTAGCCTGTTTACACTAAAAACAAAGTTCACAAACTTTTCTACCATCTCTTTTTATTTTGTGCCAAAAGAAGTGTTCTTGCAATATATCTAAAGTTTTAACAACTCCAAATTGTCCCATTAAACCTCCAGAATGTGCTTCCCTAACAAGTAATTCACGTATTGAACAAGATGGAATACACAATCTACTATATTTGAACAAAAAGCCGTTAAACCTATAAAAAGGACTTTTGAGCCAAGAGCTCACATGCTAAATACAAGGCTGAAAAATCATTATCATGTTTATATAAAGCTTTAAGATGTTCAAAACCAAGCAATTTCGCATTCATTACAAAAAGCAAAGTATACCTTCTAGATAGAGCATCGGCTACAATGTTTTCCTTTCCCTTTTTGTACTTGATTATGTAAGGAAAAGTATCAAGGGTAATATGCACTAAATTGCCCTTATTTATTTTCATATTTCAGCGAATGGGGCAAAATAATGTTTTGTGCGAAAAATAGCCACCAACATTTTACGAGCAGCGGAAGTGAGCCTCCGGTGGAATTTCCGAGCAAAAATTTAAAAAAATCCCCCACGTGCCGGCCACGTGAGGGGTAAAATTGTCCCCAAAAAAAGCGAACTCCATTTTAATCCCCTTCAGCCTCCTGTTCATCTTCTCCGACCAAATCCGCCGGCGCCATTAAATATCTTCCTCTCGCAAGCCTCCTACTTCCTCTTCAGGTAGTTTGGCTTCCATGTCTTTTATGTAAAGGTTTTTCAAGACCAAAAAGAAAAGTAAAAATCAACAGAAAAATCATCTTCTCCGGCTACCCTTCCGACCCGACCCCTCTAATTCATCTTCTCCAACCACAAATTCAGAGACTAGGGGTTTCTTTGGTGTGGACATTCATAATTTCAAATCAAATGTAGACAGTATACACAACATCAAACCTGAAAATTAGGGAATTATGAATCATCTCAAACATATATACAGGTTAATTTTAGAATGTAGAATATAGAAAAATAAATTTGTGATGAACCATTCAGTAAGCATTTACAAGCACAAGAAACTAAACTTTAACAATTTGACCTGTACGAATTTTCCCTCGCCTTTGAAATTAGTGAAATCAGTGATGAATTTGCCCTCCCCTTTGATAATGTCACCAAAGACTATGGAAAAGGCGTCGCCGATCAAGGTAGTAGGAGATGAGGCTTATTCTAGATTCTTGAAATATGTGCTTTTTGGGTGGCGGTGTGCAACTGGAGAGGAGGTAATGGGATGGGTGGAGAGGTGGTGGTGTAGAGAGAGGAAGAGAGGGATAGAGTGGTGGTGTTGGTGGTCTCTCTAGAGGAAGGGTGGCGGATGGTGACAATGACGAAGGGTGGTCTCTCTAGACGAAAGGTGGCGGATTAAACTGACCTCCATTTTAATCCTCCATTTCACAGAGGTTAGGGACGATGGTGTTGGTGGTCTGCGGAGGTGTAGGCGGTGATGGGTGGTGGTGTAGAGAGAGGAAGAAGAATTAAATGGAGGTCATTTTTTTGGACGATTATACCCCTCACATGGCCGGCACATGAGGGGATTCTTTGAATTTTAGCCCAAAAACTCGCCGGAGTTCATTTTCCGTTGCCAATAAATTGTGGATGGCTATTTTCCACACAAAACATTGTTTTGCCCCATCCACTGAAATCTGAAAATAAATAAGGACCATTTAGTGCATATTACCCAAGTATCAATAAAGGAAACCCATTTAGCATGCCTTTTGTTCAACTTACCTTGCCCTTTTAGGTACTTAATTGATTCATGGTCCGTTTGTATAACAAACTCCTTCAGAATTAAGTAATGTTTCCATGTTTCCAAAGCTCTAACAATTCAATACAACTCCTTGTCATAGGTTGGATAGTTAAGTGTACTTCCACTTAATTTCTCACTAAAATAAGCCAATGGTTTGTTTTGTTGTTGTAAAACAACTCAAATACCTATTCCTGAAGCATCACATTCAACTTCAAAATTTAAATCAAAATTAGGAAAAACAAGTATAGGAGAAGATGTAAGCAAAGCTTTGAGCTTGTCAAAGCTATTTTGTTGCGGCCCATTCCAAGAAAAATGAGTATCCTTTTTCACAACTTCATTCAATGGGCAGCAATAGTACTAAAATCACGTACAAAACGTCTATAGAAACTATCTTTCTTTTATAAACACCTGTTTTCCTTAGTAAGAACCAGTTTATTGTTTACTAACAGTCTTCTGTAAACACATGTTTTTCCTTAGTAAACACATATATATTTTTTACTAACAGTTTTCTGTGAACACCTATTTTTCTTTAGTAAACACATGTTTACTAACAGTTGTTATCTTTCAATTGTTATACAAGTTATATCCAATTATTGCCAACAATAATTTCAAGATTCACCTTCATGACACACTTGAGGATTCTTGTTACAACCTCAACACATGAGGGAGGAACCTAATCACAAATGAGAGCAATATATATATATATATATATATATGGAATGTACTGTGGTGCCGAATGGGTAAAATTTCGGCACCTAAAGATATATTTAAGCGAATCAAAAATTGACATGTGGAATAAAGTAACCTGCTATTGCAGGTTTTCAGGTTTTTTTTTTTAAAAAAAAAAGATTAAATAAATGAAATGGACGAATAAGAGCTTGCCACGTTATCCAGTCAAATGACCGGTTACCTGTCAAACCGGTCATTTGACTGGATAACATGGCAAGCTCTTATTCGTCCATTTCATCCGGTCAACACGCTTTTTTTTACCAATTTTTTTTTAGTATTAGTAATTTTGCTATTTTTAATGGTAAAATTTAAAACAAAAATTAGTAAATTTTAATAAATAACTAGTAAATGTTGAATATTACTACTTTATTTTATAATATTACCATTTTTAATTTGCAATTTACTATTTTTATCATGAATATTTATATTATATAAAATAGTAATTTACAAAGCAATAGTGGTGAATTTCATGGGACAAATAGTATTTTATTTTATAATAATGGTAAATGGGGTGAAAATTTAAACTTACTATTTTAAAATAAAATTTATCACATTAAGGTTATAATATTACCATTGTTATCTCAGTTGTAATCAATTTTTAAAATGGTAAGTTTAGTGACAAATTTGATATTTTATTTACCTTGTTTGTAAATTCTGTTAAAAATTTAGAAACTTTTGTAAAGATTAAAAATCAATATATAAATATTCAAATTCAAACAAATCTTACCATTTTAATTTCAATTTTAATATTCTGTAAATTGGTAAAATTTACAAATAATTTGGTAGATTTTAAAATAAAATTGTGAATTTTATGAATTAGTTGGATTTATTATTATTTTTTAAGTATTATTGTTACAAGATTATTTTTAATATTCATAAATCAAGAATATGGAAAAAAAAAAAAAAAAAGGAATTAACTTTAAAAGAGAAAAGAAGAAAACACTAACAAAATTATACTCCCACACAAGATTACCCCTCCCAACCCCTTATTCCTTCCCGTCTCTCATCTATCTCCCAATCTCTTATTATTTACTATGAACTATACAAAACATGCCTCATAGCAAAATATTATGTTGATCTCAATTTTAATTATTTTAAATAAATTACCAGAATAATATTTATCATTTAAAAATTGAACCATTTCTTATGAGATATAGTTTTTAAATTTAAAAATTTACCTCAAATTTTTATTTTTTTGCCAAATTAAATTTAGTTAATTTTAGAACACTATGTATTATAACATTTAGTCTAAACATTATGTGGTATAAAATAATTAATACTAAATATTATAACAATGATGAGATTACTTGTTATTATAAAATTAGAACTCGTGTTTATCATAACACAGAGTACCATAACACATAGACTTATTGTGATACTCGTAACCTTTGCTTACGTATTATTTTACGTGCAATTTATTTTTTGTGTGTTTTATTGCGTAAGTGTAATTGATTTCGTGCAATTAAGTGATTTCGTGCCAATTTAATTCCAAACCATGTTACCTATTTTATTTAGTGTATGTTTTAGTGAGGGGCGTTTCGTACACATATCGTAATTAGGGACGCATGAGTTCAATGAATAGAATAAATGGAAATTAAATTAAAATGGAAAATGAAAGGTTAGAATATATTTATGTGAATCAGAGAGGGGGTTATAAGGAATGAAAAGGCATAATGTAAAGCAATCGGGGGTTTCAAAGAGTTCAGGGGTCATGGTCATGGGGAGAATTAATTAAACAAAAATAAATAATGTAAAAGAAAGGCAAGGGGTTGTAGGTTTTGTTATTGGGGAATCATGTATGTATATAAAAGGAATAGGGGCAGGGACCTTTATTCACCAAAAAAAACATAAAAGAGAGAGAAGCTGCGGCAGTAGCCGCAAGGCAGAGAGAAACAGTGAACTTTGTGAGTTGAGTGATTTTTTTTGGCAGACTTTGAAAGATCACTGAGGAAACGTTATTTGTCTGTTTTTTTGACCCGTAAAATATCAAAACGAAGATATCGAAATTTCCTACGAGTGAACGCTGACGGGGAGGCATTCCGAGTCTTGAGCCGAGAGATATCTCTGTTTGAACGTCGCTGATTTTTCTGCTACGAATTTCTGCTATACTTTTCTTGAATTTGTGAATTAAATAAGGTAAGGAATTGAACCCCTTCTTGTTTTTAGATAAACTAACGTTCACAAGAATATTTGGATGTTATGGTGATCCGAATGGAGTTTCAAAAAGTTTATTTTTATATAAGAAATAGGAATCAAGCATGCTATTTTCATAGGTATTTGTATATGAAAATCCGAGACTGAATCCTTTTATTATTTCTGTTCCTTGAGCAGTTTGTATTGTTGCTTTTGATAATAGTTTATTTGGTCACTGGGGATAACATGTTGGTGGTGTTGCTGCAATAAGAAATTAGTATAATTGGATTAGCCATTAAATGGTCATGTTCAGTATACTTTTATTTGGTAAAGGTACAAGATCTACTGTTTGGGACATTTGAATTACTTTTAAGTTTTGGTCCAAATTCCGACTTCGGTATGTTCTCTTTTGATTCTCTTATGGTTTTTCCAAAATATAAAGTCATGGATTTTATTTACAGTGTTTAATGGATATTTTAAAAAGTCTATTTTGCTAACAACATGGTATGATGTTTAAGTAACTGGACTCCTGATTAATGACCTCAATATTACCACAATCAAGTGAATTTTGAAGTATTATATAAAGTATAATCTTTTTATTATTTTAAAAAGTAAAGTATGTTTTATGGCTTAATTAAGTAATCATCGCCCGCGATCGAAGTCAAATGTTCGAAGTATACCCCCGGTTGAAGGACTCGATGAGTCAAATTCCCCGCGACCGAAGCCGAATGTTCGAAGTATACCCCGGTTGAAGGACTCGATGAGTCAAATTCAATGTGTTATGAGAAAGAGCCAAAGAAAATAAATACTATTTTGAAAAGTTAAATGTTAAAGAAATTGTGGTCGGTTAAAGGACTCTTGTGAGTCAATGTTTTTCCCTAATCGACTAAAGTACCCTTTTACGGTAAAGGACTCTTTCAAGTCAAGAATTTTTCTAACGGATATATGTTTTTCGAGCTAAAAGTCAAAACAATGTGATTGCTGAATGAGATGTTACCTTTTGAATGAAAAGTTATTTGGGACATAAGTTTAATATTTCAGAGAAAGCTACTTGTGCTCTTTTTGATTTTGAAACAATAAGTAAAAATGTTTTCAAACTGCTTGATTCCGGGAGGAGTTTAATTTCTTATTGGATTGAAAGCTCATTCCTTTCCATGTTATTTTTCAGGTGAAGTTGGGAGAAGTGCCCTTTGATGATGATGTTATGTGCTTTATGGATTTGAGTTTTGTTATGTAAGGTTTATTCTTAATGTTCATTAGAAGTTAGTTTCCGCTGTAATGTATAAGATTATCTCTTGTAAGATTATTTTCCTTTGAAGTTATAGATGATGAAGTTTTAAGTTCATATACTTGTTTTTTTAACAAGCTTGAGGTTAAGAAGTAAGAGACCTTGTGTCAGTAGTATGGGCTATTGACACGGTCGTGTCTCGCCTCTTGGATACGGGGTGTGACACTTATAAAACACATGTTAATAAAAAAGAATATATGCAATAGAAACAACGATCCTCAGTATTAAACATTATTTGGCAACATGCACTAATTTTGGGTGTTTGTTCGTTATCTTATAATTAAAATACATAGTATTGACAAATATTTAATCCAAAGTCTTATAAATTATTTATGGGTATATTAAACATTTTATTATTTAGCAAAATTAAAATATTAAACATGTTATTAATTTCTCTAATAAAAAGGTAAACAAAAAAAATGAAAATGTTGTATAAGAGAATTGAACCAATATCATTCCTATAACTTATGTTCTACAAGAAAGCCAAACACACCAATATAAAATTTCTTAGGTACATTTTTTCATCCACTTTGTTAATGGATAGAGTTTTGTTAAATGAATGATGTTATACTACTGTAATTTTACACTATAGCAGGACTTAGTTCCAAAAAGAATTTTGTTTCTAGATGCTTTCTGACTTGCCACTGGGAGTTCAGAAAAGTTCATTTATGGAATGTAAATTGTTGTGTTTTGAAAATGATGTTTTTCAATCTTGGAATGTAAAGTGTTACAAGTTTGGAAAGAGATTCGGAAAAAAATGCAGCAAATTTAATACTACTCGATAAAAGGATGTCAGGAAGTTTATGTTAGTTGGTAAAAGGATGTCAGAAAATTTAGTGCTACTATGTATCTAGGTAGAGTAAGTATAGTAAGTATAGTAGGTGAAATATAAAAAAATAAATATATGACAAAATCCGTGAAATATATAAAACGGTAGACTTGTCTTTATAAAAGGTCAAAATGAGTTTTTATTCATTTTAGACAATTATTTTTAGCCCAAAACTATTTTCCAATAAAAATATCATAAACATTTTGGATAAGAGAAAAAAGAACACCAATTTAGTAATATGTTGTAAATGGCATATACAACTTCATCTTTTAATTTTAAATAAAACTATCATAAGTATTTTGGAGAAGAGAAAAAAATAAAACCGCAGAGAAGGATGATGTGAAGGGAGTAGATCTTCATGACTTTTAATTATTTTTAGCAAATGGAACAATGTAATTGTTAGCCCTAAGGGCGATCGAACTCGGTGATGTTTGTGTCTAATGTTTATATCTTTGTGATAGAATATCGGAACATAGATTGGAAGCTCTAAGTACTTCAATCAAGCCATGATCAAGATTCAAAGTCGTATTATTCAAGGCTCATCTTTCAAGATTGAAGATTGAAGACTTAGGTTTGGTTAGATTAGCTTTGTCTCTATAAGTCTTTATCTTATATAGCTCTAACCAAAGCTCTTATGAACATAAGCTCTACACTCTAGTCTTGCATACACACAAACACGTTTTCAAAAGGCTTAAGTTTCAAAATGATCTTTACATGTGTTCTTATCCAAAAAGCCTTTGATTTCATAGATAAGTCTTTTAGAAAAGTTTTCCAAGTGTTCTTACTTGTTACCTTTTAGGAAAACCTTTTTAGACTTCAAGAGATTTCAAAACAAAGGTCAAAACATCATCTCTCATACTCTGAAAAGTCGGTCAACCGAGATTTTCTCAGATCAACCGAAGGATTTACTGAGAGTTGTTCTGTCAAAGTTCGGTCGACCTAAGCTTGGGTCGGTCGACCGAGATGATGGTTCGGTCGACCGAGTTTTTGGTCGGTCAACCGAGTTGCTCAAGTTCGGTCATCCGAGACTTGTTTCGGTCATCCGAGCTCTGCAAATACTAGCCGTTTTTTGACCGTTGGAGACTCGATTTTCAGTCAAATTTGAAATGTATTTATACACCAAAGCTAGAGAAACATTCCAAGGCTTGCATATCAAATATTCATTGATCTCTCATCAAGCCAAAACACTTTCAAAGCAAAATACTCTTCATCCTTATGATCTAAAGCATTCAAGAGTATTCTTTCAAAAGCAAGACAAAGAGTGGAATTCATATGTTCTAAAGAGCAACAATTCTTGTACTTCAAAGGTATAATTCTCACTTAGAAGAGTGATTTATCTTGTTCTTTAAACATTCAATTCCCTTTCTAAGTGATTGGGTAATTCTTGTAAAAGTCCTACTTTGTGTGGGCAATTTGTAAAGACCTACTTAGTGTGGGCAAGTTCTTAGTGAGCTTTTGTATTGTGGTTGTGTTTGTAAAACTCTTAGTGAGTTAGCCACAAGTGTAAAATCTTCTTAGTGAAGTTGTTGCAAATCCTTGGGTGCGGCTCAAGGTAGTGGATGTAGATTCTAAGTGAATCGAACCACTCTAAATCCTTTGTCTTGTTATTTTACTTTGCATTGCTTTTATTCTTCTAGCTCAAACTTACAATAGCTTTGCAAAGAATCGAAAAAGTTCCCAAGTTAGTTAAAACCCAATTCACCCCCCCTCTTGTGTTTTACAGTAATTAGTCCAAACCTATGAATTTTCCATAGTTCAATAATATTTCACATATATTCCAATTAATATACTATATTATATATTATAAGATCCAAAGTCTATTTTCAATCATTATGACCAATATGAATATTTATCATATAAAATACATAGGAGTTTTATTATGAATATTTATTTTAAACAATGAATTCATCTTTAAAATAAGGGGCAAAATAGTCAATTAAATAAAGTATGATCATTTGTTCATAAAATCCATAGTTTTATTTTTCAAGACTACCAAATTAATAGTAAATTTTACCAATTTACAAAATATTCAAATTCAATCTAAAATGGTAAGATTTGTTTGAATTTGAATATTTATATATTGATTTTTATTCTTTACAAAAGTTTCTATTTGTTAACAAAATTTACAAACAATGTAAACAAAATTACCAAATTTGTCACTATACTTACCATTTTATCAATTGGTTACAAATGAGATAAAAATGGTAATATTAAAACTTAAAGTGATAAATTTTATTTTAAAATAGTAAGTTTAAATTTTCACCCCATTTACCATTATTATAAAATAAATTACTATTTTTGTCATGGGATTTACCATTATTGCTTTGTAAATTTACTATTTTGTATAATATGAAAATTCATGATAAAAATAGTAAGTTGCAAATTTAAAATAGTAAGATTATAAAATAAAGTAGTAATATTCAACATTTACTAGTTATTTATTAAAATTTACCAAATTTGATTTTAATTTTACCAGTAAAAATACAAAAGTTACTTGTAGATTAAAAATCTAGTCAACATACATGTTTGACAAGTAACCAGGTCATTTGATGGATGACATGGCAAGCTCTTATTCGTCCATTTCATTTATTTAATTTTTTTTATAAAAAAAACTTGAAAACCTGCAATAGCAGGTTACTTTATTTCACATGATAATTTTTAATTCGTTTAAATCTAATCTTTAGGTGCCGAAATTTTGCCATTGTATCCTGGGAGACAGATGCTTCACGAAACTCCATCACTTATCCGGGAGGAGGCGAATATGTTTTAAAGAAATTGTGTCGAACACAAGCCTCGATTTATCTTTCTTTTGTAAACACCAGTTTATTGTTTACTAACAGTTTTCCGTAAACACCTGTTTTTTCTTAGTAAACACATATATATTTTTTACTAACAGTTTTCTGTGAACACCAGTTTTTCTTTAGTAAACACATTT
Organism: Vinca minor; assembly: GCA_026122235.1. NCBI lineage: Eukaryota > Viridiplantae > Streptophyta > Magnoliopsida > Gentianales > Apocynaceae > Vinca > Vinca minor. The sequence continues at coordinate 525,012 of JAOCZM010000235.1, forward strand.
TCACTAACAGTTGTTGAGTTTGTATATTTCAGTTGATATACAGGTTATATCCAATTATTGCCAACAATAATTTCAAGATTCACCTTCATGACACACTTGAGGATTCTTGTTACAACCTCAACACATGAGGGAGGAACCCAATCACAAATGAAAGCAATATATATATATATATATATATATATATATATATGTGTGTGTGTGTGTGTGTGTGTGTGTGTGTGTGCAAGCTCATTAAGACCCTACAATCTTTGAAACTCTTCACTCATACGCATGTCAATAATATATGTATCAAGTTGATCATCAATAGCTAAGATATGTCCTGCATCAAAATCCAATGGATAGTATCCACATAGTCGAATCAATTTGTTCTTGTCAAAATCAGCAAAGGATCTATTTGGACACAAGCACGCAACACAAATTAGTAGGTTACTATTCACATCCGAAAAACGATTATTCAATTCTTGAAGTTGCATATCAATGATAATATAAAACATTTCAATACGATAGTGATGTAAGTTTGTCACTTTCTCAAACCTTGAACGACCTAGGCCTAAATATTTCTTCCATGTCAGGAACATTGATATTGTGAGCTCCACAAAATGACGAAACAATCTCATCCATCATCCCTCAATGTTTGGAGCTGCAATTTACAATACTTCACTAATTTCATAGCATTGACAATATCTTGATCTTTCCTTTGTAATGCTTTAGACAATTAATTTGAAATTCCCAAGATCAATTGCAGCCTTAAGGGAGATAGCTGTAGTACTTGATACGTGACTAACACAAACAAAATGCTCCCATATTTGTCCATTCAAGTAAATCCTCTTCAACATCCATTTTTGTATCAATTTCAATATCATTTTTATCTCCAATCTCAGCCCTTTTATCCCTAACGCCCCATTTCACTAGTTTGTTCCGAACAAAATACAAATTTACGTTTAATAACGAATTTATCCATAACTGTGAAAAAAAATTTACATAAATATCAGGAAATAGAAACCATATATGTATTTCACAAAAAAATGTACATAATTAATGAAAATTAAAGAAGCATTAAAAGGGTTACCAATTTTATTCAAATAATGAAGGATGATGAGGATTAATGATTGAGCATAATACAAACCCTAATGAGAGTTTGAGGGAGGGAGGGAGGGAGGGGGGGTGGGGGGGAATTGCCATTGTATTTGTTGTTGTTGAGTAACAGAGAGGAGGCTTCAGATGCTTAAAAAAATCGCCTATCTTGAAGACTTTTGCTACTGATAGCAGTAGTCTATTACTACTAGACTTGTAGTCTACAATTTATAGACTAAATTTTTTTATTTTTTTGATGAAATCTTATAGACTAGAGTTTTTTTCTTCCTAAATAAGTTATAGACTAGAGTTATACACACTTTTGTTTACCATTTTCTAGTAGTAAATTTTTTATTTTATTTATTAAATAAATATTATAGTGTCTTACACACTTAAACTTGTACAATTTTAAGTAAAATTGTTAAGATATAAGTGGTGTCATTTCTATAATTCACGAATTAAATAATCTAATTTTAAATCGTAAATTGATTCAAAATGGGTACAATACACAATGTTCACGGGACGAGGTGCTACAAAAACAAAACTAAAACTATAAATTTTTTTTTTTTGGAAAAAAACTGGTGGGGCAAGGCCCCACCGTGCCTCCGCCAGTGATCAGGATATTGGGAGTTCTACTAAGTTAAGGGCAAAAAATCTTCTGTCCCCGTTGGTGTATGTCCCCGTGTCCCCAACCAATCACAATTCACCATGTGTATATATAATTAAAACAAATATTTATATAGTAAATTCTGATTGGTTAGGGATACGGAGACATACACAAACGGGATAGAGGATTTTCACCCTAAGTTAAGAAGTCGATCCTAAGAGAGGTCAAGAGTAAATAAAACCCCCGATGAAATATGTTAAAATAGAATGTACTGTGTGAGAGTTCTCTTTTGTATTGACAGACGCTAGAGAGGCTGAATCATCAGGAACGTCATTAAAACTCTAGGATTTTCAACGCTTAGGAAAATATAGATATTGACAGGTAAGTATCAGAATCCTTCTTGTTTCCTAGCATATTAATTATAATATGATTAAGGGTTGAGTGTTTATGGAAATATTATATTTTCGTATGCAAAATAAAATCAAAAACACAAATATTTGTAAAGTAAATATTTTTTAGTCAAATTAGGAAACTCGTTCTTATTTTTAAAAGAAATGCATCAATGTACATATATTTATTACCGAAGGTCAGTACAGGTTTTTGGTTATTGGAGTAAAACCCCTTTTGTTCCTTGCACTAGTTAGCATGTCAGTAGGAAGAAACCAAAATATCTGCAAAAATAGCCCAATTGGTTCCGGGGTGGCAGATTGTGTAAAGGGATGCATGATCGATTCTTGGCAGCCGCAGTGTGAAAGTTTCAACCCTCCAATGTGGGGGTGGTTTCTTGTGGGCACCAAGTTAAAAAGTACTCCCACTTGGTCGGGATGTTGGGTCACCCTGATTTACTGTTGGAGAATTAATTAATAAAGTGGACTAATTTGATCAAATTTAATTGTGTGTTCCACCGCTTAGTTTAAAGTGTTTTGAATTCATCGCGTAGTGGGTTGCGCAAGCTTCACGATGATATATAACACGTGAGGAAACTAATTCTCGGTGTGAATGATAAATTTGGTTAAAGTGGAGAGGTTATTGATGGAGGTGTGATGGTATATCCCACATCGGTTGTGAGAATCGATTAAAACTAGTTTATAAGCACTAGCTAGACTAGTGATCTTAAACAAGTGGGTAAGGGGTACCCCTCGCGCGCCGTCTGTCAATCTGTCTCGTCTCGACTCGCCGCGCCGCTGCCGGGAAGGCAGTAATATCTTTTTGGACAAAATTACCATAATAGTCCCTAAAGTATTGAGTAACTGCAACTGAATGGTCCTTCCACGATTTCTCCAGCAGTTTTGAGAACTGCCACATTACCCACTACGGGAAATGGGAGTTACCCACGTTCTCCACTACGAGGTGAGGGAGTGAGGGCTACCTTGCAGTTTCCGACTGCTATAAAAGGCAGTCTCCCCTCTCATAATTTACCACTACGAAAATTATTCTCCCTTCTTCATTTCTGCATTCCATCATAGTTAAGAGAGTTCTGACACATAAAGGTTCAAAGTTCTGCTTCTAAGCTTCTTGTAAGCAGAGTGATTGGGCGTTGTACCTTGGGAACTCGTTGCTCTTATACGCCTGAAGCAAATAGGCGGGCAAATAGAATTTAAGGGCAATTGGTTTACTACTGCCTCGTCTAGGATTAAATTCGAATTCTTTTTATGTTTATATTCTGGTTTTGTTTAATTTTATATTCGTAACAGAAGGACTAACATTTACATCATCTAACTACTCTGTCGGATCAGAGTGTGGGGCGTGAGTATTGCTTTTTGTGTAGAGAAAGAAACCAAAATTGTTATGTATCTTCCTTTTTATTTGAAAAGTCAAATTTCTAGAAATGCTTCACTTTACTTATTGTATGTACTAGGTTGAGTCATGTGATTTTGTTACTGTTGTGATGACAAAGAAAATGATTTCATTTTTGCAAAATGGGTAGAATCTGCTATAAGTGTTGTTTTCTGCAAATTCTGATGATATCAAAATGACTTCCTAAGTATTCATTAAATTGTACGTTTTTTTATTAAAGAAATAAAGTGTTCCCGTACGTGAAAAAGTACTATTTTAAGTAATTATAATGATAAAAATGTATTTTGTTCAGATGCTTGTTTCAGGAAGGAATTTTGTATATTACTAAGTTGAAAGTTTATTCTTTTCCCTACTTTGCAGGTAGATTTAGCAATAAAAAGGTTTACTTAGGCTATTAGAGGAAGTTCGTTTTTTGTGAAGAGAGTGATCTTATTTACGTTTCATTTTAGAATTTTAAAGAACGATTCAGGATTATGTTTTCTTAAGTTCCGCTATGAAAAACTTTCATGTTTTGATGTAATACGTTTTCCAGAGGAATATTAAGTTTTATGTAGTTTCTTTGAGGATTTGTTATTTTAATCATGTTTTAAGTTTTACGAGACCTTGTGTTAGAAAGATTTATTTTGACACGGTCGTGTATCCACCTACATGAACGGGGCGAAACTTTTTAAGTAGACTAATCAAATGGCATTAATATCTCATATTAATTCATTTGTTAATGACCATGGATAGGCCTGTCAATTGGACTCAAAAGCCCAGATCCAGATCCAGACCCAGACTCATAAGACCCAATTTGGATCTAGATAGACTTTTCTATGCTCAAATTTAGATTGGGACTGGACTCATATGTGTAGGATCCAAGCCAAGTATGGGACCCAACAGTTTTGGGTTTAAATTATAATTGTATAGACCCAAGGAACCAAAAAACCAATTAAGATTATTTTTTTTTTATTTTGTTTTATAAGAGTATAAGGATATGATGCTAATGTTAATGAAACGGTGCTTATTTTTTTTCACAAAATATTTCTCTAATAATCGTTATTTATTTTATTTAAAAAAATATTCACGTTTCAATCGATAAAATTGAGTATCAATAAAATTATAAGTAAAAATAATGAGCGGGCCCAAATTAGATCCACGACCTAATATAGTTGAGTCCGAACTCTAGTTGAAAAGATCTAGACCCAATCCAATAGAAATCCAACTTGGGTTTCATTTTAGTGAGTCTGAGTCTGAACCCAATATTTTAGACTCAATTGACAGGCCTAGCCATTAATTAGTCTCACTCCATCAAGGGGCCCAATATATCACTCTTTTTATACAGGAGGGACAAAACCTCTATCTATCACATCTCATCCTACACATTGTTCATAAATACACCCAACAAATGTCTTTGTAGTCATCTAGTTACAGACGGCGTTTGACACCATCAAACTATACCATTTGCCATGTAAGAAATCTTGTGTGATTTCAAGTCGAAGGGTTCAGATACAAACAGAATCAGTATAAGAACACTGTTGACATTCATATAACAATACATGGAGTGTTCTTATAAGCGGGTCAGTCCAGTATCAAATACCCGTGTGTTTGACTTAATATCACCATATTTAATCACAACACATACTAGTCTCCACACATTACTGTTATCCTCAACATTCCACAATAATGATTGACTAAGGACAGTTTAGAATAGTTCAATATAACAATTACATAACTATCTAAGGACGTTATTATGCTTTATTACATTTGCACAGTCGTAATCAAAACAATAATAATGGAATTCATGCCTTTAATATCTAATCACATGAAAATATACAACAATCTCCCACTTGCACTAAAGACAACAACCTTGCATTTTAGTGCATACTGTACATAAGAACTATCTCTAAGACAAGTCCTTTTGGTGTCTAATACCCATGCTACAACTATGACGATCATGTTGTTGCTGTTTCAGCAGCTTCGTCAGTGGATCGTCGATGTTATTGTCTGTATGTACTTTGCAAATCCTCACATCTCCTCTACCGATGATTTCACGGATCAGGTGATACCGCCGCAGTATATGATTGGACATTTGGTGAGACCGTGATTTTATTGACTAATATATGGCCCTATTCATAATGGAGATCAATCGCATTCACAATACTAGGTACCACACCAAGTTCAACAATGAACTTTCGGATGCAAACGGCTTCCATAGCAGAATCTGATGCAGTTATATACTCAGCTTCGATGGTAGAAATGCAATACATAACCCGACTACGATCAAAGTCCTATCTATCGGTTTGTAAACTAGCATCCGTATAACCACTTACAATGAGCTCGTCTTCCCCACCATAGATTAAGAATGTATCCTTAGTCCTTCGTAAGTACTTCATGATGCTCTTGACAGCTATCTAGTGACGTTTACCGAAAGTTGACTAGTATATGCTTGTTATACTCAAAGCATACGAGACATCTAAGCGAGTACATAAGATGGCATACATGATAGATCCAATTGTCGAAGCATATGGAATCTCACTCATGCGTTCTTTTTCATCCAGTGTCTTAGCACACTTTTGTCTTGAAAGAACAGTACTAAGTGCTATAGGACAAAGGCTCTTTTTGGACTCTTGCATGCTAAACCGATTTAGAACTTTGTCTATATATGTACTATGACTTAGGACAAGGAGTCTATGTGATCTATCTTTATAGATCTTGACCCCTAAGATGAAGCTTGCTTCACCTAAGTCCTCCATAGAGAAACATTGCCCCAACCAGACCTTTACAGATTCCAAGGTTGGAATGTCATTCCCTATAAGTAGTACGTCATCTACATACAAAACTAGGAACACAACCGAGTTTCCACTCAACCTTTTATAAAAACAAGGTTCATCAACATTCTTAATCAAATCAAACTCGCGTACGGCTTCATCAAAACGTCGATTCCAGCTTCTAGAAGATTTCTTTAGTCCATAAATTGATTTCATCAGCTTACATACTTTATTGGCATTATTTAGATCGATAAAACTTTGGGGTTGTGTCATATACACGTACTTATCAAGGTTTCCGTTAAGGAAAGGTGTTTTGACATCCCTTGCCACATTTCATAATCGTAGTATGCAGCTATAGAAAGTAAGATTGAATGGATTTGACCATAACTACATGGGTAAAGGTTTCATCATAGTCAATACCATGAATTTGTTTAAAACCTTTCGCGAAAAATTGCCCCTTGTACGTTTAAATATTCATTCCAATGTCAGTTTTTAATTTAAAACTCCACTTGCACCCTATTGGGGTCACCCCCTCAGGCGCATCAACCTAGATCCATACTTGGTTAGTGTACATGGAATCCATCTCGGATCTCAAGGCCTCAAGCCATTTCTCAGAATCTAGACTAGTAATTGCTTGTTTGTAGATTGTAGGCTCATCATGATTGATAAAGATAACATCACCATGTTCTATTAGGAAAAATCCAATTTTTTCTGGTGATCTGCGAGCTCTACTAGACCTACGCAATTCTTGTGTTTCCGCAACAAGCTCCACAACAGCTTGTGTAGCTTGTTACAATTCCACCTTGTCACTTGTGCCTGGAACTTCACCAAGTTCCACGTAGCTCCCACTTGTTTTCCCAGAAAGGAATTCATCTTTCAAAAAAACTCTGTTACGAGCAACAAACACTTTGTTCTCGTTTGGGATGTAGAAGAAGTACCCTTTAGTTTCCTTAGGATATCCCACAAAAGTGCACTTGACCGACTTTGGGCTGAACTTGTCCAAAGCTGGACGTTTCACAAATGCCTCACAACCCCAAATCTTTATGAAATATATACTAGGACGCCTCCTTGTCCATGCCTTATATGGTGTCGTTTCAACAGATTTAGATGGAACTTTGTTTACTGTTAACGATGTTGCTTCTAAAGCATGTCCCCAAAAGGAGTTTGGAAGGCTTGCGTGACTCATCATGGATTGAACCATATCTAATATAGTTCAATTTCTCTTTTCGGATACACCGTTCCATTGTGGAGTAGCCGGTGGAGAAAGTTGTGAAACAATTCCACAACTCTTTAGATAGTCAAGGAATTCCGTGATTATCTAAAAGTATGTGGAATTGTTTCACAACTCTCTCCACCAGCTACTCCACAATGGAATGGTGTATCTGAAAGGAGAAATCGAACTCTATTAGATATGGTTCGATATATGACGAGTCACGCGAGCCTTCCAAACTCCTTTTAGGGACATGCTTTAGAAGCATCAGCTTTAACACTAAACAGAATTCCATCTAAATCTGTTGAAAATATACCATATGAGATATGGACTGGGAAACGTCCTAGTACGTCTTTCATGAAGATTTAGGGTTGTGAGGCGTTTGTGAAACGTCTAGCTTTGGACAAGTAGCTCTAATGTGTAAGCCCTAAGGGCGAACGAACTCTGTTTTTGATATTGGACAAACATTTGATGTTGTGTCTAATGATCTTAATCTTTGTGATAGAATATTGGAAATCTTGTAGGAAGCTCTAAGTACTTCAATCAAGCCATGTTCAAGATTCAAAGTCATACTATTCAAGGCTCATCTATGAAGATTGAAGATTGAAGACTTAGTTTGGTTAGTTTAGCTTTGTCGTCATTAGTCGTAATCTTTAAAGCTCTAACCAAAGCTCTTATGAACATAAGCTTCTCACTCTAGTCTTGCATACATGATTTCATAAACACGTTTTCAAAAGGCAAAAGTTTCAAATGTGTTCTTATCCAAAAAGCCTTTGATTTCATAGACAAGTCTTTTAGAAAAGTTTTCCAAGTATTCTTATTTGTTACCTTTTAGGAAAACCTTTTTAGACTTTAAAAGACTTTAAAAGATATCAAAACGTGTGAAAAATCACTTTGGAAGTTCGGTCAACCGAGCTCAAGTTCGGATCAACCGAAGAGATACTGAGAGGTTTGACTGAGAAGGTTCGGTCGACTTTGTTGTAGTTCGGTCGACCTAATAGGCCTGGTTCGGTCGACCGACCTTGGTTCGGTTCAACCGAAGCTTGGTTCGGTCATCCGAAGTCTGCGAACGGTCAACCGAACTCTGTTTTGAACTAGCCGTTTTTTGACCGTTAAAGAGTCGTTTTTCAGCCAAATTTGAAATGTATTTATACTCCAAAGCTAGAGAAACATTCCAAGGCTTGCATATCAAATATTCATTGATCTCTCATCAAGCCAAAACACTTTCAAAGCAAAATACTCTTCATCCTTATGATCTAAAGCATTCAAGAGTATTCTTTCAAAAGCAAGACAAAGAGTGAACCTCATATGTTCAAGAGCTAAATTGTTTGTGCTTCAAAGGTACTATATCTTTCACTTAGAAGAGTGAACAACCTTGTACTTAACCTTTCTTAATTCCCTTTCTTAGTGATAGGGTTATTATTGTAAGTCCTACTTTGTGTGGGCATCCTTTGGTTGTAAAGTCCTACTTTGTGTGGGCAATTGTAAAAGTCCTACTTTGTGTGGGCATCTTCTTAGTGAAGTTTGTTGAAATCCTTGGGTGCGGCTCAAGGTAGTGGATGTAGATTCTAAGTGAATCGAACCACTCTAAATCCTTTGTCTTGTTGATTGGGTTTTTGCTTTAGCTTTCATTCATCTTGCTCAAGTTCTCACTTGCATTGATTAGTATTCGAAAAAGTTAGCAAGATTAGTTAAAACCCAATTCACCCCCCTCTTGTGTTTTACAATTGGTATCAGAGCTTCGTCTTCAATTTTAGTTTAACCACTAGAAGCAAAGATCATGGCCGGTATTTCCGTTTTAGCTTACCAAGAGGGTTCTTCTACAAATAGACCACCACTCTTTGATGGAAACAACTATAATGCTTGGAAAAACCGATTCAAGATATATGTGTGCTCCATTGATTATTCTCTATGGCATATATTTGAAGAAGGTCCTTTTATTCCATTGAAGATTGTTGATGGTACTTTAATGTCAAAACCGGATAATGAGCTTAATGAAGTTGAGTCCAAGAAAATGACTCGAAATTATATGGCTATGAACATTCTAAGTTGTGCCTTGAATCCGGATGAGTACAACCGTGTTCGTGGAAGCAAATCGGCTCATGCCATGTGGAAAATGCTTGAAGTTACTCATGAAGGCACAAATCAAGTGAAAGAGTCAAAGTTGAATTTGCTAGTTAGAGAGTTTGAGCTATTCACCATGGAGCCAAATGAATCAATCAATGAGATGAATACAAGATTCACCAATGTGGTAAATGGTTTGAAATCATATGGTAAAGATTACACTTTGGGTGAAATAAATAGGAAGATTCTCAACTCTCTTCCCAAAAGTTGGGAAGGAAAAGCTCTAGTCATTGAAGAAGCCAAGGACTTGAAAACATATCCTACGGAGGAGCTTATTGGTTCTCTTCTCACATATGAGCTAACTCACAAAAAGGAAGAGCGTATTGACAAGTCCAAGATGAATATTGCTCTAAAATCTTTTCTTGATCTAGAGGAATCAAATTGCTCAAGTGATGAGGAAGACATCAACCTAGATGATGAGACTATGGATTTAATGGTAAAAGCGAATGAAAAAGATGTTTTCCTGGGAAAGGAAGAAAATTCCATCAAAATAGAAGAGAACTAAATCCTAATGGGATGGAATGCTATGAGTGTGGAAGCAATCAACATCTCTTAGGAAATTGCCCAACCGCCAAAGCAAAGGGCCTCAAGGAAGACAAAAAAGAAAAAAATTCTTAAAATCAAAGAATGCAAAGGGCATGCTATGCACATGGGATCAAGATGAGAGAGAAAATGAAGAAGGAGAGGAAAACTCAAATGTTTGCTTCATGGCTTTTGGTAATGAGGTACATCTTTCTCCCTCCCCTTCATATTCTAATGATGATGATGATGAGGAAGATCCTAATGAGCTTTTATATGATATGTATGAGCAAATGAAAAAATGTGCAAAGCAAAACAAAGAGATGAAACTTAAAATTGAATCCTTGCTTGATGAAAGATCAAAGTTGATTAATGAAAATGAAAAAATTGTGTGATGATGTTAAATGCTTGAAATGTGAAAATGAAAATCTCATTACTACTTGCAAAACATCTTCATTACAATACAAAGAAGCATGTGATAAAATGTCATCTCTTGAATGTCAACTTTTTGAATTTGATAGTTTGAAAATCAAAGTTGTTGAGCTTACTTCACTAGTTGACAAGTTCTCCAAAGGAACACAAAAGCTTGATCATATTCTTGTTATGCAACGTGCTTCACATGATAGACATGGTCTTGGTTATAATGCTAATCACTTTGATCATGCTAGCTTTTCTAAGTTGCCTAAGAATAACTTTGTGCATGCTAGTTCCTCACATAGGCAAAATAGATATCATGAGCATGTTCACAAATCTTCTAAGCCACACACTTGTTGCACTTATTGTGGAAAACATGGTCATTTTAGTGTTAGATGCCATGTGAAGAAGAAGATTGAAAAAGGGGTTAAAACGGTTTGGAGAGTTAAGCGTACTTTAACTAACCCCCATGGACCCAAACAAAAGTGGGTACCAAAAGCAACTCCTCCCTTGATCTTATAGGTTCCTATAAGTTAGATGAATGCCACAAAGCTTCAATGGACTTGATTCAAAGAGAAGTGGCATTGGGAGAAGTTAAAGGAGATGTGCCAAAGGAAGAAATTCAAAAGCACTCCTTAACACTTGGATTCTCAAAGCTCAAATGTTAATCAATTGGAGAACCAAGTTGCTTAGATACAAAGAGCAAAGCATCAAGTGATGACAAGAGCCAAAGTGTCAATCCAATGTCTTCATCACTTGGTAAGAAAGCAAAGGTATCAAAATCACCTTCTCATAACACTTTGATTAATGAGTTAAGTGTTTTTGATATATATACATGCTTGCTCTTATATAAATGTTACATCTCACATGCGTGAATTCAATAATTATATAGATGACCTTTAGCATGCTCTTGTTTATTCATGTCTATTGAGCTAAGGTATCTATGAGATGTAGCATATGCAACTTGATTGATTCTTGTGTTGTTATGTCATATTCATTTAAGAATCTATCTAGTTGTTTTGGTTTTTGATAACCATGATCCTTAAGCATATATGTGTTACTTGATGATATTGAGCTAATCATGAAGGACCTTTAAAAAGGTACCAAATTTGTTATCAAGAATTCCTTGTAGGTAACAAAGAGTTCTATCCTTCAAGAAGAAGATATGAACTACAAGGAATGGCACAAGTGAGCTAAGACTCCAAGAAAAGAGTCAAATGCTAAGGATTACAAAATTGTGATGATCATTGAAAGTGATCACACAAAAGGACTCAATGGACTTGTTGATAAATAAGATCTACCAAAATGGTAAGAAGTCCAAGCTCAAAGAGCGTTGAGGTACAAGGCTTAACTCATCCTTTGATTAGTGGTCATTATGTTGTTTTTTGATCCTTATGAGCTATAACATTCCTATATGATGAGTTTAGTTAAATGGCTAAGAAGTATTTGCTCATTCAATTTTCAACTTGCATGATCACTTTGTGGATTGTTAGTGCAAGTAGTTTAGGATATACTTCTAGTCTTTGTAAGACAAAGAGAGTTTGTGCATTTTTGCTAATGGTTTATGTACATCATATTTTGCTTGTCAATATGCTTATTGTTCATTCCAAACTTGACAAGAATGATGATTTAAAAGCATAAACTTGATTATTGAAACTCTCTGTTTTTATGTGCATGGGTTCTTTTATCTTGATAATGTGTCTTGTGTTCTACTTATAAGATCTTAATTGCTTAAAGTACAAACACAATCACAATTGGTATCAATATCTTCAAGAATGCACATACCATATCTCTTTGGTGCTTGATCCTCATTTACATATGTTTAACATGATGTGCTTGATCTTTATCATCCTTGATCATCATGTTAAAATGTTGCATCATTTAGAGATATTAACACTTGTTGGCTTGGTTTTTCATCTTTCATATCATTTAGCCAATATGTGTGAGTTATTTTGGGAGTCACACATGTAATACAAAGTCATATTCTAACATGTCTTCTCCTTAAATAAACATGAGATCATATTCTTTACAATTGATATTCATATCCTTTGTGATCTCATTAGAGTTTTTGGTTAGTCTAGCTTCTAGAGTTGTAATACTCATTTAGCTAACCATTAACTTATTAGAGGGATGTACTTGAAGTGTCATCTTATACTTCCTCTAAATCTTTTGGTTGCAATACATATGCTTTACTTATGTATTTATGGTATTGCTTCCAACTCTTGTTAGCTATATTTTTTCATATGTATTTCAATTGGTATCAATGTGTTTATGACTATTACAATTGGTATTCAACTTGTTTCCATCTCAAATAGCTAACATGGTATGTTTGATAAAAGGGGAGATTGTTCTTTTAAGTTTTATTCCTTATCTCCTTTTGTCTTAGCTTCACAACAAGCATGTGTATCCCTTTTCCACCACCAAAGCGGACTTAATAGCCGCCGGTAGTTGATGTGCTAGAAGTTTATGGATATTACATACTCTTGTTGTTGGATGAATTCAAGCTGTGTTTACTAGCATGTTCCCATGTTCTTAACTGTCATATTTTCTTTGGTGTTTAAAATCTTTTTGATTATGCCAAAGGGGGAGAAATTTAGGGAGTTATCTTTACATGCTTCTAGCTTGAATGTAGAAAAAGGGAAAAGATATGTAGGAAGTTTTCTTAACATGTTTCTATCTATATTGTATCTTTTCACCCGGCATGTTTTGAGGGGGAGCTTCATATATGTTTGTATATATCTTATGTCTCAAAACTTGTCTTTTGATGGAAGGAAGGAGGCAAGGAGGATGGTTGGTAAATAGGGCTCTTCTAAGAGTCCCTAGTTTATATGGAAAAAGAACTTATAATGCTAGTGCTTATGTCTTTGCATATATTTGTCTTTACAATTGGTATCGTATACAATTGGTATCTTCTAAGCATTAGTCTTTGTACTTATTTGTTCTTAGATCCTTTTGCCATGCTTCCATGTACTTACATTGTCCATATTCTATCTTATTACATCAAAGTTTGTCATAATCAAAAAGGGGGAGATTGTAAGCCCTAAGGGCGAACGAACTCTGTTTTTGATATTGGACAAACATTTGATGTTGTGTCTAATGATCTTAATCTTTGTGATAGAATATTGGAAATCTTGTAGGAAGCTCTAAGTACTTCAATCAAGCCATGTTCAAGATTCAAAGTCATACTATTCAAGGCTCATCTATGAAGATTGAAGATTGAAGACTTAGTTTGGTTAGTTTAGCTTTGTCGTCATTAGTCGTAATCTTTAAAGCTCTAACCAAAGCTCTTATGAACATAAGCTTCTCACTCTAGTCTTGCATACATGATTTCATAAACACGTTTTCAAAAGGCAAAAGTTTCAAATGTGTTCTTATCCAAAAAGCCTTTGATTTCATAGACAAGTCTTTTAGAAAAGTTTTCCAAGTATTCTTATTTGTTACCTTTTAGGAAAACCTTTTTAGACTTTAAAAGACTTTAAAAGATATCAAAACGTGTGAAAAATCACTTTGGAAGTTCGGTCAACCGAGCTCAAGTTCGGATCAACCGAAGAGATACTGAGAGGTTTGACTGAGAAGGTTCGGTCGACTTTGTTGTAGTTCGGTCGACCTAATAGGCCTGGTTCGGTCGACCGACCTTGGTTCGGTTCAACCGAAGCTTGGTTCGGTCATCCGAAGTCTGCGAACGGTCAACCGAACTCGCTTTTGAACTAGCCGTTTTTTGACCGTTAAAGAGTCGTTTTTCAGCCAAATTTGAAATGTATTTATACTCCAAAGCTAGAGAAACATTCCAAGGCTTGCATATCAAATATTCATTGATCTCTCATCAAGCCAAAACACTTTCAAAGCAAAATACTCTTCATCCTTATGATCTAAAGCATTCAAGAGTATTCTTTCAAAAGCAAGACAAAGAGTGAACCTCATATGTTCAAGAGCTAAATTGTTTGTGCTTCAAAGGTACTATATCTTTCACTTAGAAGAGTGAACAACCTTGTACTTAACCTTTCTTAATTCCCTTTCTTAGTGATAGGGTTATTATTGTAAGTCCTACTTTGTGTGGGCATCCTTTGGTTGTAAAGTCCTACTTTGTGTGGGCAAATTGTAAAAGTCCTACTTTGTGTGGGCATCTTCTTAGTGAAGTTTGTTGAAATCCTTGGGTGCGGCTCAAGGTAGTGGATGTAGATTCTAAGTGAATCGAACCACTCTAAATCCTTTGTCTTGTTGATTGGGTTTTTGCTTTAGCTTTCATTCATCTTGCTCAAGTTCTCACTTGCATTGATTAGTATTCGAAAAAGTTAGCAAGATTAGTTAAAACCCAATTCACCCCCCCCCCTCTTGTGTTTTACATAATGTGTCTAACTTTACCTCCCCTTTCCCCTATGTAATTACATTTATAATATCCCCCTTTCCTTATTTCTTTATTTAGGAGATTATATCCCCTCCCGTGGTAATATAATATCCGAGTGCAACAACCCCAAAAACCCGTCCTCAGATCAGATTGCAGGCTGCAACAGAGCTAGCAAAGGAATGATCAAAGTCGACATTACAAGGATAGAGGTTAATGGGAAAGACTAGGTTACAGTTTTTCCCTATCGAGGGGCCCATGGATATCTCTCTCTAATAAGAGAGGGACAAATTCCTTACAATACCTCTCACATTCAAGCCATGATAGGACACTACATCCGATCATCAGTCGTATTGATTACTCGATTAAAAGCAACGTACGACTGAGTCAAAACGTGGCTCCATTCATGCTAGAATCAATGGAGACATAAGGTCTAAGGATTCTAAAATAGTATTGAGGAAGTAATACTTATGACTAAGGACTATGAAGTATTACTTCTATAACGGATCACGTCCGATACGATATATCTCAATATATTGCATCTATGATATGATTTGTACTCATTACACATGATTAGTAAAACATAATCATCAATCAAACATCATACTAGTTTTATTTCATTGTAAAGTAGATTACATAAAACTAGGGACAACTAGAATAGTAATTAAATAAGCAAATGAGTTTTACTATCAAATCACGCATTTGATGTTCATAAGCAAAATTAACTATTCAGATGAAATGCTCAAAAAGATATAAAATGTACAACATATGCTAATGGTCCTAGGGAACTACTATCAATCTCCCACTTGCCCTAGATCCAATCATACATGATCCTCAATCCCATTGACCTAGTAAGACTCTCATGTTCAGGCTGCGGGAGTGGCTTGGTCAATGGATCTGCAATGTTGTCGTCTGTATGAACTTTGCAAATACTAACGTCTCCTCTGTCAATGATTTCTCTAATCAGATGGAAACGCCTGAGAATGTGTTTGGATCGTTGGTGAGATCTAAGTTCCTTAGCTTCTGAAATGACACCAATACTATCACAATAGAGGTCCACTGGGTTCACAATGCTAGGGACGACACCTAATTCATCAACAAACTTCCTGATCCAAACAGCTTCTTTAGTCGCTTGAGAAGCGACTAGATACTCGACTTACATTATAGAGTCGGCCACGGTTTCTTGCTTTGAGCTTTTCCAGCTCACAGCACCTCCATTCAAGCAAAACATAAAACCAGATTGCGATCTATAATCATCTACGTCGGTCTGGAAGTTTGCGTATGTGTAACCATTTACAACCAGACTTCCTTCCTGACCTCCGTAAAGCAAGAACATATCTTTAGTCCTTCTCAAGTACTTAAGAATGCTCTTGACTACAGTCCAATGTGACTCTCCATGGTCAGATTGATATCTGCTAGTCATACTTAAAGCAAATAAGACATCCGGGTGAGTGCATTGTTAGTAGTGCCCTAGGACCATTAGCACATGTTGTGCGTTTTATTATCTTTTGAGCATGTAATTGAATAGTTAATTTTGCTTTTGATTATCAAATGTGTGATTTGATAGTAAAACTCATTAGCTTATGTAATTACTATTCTAGAAGTCCCTAGTTTTATGTAATGCTTAATTACTATGAAATAAAACTAGTATGATTGTTGATTGATGATCTTGTTTTACTGATCATGTGTAATGGATACAAATCACATCATAGATGCAATATATAGGGATACATTGTATTGGGACGTGATCCGTCGAGAAGTAATACTTCATGGTCTTAAGTCACAAGTATTACTTCCTCGATACTATTTTAGAATCCTTAGACCTTATGTCTTCATTGATTCTAGTATGAATGGAGCCACGTTTTGACTCGGTTAGGCGTTACTTGTAACGAGTAATCAATACGGCTGATGATCGGATGTAGTGTCCTATCATAGCTTGAATGTGAGAGACATTGTAAGGAATTTGTCCCTCTCTATTATTAGAGAGAGATATCCATGGGCCTCTCGATAGGGAAAAGACTGTTTAAATGCATGGTCGTGCTCAAATGTATTTGATAAAGTGGTTATCAAATGCTATTTGTCGAAAGCGATCTACACGGAGATCGAGCATAAATACAATTAAGCTTAATAAGGGTGGCGACCACCATGCCTTATGCTTAATTAGGATATCGCGAGACAAAGGGATTAAATAGTAGATTGATATTAGGTTCGGTTGTATATTCATTCACTTTGGGTAGTCACGATGTCTGCTAGGGACCGCTTGTGATTTATGAACTCACACTACTACTAAGTGTGTTTTCATTGCCATTGTGATACGAACCTACTGAGGGTCACACGCATAGACGAGCTAACGAGCTTCATGTCAGATTGATGAATCCGAGAAAGTGTCTAGTTTCATTGTATTTGACATTTGTCTTTACGAAAATAATAAAGTGTTTATTATTCGAATTAGAGATAGGGAGCAATTTCGGTATTTTACCTATAGTTTGGGATTACGTGGGAGTTATTATCAGATAAGGACTCCCAGCTACCCAGTGAAAGTCTAGGGATCGTGGGATTACGAGACTCCCACTACCGAGAGAAGTTGAGTAGAGGTGGGAGTTGTTCTAGTAACAAACTCTCACACTCTATATAACATCTCTTAGCAGAAACCTAGAAGGCTAATGTTTTTTAATGAGAAATAATATATAGAATCGAGAAAACCGTTTTCTATTCTTGCTTCTCCCTTTTCTCTCTAATTCCCGAATCTCGAGAAAAAGCGAAGAGCTAGCAATCGTTGCCCGTTTACGTCGCGTGGATACCGGTAGAGGGACTTTCATGCAAAGGGAGATCAATCGGTAGCGACATCCGATCCCAGAAAGCGTCATCCTCCATTCAAGTAGCTTCTTGAATCCAAAAGCGTAAGTCTTTTCTTCTTTGTTTTTCGATTCGTTTTGTATGAGCGGATCCTTCAGGGGAGGATCCATGGGTGTTTGGAACGAGTTTCCGCCCATGAATCCCTTCATGCATATCATGGCGTACATAATAGACCCAATGGCTGAAGCATATGGGATCTTACTCATGCGCTCTTGGTCCTCCTTTGTGGAAGGTCCTTGAGTTCTGATGAGTTTAATGCCATGTGACATGGGCAAGAATCCCTTTTTTGAGTCTTGCAAACTGCACTGTTTCAGTACCTTTTCAATGTATCCACTCTGGCTTAGGCCAATCATTTTGTTAGAGCTATCTCTATAGATTCTTATACCCAAAATGTATGTAGCTTCACCTAAGTCTTTCATGGAAAATATGATTCCAAATACTTAAAACCCAAAAGTTTTATTAACAAATAGATTTGAAGCTCTCGATAGGAAAATAACATAGTTTTATTTGCATAAATCCAAGGAATTTTGTTTCTATAAAAACAATCCAAAATGAATTCCAGGTAATGATTAAATCTTGCCCGCAAATTAGTCGCAAGAATTCAGGAAATACTTCACAGCTGCAAGACACAAGCACATGGCTTCCCTCGCATCAAAACATTTCTCTTCTAATTATTCGTCGGCCGTTCAAAATATATAACGAAAATTAAAAAAATAAATTAATCTTTTAAATAATATTTGTATACCATTAGTTATATTTTAAAAATTAATATTAACATTTTAACTGAAAAAATACCTTAATTTTTCCTTATTTAATTTTCGTTATATTTTCTAAACAACTTATATTTTAAGAATGTAGAATGATTAAAATACCTTATATTTTAATATGAGAGGAGTATATACATTAACTAATTCCTTTGAAAAAAGTATGTAGTTAATGTTTTGGTTTAATTAGGATAATTACGATTTTTATCTCTAATTACAAAAATAAATAAATGCATATTTTGAAAATTATAACACGACATAAAATAGTCATTAAAGACCTGATCCAACAAATAAAACAAGTTATCAAATACAAAAAGTTTTTTTTTTTTGCTAAGTAAATCAAATACGAAAAGTTGATTTCTATATATCCAGCAAAAAGAAGAAAAAATACCAAAAACCAAAAGAAAATGCAAAAAATATATCATCAAAAGAAACCTCAAAAAAATGCATATTAGTCCAAACAAAATTTCCAACTCACAGCTACACCTCATCCCTCTCCCTACTCAATACGAATCCAACGCGAAATAGGTTTTATTTCCACGTGTGAAATATTTCGTCTATCAATCTTTATATAATTTAATTTAACAGTTAATATTTATATTGGACAGAACGACTATCAAAAAATATATACATTTAAGAATAACAAAAACAATTATGGCGCTCAAACAAAAGGAAAAATGGAATAAAGGCAGGTTTGTTGGTCCCGAATTCACAACTCGTTCACATAATTTAGCCCCCATGCGTGTAAATTGAGGGTAGAGTAAATAAATTTTTGTAAGTAAATTATTTAGAAATGAGATAAACTCATCTACGATGATAAATATTTTGCACGTGCAAATTAAACAATTATTTCACGCACCGGGCCCTTGAAAGTTGAATCCCCCTACCTTTATGGGCAAAAAATCATATATTCCCGTCATATGTCTTGTTCTTTATTTCCACGAATAGATGATTGACACGTATTTATATTTCTTTTACGGTTACACTATTTTTTTATGTTATAATTTTTTTAATTAAAAAATTAATACTTATAAATTTTTCTTATTAGTGAGACATGAATTGAGAAAGCGAACCGAAACAGAAGATTCCTGTCCACCAGCCTCCCCGCCCCGTCTTACTAGATAATAGATATATAGCTCGTCCATCCATGCACCATCATTCTCCCTCTTCCTTCTCCCTCCCACACAAACAAAAAATGGAGAACTGTAATACGTGGCCGGAGCTGGAGCTTGACAACCTGAGAGCCATCAAAGTACTTGGCAAAGGAGCCATGGGAAGAGTATTTCTCGTCCATCACAAATCAAATGACCCTTTTGACCTTTCCCATTTCGCCCTCAAAGTCGTCGAAAAAGCCTCGTTACCCGTCAAGCCCAACGCCGACCGCCGTGCACGGTGGGAAATCTCCGTCCTCAACCAACTCAGACTCCATGAACCCCACCACCCTTTCCTCCCTCACCTCCTCGGAGTTTCCGAAACCGATGAATATCTTTGCTGGGCCACCGATTTCTGCCCCGGCGGCGACCTCAATCAGCTCCGGTACGGCAATCGCACAACGTATTTTCTCCGGTTGTCATCCGTTTTTACTTAGCTGAAATTATTTGTGCCCTTGAGAAATTTCATAGTATGGGCATTGTTTATCGTGACCTGAAACCGGAAAATATATTGATTCAAAATTCCGGCCATTTAACCTTAACGGATTTTGATCTTTCACGTGTTTTACAACCCAAAACAATCGAAACCCTTCTTTTCAATTCCGAAATAGAAATGGACCCACCTCGCCGGCGAATAATCTTCAGAAGAAATCCCGAAATTCTCGGAGGAGAAATCTTACGCGCTTCGGAAAGGGGTTGAAGAAAGGGAAAATTGCAAGGGTTTCACCTGTAAGTAGAATTAGAAATCCTAATCTCTCAAATGAACGTTCAAATTCATTTGTCGGAACCGAAGAATACGTTTCGCCGGAAGTTATTCGTGGAGAAGGACATGAATTCGCCGTCGATTGGTGGGCTTTAGGAATTCTTTGCTATGAAATGATGTATGGGACGACGCCGTTTCGTGGAAAAAATAGGAAAGAAACCTTTCGGAGAGTACTAATGATGGAGCCGGAGATCATCGGAAAGCCGAATGCATTGACGGATTTGATAATGAAGTTGTTGGTTAAAGATCCCACGCGCCGGCTGGGGTACGCGAAAGGCGCGTCAGAGATTAAGGAGCATGAATTCTTCAAGGTTTGAGGTGGGATTTGTTAACGGAGGTTTCACGGCCTCCGTTTTTGCCGTCAAGAGATGAAACGGAGGATCTGACAAAAGGTGGTATAGTGATAGAGGAATATTTCCAGAAGTTAAAAGCTCCACCTTCACCGTTATGGTCGCCGTCTATTGACGATGAAGGACGGAATGTTTCCATAACGGAGTTCTAACATATCACACGTATAGTATTATTATTAGTATCATTAGTTTTTAGTTAAGACATTAACAATTTCTTTTTAATTTTTTTTCTATTTTTCTAGGATATGTGCATACATAAAATAAGGTTAAGCACGTCATGTAAAACGACGTTAATCAAGATAGATTGCAATTATAAATATAATTTAGATGTTTATAAGTGGAATTTAATTTAGATGCGCGTGTTAGTGAAATTTTGGAATATAATTTAATAAAGAAGCTTTGAATGAAGGCTAAACATTTTTGCGATTCTTGAACTACAATTGAACAACATCATTGGATTTTCTCTGTTTTAAGAAAGGTATTTTTGTGTATAAGGGCGCAGATTCGAATATTGGCAGCCGCAGTGTGGAAGTTTCAACCCTCCAATGTGTGGGTGGCTTCTTGCGGTGGGTTAAGACAAGGCCTCCACCAATCCGCTAGGTCACCTTGATTTACATCCTCAACAATGTCTATCGGATTGGGTGGTGGGGGCCCTGTGGGCGTGGGTATCATCCTTTTTGTGTACAAGAAAGGTATTTTTGCTTTTTGTTGAGTCATAATTATTGTGGACATTTTGAATCATAAGTATAGTTAAATTTCATTAATAATCGATTAATTCTTTACTTTGGGGAGAAAAAATATTATTTATATGAATTCAAAGCAATTAGTGTTTTGAGTGAACAAAACTTGTATTTGATCTTTCTTGTCTTTGAACATTTCAAGCAATTTTACAATTCAGGTGAATTCTATGTACTTCTCTTTATGAAATGCCCTACAAAGCTTCGAGGGGATAATGAAAAAAGAAAAAAAAAAATACTTATCATGTATGATCTATTGAATGCCCAATTTTTTAAGAAAGAAATACTTCTTATGTACGATATATTGAATCTGCACTTTTTTAATCCGGATCAAGAGAGTAATAGTTCAAATCTTTTGGTATAGCATGAATTGATCATCCCATATATCGATGTTTGTTGGATCAAGGATATGTTAGGAATTAATCATCCACCAATTCTAGCCAACAAGCAAATATAAATAAAGAAAGCGATAGAGGGATACAATTATTTACGTGGTTCGCTCAACTGAGCACATATACGGGTAAAACGAGCACATACTCTCTTTATAATGGAGATTCCTCTAATCCATTAGCTCTCCCTCACCTTACTACTCCAAACAATATAGGAGATGCCTATATATAGAAGTAGTAAATCTTTCGCTAAAAAGATTAGCAATTCACATAATTAGTAATTCATTTGATTACTAATTCTTAATCTAATTAGTATCCAATTAGGAGTGCATATAATTAGTAATTTACCTAATTACCAATTCTTAATCTAATTGCTATCTAATTAATAATCACTGAATATGGGCCAAAACTCAACAATTTCCACCCTAACACGTATTCATCAAATATCCAACTAGTACGTTCTGCGTCTCATATGCCCCCTACTCTGCACTTGAACTTTCAAATCAGCACGTTGAATGAAGAGGATTTGACTGAGCCTTGTTTAGTCAACTTTGATCCACGGTCAAACACGGCTACACAAATAACGGAACAAATTGTTCAACGTTCAAAGTCCACCAAACCTACTCTGGTTTAGGACACTCCGGGTCCATGCACCCGAAACATACCGGATCAATCCTCCACTCTTCCAATTCAACCGTCTACATTTAATCATTCTTATTTGTTTGACTTGTACACCAACCACACCAGATTTTTTTTTTTATCTCTGTTAGCAATACCTATTCTCGGCTGGAACCCATGTCGGCAAGTGTGCTCCACCCCCAATTGACCTCTCTTCCATCTCTGATGGATCTCTGACGGATCTCTTCCATCTTTGGAGGAAATACATAAAAATATTTTTACTTGTGTTAACGGTTTCTGGTGACGATGACTAAAATTGCATAGAACTCTGAGTTGATAATTGGTCGATATTTCACTAGAGAGTAACGCCAAATTCGGGTGTAGCGTCGCCGGGTTTCCACCTTGGCTTAACCAATCGAAATATCCCGTTTTCGATTATATACAACACTCTCTTCCAATCTCTGGAGAAATCGATGAACCAAAACAACTCATCTTCTGTTCTGAACCTCGCTCTGATACCAGTTGTTATGAAATAAACAACAATATTGGGAGAGAAAACTAGATCGAAAAACAATAAAAAAAAGACACAATGAATTGTTTACCCAGTTCGTCAAAGAATTGACCAAGGCATGATATTACTATGTTGTGAGATACAGGCCAAAACTGCTAGACCATGTTTGAATCAAACACATATTGAAATCTAACATTGTATTTGTATTGTTCTATACTCTTTAATCCATGTTTGTTTCAATATTCTTACTCCGAAATTGAAATAAGTGTTATTAAACTCATTTGCTATATTTTATCCTTGAAAATGGCCCACGTGCATGTCACATGCTTCATTTAACGTAAATTTTGACAGATTTGGATGAAAATGATTAAAATAATTTGTCCAAAAATTCATTGAGAACAAACAAATCTTAGAAAAATATATATGAGGACAAAATAATTCAATACATGAAGCATTAGGGCAAAAAAAAGATAATAAGCCATATTAATTGAAAGAACAAACAAAATATTTGTTAAATTTTAGGCTGTTTGCACGGATGCAGATGTGATATGGAACAACAAATGTAACAAATCTATCACAGCTCGATGATTAATATTAGTTAATCAAAATTCTCTGGCATTAATATTAATTAATCAAAATTCTCTGGCATTGTTTCAAACTCTTGTTATAGTGGTCCTAGAGCGAAGTCAGTCCTAGACTCCTATAACTAGCTCCTTAATTTTCCCAATTTATTAATGCAAAGTAAATTATATACCATTTTCAAGTATTAGTTTAATGATTTAAAGGTACCCTAATCAACCCTATTTTCTTTAAATTAGTACTCCTAGTTTTACTTAAAAGATGTTTAACCTATATGATTACTAGACAAAACTTTCTGAAATCACGGGATTGAATTTTGGTAGGAATCTTTTTTGTCCATGTCTCGATCCCTATCCACTAATAAAAAATTGACACGCGTTAATATTTTAATTAAAAAATTATAACCTAACAGAAATAGTGAAACTCGTATAGAAAATATGAGTACGCGTCAATCATCTATTCGCGAGGGATAGAGAAAGGGACACAGAACAGGAATAGAGGATCTTTTGCCATTGAATTTGATGGCATTCGCCTAACTTGTCCAATAAGCCCTTGTTCGAGTTGATCGAGGCCCCAACTTAAAGGAAATATCTGATATGGACTGGGTCCATGTGGACTATGTGGTCCAAATTTGGCCACATCCCTGCAGAATGAGGAGAGAGAAGGAAATGCAGTGATGTGACCTAATCTGGACCGCATGGTCCAATGAATCTGGTCCATGACAGAATAGACCCAACTTAAAAGTTTGGGATGATTTTTGTATTGTGCAGAATTTTATTTCTCTTTTTTATGGTTTATTTTCCCTTTAATATGGTTTGCATATCTATTTATGTAGTTTGTAATTCTGAATTATCATGACCTTTATTATTAATATTGATGATGTAATTTCCAGTTCTATTGGTGCGAAGCTTGATTGAACACTTTCAGTCAGTCCGGCTCCTATGCGGAACAGCTTTTTTTCCGCACGTGCGGAACAATCCCAGCCGTCAGATGAGATTTTGAACGGTCCAGATCTGGAGAGAGAAAAGTTGCGGCTGGACTTAAAAAATAAAAAAAATAAAAAATTCTCTCTCCAGATCTGGACCGTTAAAAAATATCATCCGACGGCTGAGATCGTGTCCCGCAGTGCGGAACAAAAAGTTGTTCCACATAGGAGCCGGGAACACTTTCAGTGGATTGATAGTGGCTACCTACTTCTCTTTTGTGTTTTCAGACTACGCCTTGTCTCACTTTATACTCGATTTTGCTTAGAAGTCTACTACGGTTTTTTGGCATCACCTTTTCTTGCTGATGGCAAATTTTCTATAAAAAAAAACGGTTGATTACTCGAATTGGTTCTCTCACATCCCTATGTTCCTTTCTAGTTGCCCTTGTTTGTTGTCGGTCTAGACAAGGCGGTCCTTTGCAGCCCTTGGGGACTGACCTTGGGCATCAATAGTGTAGCTTTAAAAAAAAAAATTCACCCTTGGTTTGGTTCACAATATGATATCGTTTTTCAATTTAAGCATTCTTCTAAATTAAATTTATGTATAAGAAGATTATAAATCGTTTTGGTTGTTAGGGCATTCAATTCACATTGCAATAGTGATCCGAAAGGGAGGAGAAAAAAAAGAGGAGATAAGGAATCATGGACTCTTCGAAAACACTCTCTACTGAAGAGACAGACCAACTACGCCGGAGTACCAAAAAATACAAGCGGCACCAACCGGATGACCCGATCGTTTTGGAGGATTCGGTCATGAATACTCCCATGGCAGGCCCTGATACGCAAAGTATCCCCAATCTATGGAGCACACAAAAACTTGCAAATATCCTCAAAAAGCCTGCACCACGTCGTAGCTTATACACCGGCGAGGGAGAGGATGATCCTCTGGACGATACAATGGTGGCGACTTTCAGGGAGAAGGTGTTTGGGTCCCCGGACGGCGTCACTCATCCTTGGCCATCTGTTGATGTTAACCAGGACGAATTTATCGAATTGTGGAAACCGTGGCGACGGACGTTGGTGGTCAAGCTATTGGGAAAATCCCTCAGCTTTCGTGTTCTCATGCAGAGAGCTAAAGATTTGTGGAAACTCACGTCGGGATGTGATATGATCGACATGGAGGATGGATATTTTGCAGTGCGGTTCTTCGCCAAACAGGACTACCTTCATGTCCTCGAGAATGGACCATGGATTATTATGGGACATTATCTTACGGTCTCTAAATGGTCTCCGCTCTTTCAGAGATGATCCGCACTACCATGGTGTGGATTAGATTATCGCGATTTCCATTATATCTCTATACCTCTAATATGCTGTTGAGGGTGGGGAATCACCTTGGACGTGCAGTTAGGGCAGATCTTAATTCACTGGATGTTTCCAGAGGTAAATTTGCTCGTGTCTGCGTCGAAGTCAACCTAGATAAACCACTGATTTCCA
Source organism: Vinca minor (assembly GCA_026122235.1). Classification (NCBI taxonomy): domain Eukaryota; kingdom Viridiplantae; phylum Streptophyta; class Magnoliopsida; order Gentianales; family Apocynaceae; genus Vinca; species Vinca minor. The sequence continues at coordinate 550,989 of JAOCZM010000235.1, forward strand.
AACTTCAAATCCTGGGGAGGACTCAACTCGTAGAGTATGAGGGATTGCACTTGGTTTGTTTTGAATGTCGCCAATATGGATACAGAGCGGCGGAATGCACCAAAAATAAGCCTGTAGTTATGGCGGAGAGTCGGTGGATATGGATGAAACAAGCTGTAAACAAGGCAGATCCCGGATTTGGTCGAGAATGACCGATTGTATGGTCCATGGATGATGGCAAATAACTTTCGGCGGCGGCGGGTCCCGGAGTCGGCGGTGGAAGGGCCGTTCGGACCTCGACAACGAGGCGGCAAAACCAATAAGATCCACTAATTTGTGGCCGAACTTAGGGGAAAAGATATGATCCCCCTGTCAATCGGGGGTCCAATCGTGTTTGGGAACTCTTGGAAATCTCCTCCATCACGGGCCCCCGAGCAAAGGGAAAAGATAAGGAAGAAGTGATCAATGGTAGGGGATCACGTTTCAATATCTGGAGGGATTTGATGAGGATCCTTTGACTGAAATCCCGATCAAGATATTAAAGGAAAAGGTTGGGGCCATTGAGCAATTGGGGGAGGCTACTTCAATCAGCTTTCTGGGCCGTAAGGGACATGGGTCGACGGGGCCCAAGAAAAAGCCCTTGCAGGGGGCACAAACCACGAATAAAAGGTCTAGCTTCAAAGGAAATCTTGGATCGGACCAAGGATGTTGCTATTACATCAAAACCTCAACAAAACAACCACTCCTGCACCACAACCCGCGTTACATCTGATCCATCTAAACATAAGGACCCGTCAGTAGTACTCTTCTCTTCGGTGGGGAACATACCAGATGTAAGTATGATAGGGTCGGAAGCGGATCTCAATTGGAAGGTGAATCCTCCTGAGCAAGGGCAAAACATACTGCAGGAAGATGGAAAATGCATGGTGGACAAACCAGTGAGATCGGATGAAGTGAACAAGGAAGTGCTGTCAAGTTTGGGCTCGGACGGGGTTTCAACGGACTGTGGAGTCCGAGATGATATGGTGCTTTAATGATAGCAAATCTTAAGATTTGCTGTTGCCATGGGGCAGCTTCGGCTGAATTTCGCCGTCAATTGAGAGAGTTACTGTCTCGGCAACTGCCGGATATTTTAATTTTGTTGGAACCAAGAGTTCACAGCTCGCGGGCTAAACGCATCTTGAACGGATCTCGTTTCACTAATTTGGTAGCCGTGGAGGCGCGAGGCTTTGCAGGCGGAATATGGTGTTTTTGGGATGATCAAGTTCTCAATCTTGAGGTACTCTCTTATAATTTCCAAATGCTCAATTTAATAATTTCTGAGGGAGATATGGTTCAGGGTGTGTTATCTTGTGTATATGCGTCCCCTACGGCTTCAGTTCGGGACGGGTTTTGGGAATACTTTGGGAGATTATGCCCGGTTGTACAGGTACCATGGCTGATGGTTGGTAACTTTAACTAAGTTCTTAATGATTCCGATAAACAAGGGGGGACAAATACCTGTCGGAGTGGTGCTCGTAAGGCATGGGCTGTCTTAGATCACTGTGGTATGATAGATTTAGGCTTCCAGGGACCCCGATTCACCTGGAGCAATGGTCGCTTGGGAAATCGACTTGTACTTGAATGTATTGATAGGGCATGGTGCAATACGGCATGGCAGAGGGAGTTTGCAAATATCGAGGTTCATCATTTACCGAAAACTCATTCGGATCATCACCCTCTCTTAATCAAGTGTGGGAGACAGGAGCCTAGTTGTCGATCCTCCAATATTTTTCGTTTACAAATAGCTTGGTTTAGACATGAGAATTTTGCGGAGTTTTTACAATCTATTTGGGGGACGGATATTGAAGATCTCAGTCAGGTAATCTCAAAGGTCACATGTGATTTATTATGGTGGTGAAGAGAGGTTTTTGGGGATATTGCAAGACGGAAACAACGCTGCCTTGCTAGGATCATGGGGTTACAAAAGCAACAAAGATATGGATGCTCGGACTTTCTTACTCACTTGGAGGAGCAATTACGAAACGAATTCAAGGAAATCTTAGTCCAAGAAGAATTAGTATACCTTCAACAGTCCCGGGTTCAGTGGTGGGTTGAAGGTGAAAACAATACAAAGTACTTTCACTCTTTAGCAACTATTCGGAGGAAGAAAAAACGGATCTTTCGGCTCAGGACTTGTGATGGCGAGTGGACAGAGAATCAGGAGGAACTACAGGACATAGCCCGCGAGTACTATACTCAATTATACACGGCTGATGTGCAGGGACCTATACTCTTGGATGGCTTTGAGTTCCCGAGCTTATCACATTCAGAGAAAAGATTCCTCAACCGACCGGTGGATGCAAGTGAGGTAAAACAGGCTATGAGAATGATGGGAGCTTTAAAAGCACCAGGCCCAGATGGCTTCCCACCTATCTTTTATCAGAAATTCTGGGATTTGGTAGGACCAGCTGTTATCAATTTTGTACAGGCGGCAATGCGAACTGGTAAATTCCCGGAGAATATGAATGAAATTTTGATCACCCTTATCCCAAAAGTGGAAGTGCCTGAATCTATATCACAATTTAGACCTATAGCGTTATGCAATGTAGTGGTGAAATGTATCACAAAAGTTATTGCTAATCGTCTGAAGGTCTTGATGAACAAATTAGTGAGGGAGGAACAATGTAGTTTCATTCCGGGAAGACAAGGAGTCGACAACATTATCATAGTGCAAGAAGTCGTACATAGCATGCGTTTGAAAATGGGACGTAAGGGGTGGATGGCAGCTAAAATAGATTTAGAGAAGGAATATGATCGCATAAGTTGGGATTTTTTGTAGAAAATTCTACAAAAAGTGGGCTTCAGCGATGAAATGCAGCGAATCATTATGTTTTGCAATTCCTCAGCCTCATTGTCCGTTCTCTGGAATGGTTGCAAGTTGGAGGGGTTCAAGCCACAACGGGGTCTTAGACAGGGCGACCCGCTCGCTCCTTATCTCTTTGTCCTCTGTATGGAGGTGCTTGGTGCGGATATCCATAATCAGGTAAAGAAAAAAACTTGGAGACTGCTGAAAATTGGGAAAGGGGGACCGCCGCTATCCCACTTGTTTTTTGCAGATGACCTATTCCTATTTGGCGAAGCAAGTGAATACCAGGCGGAAATAATGGAAAAAACTCTTCAACACTTTTGTGCGCATTCAGGGCAAAAGGTAAACGTAGGCAAGTCCAAACTTTTTGTTTCGAGAAATACAAATCAGGCGATTACGCGGGCTATCAGTGCTAAATGTGGGATGCCTCTAACAACCAATCTGGAAAATTATTTAGGAATACCGATTCTGCACAAGAGATTGAACCGAGGGACCTTTGGTGATATGGTTGCTAAGGTTAGAACAAAGCTGAGTGGATGGAAGATTAAAACAATGTCAAGGGCAACCCGTTGCCTTCTGATTAAGACCGTTACAGCTACTATACCTACGTATTATATGCAGAGCTTGAAATTACCTAAGGGCAACTTAGAGGAAATTGAGAAGCTGAATCGGAAATTCTTCTGGGGAGAAGAAGCACATGAGCGAAGTTTGCATACAACCTCATGGGAAATGATATGTAAACCTCTTGAAAGTGGAGGGCTTGGCATTAAGCGCTTACAGGATGTGAATATGGCACTATTGACTAAACTTGGATGGCGGCTCCTCCAAGATCGAGACAAGCTATGGTCTCGCGTTTTATGGTCTAAATATGGGAATTTGTTCTCTCCTTTGACTAAGAAAGGGAAGATATCATGAGTTTGGGCAAGCTTACTCAGCATAAGGAACTTGTTGCAAAACGTGATAGATTGGGGCCAAGTAGACCCGGCTTCTCTATCGCAGCCCCAGGTAGCTTCAATTCGACCAAAGAATCCTGCTAAAGGAACCATGCAGTTGCAGGACATCTACAATCAATTGGGTTGGGACAAATCTGGAGATGAAGCAAAAAGCTGGAGCCGTGTTTGGAAGCATCGCGACCCTCAACGTTACAAATTTTTGTTATGGCAGATTCGCCATGAGATTCTCCCCACTGGGGGCTTACTCTTCAATAGGTATTGTGCACCTTCGCCAATATGTTGCTTGTGTAATAATGGGATTGACTCTACGCTTCATGCGGTTAGAGATTGTTCATCTAGCAGGGAAGTATGGAAAGCGAATCATACGGATCGGGGGACGAGGCGGCTTCACGGACTACCCCATGCGCTGAGAGGGCCGGGTAGATGAAAATCTAAACGCCAAGACGGAGCTGCGGCAAGAGGAGTTTCAAAGCAGATAGAATGGGACCACTTCTTTCGGGGAAAGCGGTTAATTCCATTTGGTTTTGGCGAAAGTAAAGCTGATTCATGATATTGGGATACGGAGCCCCGAATCTGCAGACATTGTACGCTTTATTCAATCTAAGAGTATAGAATGGATGAAGTCGTGGAGAGATAAAAAGTTATACGCGAGCGATATTTGTATATATGAGTCCGAGATTACATGAGAGGCATCTGAGGAGTGCAATAGTTGAGTAGCATAGTATGGTTACTTACTTTTGATTTGTTGTTTTTTCTTCACTCCTGTATTATTGATTCCCTTCTGGCAATGAATATATGATCCCATTCTTGTCAAAAAGAGGAGATAAAAGGCAAATTAATCCCCTTTTTCCTTTTGTTTTTCTATTTTAGTTTTAATATACACGATCATTCTAGTGTTCAATCCAATTCTCCTTATCACAGAGAAGAAGTTAGGACTTTTAGGTTAGGGCAAAAACTGCAACAGTATACCCTATAAAATGTTGGGGGCGAATTTGATCAAATATTCTACACTACATATAAAATTTACTATATTTAGTAGTATTTTTAAAATTTTCTAAGGCGACTGTCCCCGCTCCCTATTTTAGCCACTGATCTGCGAGCTCCAATTTTAAAAGTATGTCAAATTGAACATATTGTGAGGAAATGTAGGATCGAATCTGCTCCACTCCTAGTGTGTCGTTTGTGTGTTGGAAGGAGAAGTGGTTCTTATTGTCCATGTAAAAATCCGATTTTAGTGTGGAACGATATTGTTCATCACATACATAATAAATTGAACCCCTAAAAAATCGCATTAAGTATTTGTTCAAAATCATTGTGAGCAAGGTTGTTAAAATCGGGATTCTACGTAGAATTGGTGAAGGGTGAAAAATCGTAAAATTGTGAATCGTAAAATCGTACCGAAAATTTAAAATATATATTTTATATATAAATAACAATAATTAATATATAAATCATATCATATGGTCTAACAATATGCGAAAATCCATAAAACATAATTTCACAAGTTTTTTTAAAATATAAAAACGCGACAAAACATAATTTTTAACTTATAAATATTTCAAAACATCAAAATAAAATAAATAACAAAATTATTAGACCACCGATTCAGTAAATAAGCAACAAATATGAAGACCAAGATGTTATTAAAATACGAAACTTAGAGAACTGAACAAATAATTTTGACCTTATTAACGAGTAATTGAAATTCGCCTGAAAATAGCAAATTTTCGCCTGAAAATAGTTGAAATCCGCCTAAAAATAGTAAATTTCCGCCTGGAAATAGCCAATTTCAGCATGGAAATAGTTAAAATCTGTCTGGAAATAGTAAATTTGTGGAATCGGTAGAATCATAAAATCGTACGATTTTACGATTTTTAAATTCGATTCTATTAGATTTCGATTTTACTTCCGATTCAACTCGTTTTCCTTCCGTAAAAAAATTGATTGTGAGTCATATTTTTTATTCAAATAGACAAAATTTATTCCGCACTTATGATTCTCAATATCCCGCGCCAGAGTCGGACTGCCATGTAGAATTATAAGGGAATGGAGAAAAGTTTAATGACTTTGGAGAAAGTAGTGCGACTTACCTTTTACGGCAAAGTGGAACAAGGAAGCCGACTTTTGGACAGAATTGTCCCTACCATTTTCACTGCTAAATGTTCCTCATTTCTTCACCTTACTTGAGTGTAAAACACAGCTCCCCAGTGATCAAGAGTTAGAAAATTGCGCGCCAAAATGGACATAGTAGTAGCAATGACGAAGTTAGAACTTTTAGATTAGAGACGAAAAATTGTAAAGTACATCAAACTACATACAAAAATTGTAAAAAAATATACTGAGTGCGAATTTGATCAAATATTTTACCGCATGTTCTAATGCATTATCAAATTAGTCCAATCCGACATTAAATATTTAAATACGTAAATAGTTATTCGAGCCAAATAAAAAATTATTGTGGATAGCTAATGCAATTGGATAGATAGTTACTTTTCGAGTCATTAAATTAAAAATCAATGATCAATAATGCATTAGCATATACTAAGAAAAGCATATATTTACACTATGACAGTATATATATTTTGTATCGAATAGAGTATCAAATACTTAAAATTTACTCCCTTCGTTCTATAATATAAGTTATATGTTATTAACAATTTATATTATCAAAAAAAATATCAATTTATTTAGAGCAAACAACGTGGTAAATACATTGGTTTTTTCAGTTTGTCGGCTTAATTAAGGATACCATGTTATTCATAAAAAATAAAAATAAATAAAGGATACCATGTCGAATGCTCTTCTTCTCGTGACTTTGATTTTGGTCCAATCCATGCATGTATAGTGGCGGAGTATAAGAGGGGCTGGTCCCTCCAAAATTTTCAGAAACGAGAAGAAAAAAAAATTGTGATATTTTCTTATAAATGTTATATTTGACCCCCTTAAAAAAATTCGCTAAAAAAATCGCCCCCTTATAACAAAATCCTGGCTCCGCCACTGTGCATGTACCTATTATTCAAAATTCGTCATTTGCATATTTTTTTCTGATTATATATACATGTGATGAATTATAAATGGTTGAATATAAAAATATAAATATACACGATGATAGACAATTTTTTGGCCATCCATAGAATAGAAGAAAGAAACAAAACGGATCAATTTTGGCTTTTTGCTTCAAGGACGCTGAAGATTTGAGTGAAGAGGATCTAATTGTTCTTATTGCCTCCTCACTACCTACAACAAATTTACGAGTGGACTTTTTTTTTTTTTTTTTTAAGTCCGGATGGGCGGTTACCTAGAAGGGAAAAGAGAAGCGTCTCATAAGAGTAGAAGATATCTCTACAAAAAAAGACAATTAAAGCTTGCCCCATTGCATAGGGAGGATATCGAACCCACAACCTCATGGTTATGGACAGACCATTGCCCTACTGGACTAAGTAACTTTTGATAATTTACGAGTGGATCTTAAGCATGTTCTCTTCGACAAATGACCAAAAGATGTACAATCACATTGCTACTTTGGATGTTGTTCTTTTATTTCTCATCTTCTTCAATCTTGGCAAAAGGAGATTCATGTCACTTTCTATCGAGTGCGGTGTTTGATTCCTGTCAAAAGTTTGTAACTAAATTCTTTGTGTGGTGGTAGTGATGTATAAGCAAATACTCATAAACTCTTACTTAAATACTCTATTCATTTTAAATTACCTATTCACTTTGTGTATTACACGTGAATTAAAGTTTCATCAAATTCAACAGTGAAAAATAGTAAAATGTCAAATATAATTTTATTTAATTTTACATTATTTTTTCTCTCTATCTCTCCATTCTTCTCTCTCCAACATTTAATGTTAATACAGTGATATTGCCAGAGCAAAATCCATCCAGCAAGAGCAAATTTAGGTGATATGACAAAAATGCCCTCATGACTCATCACCTCTCAAATATTCTCTTCTCCCAATTTATTCAGTCCGGCTTGTGCGGAACAGCCAAAGTTCCGCACGTGCGGAACAATCCTAGCCGTCGGATGAGATTTTGAACGGTTCAGATCTGGAGAGAGAAATTTTTCCTACATGTATTGCACTTATTGATTTTGATGTAACTTATAAACTTAAGGATAAAAAATTTCGCACCATGGATGCATCTGTTAGCTCTGAAAATAAGAGAGAAGAAGGATGGAAAAGAACGTGTGAGAATAAAAAATTATCAGTAGAGAGAAGATTTGATAGGGAGTGGGAAATTTTGATCTGATTCATGAGGGCAATTTTGTCCTATCAATTAGATTTGCTCTTATAGGATGATTTTTGCTCTGGCAATATCACTACCCTAAATATTAGAGGTAGAATTGAAAAAATCATCATAAATAATTTATTTAAAAAGTGAACAAATAATTTAGATCATATAAAAAAAAAGTAGATAGATAATTTATGACGAAGTACGTATATCTCGCAATTACTTCACTAATACTATGAATGAAGAGGTAGGAAGATGGAAGCCCTTATGGATGGACTCGATCCTTCTTCTAATAAAAGTAGAGGCAGCAAAATTAGTCTGGTTCAAGTCTGATATGTACCAAGTCTATTGAATCACGTAGTGTAGAATTGACCACATAACTATAGAATAAGGAAAGAGACAATTATTTGATAATATGGCTAATTCTGTACCACAAGGTCCATATCAAAATTTTCCTATAATTATCGAGTCAGCTCTTGTTGGACTGTGTAGTGTTTGGCCAACCTGTATAGTGTTACATTTGGTTACAATTTTAAAACAAAAATATTTCCTCAGATTTTATGTTCCCCGGAACAAAAAATTTCAAACAGAAACTCAAATCAAATACGCCCTAATGTCTAAAATTTGGACACGAAAGATTTTGCCTCGGGAGACGCAACTTCGCAAACAAGTATATACGACTACTTCCTGAAGTCAAGTTATTTCCCAGAACTGATGCATAAAACAGAAAAAAAGTGCTCATCATAGATCCATATGCTTTACTTTAATGACCACAAAATAAATCTCACGACCAACTTCAGTAGAATGTATGATTCTTCCTCACAGTGATGCATATAAAGCAATACACCTAAGCAAATACACACTTTTTTTTAGATAATACAATCACATTAAGGTTTAGAAGATTTCAAATTTTCTTACATGAAATAAAATCATCCAAAATTCCAAATTCATGTGCAAACAACTGATAAGCAATTTTCACGTGTGAACTATGAAATGGAGACAAAATTATCAAGGCTAACGAACATACCTAAAAAACGTTCCACTGGTTTTCTCTGAAAGGACAACAAGGATGACAGGACATAATTTGAGTCGATGAATTCTTTCATTTCCACAGATGGATGAAGTAATTTCATTGACTACTACTGTTATAGGACCAAAATGATAATCTTTGATATAAAGAACGGGGATTGCAAGCAAGATAGCCCAAAAAGAACAAAGCGCATAGTTCAAGAAATGTCGCCTGGCTGCGCTTGACTATAGTTGAAGAAACAACTTAAACAAACTTTTGGCAGAGTGAGCAAACACCATGATTCATACAACGTCATAGGTTATGCTGCACCTATGTAAGAAATATATCCCTTCTCCTCTTTAGTCACCGTGGCTACTTGTGAGTTGCATTAAGGAGATATAGCCAATAAATAATACTACAATCTATAGATAACTAAAGCAGACTATTATTGCAGAGAAAGAGAAAAAGATGGAAACAAATAAGATTTAAACCTTAGCGAAGTCCAAAGATCTCTTCAGGAGGATCATAAATATGTCTATCAGGGAATATTTCTTCAAAATCTTGCTTGACTCGGTTTCTCAAGAGCGGATGTGGCAGAAGACCCTTTAATAAGATCCTGAAAGGCAACTCTTCGGGTGGTTCTGGAGATTTCTTCATGTCTTCGTAAACGTTCATTGCATCTCCAGGGGATCCATACCTCAAGAAACCGCGAATAACTTCGGTATATGTCTGAGAATCGGGAAACAAATCTTCCTTTCTCATCATTTCCCACAATTCCATTGCCTCGTCCATCTTTCTGCTTCTTGCCAATGTAATAATCAAGTCCTTATACATCGGGCTGATACCATTCTTGCTTCTGAATTACCTTGAATATCTGTAAGTACCAAACATCATATTTACTATACAGAAGTGCACATCACACAAGTCACATCATTTACACGAGGATTGAGTTGATTTATGCAAGGGTTCTTTTTTCAGGAAAATAAAAGTACGTTTTATGTAAACAAGAGCACGCTGCAATGGGATAAACACAAATTGCAATCCATATAGATTCACAATATAGAGGAGTCGTCAATCATGTCCTAATACCGTAATGCATCCTCAGAAAAGAGAAAAGAAAAGAAAAGGCCAGATGAAAATTTATATAATCTTGCATGTGGTATTTTATTTTTAACACAAAACCATAGGAAGTATTAAATTTTAGGAAGGGTATGTATTTTCCATACCCAGGTAATTGATGTATCAGTCTTAACATTATGATCTGTAGCTAAGAAATTGTACATAGAAAGCACAGAGAAATGACCATTAGCAGTAAGGTTCCAAGTGGGTTGATCAGATCGAACTTCCTGAAGAGGGATGAGTGTAGTGGTCATTTGTATGACCAAATCATTGACTCTGCATTTGCGTATGTGTAGTGGTCATTTGTATGACCAAATCATTGACAAGATTATGCCTCTGTTTCTAATTTATGAATTTTGTCTTAATGAAGTATGGAGAATCAAGATGCCATTGATATTGATGAAAGTGAAATTGAAAGTGATTTGCCAACTCAAAATACTTTGGAGAGTGAAAATCAGTCAAATGTCGAACCTCCGAAGAAGAAGTCTAGGCTACATTCAAATGTGTGGGAATATTTTGAAAACCTCGGTATTGTCAATGGAAAGCCGAGAGCAAAGCGTAATGGATGCGCAAAAGAGTTTTGTGCAGGAGGGAATAAATATGGAGTCTCTAGCCTTCGTCGTCACATGGGACTTTGCCTTAACTTAAAAAACAAATTTCAAGATATTGGTGAAGCGTTCCGCGACAATGAAGGGAAGGTAAAACCCTTGAATCAAAAGGTTCTTCGTGATAAAATAGCTATGGCTATTGTTAGACATGATCTACCATTATCATTTGTTGAGTATGATGGAATTTGGGATGTCCTTACTTATTGCAATCCAAGTGTGAAAAGATTTTCTAGGGGTACCTCTACAACAGATATTCATAAGCTTTATTTGGATAAGAAAGAAAACATAAAAAAAACTCTTTTCAATTTGCCTAGTAGAATTTGTTTAACTTCTGATTGTTGGACTGCTTGCACCTCTGAAGGGTATATTTCTTTGACGGCTCATTTTATTGATGTTCAATGGAGACTTAATAGCCTTATTCTTTGTTTTGCTGATTTTCCTCCTCCACATAATGGTGTTGAAATAGCTCAAAAGGTTTTTGGTATGTTAAGAGAATGGGGGATTGACAAGAAAATATTTTCTATAACCTTAGACAATGCTTCTTCTAATGACAACATGCAAGTTATTTTGCGACAAAAGTTAAATTTGCAGGATAGCTTGTTATGTAAATGTGAATTTTTTCATATTCGTTGCTCAGCACATATATTGAATCTAATTGTGCAAGAGGGTTTGAGGGTGGCTTTTGGTGCTTTGCATAAGATTAGAGATAGTGTCAAATATGTTAAATCGTCGGAATCAAGAACTAGAGTTTTTGATTCATGTGTAGAGCAAGTTGGACTTGAAAAAGGGGTTCATTTGAAACTAGATGTAATCACTAGGTGGAATTCTACATACTTAATGCTTAATAGTGCTTTGAAATATCGGCGTGTATTTGATTGTCTTTCTTTGAGCGATAGAAATTATAGACATTGTCCTACAACTGAAGATTGGTCAAGAGGGGAAAAGATGTGTGAATTTCTTCGTCCCTTTTTTAATATTACTAAGTTGATGTCCGGGTCTTCTTATCCCACTTCTAACTTGTATTTTATGCAAGTTTGGAAAATTGAAAATCTGTTGGTTGATAATGAGAATAGTGAAGATGATATCGTAAAGGACATGGTTAAGAAAATGAAGATTAAATTTGACAAGTATTGGAAAGAGTATAGTGTAATTCTTGCACTAGGTGCTGTTCTTGATCCTCGCATCAAATTATCACTTTTAGAGTCATGTTACGAGAAGCTTGAACTTGAAAAAACAGAGGAGAGCGAAAAGCGGATTGCTGAAAAGGTTGAGATTGTGAAGACAAATTTGATTAAGTTGTTTCAACAATATGCCAAACCCTCGTCAAGTTCCTCAAGTGAACATGGTTCTTATGTTCCAAGTCAAAGTGGATTGGAAAAGGATTTGGATGCTTTAACTCATGATCAGGTAATAATATTTTTCTTATCTTCAATTGAAAAATCTTAATACTTATAATATTTTTTTATGTAATTCATATTTATGTTTGTCTTAATAGGACTTTTTAATGTTTGCTAGCCAAGTTGCTACCAATACTGGAAAATCTCAATTGGATATATACTTAGAAGAGTCGACACTTCAATGGAATCACTTTGTGAATTTGGATGTCTTACAGTTTTGGAACAAAAATACATATAGGTTTCCCGAATTAGCTTTGATGGCTTCTGATATATTGAGCATTCCGATTACTACAGTGGCTTCAGAATCTGCATTTAGTATTGGTAGTCGAATTCTAACCAAGTATAGGAGTTGTCTTCTCCCTAAAAATGTACAAGCTGCAGTATGTTTACGTAACTGAAACCACGGCTTTATCGTTGAAGGTAATTCATAACTCATAATATTTTTGTTGAAATTAAATGTTCCAAAACTGTTTGCTTCACTTTGTAACTTGCACTTTGTTTCATGTATGAAGATGATGATGAGTATTGCACACCAAATGCAACCGTGTCTAGGGCGGATTCAAATTCATACGAGGATGGTCTACAAGAAGCTGAATAACGTTGAAGTGGAAATGTGGAATAGTTGATGTCTTTGATATGTTGTCTTTTTATTTAAATTTGGATGTTGGTTGTTTAATTTTGATTTTTTGTTATTTTGGATGCTAGAAGCCTAGAAGATGTTGGATGTCTTTGATTTGGATGTCTTTTAATTTATTTGTATGTTGGCAGTTGCTTTATACTTGGTAGTGGAATAGTTTGGTCAACAGTTTCTATATCCTTATTCACTAGGTGGTCAACAATTTTCCAATCTGTACTCCTACTTTCTATATTAATATATCCCTTTTTATCAACAAAAAAAAAATTGGAAAAATGGGTCTGGGCCCGCGGGCCTTATGCGGTGCGGATCTGGGCCGGTCATTCATGGATCCGCAAAAATTGAGCCCTCCCCGCCCCGCCCCGTTTTGCCTTGAGCCCGCACGGGCCGGCCCGCCGCGGACCGACCCGGCCCGTTTCACAGTACTACTCCTCAGGTGGATGCAAAAGAGAGGCATTCCAAGGATCTGAGCTTTTGCCTTTTGGGCTATGATGACATCCTTGTTTTAGCCCCTTCCTTATACTTGGTTGGTTTTTCTGCTGCCTGCTTGATTGAGTACTTGTTAAACAAATTTTGTTCCTCTTTGTATAAAAGTGAAACATATTTAAACAAGTAGTTGAAGAACGTAATGTTTATCTTGCAATATTTCAAAGAACGGTAGAATGCTATTAAAACAATGATAGCATTCTTGTATCAATGCATCGAAATAGACACGTTTTTTTGGGTGATTTCTGCTTCTAACTACAACACATACATGGCTTGTGTATTTAGTATCACAACACATGATAGTCATGTGTTGTTCGGAACAACGCACAAGCAACATGCGTAGTGCATTGAATAACGAGTGACTATCATAACATTTCAATAAGTATTTTGTTTAAAAAAAATTATTGTCCTCTCTCGTTATTTTATGTTAAAGAGTATATATATAGATACGAAGCCGGACTTTTAAGTTGGGGGCGAAATACTGTAACAGTATGGTGAACTACATATATTGTAACAGTATGGGGACGACTGCTCTCACCCGCCACTTGTCTTTGTCCCTGTATATAAGGTATTTTGTTATAAATATATTGTGTAAGAGGTTAAAATAATTTATATTATAAAATGAAAAAAAAGTAAATAATACCAGGTTTGAGTCAAATTACTTATTGTCAAAGTATGTTTTTAACGAGGCGGGGGGGATAGCAGGATTCGAACTCAGGACCGAAGTCTTTTGTTCTTTGGCCGTTTCCACTGGGCCAGGAAGTCCCACTATTGTCCAAGTATGTTACATTACTGATGTTCCTCCTTTTAGGGGTTTAGCCATATAGAGCAACAAAAATAAGAAGCCCAACAAGTTATTAAATAGTGGCCCAACAACTGAATGATCTGGGCCCAAAGGGAAAAAATATAAGAAAGTAACCGTGTTAAGCCAGATCACCACCACCTTCTTCCCTCCACAACCGGCCGCCGCTTCTCTTAAATCTCACCGCCGATCATATAGGTTGCTGGAAGCTTCTTTCTGAGCTTACCGCCTTCTCCACCGAGCCCGTGTAATTAAGTCTTCCCTATTTCTTTTATTTTTTCAATAGGAATTTTAACACAAATTCATAATTCAGTTCTATGTGTTACACATAAATGCTCTGAATGCTGAATAAAAGAAGTCTGATAATATGCACATCAATTAAAATGGTTGGTCTGCCTTCTCTGATGCCTTTTGGCTTTAATTTGATGGCATGATTCTAGCAATCGAAATCTTCACTACCTTTCCATCATCATCTCAGCTTTCAGCTGATTTTTTTTTAATGGTTATTTATTTTTATTTTTTTAAAAAAACTTTGAAGTTTGTATCTGTAGGGTTCAAAATTACACTGTTGGAATTCGCTCAGTAAGCATCAATTAATTCTTGAGATAGGCCATTTAGTTCTTAACAGCAACGAGTGAGATGGGAAGGAAATATTTTGTTTCAGTTTAATGTTTCTTTATCAAATTCATGGAATAATATTGTTAGCATTTGTGAACTGCATTTTATGAGTAAAAAAAATTGAAATCATTATCGCTAATTGCTTTTGTACTTTATTTAGACTCTTGGATATAGATAAGAAACTTGATTATCATGTTAGTAGAAACTTGATTAGACTCTTGGCGCGAGTATTGAATGCTGTTTATACTCGAGGAGTATATATATATATATATATATATATATATATATATATATATATATATATATATATATATATATATATATATAAAAGATTTAGTTCTTTTGGTTTGTTATGATATCATGTAACTATAGACTATGGTTGTGAATTCCGAGTCCCTGGACATGAAGATACTTTGCTTCTTTTGCCTTGTCTTTCTGTTTTTGATATGTAGTTATATAATATCGACCAGGAATTCAATCTTACTTCTAATCACATTAATTTTGTGTAAACTAGCAGTGTCGTGTCTGAACTTTGAAGTGTCTATTACTAAAAGTGTACTATCCATAGTCTTTGACTTGCTAGATAGGAAACGTTGGCAGTGTCTGCAACTAATCCAGTAATTAAATTTGTTTGCCTTATATGCTTCTGCACTTAAATTTCTGAGCATCCCTTAAACCATTGCTTCTCGTAGTACATCTTGTCAACACTATATTGAGCAATAAGATACTTCTGTTGCAGTAGATTAATTTAAACAGCAAATGTTTTATTGCTGTAACGAATCTGATGGTTGGTTAAATCTATGTCTTCTTTTGATTTTTCATTTGCTATTTCGATCTTTCGGTCCGTAAAATCCATCTGGCTCTTATAGCATCATTATTGCTCACTTGTGGTAGTTTGGAAGAGTAACCAACCCAGCAAGCAAGAAGTTTTATTTTTATTTATTGGTAGCATTTTTGGTATTGCTTGTACATGAATGAGAGAAAGTCTGACTATCTTGCCTGCTGAAGAAAAAAGAAAGGCGCTTGTCTTAAAGCTAAATAACAATAGGGACTCGGTTTTGGTTACTTAAGAATTAATTTCTCTCTTTACAATGTTTTGTTACTTCTAGTAAGTTAAAATCATGTCATGGCACTATAAGCCGAATCGATCGATGTGAAGAAGATAATACTTGCTCTTTAGCTTTCCATTTACTTTTAATTTAATTATATTGTTGAAAAGTGAGCTTAAATTCTTGTTGCACTTACGATATGTAATTTGGGAATTTTATCCATCCGGAGCTTATCTTGGTCCATGTTGAAATATTCTTATGGAATTTCTGGGTATGAAATGTTAGCTATGCATGCAAGTTATCATCTAACTAATTGGTGTACCTGTGCTTGACTTCATCCTTTAACATTACACTGGCATGTATATTATGATATTATTTCGATAGTTTAAGTATACGCTTTTTATGGATCAATTCCGTCTTTTTGGCTAGTGATTCATGTCATTTTGAAGATCTGCATATTTGTTCTCCAATTTTCTTTCGCAGTTTTTTTCAAAATTTCATACAATAATTTCTATTACTTTTATTCAAGACAATAGAAATCTATCATGATGCTTGTATGATTTGTAATATATTTTTTGCTTTTGTCTTGTTAGGTTTCATATCCGTCGTTTTTTTCTCATCCATTTGTCAGAATTCTTGAGAGAAACAAAAGTCTTGAGAGAAACAAAAGCTCAAAGCATTCAACAGCATCTTAAGAGGTAATAAACAATGCGAAAGAAGCGATCATCAATAAACAAGAATGGTCCTTTAGCAGCGGCATCTTCACACTTTTCTTCAATAACTTTGAGGGAAGAATCGAGTGGGAAAAAACAGAAACCTTTAACTGCAAAGTCTATATTAAAGTTGGACCACATTAAAAACCTTGCCATTTGGGCTGGCAATGAAGCCTCCATAGCTTCACTTGGTGCTTTCTTCGGCTACCAATTAGCTGCCACCGCTGAAGCCTTAGATGTACAACCCGACCCGTCATTGTTCTCCTGCCAAAGGTTTGATTAGACTTTGTTTTATGTTCTTAGTTATTATCTTTAAGATGCTTGTATGTTCATATTTACAACCAACCATACAGTACATAATTGATGTGATGTCATATTTTGTGACCCTTTAGGTTAGGAAATAAAGTTATTAGAGATGGCCTAAAGAAAACCTAAAAACTGGTACAACGATTTTGTTAGTTTTCTCGGGCTCATAACTGAGCTCCTTTTGGCATAATCTTGTTCCCAATGATAGTGTATTTCTTCACTTGTAGCATGAGAGCTTAAACAACCAACGGTTTTTACTATATTTTAATATTCTGCAGATGTGAATCTATTCTTCGACCTGGCTACAATTGTACAGATCCGAATTCAGAAGAACAAATCAAAGGTGCCGCATAAATGCAATAAATCTAGTCCTGCCCCGAAGAACAATGTGGTTTACAGATGCCATTTCTGTTCACATCCCAATCTGACGAGAGGAACCTCAACGCTCCACATGAAAGATTTATGTCCACCAAACCCACCCAAACCAATCTCCAGATCAGATACCATCCAGAAGAATTTGAAAGCCGAGATTGTGACAGACAGCAAAGATAACATAATTGAGATGGATACAATTGGTTTGCAAGTGACGGAAAATGATAACCCTATCATTCATGATCCCACTACAATAAGTACTACTTTGCTGGACTCGAAGAGGAGGAAAAGGACTAGACCTGGAGCAAAGAAAACAGTTGAATCTGGAAGTTATTCTGCTATTCCAGATGCAGATAATGCTACTGGTGCATCGAGTAAGCGGAGGAGGAAATCGTGGACTAGTCTAAAGGAAATTGTTGATCATGACGAGCAAGAAAAAAGGCGTACCTTTGCCAACTCGGTTGTTCCTTGCTTGTTGATCTGATAGTGCATTATTACAGAAGAGATTAAAATGTATGATTTATTGGGTGTAAAGGAAATTGCTAAGCATAAGGGACAATAAATTTATAAGCAACTTGGTGACCAGTTCGAGGAAATTGCTGATTGATTCAGCAAAGTGCTAATAGAATAACTGATATTATGTGCATTGCGATTAATCCAAATATTATTCTACTTTCTTTCTTTATGAAATTTTATATTTTTTGTCTTACAAAAGTCAATTATAAATTTTACTAAAATTAAAAAGAAAATATTTTTAAATTGAGTTGAAATACACCATAAACCAGCCAAGTTCAGATAATGTTCAACGGTTTATTCATTGTGCTTAGATTGGTATTTTTCCTGAATCTTAAAATTTAAGGGTAAAAAATAAAAATCAGGACTATCGGACATTATAAATAAGAATAATTTTATAATTAACCGGACCGAATAGATATTATAATTTGAAATTCTATGCATTATTACAAGTTCATGTGCGGAATATAGATTTGATCTATAACAAATATGACTCCTAATTATACTCGGAAGTCTATATCCAATAACAAATATGATTCCAAATACTTAAAACCCAAAAGTATATATATTAAAGGGAAAATTAAAAACATAAATAGCAGTTTGCAGAAATAAGAGAGGGAAAAGCAAGCCCTAGTTTACGAATTGAAATAGCATTTAGAAAAAAAATCATCGGAGGAAGAAAGCCTGAATCAACCTCACGAATCCGCCAACCCCACCGCAAAAGAAGAACGACGGTAAGTTGATGTATAATGGATGAAGATGGTATAATTATTTGGGTTCGATTGGGGGTAGCTTAGCTCAATTAATGGGGATTTTATTGATTTGATTTTATGAGTTTAGTGGTTAATCTCCTGACTTGTTTCTTATCTCTTCTGCTAGCTCAATTTTGTTTGTTTATTTATTTATTTATTTCATTTTGGGTGCAATTAGGATTGCTGTTTTGAACTTCTCTTGTGTGTATTTGCTCAGCTGATGGCGAGGAGGCGTTGTCGCATCAGCAGCAGTGACTCAAGTGAAAGAGAAGATGAGGAATTTTTACTAAAGGAGTATCAGAGTACTGCCCGAAAGTCGGAATCGAGTTCATCAGATTCAGATAGAGAAACTAGGAAGAGGCGGCGTGAAGAGCGGGACTGGGAAAGAGAAACGATAAGAGAGGATGATGGAAAAGACAAGAGGAGGAGGAGGAGAAAGGAGGATGCAGAGAATATGGTGGAAAAATGGGGTAAACCAGATGAAAAAAAGGACGAGGGAAGGGTGGCTGATGATGTGAAGGTGCCCAAGCTAGAGAATTTGGGAAGAAGTGGTGGAGTTTACATCCCGCCATTTAAGTTGGCGAGGATGATGAAAGAAGTTGAAGACAAGAGCAGTCTGGAATATCAAAGAATGACTTGGGATGCTTTGAGGAAGAGTATTAATGGATTTGTCAATAAGGTCAATGCTACAAACATCAAGAACATCATCCCCGAGCTATGTGCCGAAAATCTCATCCGGGGCAGGGGTTTGTTTTGTAGGTCATGTATGAAGTCTCAGATGGCATCGCCTGCGTTTACTCATGTCTTTGCTGCATTGGTTGCTGTAGTAAATACTAATTTTCCTGAGGTGGGAGAGTTATTGCTTAAAAGGATTATATTACAGCTGCAAAGAGCGTACACGCGTAATGACAAGGTATGCTATGGCTTCACCTTTAGTTATCGTCTTCTTTTTTAATTCGTGAATTATAGAAATGACACCACTTATATTTTAACAATTTTGATTAAAAAGTTTATAATTGCTAATAAATTATAATATAAGATTTTATCCAAAAAAAATATGTCTACAAGTTATAGTCTTATAGACTACAAGTGGATTTTGACATTGACATTTGAAAATGAGGCAAATTTATGGGATTCAAGATTTAAATTGGAAAATTTTGATATTAATTACGGTTCATTAGACTATGTAGTGTGGACCGTGTGGTCAATATTCGTTCACATTAATAATAAGCCCTCCATGTTTCCTCCAACTTCATCTCTAATACCCTTAATATTTCTAAAAGCCCTTTTATTTTGGTCTAATCATACAAAAAAGGTCTTTGAGGCCTTTTTATTCAAGCTTGTTCTTTTTGGATTCAACAATCAAACATGATATATATTTTAATTTCCAGTGTAAATATTTATTTATTTTTCTCGAGAGTCCTTCTCATCAAATTTTTTTTTGGCTCAGCCAATGTTTATATGCTTTTATGAATTTATTTTGTCAATGTTAATTGTGCCCCCAAAGAAAAATTTCTGGCTCCGCCACTGGTTATCGTCTTTTTTTTTCATCGGTTTTTTTATCAGCATTCAGTAGTAGGTGTTTAATACTTATTTTTCTGAATTTTTTTTTCTGGTGCAACCCCAACTATTGGCTGCAGTTAAATTTATTGCCCATTTGGTGAACCAACAGATAGTACATGAGCTTATTTCTCTTGAACTACTGACCATACTTCTGGAGAATCCAACCGATGACGAGTGTGGAGGTTCTCTGTTGGCTTTAGTAATGAATGTGGTTCTATCCTACAAGACATTTGCTCCAGGGGATTGAATGGTTAGTATGAATGTGGTTTCTCTCTATCCCCTTCTCACATTGTTATATGTTCTTCTAGATTTGAAGTTTAGTTGTTGCTTTGTTTTCATTGTTATTAATTCTTGTTCCAACAGGTATATTTGAGCGGTTTCGTGTAATCTTCCACGAAGGAGAAACAGACAAGCGCGTTCAATTCTTAATTGAAGGCCTCTTTGCACTTCGAAAAGCAAAATTCTCGGTATAATTCTTTCCATGGACCTTGATTTTCGAATATCGAATGTGAGCAGAATTTGAATTTACTGATTGCGTTTTCTTTGTTATGCGATCGTACCCAGTTTGTTCGTCCCGAACTAGACCTTGTGGAGCAGGAGGACCAATTAACGCATGAGATTTCACTTTCAGACCAAATTGATCTTGAAATTGCTTTAGGTAACTCCGTTTTTCATTTGCTTCTCTCTGGTTTGCGAATATTTGCGAATATTTGCGAATTTTAACTGATTTCCCTTCTTTGCCTTGAAATTAGATATTTTCAAGCACGATCCAAGCTTCTTAGATAATGAAAGGAAATATGAAGAATTGAAGAAATCAATCCTAGGTGAAGAATCTGAGGATGATGAAGCGAGGTTCTAATGAGGGAGATGAGGAGTCTGATGATGAGGATGAAGAGCAGATGCAAATAAAAGATGAGACAGAGACCAATTTAATCAACCTTAGAAGAACAATCTATTTGACAATAATGTCTACTGTCTAGTGTTGATTTTGAAGAAGCTGGGCATAAGCTGTTGAAGATCAAACTGGACCCTGGTCAGGAGATGGGTATTCCAGTCCCTCACTTTACTGCTGGCTAATTAATTATGTGTTAGTTTTGATAATTGAGTAAAAGCTAGCCCATCTACTTAATTACCACCGTGTTCTCCACCGTTCTAACCAAGCATTTTCAGTTTTTTACTTTTAGGTTCCTGCATGTATTCATTCTTTATTTCATTTCCATGTACAGATGGAAGTATGTATCATGTTGTTGGAATGCTGCAGCCAGGAGAGGACGTATCTCCGATACTATGGACTTCTAGGTCAGCGATTTTGCATGATCAACAAGGTTTATCCAGAGAATTTTGATAAATGTTTTGTCCAGCAGTACTCTATGATCCATCGTCTCGAGACAAATAAACTACGAAATGTTGCAAAATTCTTTGCACATCTACTTGGCACTAATGCGTTAACTCGGCAAGTTTTGGCATATATACAGCTGACTGGAGAGGACACGACATCTTCTTCCCGTATTTTCATTAAAATTCTATTCCATGTATTTTTTTTTAAAAAATTTTTCCGGACATGTTTTGCTGTTCCTTGTCACATATGAGTGTTTATTTTCTCATTCAGGAATAATATGCATGCTTTTCTTGAGTTCTTCTTGAATCTTGAATTATATACCATTCGCTCAAAATTGTGTTCTAATTGAAAAGTTGATTATTTGAAGTATGTTGTGGTGTTTTCTCTTAGGATACTGTTTCTCTTTCTTTTATTCATTATTATTTTTTTGAGATTTTCCTTTTGGTAATTTTTCTATATTGGGAGAGGTCATGAAGAGGTATTAGACTTTTTGGTTAGGAATTTTGTATCGATTATTGTGTACTGTATCTTTTTGTTTCTGTTAGGTTGCTAAACTTTCCATCATTTCTGTCGTAGGAATTGTCTGAGCACCTTGGCATTCGATTTCTAAATGAGCGGCTTAATGATCCCACTATGCAAGATTGTTTTATTTGGATTTTCCCCAAAGATAACCCCAAAAACACTAGATTTGCCATCAACTTCTTCACTTCCATTGGTCTTGGTGGAATCACTGAGAATTTGCGAGAGTATCTAAAAAACATGCCTCGTGTCATCATGCAACAACATAAACCGGTTTCCGAATCCGGTAGTTCTAGTTCATCTGGATCTGATTCAGATTCAGAATTATCGAGCAGTGAAGAAAGTGAAGATAAACGAAGAAAAAGGAGGAGAACTGGACCAATGCCTCTTGGTAGCCGATTGGATTTGAACTTGATATCCGCATGATGGTAGCTTCTTTTTTATCTCCTTGATATTGTATATTTTTTTCCAGTTTTGACCTTCTTTTGTAATGTTCTTCTGCAATTTTAGAAGGTTTGTTCTATATAAAATGTGCATTTGGACTGATTAAAATGTTTCGGACTTGCATTCCAGAAAAACGAAATAATATGTTCTGGTGAATACAGGTACAATGACCCTGGAGCTTTTACTTTTTACTTGGCTTTTTTTTTTTTTTTTACTTCTTGTTTGTTGAATATGTAGCAAATATCAAATTTAAGAGTCTATAGTTTTTGCTAACAATTTAGTTTCTAACAAGAAAAAGAAAAGAAAATTGTTAAATTGTTAGTATAGAAATGTATTGCCGTGTTTATGTGACTTCTGAATTTGCTTGTGTATGTATTGAAGGTACGGGTGTCAATCGAGCTATGTGAGATGAGTTTGGCTGAGTTCTCGCTCAACTCACATAAAAATTGCAAAGCTCAACTCAGCCTCAGCCTGGAAAAGCTCACAGACATTGAGTTCACGCTCAACTCACATTTTAATGTGAGACCGAGATAAGCTCACGAGCTAAATTTATATTAGCAAAAAAAAAAACAAAAAACATGTAGTAAGAATAGTATAATACAATGAGCATTAAAACTAAATTATGACAATAATACACAATATAATAATACTTAATTCTTGAAGCAAACTAAACTAATAAAAAGATAACAAAGATAAATATATAGTAAAGTCAAAGGTTAAAGAATCTACTTACAACGTAGACAAAAATCCTTATATAGACTAAAACAAAATAAACAGAAGTCCCATAATTGTAAAAACCTTAAATAGAGAAGACAAGAGAAGTAGAAGTTTGAGAATTGTTTTTGCTAAATAAATTAAATTTGAGAATTGTTTGTTATGCTAATAAAATGAGTCTTATACAAGAGAACCCATACACTTAAAATTCTAACAAATGATGAAATTGCAAATTGCAAATGAGTAATTTAATTCCATTGTTGGTGTCAAATCCAATTTCGGCAATCCCATTGAATTCTTCTACCATCATTCAAGTGTATAGGTAAGTAGTAAGCTGCGAATGTGATTCAAGACACGACCCTGGTGCTAAAAGTACTCTCAGATGTTACTGAACTTACAGGAATTGCTAATACATCTCTTGTCATCATAGACAAAATAGGGAATTTAAGAGAATTTGCTTTCCAATAATCCAAGATAATAAAGTTTTCATCAACACTACCACTCCTTGTTAGGTAAAGTTTTTCCTCCAAATAAACACGTCTAATTCACTCTTACAATGCATCATTTCGTCCTCTTCACTAAATTTAAGAAATTCTTCAATGAATACCAATTTATAGGTATTCTTCTTTTTAATTAGTATTATTATTTAAATATATACTTATGGGCATTCCTATACGTGGGGCCTTACTGCACCATTCTTTGTTTTCATTTTGGTGAAATGTTCAGAAAGTATTTTATACATCAGCTTTTGTGTGTATTTGAACTTATTTTGGATTGAAACTTTGTATGCCGGGTTTGAACAAGTGATTAATGTTTGTTCTATTTTAATTTTTTTTTAAATGTGTTCTATTTATTGGGCTATGGAGTCTGAAATATTAAACACATGCTTACATTGACGGCCAATTTTTTGGGATTTTTTTTAATCAAGGACCGACAACCTAAAATTGTAATTAGAATTTTATCTCTTCTTATAAATAGTTTATTTATGTAATCTAAATATTGTATCTCGACATGGTTCTTGTGCACCACTAATGCTCTGGATGCTGAATGAAAGAAGCATGGTGATGTGCACATAAATCAAAATGGTTCTTGGGTCTGCCTTCTCTGATGCCGTTTGGCTTTGATTTGAGGGCATGATTCTATAGCAAACGCAACGGCATAGGGGACCATTGTTACGTGTATATTATATGAGCAACCACTTTGTGCACTTGTTGCCAAATGTTAGGTCTGTTTCAGTGGTATCCTGGGATCAACCACTTTGTTTGACAAAGGTTAGGTCTGTATCTCGTCCATCCCCGCCCATACCCCCAATTATTGGGGACTTAATGGGTTATGATATTGTTGCTATTGTTGTTGTCTTGACATAGTGAAAAATTCTAACTTGACTGCGCCATTAGACGTAGTCAATTCTTTAATAAACTGGATTAGCAATTTCTTATGTCTTTCTTTATAGTTTTCGATATTGTTTCTCTCCCATTATTACTGTTTAGTTTCTAACACTACTCAACCACGCCCAAGAAAAAAAAAAGATAATAACTTTGTGCATACAAAGTATTGCAGATAACTTGTGATAATTATAGCTACGAGCACTTTCATTAATCATGGAGGGATGGTAATATGATTGCATCTATAGTTACTGCAAAAACTAACAAGAAGATTAAAAAAACCATAAAAGAGTAGGCAATAACAGTAAAACATCTTTTTTCATTATCATATTTTAACGTCTACATAACTAAAACAACTGTTCATAGTTCAAGCCCTTCCAACCTCGAAATTGTACTTCCAAGAAAGCTCAGGACGAGGAGCGGAGGGACCAGAAGGAGGGATAGGAGTCCCTTTAGGGAGCTTATGATCAAACACAGTTTCAACCTTATAGTTTTGAACTCGGGGTGGCTCATGAGGAGGAGGAGGAGAGAAACCATAAGGAGGGATGGAGGGACCAGAAGGAGGGACAGGCCCTTTAGGAAGCATATGATCAAACACATTTTCAACCTCATAGTTTTGAACTCTGAGTGACTCATGACGAGGAGCAGAGAGACCAGAAGGAAGGATAGGCCCTCTAAGGAGCTTATGGTCAAACACATTTTCAACCTTATAGTTTTGCTCTTTGGGTGGAAATGGAGGTGATGGTTTAGAGGGACCAGATGGAGGGTGTTGGCCTTTAGGGAGCTTATGGTCGAAATTTCTTTCATGCATCAATATTGTAGCAAAGCAAGAATTTGCAAGTAAAAGAAAACATATTGAAATTTTCCATGGAACAAAAGAAGAAGAGAATGAAGAAGCCATTGTTTGAATTTGGAAATGCCAAATGAATATTGTGGAATTGTGTATTACTTTGGCCGTCCAATATATATAGGCGGTGTTTAAGAAAGAAAAAATACGAGTAAAGTTGTCTATTGGTCCATGTCCTACCTCTCAATCACATTATTGTTCAGAGACCTATATATAATAAGCTGAATAATGTGAGTGAAACGTGAGCCCTGAATAATAGGTTGGATAAAAAAACTCAGTCCGAATCTTATGTAGAACAGGATTTTTCAGTATTTACGGAACGCTTCAGAACAGGTGTTTTGAGGCTAATGATAAGTGTTATGGGTCTGAAAACAAATGTCATGAGACCCAAAACAAGTGTTCCGTGCGATAAAAACAAAACATGTGTCATGAAGCTCAGAATACGTGTTCGTTTTAAATCAATCTTAACCGTCAAAAAATTAATTTAACGGACGATGAAATTTCCCCTCGTGCAAAATTACCCCGTTCCGCACTGGAGTCAGCGTCCCAAAAACTACCACCCCTACTTTCCCGTGGTTCAAGTCTCATATTTGATAAAAATCAAATGTAGAGATTTACTTCCAAAGAAAATTTTAATATACCAAATGAATTATGTGCTTAAATATGGAAATATTGAACTACAACCAAATAATGCATCTTCCCTTATCAAAATACTGCAACATAGAAATCAGTGGAAAAGGAGATTCTGTGTTCGAAAAGGAAAAGGAGAAAATAAAAGAGAGCATAAGGAAATGTTTTCAAATAAAACTTCTGTTTACAATTCAACCTTTAATATGTGTCTTATTCCTTGTCCCACTAATAATTAATGTTAAATTTTCTTGTCAAGAAGGCCGTGGCCCAATGGGACAATCCTTTACCAGCGACCGGGAGGTCTCAAGTTCGACACCCGCCTCCTACGTTGAGGCAAATAAAATTCTCTTTAGAGAATTTAAGGCGCTGACTTTAAAAAAAAATGTTAAATTTTCTTTTAAAATATTTAAACACTAAAGATAACAGTGGGACTCATATAGTTAAGTGTGACACATGGCAATTTGGAACAAATTTAACTGGTGCATTCAATTCAGATTTTAAAATATTTTAATTGATTTTCAAAAGTCTATGGATTTTGCTGACTTTATGGATTGTTTTAACTCTATACAGATTCTATTAGATTTATTTATTTTTATTATAATTTTAGCTTTGTTTTTGTAACACTCAATCCCGTGAACATTTTTTAGTGTACCAATTTTGAGTCAGTTTTCGATTTGTAATTAGATTTTCTAATTCGTGAATTAAAGTAACAACACAACTTATATCTTACAATTTTAGTTAAAATTTTAACAAGTTTAAGTTTGTAAAGAGACTGAATTTATTTTGTCAACGTTAATTATGCCTCTCCTAACTTTAAAGTTTGCATCCGTCACTTCTTCAAGAGACAAGGGTCGCGAACATTGACAACTTTAAAAAGCAAAAAAAAAAAAAAATTGAAAATTGAAAATGTCAGTCCCTAAGTGGAATTCTGATTTGGCCCAATGTATGATCAAGTTGAGATGTGCTATGGAGATGATCTTGCAGGCCAGAACCTGATTTCACAATCCTCGGATTAGGGCTGTTAACGAGCCGAACCGAGCCGGTTTTGGGCCAAATCGGTTCGGATCGTTAAGAAAACCGAATCGATCGTTAATCAGTTCGTTAGTCAACCGATTCGGTTGTTCAATTCATAATCGGTTCGAAATAAAATCGTACAAAACCGGTTCGTTAATCGAACCGTATCAAATCGCGCAAAACCGGTTCGCTAATCGGATTGAAAATCGTAATTCGCATAAAATCGTAATTTGCATTAAATCGTAATTCAGTTCGTTAATCGGATCATACTATTACAAAACTAGGGCTGTTGGCGAACCGGTTAACTCGCAAATCGCTCGTTAATCGGTTCGCTAACTCGCTAAAATCGGTTAAATCGCTAATCGCTCGTTAATCGGTTCGTTAAAATCGGATCGCTAACTCTCTAAAATCAGTAGAATATTATTAACCGGTTTAACGAGCGATTAACGAGCGATATAAAACGATTTACGAGCCATTTTACCGAATCGTAACCGGTTCGTTAACGAGTCGAGCGAGTTAACGAGCCGATTTTAACGAACCGATTAACGAGCGATTAGCGATTTAATCGGCTCGATAACAGCCCTACCTCGGATCATGTTCATTGGGTGTCGAAATCGACAAGTACCAAATAGGAAAGTTGCAAACACGATTGCAAGCAAAACCTGGGAGATTTTACTTGGGAAAATAGTTCATACAACGGCAACAACGAAATCTTAATCTCAAATAATTGGAATTTACTACATGAATCAATATAATATTTATGTGTGATTGTTCATATGAATACACTCCCTCTATAATTTTTTATCAAACATCATACCCTTATCTAAGTTCATATCATTCTAGATGATTTCGGTCCAAATCTTTCTCATCCCCTCCCCTACCTCTCATAACCCCGTGCCTCCATCCTTCGGGTTTTCGAATTGGAGCGTCACTCATTCTTCTTTTTATATGTCCAAACCATCGCAAGCGATTTTCTCTCATATTTTCTTCAATAGGTGCAACACTTATTTTTTCGGATAATCTCATTCCTTACGAAGTATTCGCCAATATGGTCATTAATTTATTTTCACGCAGCCAGTTTCATCATTTTTAACAATTTTTTTATTTTTTGTATCACCAATAATTTTACGAGCAGCCAATTTCATCATTCCGTCAAATAATTGAAAAATGTCATCCATTTTGATGACGTGGCATAACGGAGCTCGGACAACCTCTCTTTGCAAGGGCAATTTCGGAATAAAATATGTCTAACCGGCGACGATGAGAAGAACATAAGGTGGAGGCTGCTGATTGCAAATCTTCAAAAAAAAATCGTCTCTCTCGCTCCTATACATACTCTCAATCTTATTCTTCTTCCTTCTTCACCCTTTCTCTCATTCAGATACACCACCAAAGATCCCCAATTTCACTCCACAAAAATTTTCAAAAATATTCAACCAGAATAAAGCAAATTG
This sequence comes from Vinca minor, assembly GCA_026122235.1. Lineage (NCBI taxonomy): Eukaryota > Viridiplantae > Streptophyta > Magnoliopsida > Gentianales > Apocynaceae > Vinca > Vinca minor. Next base: position 579,289 of record JAOCZM010000235.1, read on the forward strand.
GCTCTACAGGTTCAAAAATAATTTTACTTTGGTAATTTTTATCCAAAATCTATTTTTTTGGCGGAGAGGGTCCAAAAAAACAATTTATGTTTGGTGCGTAGGTCCTTCCGTCTAAAATTCCATTAGTCAACTGTTAATTAACTTGAAAGTTTTAGAGTTGACCAGATTCAAAAATTAATTAACAGTTGACACACACTATATATATATATATATATATATATATATATATATATTACTGATTCAAACCCAACATTGATGTTCCAGAAATAGGTAATCAACCATTACAAATTAAAATAAAATCTAATTGATTAACACTGCTCATTTAGAAAATGAACTGAAATGCAAACCAGTTAGTTCAAGCTGCAACGCAATCTTCCAGTCCTGGAATCAATACATGAGCCGAAATTAGAGAGAGAATCAGAGGTCCGATGGATAAAGGTTCGAAGGTGATAAGAAGGAAATCATTCACAGTGAAGAAGAATAATGCAATGTCAACTTTGATAATTTTCTGAATACCCTAACTACTTTGCTGAGTTTCCTTTTATAGTTAGGGTTGATTTCCCTAGGAGAATCACACCCCTCCAGCTCAGCATGTCCTGATATAGGAGAAGATCAACAGTGCTCCTTAGAGCATCTTCTCCATCGAATAGCAGCTGTCCAGCAAGAAAGACTAGGCAGCTCCTTCCCCTTTTTATCTTCTAATTGGGTCAAAATAGAAATAAGTAGGATGGCTTTGGTTAAAAAGCCCTAATTGATTATTCCCCTTTCTGATTAGATAGCTAACTAAACTAATTTTCCCTCCTCTTTTTGGTTTAAAATTTTCATTTCTCATACTAACCGTGACAATTCTCAATTTTTTCCAATTTGATTTTGAATTCGATTATGAATTTCCTTGAATCAAATGAAATTTTGGAATTCAAGATGGAAATAGGTTACTGGAATCCATGGATGGGGTTTTGGGGAAGTGATTCATTCGTGTGGATTTTAAATCTTGTAATTAGATATTTGTAGTGGGGAATCTTTGGTATTTTTTAGAACCATTTATGTTCCTTTTGCTTTGGGACCTTTGATGGAAGCTTTTTTAGAAGCACTTATAACACTAGTTTCCACTAGTTATGAACATTGTTTTGAGTTTATTGGATGATGTTCATCTTTCTTCCACTTTTGGTGTGTTCATCAGGTACAAAGCCCTTCCTCATCATTTCATGAATCTCACTAGAAACTTTCTCAAATTTTCCATACGCACAAAGGCACGGGGCAAAATTATTAGTATTCACTTTGTTTAGTACTACACCCTGATCAATCATCTCATCATAAGATTTTTCAGCAATTTCTAGAACATCCAAACTCGGGGGCTCATTGCCACAGATATCGCCAATCAATATATTGTAAACCACGTAACCAGGCTGATAACCACAATCGGCCATTCTTTTGAGCAACTTATAGGCATATGAATCACTACAAGAAAACTGTGTAATAGGGATGGACATTTCCGTCGCTAAACTCAGTTTAGCGACCGAATGACGTGGTCGTGTATTTTTCGTCGCTAAGCAAATTACCGACCGAATACCGACGGAAAAGTTAGCGACCGAATTCGGTCGCTATTTACCGACCGAATGGTCAACATTGTTGACTTTTGACTTTGACTGGGTAAAGACCGAATACCGACGGAAATTCTAGCAACCGACCTATATTCGGTCGCTATTTACCGACCGAATAGTCAACATTGTTGACTTTTGACTTTGAATGATTCGGTCGTTATTCCGTCGCTAAATTGTTTTTAATTTTTAAAAAATAAATATGCAATTCAATTAAATCCCTATTATAAAAAACAGCAATAGGCACAGAAATACAAACCAGAAACAGTATTATTAATAAGATCGCAAATACAAAAAATAATCAATAAAGCCAAAAATAACATTACATAACCCATTATCTTACTAAAAACACAAGTTTACACTTCTCATTTACATTACAACACTCACAATCAAGTCCACACTTTGAATTACAACACTCACAATCAAAGTGTGCACTTCTCATTTACATTACAACACTCACACACTTAATTATCAAAACTCACACACTTAATTATCAAAACTCACAATCAAAGTGTGCACTTCTTATTTACATTACAACACTCACAAAAAATACCACCAAATCTCTTGAAAATTTTGATATTTTTTTAATTTGCTACTAATTATCACTCAAGCTTATCCTCTTCTTTCACTGAAAAACAAAGAAACATGCCCCAAATAAAAATTGCAAGAAATTATGAGAATTGCAAAAACTTATTGAAAACCCATATATTAAAATCCAAGCAGAAATCAGTACTACCTCCCCTCCATTTTTGTTTTAATCTTCTCAAAATATATGTACTTATTCCAATTGTTAAGAAAAAAAGTTACAAAATACAAGATTCTCACCTAAACCCTAAAAAACCCAACTGAAATTGGAGGTGGTGGCAACGCCTTGGAGGTGTCGGAGGTGATGACGACATCTTGGGGGTTCCAGAAGTGGCGGCAATGGAAGGAGAGAGGGGATTTGGGGGGAAATCGCCGGAAGAGGTGGTGGTGAAGGTGGAGGTCGCGGCTGGCAGAATGAAGAAAGAGGGAGAGGCTTCTTGCCTTATATATTTTTAGAGAAATAAAACGCACAAAACGATGTCGTTTAGGCATTTAATAATAGCGACGGAATGCGCAATTTCGGTCGCTATTCGGTCGCCAAATAGAATGCTTAACTCTTGTCCAATTTTCAAATAAATGAGCCCGCGAAATGGCAAAACGACGTCGTTTAGGCATTTAATAATAGCGACCGAATAGCGATGGAATTGGCAAATTCGGTCGCTATTCGGTCGCCACTTAGAATGCTTAACACTTGTCCAGTTTTCAAAAAAATGAGCCCGCGAAATTTCAAAACGGCGTCGCTTAGTCATTTAATAATAGCGACCGAATAGCGACGGAGTTAGGGTTAGGGTAGGGCGACCGAATAGCGACCGACTAGGCAAATTCCGTTGCTATTCGATCGCTATTATTTCCCCGGAATCCGTTTTTTTAAATAGCGGTTTTAAGGATATATAGAAACATTTTACCTAATAGTAACTAAAATGGGAAAAATGTTTCTATATATATCCTTAAAAAACCCCGCTATTTTATAAAAAAACGGAATTCGGGAAAATAATAGCGAATGAATAGCGACGGCCTTGGCAAATGTGGTATTCGGTCGCCCCTTAGCTTAATAGCGACGGATTTTAGTAAAAACTTATAAATCCGAAAATCGACATCGTTCAGAATGCGAGTACGAACTAATATGAATATTTTAGTAATTATTTGTTTATTAATAATCAATTAATAAAATTTTAACTCGATCACTTAATAATTCACGTAAATGCACACACAAATGTATTACTTGAATTGTTTTGCTTCGAGTATATATTGGTATTTTGTAAATAAGTATATATTTTAATTGTTTGAATATTCAAGTTAATGTGTGTGTATATATATATATAAATTAGTAATAGTAACTAAAATAGGAAAAAAATATTTATATATACTTAAAAACACCGCTATTTTATAAAAAAACAGAATTCGGGAAAATAATAGCGACGGAATTTGCCAAACTGAGTTTGCTACTTTGGTTGCAAAGTTAACTCTTTTTACTTCTTGGTATCTGTTTCTTGTTCGATTCTTTGTATATATTTTCATAGTTTAATATGGTAATATCTGAGTTTCCAATGTGGTTTATTCTTCAGATTCTTGAAATTTGCCTCTGTTATAGAAATCAAATTTCAGAGTTTTGAGCTATGTTATTCGCCATTCTGACAGGAGACGAAGGCGAGCAACGAATTCTGTTGAAAACCGGCGGTGGAAATTTGTAGATTGAAGTTTCACCTTCATCTTCGCCGGTGTTGCCGGAAAATACGAGTGGATGATCCTTAACGAGTGGATGTAGAAAAGTTGCCGAACCAATATAAAACTTCAATGAAGGTTGGCCCAAATCCATGGCACCAAACAAACCCTAAAAAGTTTCAAACTTTTCGACGAAAAAAAAGCGTTGCTAAAGGTCTTTGACAACGACATAAATATGAGTCCCTATAAAACATGGATTGATAATCATTTTTCATGCTAATTGAAAATAAATATTCATCCTCAATTGTTTTTGTGCTCAGCTAGGGCTAAAACGATACTGAAATTGTCAATTTAGCCTTTAAGACATGAAAATTCTAAAACTAAAACTACTTTCATTTATGGGTCACACAATCTTAGAACTGTACTTGTGAAACTGCATCACAACTCTCTCACATTAATTGAGAAAGAGTACCTGCAGATGGGACCTGCCCAACATATGATTGAATTTTCCCATTCAAGGAGCGCAAGAGGCGGCTGTAGTTTAGACTTTAGAGTGTCCAGATGGAGGGTGATGGCCTTTAGGTAGCTTATGGTCAAAGTTTTGATGCAATATTGTAGCAAAGTATGAGTCTGCAAATAGGAAGGGAAAAAAAACATATTGAAGTTTTCCATGAAACAAAAGGAGGAGAGAATGAAGATACTTAATGCAAATATGTTAGCGTGGAGTTTTCATTTACGGTTTGAATGTATTTGGATACAATTCAGTATGTTTGTATCTTAATAACATACCGTTTAGAGTCTAGAGTTCAATGTTTTAGTGTATTTAGACCTAATGCAAATATGCAATGTGTTTGTATATGTTCTGTCCCAAAACGGAACATAATATTTAGTGGGGGATTAATTTATTTTTTCTAATATGGTTAGTCCCTCAATTCATGCCTTATTCATTAACTAATCATATTGACAACGAAACTTTTCATAACCGATCAAATCCGAGAAATTTTTATTTTGTTCTTTAAGCAAATTATTATAATTATAAAACTTGTCTTGGGGAATAATAAGTGCAAAACAGGTAAAAAAAATTGACTCGATCCAATTATCTCCGCTTTAAATTAGCTTTTTAATCTCAGTTTATTGATGCAAAAAAAACTTTCTCCAGGACAATAATAAGTGCAACACAAGCTCCCGAACTAAGATAAAATTACTCAACAAACTCTCTCGGGACAATAAAATGAAACGGTAAAGGTACAGAAGGAATTCCATCTCGTCCAGAAAAAGAAAACAAACTTGTATGCTCTTAAATTGACAGGAAGAACAAAACCTGGGAGACTCTTCTGTCACACCTTTCATCCTTTTACGATTGACATTGGCAGATTCGATTATAGTTCTACGGTGTAAAACTTGGACCAATAACATGACAATTACAAGGTAACCTCTAAAGCTTATGACTTCAAATTCATCCTTATTCAAACAAATTGTCTCCACCGAAGAGAAACACATCAAACCTGATACATTAGCATTCGGACAAAATGTACGTCCTATAATATAAGTAGCTAGTGATATTAGTTCTCCTTTCTCCCAGCAACTTGTATTATAGCGTAGCAGGCATGAGTGTATTAATAGAATTTTGATGAGACCTCTTGTATTATAGAGTAGCAGGCATGAGTGTATTAATAGAATTTTGATGAGACCTAAATGCATAGAACAATCCCCAAATGTGAAACCTTTATTGTAACATGGTCCACTTCTGGAGCCAACTAGACCAAGTTCAGCCACCATAACGCAACATGTTTGCAAATAACCTGGTTAGAGCAAAGCGTGATATGCAAAATTTGAAGCAATCTCTCTAATTCCATCACAAAAAACAAGAAAACACAGACACAAGTGGGATTAATTGCCATTTGGGTCCCCAACATATTTGCGCGCAGCCAATTTCATCCTTTTTCTTTTTTTTTTTAACTTTTCACATCCCCAATATATTTTAAACAGCCCACTTTCATCCTTTTTAACTTTTTGCGACCATTTTCATCCCCAATATATTTTTCTAGCAGTCACTTTCATCCCTCAATATATTTTCAAACGACCACTTTCATCCTTTTTAAAGTGGCTGTTTGAAAAATTTTTGAGGGATGAAAAGTGATAAAAAAGTTTAAAGGGATGAAAGTAGCTGTTTGAAAATAAATTGATGACCGAAAAAGTTAAAAAAAAAAAAGAAAAAGGATGAAATTGGCTGCGCGCAAATATGTTGGGGACCCAAATGGCAATTAATCCGACACAAGTGCTATCATCATCTATTCCCCGCAAGAATGAACAATATCCAAGTACACTCATTACTATGACCAGGACAATACTGGGGTTTGATCCTTCCCTCCTCCTTTTACCGGACTTGGGACCAGCTGTGTGCAGGAAGAGCAGCACATGTAGAGTTAAAGGAATCACCTACCACATATACAAACCGAACCAAAACAAACCGCAATCAACAAAAGAAAGCACGTGCATCAAAATGATATAGGTAGCAGTGTAAAAAGCATTATAAAGCTAATTAGAGAGATGCCACAGATAATAAAATCCCCCCTCTCTCTCTCTCTCTCGGTCTTTCTTTCATTTTAAAAAGCTGGTTGAACTAAAGTAGATGCAGGAAAAGATCAATCCTTGATGTCTTGTAAGGTTTGGTGCTAAAGATGTTTTTTTTACAAGACCCCTTCCACTAAGCAAAGCCTAGGAAAAGCCAATTTATACCCTTTCCCAACTCAAAATTCAGAAGCAGAAAAACGCAGAAAAATAGGACTTCTACCGAGCAAGCCCTAGGAGAAGCAAACATATATCCATTCCACAAAGCAGAGAACCTGGAAGCAGACTAGAAAAAACCAATAAAGGACAGTTTTGCAAACTTACCCCCACACATATACAAACACCCAATGGAAAATGCATAGTAAATAGAGCATGTGGACAGCACATTTAATTTCTCCCAAAAAGAACCTAAAGCTTTCACCAAAACTGATCAACAGAAAACCTGACAACAGGCACGACCTCCACAAATTTAAGTAACCAAATAAACTGACACAAAAACTGAATGCAAATAACGAGTTATTATTGTGAGCAACTCCTCCAGCAAAGACCAGAGGCAAAACACAGAGGTCCAGAATTTTTAAGTTATTATTCTCTCTTCAAAAGATGGTGAAATGACATACATGATTTGAGACCCCCCTCCCAAGCAGACATAGTAGGTATGGAAACGATGGAAAATGGACCTAGTGATTCTCTTAAAAAGAAGAAAGAAAAAACATGCAATGCATGAGACCAGTCCTGAAGTCCATAATCTAACGACACTTGATGCGCGCGCAACAACCCCCTGAAACTGTTTCTGGCTAGACTGTGAAGGAACAAAGTGGAAACAAACAGATCAAGATTCGATTCTTCCAGAAACTATTAGCATCAACGAGGTGCAAGCAACAACAAACCCAAAGGAAGACAGAATACACCCAATAACCAGCTCTGCTTGATGCCAAATCCACCTGCTACAGTAGGCAAAAATTGACCAGGACATACTTAACCAGATGGCGCATCCATTTCGCATTTCATACCAGAAAACATAAATTTTTGGAACGTACAAAGAATAAGGGGAAACATACCGTCTCCCCACGCATCTCCTTCACTTAAAATAGCCCTTGATAGGTCCCTAGATGATAAACACAAGTATCAGAACAAATAACCTTGAGAAACCCATTAAAGAAGAGCAGCAAATAAAATACTCACAACCCACATAAATAACCAAACAGTATCAACACAGCAGATCACAAGAAGGTGACATATCCTATGCAACTCTATCTTGAGCAGTCCAGCTCCTATGCGGAATAGCTTTTTTTCCGCACGTGCGGAACAATCCTAGCCGTCGGATGAGATTTTGAACAGTTCAGATCTAGAGAGAGAAAAGTTGCGGCTGGACTTAAAAAATAAAAAATAAAAACTTCTCTCTCCAGATCTGGACCGTTAAAAAATCTCATCCGACGGCTGTGAGCGTGTCCCGCACCTACGGAACAAAACCTGTTCCGCATAGGAGCCGGGACGTATCTTGAGCATGTTTTGAGCAAACTGGCACTTGAAAGAGCTTCCTTTTAGCTAGAAACAGTACGAGGAACATTACCAGTTATGCAGCTGTATCTTGAAATTCTTCCAACCAACTGGACTGCTAACATTGGGGGAAAGCAATTGACAAAAGGACAGACACACGAAGGCTTCTACATTCTTTTCTAGAAGAGAGAATGGTAAAAAGGAAACAGGAAGATGTTTAGAATGCAAGATCCACACTATGAAGAATCACCTCTTACAAATATCCCAGGTCCCATGCAAAACTGATGCCACAAAACAGTATGACATGATTTCTTAAAGTTATTAATAGCTTTAGAAGTGGAGAAAGTGTTGGAAAGATACAAAGCAGAAAACCTTCTTCAAAACCTGGCTGCAAATTCCCATACAAGGGTTTACCCAAATTATCAGCCACAAGACAAAGCATATGAACCAGGAGACAACCTTGATCTACTAATAATATTGAGCAGCTGCACGAGTTCCCGGTCCTTGGAATTCCAAGTACCAAACCCAACTGCCAAAACCAGGAGAAATACCAATTCAAACGAATAGAAACCATGCCCGATCTTTTTGTTTCTTAAATAATTTAAGAAAGAATCACCTCTTACAAATATCTTGATGAACCCGAGGCAGTCCTTCACATGCTTGCCAAAGACTGCACAAAGGAAATGGAAACAAAAAGATCGGGCATGGTTTCCTTAAATTATTAATATTCTTAAGAAATCGAGAGATGAGCATGTAGAACCGGGCCGTCAAACATCTGGACAAGCATCCTGAGCGATACTAATGAGAGGGTGGGTAACTGCAAAAAACAAAGGACGCATAGCTTCAACCAAGATAGTGTGGCGGAAATACCGAAGTTCCACCATTACGAGAGGGTACAAGGCATTACTAATATCATCAGTCACCAAGAACCTCGAGGGATTATCAAATACACAGAATTGCTAGCTAGAAGAAACACCTGATCAAGATGCAAATTTACCACAAGTCAACTAAAAGAAAGTTTGTAGAAGATACAGAAGGAATCACAAGAAACATATAAATCCAACTTTGTGGGAAGAACAAGGGAGGAAATCGCAGAGCTTCCAGATATGGACTAATATTCTCAAGGGATGCTTGCACAAGACAGGGAAGCAACTCTCCCTCTGAATTTCTTTGACACAAACTGCCAAAACAGTGTAAAAACAAGCTTATGAAAATAAATTGGCACAAAAAAGGCAGGAAACACAAAATCACCAATCAAAACTAACTTCTAAAATCTTATGGAACGCTGAACCCGCAAGGTGGCTAAACTTCAGACACTGGCTCTCACCAAATAATGCATAATGCCAGCCCACTGAAAAATACCAGAGAGATAGAGTCATAGAGACAAATATACAAAACTTTCTTAAAGCTTCCGATACAGACAGAAAGGGCTGAGGTTTGTCGACAATGAATGAACCAAAGTAGGGAGTAACATAATGCAATGGACCACTTTGTGAATTCTTTGTACCAAAACCGACTGCAAAAACAGTTGAAACCGTTGGGAGAAAATAGAAAACACATCTAGCCTTCTGGAATAATTCAGTCGAATAAAATCAAAAGAGCTTGCAAACGTGAAGACAAGATTATCTGGTCACAGAATGTCAAAATGACCGCGGAGAATAAGTAACCAGAAACTCAATGACCACGTAAACAGACTAAAGCAAAGTAGATGGGTCCAATCCGTCTTTTCATAATATTATTTGTCCTGCAAAAGAGCGCTAATGACCAACCGAAAGTGGTGTGTGTAATAGACCAAATATAGTTGACATAACATGGAGGAAACAAATAGGAGAGAGATAAAGCCAGATGATGCTCTAAAAAACACCATAATTTGAAACCCAGACCGGCAACAGATCCAACAAATATATCTATGCTCAAATGACTGTGAAGAACCAAGTTAAAAGAACGAATTCGGCTTCTCCAAGCGCAACAGGTAACAAACCCAAGGTAAAAGCAGCAGAATACATCCAGGAACGCAAAACACTGACTAGAATATACAAAAAGGCTAAACATAACTGCAAATTGCCAGAAAAGACCAACTTGATCTACTAATGACATTGAGAAAATGTGGAAGAAAACAAACACAAAAGGTTCATGAAGAATATGGAGACTGTATTACTAATCCAGATGAACCCGAGGCAACCCTTCAATACACTTCCCAGAGACAGCACAGAAGAAATGGAAACAAAAACATCCATGCTTTTTCTTAAATCACTGGTGTTCTTAAGAGAAGTCAGAGATAACATTTTAGAACAGAGAAGACAAGATGAATCGTCAAGATCTAGACAAACTTCTTCCAATGACACCCACGAAAGTAACTGCAAAAAATTACAAAGCACGCAAATCTTTAACCATGAAAATGTGGAGAAAATACCAAAGTCCACCCAGTTAGTCCGACCAAGAAAAAAGTAACAGAAGTAATACTAATCAATCAAGAAGTGAGAGTAAACCACCGAAAACCTCAAGGGATCATGGAACAACAAGTTTGCACGGAAACACCTGATCAGGATGCAAATTTCCACAAATCAACTAGAAGAGAGTTCATAGAAGATGGTGAAAGAACCATGACACAAATAGACTCCAATATTTACGACGAGAACATGGAGGGAAAATAGGAAAACACACAGCTTCCGAATATGACTAATTCTTAAGGAATTATTGTAGAGGCCGCCAAGAAATAACTCTCCTGCTCTGAATTTCTTCGCCTCGAACTGCAAAAACACGATAAAAACAAATATGAAGAATGTAAAAAATAACTAAAACAACAATGCTTCTGAGAACAACATTGGCAGGTGAGAGACAGAAAGCACGACACAAGATCACCAATCAGAATCAACTTTCTAGAAACTTATGGACGGCAGAGAGCGTCTAAAGTTAATTCTAGAATATTATGGACAGCACAAAGCAGCTAGACTACAGACGGTGGCTCTCCCCACAAAATGCTAGCTCACTGGAAAAAAATCAAGGGAAATTGACAGATAAAACAGAACTTTCTTAAACTTCTGATAAGAAATAGGAAGGTCAGTAGGTTTGTAGATAACAAACTAAGGTAAGAGTAAAAGTATAAACTGAACCTCTTCTCAAATTCCTTTGTAGCAACGACCAACTGCAAAAATGCAAAACTGTCGGGGGTGAAAAGATAAAGTCTTCTGAAAGAATTAAGGAAGCTTGTAACTAGATTATCTGGTCATGGAATGCAGCAGCCCATGACTATGCTGCGGCCAAAATGACCGCGAAGTAGAAATGCATATTTACAAATTAGATGGGTCCAGCAAGGTCTTTTCAAATTATTATTCTTCCTGCAAAAAAGCATTACATAATAGACCAAATATAATTGACGTAACACGGTGGAAACAAAAGGAAGAAGAGAGATAAAACCCAGGTGATGCACCAAAAAAAAACAATAATCATACGCACAACAGAATCTGATGAAACCAAGCTGGGAACAACCAACAAAAAATATATCTCAGCTAGGATGACTGCAAAGAACCAAGCAAAAGACACAAAATTGACTGGAATACACAACAAAACCAGATAAGTCTTATTAAATATACTAAGATCAAGTGAAAACACAAGTGCATACTTCGTCCCCTCGGGTCGGAAAGAAGCTAATAAACATGAACATGAGGAACCCGCAAAAGAAGAACAGCAGATAGAAACATAAATCGCAAATAAGCAGGCCATGAACATGTTCTTAGGAAAAAATCCAGCTGAAGGCTGCCTTTATATCAAGGAGACGTTAGCATTGTACCTACGCAGCTTCCTTAAAATTCTTTAGATAGGAGGGAAAATAATTTAGAAAGTTTTCCATAAACTGATGGAAAATAGGAAAATGAAATTATTAAAACAGACAGGTTTCTTTATAAGATTGTTCCAGGCTATTATATTAGACTAAAATATCCAGTCAGAAGCAGCACTCTTTAAGAAAGATTCAAATAAAAAACGCAAATCATAACAGTCTACAAATTGCCAGAAAAAGACTTGAGGAAAAGGTGGAAGATAACAAACGCAAGGGAAGAGTTGCAGATGACACCCGATATCCTTGGCATTCCCAATTCCTCAAGCCAAAGCCAAACTCAACTGCCAAAACAGGGATGAAACCAATTGAAACAAATAGAACCACGTTTGCGACAGCAAAACAAGTAAAATTATTTGCAGGATATGAACACTGAATTCACTGATCTGGAGGAGGAACCCGATACAGTCCTTCAATATGTCCCCTCCAAAATGACTGCACGATGAAATGGGAACAGAACGTGGCTTCCTTCATCAATATTCTTGCAAGAAGTCGGGAGGAGGTAAGAAAACCATGTAAAACCACAATATCAAGAATAATGGCAGCTCACAGAAGGTTACCAACAACTAAAAGCGCCCTTGCAGCTTGTACACTCAGATGAGCCTCGGGCAACAACCCTAACCAACAAACATAAACCATGGACAAAGAATCGATCTAGTTTAAGAAATAATTACTTAATTTTGTTAGCCTCATACCCTCCTTTGCCGAACATGTTCCTAGGCAAAAATCCAGCTGAAGGCTGCCTTCAGTATCCTTATGGGGAAGGGGTGACATGTGAAAAACGCAAGGAGACATTAGAATTGTACCTACGCAGCTTCCCTACAATTCTTTGGGTATGATGGAAAATAATTTAGAAAAGCTTCAATAAACAGATGGAAAATAGAAAAATGAAATTAATAAAACAGATAGGGATTCTTTATAAGATGGTGGCAGACTCTTATATGATTAGACTAAAATCTCCCGTCAGAAGCAGCACTTTTTGTGAAAGGTATATGCCAAATACTCTGCAAGAAAAAAACGCAAAACATAACTGTCTGCAAATTGCCAGAAAAGACTTCATTTGTCTACTAGTGACATTGAGAAAAGATAACAAGGTAAGGGAAGAGTTACAGAAGACACCCCATATCCTTGGCATTCCCAATTCCTCAAGTCAAACCCAACTGCAAAAACAGGGATGAAACCAATTGAAACAAATAGAACAACGTTCGCGACGGCAAAACAAGTAATTATTTGTAGAATATGAACACTGCATTCATTGATCTGGAGGAGGAACCCGAAGCCGTCCTTCAATATTTCCCCTCCAAAATGACTGCACAATAAAATGGAAACAGAACATGGCTTCTTTCACCAATATTCTTGAGAAAGCCAGGAGTAGTAAGAAAATCAAGTAAAACAGACAATATCAAGAATAATGGCGCCCTTGCACAATACGGTGAACCCTCAGGCAACATCCCTAACCTACATATATAAACCATGGACAATTGATTTAGTTTAAGAAATAATTACTTAATATTATTAGCCTCATACCCTCCTTTGCCGGACATAAGAAAAAAAAACTCCCAACGCCTTCAAGCAACCCGAGACTGCAAAAAGTGATAGGAAGAGACGGAAACAAATAAGAGCAAATTAGGGCTTGCCAGTAGATAAAAAAAGGACAAAATTTGCAGAGAGGTTTCAGAAGGCAAACACAAGATCAATAATCAACATGACGGAAGAAAGCACTGTTCAGGGGCTATGAAATCCGATCCATGTTCTGCCATAAATTATCATGGAAATCCAATCCTTCAAAGACGAAAAATTCCATGATCATCAATCTTAAATACAATACTAACACAAACGTACTATTTGGAAACACAAAATTAGGACAAATTGCATGATCTTGAATCTTAAATATCAAAGTAATATCTCGAAAAAACGAGTAATTAAATTTCTAATTGAAACACAAAGATCGCCACCGATCACCGAGAATTAGGTTGATGCGCAACAACCCCCTGAAACTGTTTCTGGCTAGACTGTTAAGAACAAAGTGGAAACAAACAGATCAAGAATGATGGGATTCGATTCTTCCAGCAACTATTAGCATCAACGAGGTGCAAGCGGCAACAAACACAAAGGTAGACAGAATAAACACAATAACCAGCTCTCCTCGATGACAGAGCCACCTACTACACTAGGAAAAAATTGACTAGCACATACGTAACCAGATGGTGCATCCATTTCGCATTTCATACCAGAAAACATAAATTTTTGGAACGTACAAAGAATAAGGGGGAACACAGTCTCTTCACGCGTCTTTTCCACTTAAAAAAGCCATCGATAGGTCCGTAGATGATAAGCACAAGCATCAGAACAAATAACCTTGAGAACCCCATTAAAGAAGAGCAGCAAATAAAATACTCGACAACCCACATAAATCTCCAAAGTGAAAAACCCAAGAGGGGGGTGAATTGGGTTTTAACTAAACTTGCTAACTTTTTCGAATCTTTGCAAAGCTAATGAAAGTTTGAGCAAGAAGAGTAAAAGCAATGCAAAACCCAATCAACAAGACAAAGGATTTAGAGTGGTTCGATTCACTTAGAATCTACATCCACTACCTTGAGCCGCACCCAAGGATTTCAACAACTTCACTAAGAAGACTTTTTACAAATGTGGCTAACTCACTAAGAGTTTTACAAACACAACCACAATACAAAAGCTCACTAAGAACTTGCCCACACTAAGTAGGACTTTTACAACAATTACCCTATCACTAAGAAAGGGAATTAAGATGAATAAAGAACAAGATAAATCACTCTTCTAAGTGAAAGATGGATACCTTTGAAGTATATCAATTTGAAGCTCTTTGAACATATGAAGTTCACTCTTTGTCTTGCTTTTTGAAAGAACACCTTTGAATGATTTAGATCATGAAGTGTTTTTTGCTTTGAAGGTGTTTTGGCTTGATGAGAGATCAATGAATATTTGATATGCAAGCCTTAGAATGTTTCTCTAGCTTTGGAGTATATATACATTTCAAAATAGGTTGAAAAAGCGACTCTTAAACGGTCAAAAAAGCGGCTAGTTTTTCGCAGAGTTCGGTTGACCGAAATCACACTCGGATGACCCTTCTGGATGATAGTTCGGATGAGGGTTCGGATGAGGGAGTTCGGATCATGGTTCGGATCAAGGTTCGGATCAAGGTTCGGATGACCGAACACAGCCCTAGGTTGACCGAGCGCATTTTCAAACCTCTCGGTTTCTCTCGGTTGATCCGAACTTGAGCTCGGTTGACCGAACTTCTAAGCTTATTTTTTCACACGTTTTGAAATCTTTTGAAGTCTTTTAAAGTCTAAAAGGTTTTCCCTAAAGGTAACAAGTAAGAACACTTGGAAAACTTTTCTAAAAGACTTATCTATGAAATCAAAGGCTTTTTGGATAAGAACACATGTAAAGATCATTTTGAAACTTAAGCCTTTTGAAAACGTGTTTATGAAAACATGTATGCAAGACTAGAGTGAGAAGCTTATGTTCATAAGAGCTTTGGTTAGAGCTTTAAAGATTACGACTAATGACGACAAAGCTAAACTAACCAAACTAAGTCTTCAATCTTCAATCTTCAATCTTCATAGATGAGCCTTGAATAGTATGACTTTGAATCTTGAACATGGCTTGATTGAAGTACTTAGAGCTTCCTACAAGATTTCCAATATTCTATCACAAAGATTAAGATTATTAGACACAACATCAAATGTTTGTCCAATATCAAAAACAGAGTTCGTTCGCCCTAAGGGCTTACAATCTCCCCCTTTTTGATTATGACAAACTTTGATGTAATAAGATAGAATATGGACAATGTAAGTATATGGAAGCATGGCAAAAGGATCTAAGAACAAATAAGTACAAAGACTAATGCTTAGAAGATACCAATTGTATACGATACCAATTGTAAAGACAATTATATGCAAAGACATAAGCACTAGCATTATAAGTTCTTTTGCCATATAAACTAGGGACTCATAGAAGAGCCCTATTTCCCAACCATCCTCCTTGCCTCCTTCCTTCCATCAAGTAGCATTCTTGTGTGTAATATACATACCTTAGTTTACACAAGAAGCTAACTTACCATTTTCATCAATGTTGATGTGAGTGCTAAGGATCCTATTATAAAGAACATTGCTCACACAAACATTAGAACTCTCAATGGTTTGTTATCATCAAAAACATCATAGAGTAACTTTGCCCTTAGGGCTAACAATCTCCCCTTTTTTTTGATGATGACAAAACATTGATGCAAATGGGAATAATATACAAAAGATAAAGATAAATCTTTAAAGTATATAAACATGAATGCATGAGATAAGGATATTAAGGATCTAGACAAGTAGATAACAAATATTCTACTCCCCCTATTTTAGAGAATCCCTTATCTCTCCCATTTTGCAAAGTTCTAAGCTTTCTCCTTTTTGTAAAATACTTCTCATGGCACATTTGCAACACTAAAAATTCTCCCTCTTTTTGTCAACATCAAAAAGGGATATCAGAGCGCCAATAAGAAAAGCATTTAGCGAAAAGTAAAGATTAATATTGGAGAAGTTTGATGAAACATACGAATTCTCCCCAGAAAATAAATGATACCAATTGAAAAAAAATTTAATACCAATTGAAAACAAAAGCGATAACAATTGAAGAAAACCTTTTTTTTTAAAACACAGGGAGAATCCTAATGGTTCAAAAGATCAATCTTAAAGATCATAAATCATTTTGAGAAAGGATTGATCAAGAATAAGCTTGGTTGATTTCTAAACAAAGAGGAGTCCATAATAACACATAAATCAAAAGATGGTCATATATGGCTCAAAAAGAATATCAACCTAAGCTAAAACAAAGGAGATAAGGAATAGACCTTAAAGAACAATCTCCCCGTTTAACAAACAAAACATGTTAGCTCTTTAAGAAGAAAAAACAAGTTGAAAATATAGCTAACAAGAGTGGGATGTGATACCAATTTAAAACATAAAAGTTAAGCATATGTATCACAACCAAAAAATTTAGAGGAAGTGTAAGATACCAATTGTAGTACATTCCTCTAATAAGTTAATGGTTAGCTAAATGAGTATAACACTCTAGAAGCAAGACTAACCAAAAGCTTAAATGAGATCACAAAAGAATAATACCAATAACAAAGTATATGATCTCATAGTTATTTAGGGAAAACACATGTAGAATATGAACATGTATAACATGTATAACTCCCGAAATAACTAACACAAATTGGCTATAAGATAAGAAAGTTGAAAACCAAGCCAATAAGTGATGTGATGATGTAAAATATGAAAAATTGAGAATACATCACATATAAGGGGGTATAAGATAAAAACATATGAAGACTCCCCTATATCTCTTAATGATGCAACTTCTTAACATGATACTCAAAAAGCGATAAAAAATCAAGCGCATCATGTTAAGCATATGTAAATGAAGTTCAAGCACCAAAGAGATATGGTATGTGCATTCTTGAAGACATAGATATCAATTGTGATTGTGTTTGTACTTTAAGCAATTAAGATCACATAAGTAGAACACAAGACACGATATCAAGATAAAAGATCAAATGCACATTAAAAAGAGAGTTTCAATAACCAAGTTTATGCTTTTAAACCATCATTCTTGTCAAGTATGGAATACACTTTTAACATGTTGACAAGCAAAAACATGATGTACATAAACCATAATCCAATAAGCACACACTCTCTAGACAACTTCTTAACTCATCAAATAATAGCCCATAAGGATCAAAAACACATAATGACCACTAATAGGAGATGAGTTAAGCCTTGTACCTCAATGCTCCTAGAGCTTAGACTTCTTACCATATTGGTAGATCTTCTTTATTAGCAAGTCTATTGAGGCCTTTTGTGTGATCCTTGGCATTTGACTCTTTTCTTGGAGTCTTAGCTCACTTGTGCCATTCCTTGTAGTTCATATCTTCTTCATGAAGCTTAGAACTCTTTGTCACCTACAAGGAATCCTTGAGAACAAATATGGTACCTTTTCAAAGGTCCTTTATGATTAGCTCAAAATCTCAAGTAACACAAACATGCATAAGGATCAAAAAACAAAGACAACTAGAATGATTCTTAAATGAATATGACAAGACAAAACAAGAATCAATCAAGTTGCATATGCTACATCTCATAGACACCTTAGCTAATGTAAGCATGGATAGTCAAGAGCATGCTAAAGGTTATCTATTTGAATATAAAAAAAAAAAAACAAGAATGTGAGATGCACCATATATATAAGAGCAAGCATGTATATATATCAAAAACACTTAAACACATTAAATAAAGTGTTAAGAGAAGGTGATTTTGATATCTTTGCTTTCTTACCAAGTGATGAAGACATTGTATTGACACTTTGGCTCTTGTCATCACTTGATGCTTTGCTCTTTGTATCTAACCAACTTGGTTCTCAATTGATTAACATTTTGAGCTTAGAGAATCCAAGTGTTAAGGAGTGCTTTTGAATTTCTTCCTTTGGCACATCTCCTTTAACTTCTCCCCAATGCCACTTCTCTTCGAATCAAGTCCATTGAAGCTTTGTGGCATATTTCTAACTTAAGAACCTATAAGATCAAGGGAGGAGTAGCTTTTGGTACCCACGTTTGTTTGGGTCCATGGGGGTTAGTTGAAATACGTTTAACTTTCCAAATAGTTTTTACCCCCTTTTCAATCTTCTTCTTAACATGGCATCTAGCATTAGTATGTCCATGTTTTCCACAATATGTGCAACAAATGTGTGGCTTAGAAGAATTGTGAACATGCTCATGAAATCTAATTTGCCTATGTGAGGTACTAGCATGCACAATGTGATTCTTAGACAACTTCGAAGAGCTAGCATGATCAATGTGATTAGCATTATAACCAAGACCATGTTCATCATGTGAAGCACGTTGCAAACCAAGAATTTGATCAAGATTTTTCTTACCCTTAGTAAAGTTTTCAACAAGAAAGGTAAGATTTTTAACTTTGTTCTCCAAAAGATCAAATTCAACAAGTTTGAGTTCAAGAGATGTCAATTGATCATATGCTTCTAAATACTTTAATGAAGAAGAGTTGCATGTAGCAATAAGATTTTCATTTTCGATTTTTATGCAATCAACCTCATCACAAAGCTTTTTGTTATCAACAAGCAAAGATTCAATTTTAAGCTTCATAGCTTTGTTTTGCTTTGCACAATTTTTCAATTGATCATACATATCAATTAAAAGCTCATTAGGATCATCCTCATCATCATCACTATCATTAAAAAGAATTTGAAATGGATGGAGAAGGATGTACCTCATTATCAAATGCCATAAGACATGTGTGATCATTTTCTTCTTGATCATCATCACTTTCTTCTTCATCCCAATGGCTTAACAAGCACTTTGCATTTTTGAGATTGAAGAACAAATTCTCTCCTTCTTCATTATTGATGATGGACTCAAGATTACTACCCTTTGTAGAACAATTTTTCTTTATCTTCATTTCAAAGGCTAGTAGTGAGCCAAGAAGTTCCTCCGTTGAATAGGTCTTTAAATTCTTGGACTCTTCAATGGCAAGGGCTTTATTTTCCCAACTTTTAGGAAGAGAATTGAGAATCTTCCTATTCATTTCACCCATGGTGTACTCCTTGCCATAGGACTTCAAGCCATTTATCACATTTGTGAATCTTGTGCTCATCTCATTTATTGACTCATTTGGCTTCATGGAGAAGAGCTCATATTCTCTAACAAGCAAATTTAGCCTTGACTCCTTGATTTGATTTGTGCCTTCATGAGTAACCTCAAGCATTTTCCACATTGAGTGTGCGGATTTTCTTCCAAGCACACGGTTGTACTCATCTTGACTTAAGGCACAACTAAGGATGTTCATTGCCTTGTAATTTTGAGTCATCTTCTTGGACTCAAGCTCATTTAACTCCTTGTCCGGCTTTGGCACTTGAACACCATCCACCATCTTCATAGGCACATATGGACCATCTTCAAATATATGCCATAAAGAATAATCTATTGAACACACATATATCTTGAATCGTTCTTTTCCAAGCCTCATAATTATTTCCATCAAAAAGTGGTGGCCTAATGGTGGAAGACCCCTCTAGATACGCCAATGCGGAATTACCGGCCATAAATCTTTTCTTCAAGTGGTTAGACTAAAGATGAAGACTAGGCTCTGATACCAATTGAAAAACCCAAGAGGGGGGTGAATTGGGTTTTAACTAAACTTGCTAACTTTTTCGAATCTTTGCAAAGCTAATGAAAGTTTGAGCAAGAAGAGTAAAAGCAATGCAAAACCCAATCAACAAGACAAAGGATTTAGAGTGGTTCGATTCACTTAGAATCTACATCCACTACCTTGAGCCGCACCCAAGGATTTCAACAACTTCACTAAGAAGACTTTTTACAAATGTGGCTAACTCACTAAGAGTTTTACAAACACAACCACAATACAAAAGCTCACTAAGAACTTGCCCACACTAAGTAGGACTTTTACAACAATTACCCTATCACTAAGAAAGGGAATTAAGATGAATAAAGAACAAGATAAATCACTCTTCTAAGTGAAAGATGGATACCTTTGAAGTATATCAATTTGAAGCTCTTTGAACATATGAAGTTCACTCTTTGTCTTGCTTTTTTGAAAGAACACCTTTGAATGATTTAGATCATGAAGTGTTTTTGCTTTGAAGGTGTTTTGGCTTGATGAGAGATCAATGAATATTTGATATGCAAGCCTTAGAATGTTTCTCTAGCTTTGGAGTATATATACATTTCAAAATAGGCTGAAAAAGCGACTCTTAAACGGTCAAAAAACGGCTAGTTTTTTCGCAGAGTTGGTTGACCGAAATCACACTCGGATGACCCTCCGGATGATAGTTCGGATGAGGGTTCGGATGAGGAGTTCGGATCATGGTTCGGATCAAGGTTCGGATCAAGGTTCGGATGACCGAACACGACTCTAGGTCGGCCGAGGCGGGATTTTCGGACCTCTCGGGTTTCTCTTCGGTTGATCCGAACTTGAGCTCAGTTGACCAGAACTTCTAAGCTTATTTTTCACACGTTTTGAAATCTTTTGAAGTCTTTTAAAGTCTAAAAGGTTTTCCCTAAAGGTAACAAGTAAGAACACTTGGAAAACTTTTCTAAAAGACTTATCTATGAAATCAAAGGCTTTTTGGATAAGAACACATGTAAAGATCATTTTGAAACTTAAGCCTTTTGAAAACGTGTTTATGAAAACATGTATGCAAGACTAGAGTGAGAAGCTTATGTTCATAAGAGCTTTGGTTAGAGCTTTAAAGATTACGACTAATGACGACAAAGCTAAACTAACCAAACTAAGTCTTCAATCTTCAATCTTCAATCTTCATAGATGAGCCTTGAATAGTATGACTTTGAATCTTGAACATGGCTTGATTGAAGTACTTAGAGCTTCCTACAAGATTTCCAATATTCTATCACAAAGATTAAGATTATTAGACACAACATCAAATGTTTGTCCAATATCAAAAACAGAGTTCGTTCGCCCTAAGGGCTTACACAAAGAGCATCAACACAGCAGATAAAGAGACAAGAACGTGCCATATCCTTTGCAACTCTTATCTTGAACATGTTTTGAGCAAACTGGCACTTGAAATAGCTTCCTTTTAGCTAGTAACAGTACAAAAAACATTACCAGTGTTTCCTATGCAGCTGTATCTTGAAATTATTCCGATCAACTGAACTGCTAACATTGGGGGAAAGAAATTGAGAAAAAGACAGAGACACAAAGGCTTAGAAGAGAGAATGGTAAAAAGGAAACAAGAAGATGTTCAGAATGCAAGATCCATACTCTGAAGAATCGCCTCTTACAGATAGCCCAGGTTCCATGCAAAATTGATGCCACAAAACAGTATAACCTGATTACTTAAAGTTATTAATAACTTTGGAAGTGGAGAAGGTGATGGAAAGATATAATCAGAAAACCTTCTTCAAAACCTGGCAGCAAATTCTCATACAAGGGTTGAGTGAAATCATCAGCCACAAGACAAAGCATATGAACCAGGAGACATCCTTGATATACTAATAATATTGAGCAGAGGCATAGTTTCCTTGAATTACTAATATTCTTAAGAGAAGTCAAGAGATAAGATGACCATAATCTGAAGCCCAAACCAGCAACAGATCCTGCAAATATATCTCTGCTCAAATGACTGAGAAGAACCAAGTAAAAAGAACAGGTTAGGCTTCTCCAAGTGCAACAGGTAACGACCCCAAGGTAAAAGAAGCATAATACATCCAGGAACAGCACTGACTAGAATATACAAAAAATCAGATAATCTTCTATTTCCCCCTCAAGAATGCCTCTTAAATATACTAATAAAGGTAAGTTTGGGAATGTACTAAGATCATGAAAACATAGGTACAGATTATGTCTCATCAGGTTGGAAGATCCAGGACGCAGCTAATAATCACATGCAGGAGAAACCTACAAATAAAGAGAAGCAGAAAGAAGAAAGGAGCATAAATCACCGATCATAAGCGACGAGACATGCGTAAGATATACACAATGAGCAAAAATCCAGACGTAACAAACTGGCTAAACAGACTGTCTATAGCTAGTACCACTACTCAGGTAGGATGACACGTGAATAAACGCACGGAGACGGTTGTACCCATGCAGCTTCCTAATTCCTGAAAATGATTTAGAAAGGGTTCTATAAACACCAAACTCTCTGAAGAATGGAGAAGTCAAACCCAGTGGACATGTTCCGTGCCAAAATTGATCCCAGAGCACAGACTGCACAGTATAACAGATGGAAAATGGATAAATGAAACTGATAAAACAGATAAGGGTTATTCTACAATTCATAAGCAGGCATTTTTTAGAAAGGTTTATGCCAAATCGTCTACAAAATAAAAGGCCAACTTGATCTACTAATGACATTGAGAAAGGGTGGAAGAAAAATAATATGGAGACTGTATGACTAATCTTGATGAACCCGAGGAAGCCTTTCAATACACTTTACAAAGACTGCACAAAAGAAATGAAAACAAAAATATCCTTTCTCAAATTACTGATGTTCTTGAGAGAATTCGGAGATGATATTATTCTCAAGAGAAGTAGAAGAAAAAATTATTCTAGAGAGAAGTAAAAGATTATATTTTTGAACCGTCAAAATCTAGGCAAACTTACTCCAATGACACCAAAGAAAGTAACTGCAAAAAAAAAAATAAAGCATTCAAAAATCTTCAACCAAGAAAATGTGGAGGAAATACTAATCAATCAAGAAGTCAAGAGAGAAAAGAGAAAAGAAAGTTACAGCCATTAATGTTCTGCACATTAGTCCGACAAAGAGAAAAGTAACGGAAGTAATACTAATCAATCAAGAAGTCAAGAGAGAGTCACCGAAAACCTCAAGGGGTCAGGAAACACACAGGTATGCGCGGAAACACCTGATCAAGATGCAAATAACCACAAGTCAACTAAAAGAAAGTTTGTAGAAGGTGATGAATGAACTATGACACAAATAGGAAAACATTGGGTGGGGGGAACGCAGGGCTTCCGAATATGATTAGTTCTCAAGGAATGCTTGCAGAGGACGCCAGGAAAAAACTCTCTTGCCCTGAATTTCTTCGCCACAAACTGCCAAAGCACTGTAAAAACAAGTATGAAAAATGGAAAAAATAACTAAAACAACAATGCTTCTGATAAAAACATTGGCAGATGAGAGACAGAAAGCAGACATAAGATCACCAATCAAAATTAACTTTCTAGAATCTTATGGACGGCACAAAGCAGCTAGACTTCAGACAGTGGCTCTCCCCACATAATGCTAGCCCACTGAAAAAGGCCAGGTGAAATTGACAGATAAAACAGAACTTTCTTAAGCTTCTGATAAGACTTAGGAAGGTCGGTAGGTTTGTAGATAAAAAACTAAAGAGTAACAGTATAATCCGAACCTCCTCAAATATCTTTGTAGCAACGACCACCTGCAAAAATGCAAAACTGTCTGGAGTGAACATATATAGGCTCTGAAAGAAATAAGGAGAATAAAATTAAGGAAGCTTGTAACTAGATAATCTGGTCACGGAATGCAGCAGCCCTCGACTATGCTGCGGCCAAAATGACCGCGAAGTAGAAATGCATCTTCTCAGATTAGATGAGTCCAGAAAGGTCTTTTCAAACTATTACTCGTCCTGCAAAAGAAGTACATTACCAACAGAAAGTGATGTACATAATAGACAAAATATAATTGCCATAACCAGGTGGTGCACTAAAAATCCACATTAATCATGCACAACAGAATCTGATGAAAAATATAAATATATCTCAGATAGGTTGAATGCAAAGAACCAAGCAAAAGGCACAAAATTGACTAGAATACACAACAAACCCAGGTAAGTCTTATTTCTTCAAGAATGTCTCATTAAATATACCAGTAAAAGTACATTTCGAAATGTACCAAGATCAAGTGAAAACACGTGCATATTTTGTCTCCTCGGGCAGGAAAGCAACAACTAATAAACACCCCCTCCCCCCCGAAAGAATGAACATAAGGAACCACAAAAGAAGAACAGCAGATAGAAGATAGAAACATAAATCACCCATAAGTAGGTCATGAACATGTTCCTAAGCAAAAATCCAGCTGGAGGCGGCCTTTAATATTATTACCGGGGAAGGATGACACATGAAAAGCGCAATGAGACATTAGCATTGTACCTACGCAGCTTCCCTAAAATTCTTCAGAGCAGGGAAAATAATTTAGAAAGGCTTCAATAAACAGATGGAAAATAGAAAAATGAAATAAATACAACATATGGAAAATAGAAAAATGAAATTAGTAAAACAGACGTGGATTCTTTACAGAAAAATGAAATTAGACTAAAATCTCTAGTCAGAAGCAGGCACTTTTTGAGAAATGTATACGCCAAATAGTCTGCAAATAAAAAACGCAAAACATAACTGTCCGCACATTGCCAGAAAAGACTTCCTTTATCTACTAGTGACGTTGAGGAAAGGTGGTAAAATGTGGAAGATAACAAACACAAGGGAACAGTTGCAGATGACACCCTATATCCTTGGCATTCCAAATTCCTCAAGCCAAAACCAACTGCCAAACAGGGATATGAACACTGGATCCACTGATCTGGAGGAGGAACCGAACATGACTGCACAATGAAAAGGAAACGGAACATGGCTTCCCTCACCAATATTCTTTCAAAAAGGCAGGAGGAGGTAAGAAAATCATGTAAACCCACTATATCAAGAATAATGGCAGCTTACGAAAATTTAACATCAACAAGAAACGCCTTTGTAGCTTGTACAATCAGGTGAACCCTCAGGCAACGACCCCTACCAACATACATCAGCCATGGACAAAGAATTGGTTTAGTTTAAGAAATAATTACTTAATTTTGTTAGCTTTATACCCTCTTTTGCCGAACAATAGGAAAAACAACTCCCAACTCTTTTAAGCCAACCGACTGCAAAAAGAGATAGGAAGAGACGAAACCCAATAAGAGCAAATTAGGGCTTTTCCAGCAGATAAAAATAGCACATAGAGTTTGCAGAGAGGTTTCAGAAGGCAAACACAAGATCAATGATCAACATGACAAAAGAAAGCACTGTTCAGGGGCTATGAAATCCGATCCATGTTCCGGCATAAACTATCATTGAAATCCAATCCTTCATAGAAGAAAAATTCCATGATCATCAATCTTAAATACAATACTAACATCAAAGTACTATCTCGAAACACGAAATTAGGACAAATTTCATGATCTTGAATCTTAAATATCAAAGTAATATCTCAAAAAACGAGTAATTAAATTTTTAATTGAATCACTAAGATATAGCCACCAACAATATCAAGAATAATGGCGCCCTTGCACAATCCGGTGAACCCTCCGGCAACAACCCTAACCAACATACATAAACCATGGACAAAGAATTGATTTAGTTAAGAAATAATAACTTATATTTATTAGCCCACATACCCTCCTTTGCCGGACATAAGAAATAATCACTTATATTTATTAGCCTCATACCCTCCTTTCCCGGACATAGGAAAAAACAACTCCCAACTCCTTTAAGCCAACCGAGACTGCAAAAAGAGATAGGAAGAGACGGAAACCAATAAGAGCACATTAGGGCTTTTCCAGCAGATAAAAGGAGCACAAAAAGCTTGCAGAGAGGTAGCAGAAGGAAAACACAAAATCAACAATCAACAGGATGAAAGAAAGAACCGATCCGTGTCCCAAGATATCAAGATATCCATCCGTGTCCCGCCATAAACTATCATTGATATGCAATCCTTCAAAGATGAAAAAATTCCATCATCATCTATCTTAAACACGAAATTAGGACAAATTTCATGACCTTGAATCTTAAATATCGAAGTAGAATCTCGAAAAACTATTAATTAAATTTCTAATTGAATCAAAAAGATCGCCACCGATCGCCGGGATTTAGGTTGAATCCAATTACAATTGATAATCGAAATCAACATGCCTTCAAAGATTAGGGCAAATTCCATTACGATCAATCATCAAGATAAAACATAACATCAAAATAATATCTCGAAACACAATATTAAAATTGCAATCCAATCGAAAGAAACCAAATAAATCGAAGAGCAAGAACTTCCAAACCGCCATTACTGAAAACGCCTGGGCAGACAGATAAGAACACGAGAATGACAACAGAGGTTACGGGAGTTATTTGGGGGTGGAGGAAGTGATTAGTTATAGTCAAGGGGAGGGTTATTTATAGTCAGGGGAGGTGAGATGAACGGTGAAGATTAAGTCGGTGGGTTATGATCTAACGGTTGTTATTATCTAACGGTTGTTATGAGTTATTGTCCTCAAAGTCGGTTAAGGAATGTGCTGTTTTCTAGTTGGATTTGGTAAACGCGTTATTAGTGGTGGGAGCCTAATGACACGTATTCGGTTATTCACAATCTTGACCATCATTTATTAGAATTTAACGCCTTAAATCTGCCTGCTATAATAAAGGCCGGAGCGCCACATATTTAGAAACAACTATTATAATTAATTAGGGAAATGATTGCATTTCAAATTTAGTTTCTTATATTTCATTATCTATTATATTATAATGAAAATTTCTTAATATCTTTGGTTACAAGTTTATAGCTTTCTTGGGATTTTTAAAAAAAATACATATGTTAATTAAAAAAAATTAGATCAGCTCAAACCTCAACTTATTTTTTATGTGAGCTAATTTTCTCAAATCAAACTAAACTCACACATGGTTCACAAATAGTTTAACTCAACTCATTTCTAAACAAACCCGTCTTTTAGGGGATCTAAAGTGCCATACGAAATAGGGACTATATATAAATACATGTGTATTTTGTTAAAGAAATTTGAGAAATCTTTTATATTTTCTCAAGAATTTGAGATTATCAAGTTAAAGATATGAATTCTCTTTTTTTAATTTTTGTTAAAAAATTTAATGAAAAGAATAGTATTAAAATATTATTTGCTCAAAAAAAATATTTACAATGAGTTCCTTTCTTTTTAGTTTTAAATGTTATTATTCTCTAATGTAATATTAATATATTATTTGTTAATTTATTAAAAATTAGATCAAATAGATGAAGAAAAAATATGATTGTTGGTTTTGAAAATATGAAATCGTATTATATTTAGACACTTTATATAGTTTATATTTTAAAAAAAAATTAGGGACATAAATTTGATAATTAGTATAAGGCCTCAATATTGTTTGAGGCGGCGTTTTTGTGAACTAATATATAAATGAAAAAATAGATCTTGAGTCGATGAATCTCGATGGATCATCAAATACACAGAACTGAAGCAGAAACACCTGACCAATAAAAAGTGACTTCTAAAGTCTTATGGAACCTTGAACCCACAAAAGGTGGCTGAACTTCAGACGGTGGCCCTCTCCAAATAAAGCATAATGCCAACCCACGGAAAAATAGCATAGAGATGGACAAATATACAAAACTTTCTTAAAGCTTCCGATACAGACAGAAAGTAGGGAGTAACAGAATACAATGAACCTCTTCGTGAATTTCATTGTAGCAAAACCGACTTCAAAAACAATAAAAACTGTTTTGGAGAAAATAGAAAAAAACCCATCTAGCCTTCTGGAAGAATTAAGTCGAATAAAATCAAAGAAGCTTGCAAACATGAAGACGAGATTATCTGGTCACGGAATGCAGCAACCCTTGCACATTTTGCTGCCAAAATGACCGCGAAATAAAGAAAAATCAAGAAAACAAAAGTCATCAGTTAAAAAAATAATCTCCTGGAACATCTAGATCAACCCAAATCAGATAACAAAATAATCCCCCACAAGTAGGAAGTGAGACGATGAGATAAATTTTCCAACACAAATGACTGAAAATTGAGCAGGAATCAGGACAATCAAATTGATGTCCAGTAGAAATGACTCCAGAAGCACTACATCTATTATATAGGACTGAGACTTTTATCAACTCAAAAACATATTAAAAACATATTCTTTTTGCTGTTGTCTGAATTTTCGCTTTCATACATTGACCGACTCTTATACTAAGCAAATAAAAAAAAATGGCAACTAGAAATTGAACATCTTTTTCTAAAGAGGAAACTACTCGAATACTAAAAAAGACAACTATTCAATTAGCCGCCCAGTTATCCGTTGATATAATATAACTAGAGATTATAACCGTATTTGAATCAACCCACCACTTTAGGACTAACATACTTAATGACTTATCTTTAGGACTAATATAGTAAAAAAGCAATCTGTATCATTAGGATTATTGCAGTTGAAAGAAGCAATATAAAATCACTTTAATATCAAATTTGTCATTTTCTTTAATGGTACAACATTTTTCCTCCTAGCCTAAGTTATGTTTTCTGTACAAGCTAACTGATAGGAATCTTAGGAAAAAGAATACATGAACAAAATCTCATCCATGCATGCATATAAAGAGTAGGGCATAGAGTAAGAGTTAAGGGACTCTTAGCATGTTACATACAACTAAGAAGAACTTCACTAAGAAGAATGTTTACACTTGTGGCTAACTCACTAAGAGTTTTACAACACAACCACACAAGAAAAACTCACTAAGAGCTTGCCCACACTAAGTAGGACTTTTACAACAATTACCCAATCACTAAGAAAGGGAATAAGAATGTTTAATACAAAGATTGTTCACTCTTCTAAGTGAAAGATATTACCTTTGAAGTACAACAATTATAGCTCTTTGAACATATGAAGTTCACTCTTTGTCTTGCTTTTGAAATAACACTCTTCAATGATTTAGATCATAAGGATGAAGTGCATTTGCTTTGTGAGTGTTTAGAAATCAATGAAACTTTGATGTGCAAGCCTTTTTCGTTGTCTAAACATTTCTCAGCTTTAGAGTATTTATACATTTGAAAATATGCTGAAAAATCGACTCTACAACGGTCAAATAACGGCTAGTTCCCGCAGAGTTCGGTTGACCGAACTGGACCTCGCATGACCGAAGCAAGACACCTCGGATGACCAAGTTAGACCTCGGTTGACCGAGCCATACTTCGGTCGACCGAAGTAAGCCATAGGTCGACCGAACTTGGCAATTTCCAAAGTGTTCAACTCTTTGTTTCTCGTCGGTTGATCCGATCTTGAGCTCGGTTGACCGACCTTCCTGAGTATGAGAGAAGTTGAATTTTCACACGTTTTGAAATCTATTGAAGTCTAAAAGGTTTTCCCAAAAGGTAACAAGTAAGAACATTTGAAAAACCATTTTAAAGTACTCAGACTTTGAAAACAAAGGCTTTTGAGATATGAACACATATGAGAATCATTTTGAAACTTTAGACTTTTGAAAACGTGTTTATGAAAACATGCAAGACTTGAGTGTAGAGCTTATGTTCATGAGAGCTTTGGTTAGAGCTTATAAGATAACGACTTATAATAACAAAGCTAATCTAACCAAACCTAAGTCTTCAATCTTGATAAATGAGCCTTGCATAACTTTGAATCTTGATACCAATGGCTTGATTGAAGTACTTAGAGCTTCCATAATGAGTTCCGATATTCTATCACAAAGATTAAGATCATTAGACACAACATCAAGAGTTTGTTCAAAAGTCTGAACGATAAATAAGGCATTCTGGTCGACCGAACAAGCTTAGGTCGAGGTAGTTTTCACCCCGATTGATAGCCATCTATTCCGGTCGACCGAAGCGATAGATCGCGATTCAGAGCTGTCATTTTTCAGGCTTATTTGGTGAAGGAAAATCCAATTTTTGCACTTTCAAATATCTCTACCAAAAAACACTAATTTTGTTACCTTAGCACATAGAAACATTATCAAAACATAAACATAACATGTTATAAAAATAACTTATCAAAACGATCAATTACCCATCATAAATAGTGGTCCGAGCACCTTTAACTTATCATATCATGTCTTTAGCTTTCCAACATATAAAATTCGACATGATGAGTATCACTATGCCATGCAACAAGTAATTCTACACTCGAGTTCAATCATATGACAATAACACTAGTCACCTGTTAACAACCCAAACTTTATAGTCGGTCAGGGGCCTGTCACGGGTCGCACGAATATAGCATCTCTCAGCGAAGAGACGACCCGTGACAAGCCCTCGTGTTAATATCATATTTGGGTAAGACACAAAGAGGGTGTGTAAGGATATAACCTTGTTATGTCACCGTTCATCCTCGTGAATTCCACAACTTATGTTAACAACCCTAACTTTTACTCACGTAAGGGTCTGAGCCTCGTATAGGGACAGAAAATGCATATAACAAGTATACAAAGACACATATACGAGAATCAAGAATAATCTGACAACAGATACAAATATACTTTGATTATTTATTCAATTTTGATGCATGAGAAATCTTTCCTACAATTTCATAACCAGAACATTTCAAGTATTTCATGACCGAAATAACAAGAACGAAACATTATTATCTAATTCGAAGTGGTCTGATTATAATGCATTTTGTCCTCAGGTCTTTCTCACATCAATTTAGTTAGGACTTTCTTAATAGAGATGGACCTCGCTTCTATGAGTGGAATAGCAACCAAATTTATATGTGAAGAGAGTTATGGTTTCTAAGAACAGAAAGCTACGCCACCTCCGCTCTGCCCTCTTCATTACGAATTCCATAGCCGGTGCAAATCGTGAAGCCCTAATGATTCCATAATAGAGACAGACACCAATTTTGTTAGTCAATTGGGTTCCCAAAATTTTCTGTCGTTCTTCTTTCTTCAAGTTTCAAAAATGCCAAGAAGGTCAAGTACATCAGCTTCCGTTTCAAAGGTAAGGCGCAGCAAACTCTTTAATTCAGAGGAAGAAGATGAATTAGTTGATAGGATCAACGATTTGCCAGAACCTATTCTGTGTCGCATTCTTTCGTTTCTCAAAACCGATTTCGCTGTTCAGACAAGCCTTTTATCCAGAAAATGGCGATTTATATGGACTAAACACTACTAAAAAAAGCATATTTTGTGTAGGGCGACGCCTGCCACAAAAAGTAACTTTGCCGACGAGAAAAAGTTTTTGCGTCGGCCATGCGACAGTAATTAAGGGGTCACATGGAAAGGCGCCGCAAAAACTTTGCGACGGGAAGCGCCTGACGCAATTAGTTTTTTCAACGGTAATTTTTCTAATTGCAACGCTTTTTTTCCGACGTGAAAACTTAGCAAAAACGACTAGTTATTGCATCGCTAATAGTTTTCGACGCAATAACCGACACAAAAACATATTATGTGGCACTTTATTTACTATCGAAAATATGTTTTCACCACCGCAAATATTATTAATATGTTTGCTGACCCTCTCTTCATTGCTTGGTGATCCCCTTTTATACTTAGGGTTAACTACCCAAGATGAATCTCACCCCTTCACCTCAGATTGTACCATCAGTACCCTAGAATCAACAGCTCTAGATGTAGATACTTGCTCAGCAAATCAGATTCTTCAGCTCCTCACAGCAGCTACAGCTCACATCATCTCATCAGCTCAGCTCCTTATTCAAACTCCGCTTCTTATAACTGCTCAAAATAGTGTTGGTGTCGTTTTAGCCAAAACGACACCGTTTTTCTTACTAATTAAACCACCAATCAGAAACATTCCCTCCTTCCTTCAGTATAAATTTGAATTGCCCTTCTCTCTTCACATACCATTCATGACACTAAGTTGATTATCTTGTAGACCTGAGAATTGGAACATCTGATGATAATTCATGATTTCATTTTGAGAAAATCAATGTAAAATTATAGCTTAATTGGTTCGAATATCCAAATATTGCTCACAAGAAGGTAAAATTTCCTTATTTTCCATTATTCTAACTTATTTAGTGCCCCATTCCTCGAAGGGGAGATGGTGGGAGGTAGACCAACCCACTGGTTTTGATCCTACCCTCTGATTTTGTTCAACTTATATAATTTATGAGTGCCACTGTTATCACAAGTTCCTTAGCCTAGTGGGTGACGGTGTGCTCACGATTTTGAGGTCGTGGGTTCGATACCCTCCTCACGCATAGGGTGGTATGCTTTTAAATTGTCTCCCTTTCTAAAATTATATTTTCCTCCTCTTATGAGGTGTTAGTCTCTCCCTTTTGAAGTGTAACTTCAAAAATGAGTACCACTGTGAATATGTAGACAAAAAAGGTAAGAAGGAAAGATCGGTCCATCTCCATTATTCCCAAACAGCAACCAAAAAAAAAAAAAAAGAGAAAAAAAAAACTTCTAATATGACAGAGGCTCTAGCAAAATGTCGAAGAGTTGGGAATTCTTTCATCAAAAAATTTAGCACAAATTCCACCTCTTTTAGCACTTTGAATGGTCACATAGAGATGGCCATTTTCAGCCCTTAAAAAGACAATATTGCAATTAGGGATGTGCATTCGGTATACGGTTCGATATTCGGGATGAAATTTGATTTGGTAATTTTTTGTCAAACTGAATCGAATCATATTAGCTCAAATACCGAAAATTATCAAACTAAGATAATTTCAATTCGGTTCGTTACATTTTCGGTATAAACCGAAATAACAAATATATATTTTTTAGTTCAAAAGTTTGCTACCATTTCAAACAATTAGTGGTTTCAACTTTCAACCTAAATACATACCAAATATAAATTAAAGCAAACAATTCCCATAAGGTAATGATTTCAGAAGGGAGCTTGTACTCAAATTAGTAAAAAGAGACTTCTTCAACTTATCAAAACACTATAAACAAAAATCAAGCTAAAATATCTATCTTCTGCCAAAACTAAAATATATCCATACATTTTTTTAAAGATAATATCTATTACATATAAAGAACTTGAAGCAATCACTGGTCTTATACTTTTTTCACTTTGAATTCTTTATGCATGCACAAAGGAAAAGCAAATAAGTCTTTTAGCAATAATCATTGGATAAATTGAAAACTTAACTAACATGCCATAACCAAAAGCTTAAAAAATGAGATAAATGCGAATAGAGGAGAAGGAAGAATAAAAGAATTAGAAGCACAAATTACTTCACATGTTGCTCATATTACACTCACAATTTTATACTGTCAACATCTTAATTGATTCAGAAAATCTTTACCTCACAAGTCAATATTCAAAGATTCAGAGCTGATTCATTAGCAGTAGTTGCAAATTCTGAAAACAATGAAAACATTAAGTCACATAAATGGTCTATTATTTACAAAAATTAAATCTAAAAAAAGAAAAAATTTGAAAATTAATTACCAGCTTCGAGTTTTTTCAAGGTTTGCAACGTCTTCTTCAACACCTATTTTTGGAACACATGAGACATTGCACCATTTTAGGACTTAAAGAACTTCGAAAATTGTCAAGAATACGACCACCCACACTAAAAACTCATTATGAGGCAACTGTAGAACCAGGTACAAGTAGTTTATCACGCGCCATATGAGCAATTACGCAAAATCTATGAGCATTCAACTTCCACCACTTCAAAATGTCAAATTTATCTTCATTCTTTTCTCTTTCTTCCCCCAAATACATGTCCAATTCATTCTTGTTTTCAAATCTTCACTCTCATTAAGGAACATATCGTACTCACTTCTAGTATCCACATCCAAATGTCGTCTCTTTGATGATGCTCCATGAGAATCTTGGGTATATTGACTTGAAACTGAACTAGACGATGATGCACTTGGATATGATATATTGAATTTTGAAACATCACTTAATTTTTTATATTCCTCAAAAAGTGCATAAATTCCTTCATTTACTTTATCATGAAGACTAGACTTAACGGATACATCTTCTTAATCACCTACCCCACAGAGTGAAATTTGAATCGAGGATCAAGAATGAAAACATAATAGATAATGAAATTCATCTTCACAGTATCTCCCCAATATTTTCCATACTTAGCTCTCATTCTATCTGCCATGTCACTCAAGTCAATGTCATCATTTTTTTTTGTTGGTAAAATATATATATAACACTCACTAGTCTGTAGGATAGGGAATAAAGTAATTACAAACAAACCTATCTTGAAAAACCTTATCTTGGTGCCTTGCCACTAGATGGCTAACAGAATGGGTAAGGATTTAGGTATCTCGAGTAGTCCTAACAAAAAAGGCCCCACGTGCATCCCCGCCACTAGCTGGCTAATAAAAGGGTAAAGAGTAAAAAACAACAAGATCGGAGGATGAAGAATGTCATCCTGCTTTGGGAAGGCCATCTGCACATGCATTAGCCTCCCGGTAGATATGAGAAATACTAGATTCCGGAATCAGCTTGATCAGGTCCCTTGACCACCGCATGGATGGACTGAATACTCTTGGCGACCAAGGTTAACTCCACATCAACATTGTTCCAAAGTAGCCAAAAGCCTCATCGTAAGCCCTCCGGAT
Source organism: Vinca minor (assembly GCA_026122235.1). NCBI lineage: Eukaryota > Viridiplantae > Streptophyta > Magnoliopsida > Gentianales > Apocynaceae > Vinca > Vinca minor. Next base: position 613,927 of record JAOCZM010000235.1, read on the forward strand.
CTGCTCTCTTTGAGTGAGTGAATAGTAAGCGTGCACAAATATTTTGAGCCCGAACACCACTGATTTTGGTCTCCAGTAGAGCATGGACAGTAGGGTTATGAGTGTTAATTAAATTCATCATGTTTTTAGCAGTTTCACCACATCACTCAATTCACGAAGAATAATATTTGAAGTCACATATAATGATCTTGAAATATGCAATGTGAGCTCATAAAAGATTTCCAAGAACTTCACAAAACTTGAGGCATTGCTCCAATCATCCTCATTAGGCAGCCCACCATTCTTTCTGTCATTTTTTCAAGTCAAACACATAAATTACGTCGTTATCTTCAAGATTTTCAAAAGCTTTTACAAATAACAAAGATGTATCTAATATCAAATAGGTAGAATTCCACCTAGTAGCAACATCTAAACATAACAATTTCTTACTTTCTATTTTTCATATTCAACACACTCTTTAAGCTTTTTCAATCTACTTGGTGATTGCCTTCTATCTAATGGATGTCCGAATACGAGAAATGGAAGATGAGATCTTCAAACCATCTGTTACAATTATTGATTCTTGAACTTCAATATAAAGTAAAAATAAATATTTTTTATATAATTACCTAGTTACTAAAAATATAAAGAAATATATCTATTATTTTTAAGAAGTTAAACACAACAAAAAAAATCAAATTACTAAAAATAAATTGTTGATCTTCGTTCTTGAATTTTAAATAAATTACTGAAAAATTATCCTACGCGGAAAAAAGCAAAAAATACAACATTATTAATTTCAAAGTAAAACAAAAACTTCAGGTGAATCTAAAACAATATACAACAGATAACTCTTCAATCTCTTACTTTTGCACTTGAAGAGTCATGGTATATAAATAAAAAGTTCAATATATTTTATTACAAAAGAATTCTTTAATATATGTGTGTGTGTGTGTGTGTGTGTGTGTATAGTGTATAGTGTATATATATATATATATATATATATATATATATATATATATATATATATATATATATATATATATATAGTTTGGTTCGACTTGGATTATAAAAATATTTACAAACCGAAAGTTCGGTTTTAATTTAGTACAAACCGAAACCAATTCAATACACCGCTCAAACTAAAAAATCAGTTTGGATTTATTTGGTTTGGTCGGTTTCGGTTTTTAATGAACACCCCTACATAAAACTATAGAACAAAGAGACATATTTATGGGGAGATTGCATGGGTCTGGCCCAGCTTTTCCTTTTCGGTCATGACATGACACCCAAAAGCGGGGGAGAAACATTTGTGTCTTCCGTCCTGGCTGACGTGACGATTTTACCTACGCGCCTTGCCACGTCAGTGATGACGGAAGTTCCGTCCTCACCCAGCAGAAAAAACCCTACAAACCCTAACTTGGCCCCGTGCCTTTGAGGACGGAATTGCCACTTCTGTCCTCAAATTGCAGGCTATTTGCAGTGTCTGGTCACTTCTTACTTTTGCTTTTTTGACCATTCCCCCTCCCCGGAAATTTCTGAACGATTTTGGCACTTTCGTTCGCATTTCTGACTGATTTTCAGAGTCTTATCCAATTCAAAAACTTAATTTTTGAATTTCCCACTACATCTATAAATACCCCCTCAAAACCTCTCCACAATCTACCACATTCTCAAACCCATAAAAACCCTATCCTCTTCCCAATTTTTTTCCCAAAATTTTTTCTTCAAAAACCCTATCCTCCTCAATGCCAACTTTCCCGAATTTATTCAAAAAGAAATGCATAACCAATTCAGGGATGTAGATTTTACAAGAGAACGGCCAGCCGAATACGATGAGGTTTTAATAGAAATTTGTTATGATTTTAGTACACAGGGTTACCCTGGTGAAAAACGTTGGTCCGATTGCTACAATGAAATTGTTTACGGAATTAATTCTGTGACCGGGGGACAATTCACAATTGTGATTATTGATGTAGGCCTAGCAAAACTGCGTAGGCGGTTTTGGGATTTCAAAGCACTCATTCACAAACCACGGTAAAACCGCCACGTCAGCCAGGACGGAAGTCTCAACCCGGGACGGAAGTCTAGACACAAATATTTCTCCCCCACTTTTGGGTGCCATGTCATGACCGAAAAGGAAAAGTTGGGGCAGGCCCATGCAATCCCCTATTTATGGTATATATTTCTTTCTGTTTTTGGTCATAAATGACATATGGGGAGACCACTCTGTAGTGTATGATTAGATTCTGGCAAAAATATCAGTCTCATGCCAAATCTCTTGGTCCGGTCTGTTCCGATAGATTTATTTTTGAAATAACCATTAAAGTCAAGGATAATATCTCCTGAATTGTGATGGTCCACTCCATGGCCCAAATAAAGTTTCGTAAATTATATTGAAGTCCAGTAAGAAGTAACATTAGAAGGCCTAGGCCATCAACCAGCAAGAAAAAGTGGATATGCCCAAAGAGTCATATCAATTATCTGGTAGATAAAATAGTTTTAGGGTTATATAGAATGAATCAAATTTTATATTCCCTTTGATTATTTTAGGGGTGAAAATCCACTATCCTCATCCCTCTCCCGAACCAATAATAAATAAGTAATTATAATATTTTTCCTCAAAAAAGCTGTCATTTTAAATTTGTTCTTGCTAATAATAAATAATTCTGCTTGGCACGAGTTAATAGAATTTCCCAAACTCATAATATTCGAGATCTAATTTACTTTTCTAAACTAATGATGTCTAAGCATTACCAACTCAATCTCAGCACATAATATTAGAGGCTTTACTTTGGTAGTCCTTTTCTGGAAAGGAATTGAAAACCCTTTAATACTCACATTCTCCTTGAGGAGGACCACAAATTGATGTAAAATTAATACTTACTCATAATTATATGTTTAGACATTTACAATATGGTTAATGTTGATGATCATCATCTCTTGATCATCTATAGAGATGCTATAAAAGGGATACATAAACACCCACCCGCTCCTACAAGTGAAATCCGTTGTAACCGTCTTTGTACCTGTTTTTGTGCCCAACCAATAAGATTTTGACATGTGATCATTTTTTTAGTTATATATACACATAGTGAATTATGATTGGTTGGACACAGACATAAGTACACAGACGAGTACACACGATTATTTGCCTTCCCCAGTCCCCACCCCCACAAAAAAAAAAACAGACAATAAAGAAAGCCTGATTAATTTATAATACTATTTTCATTCTTTAATATAAGTTGTTTAGAACATGTAACGAAAATTAAGGAAGTAAAAAATAAGGGTTTTTAATCTAAATATTAATATTACTTTCTTAAATATAATTAATATGCACAAGTCCTATTTAAGAGAGTAATATTGATATTTTGACTAACAGAGCAGCTTACTTTTTGCTTCCTTAATTTTCACTACATATATTAAATGACTTATATTATTGAATGAAGGTAGTATTAGAAAACAAACTCCTCCAAGCCATAATATTTATATATTTTTATATATAGACTTTTATTAATCAACAAGACCACAAAGACTCCCCTAATATGTATAGGGACCTATGGTCATGGTGATGAGATTGTGTTATATGCCTTGATGAATTAGGAGATGCATTATTAATAATATTGGTATTATGATCTGGTGAATTTATTGTAGTCCTTACTGAGGACACTGAAGAGAATTGTCTCATTCTTATTTGGACAACCTCTGCTTGTGCAAGTGCTAATTGTGTTTGAAGATAATCAATTTGTTGTTGTAATGATGATATTGCTCCAATACAACCATAGACTGGATCCCTCACTCTTGCATTTGCTTCATATACTATTGAACTCACTGCATCTCCTCTCTGATGCTCTGGCAATTCCTGCTTGTTTCACAACACGATAAATTCATACGCAAAGGTAAATATATTCTTATTACGTCTTTCAGTAAAAAAATTCATGTATAATCATCATATGAGATATTTGCAAGGACGAATGTCAAATTAAGTTATTGAAGATGACATATTGTTTATGTTTAACCACTCAGATGTGAGAATAAAATAATAATAATATTATACTTTCGGTGGGTTATGTTTGGCATGCATATAGAGAAGGCAAAGGAAAATGAATGAAAAAAATTAGGAAAAAAATTAGGGTAAAACATAGAGATTCTAGCTAGTGGCTTGGACAATTTTTATCAAGGTTGGTCCCAATGTTGGTTAATGTTGTTTACTTTATTGTGATCTCATGATTACATATGCTTAAATCCCATTTAAATTTCAAGAAATAGTACCAAAAATCTTTGACTATATATAGTCTATAGTTGCACCTAACACTACAAGAAAACAGTTAAATAGCGACCGACTTTAGCGACCGAAATTTTCGGTCACAAATTTAAAGACGGAATACCGACCGAATAGAAACCGAAAACAAATCGGTCGTTATTCCGTCACTCATCCGTCGGCCACATCGGTCTCGTTGACCAAATTGAAACGTCGTCGGTTTGTTCACCCTTAACGACCGAATACCGACGGATATTAACGACCGTTTATCGACGGAATATATAACGACTCAAATACCGACGGAAGTTAACGACCGAATACCGACTGGAATACATAACGGTGTTTATTTGTATAGTAATAAATGAAGGACACAAAACGACGTCATTTTATTTTTCGTTAACTGACCGACTACCGACTGGACTTTTAACGACGGATTACCGACTGGAAAATATACCGACGGAATAACGATCGAATAGCGATCGAATAACGATCAAATTAGGTCGCTATTATTTTTCCAATTCGTCGCTATTCGGTCGCTATTATTTTTCCCGATTTCCGCTTTTTTTATAAAATAGCGGGGTTTTTAAGGATATATAGAAACATTTTACCTAATAGTAACTAAAATAGGAAAAATACATATACAAAGTCTTAGGTCAGTGGAACGACCGAATCGCGCTACAAAGCAGAACAATTCAAGTAATACATTTGTGTGTGCATTTATGTGAATCATTAAGTGATGGAGTTAAAATTTTATTAATTGATTATTAATTAACAAATAATTACTAAAATATTCATATTAGTTCGTACTCACATTTAGAACGATGTCGGTTTTCGGATTTATAAGTTTTTACTAAATCCGTCGCTATTCGGTCGCTATTAAGCTAAGGGGCGACCGAATAGCGACGGAATTTGCGAAGGCCGTCGCTATTCGGTCGCTATCGTTTTCCCGGATTCCGTTTTTTATAGAATAGCGAGGTTTTTAAGGATATATAGAAACATTTTGCCTATGTTAGTTACTATTAGGTAAAATGTTTCTATATATCCTTAAAAACCCCCGCTATTTTACAAAAAAACGGAATCCGGGAGAATAATAGCGACCGAATATGCTATGTCGGTCGCCCTACCCTAACCCTAACCCTAATTCCGTCGCTATTATTAAATGCCTAAACGACGTCTTTTTGCCATTTCGCGGGCTCATTTATTTGAAAACTGGACAAGTGTTTAAGCATGCTAATTGGCGACCGAATTGGCAAATTCCGTCGCTATTCGGTCGCTATTATTAAATGCCTAAACGACATCGTTTGCTTTTTCGCGGGCTAATTTATTTGAAAAATTGGACAAGTGTTAAGCATGCTAAGTGGCGACCGAATAGCGACGGAATTGGCAAATTCCGTCGCTATTCGGTCGCTATTATTAAATGCCTAAACGACATCGTTTGCTTTTTCGCGGGCTAATTTATTTGAAAAATTGGACAAGTGTTAGGCATGCTAAGTGGCGACCGAATTTGCCAATTCCGTCGCTATTCGGTCGCTATTATTAAATGTCTAAACGACGTCGCTTTTGTGCGTTTTATTTCTATAAATATATCTAAGGCGAGAAGCCTCTCCCTCATTCTTCATTCCGCCCTGACCCGCGACCTCCACCTTCACCACCACCTCTTCCAGCGATTTCCCCCCAAATCCCTCCCTCCTTCCAGCGCCACCACCTCCCAGCACCTCCAAGACATCGCCACCACCTCCCGGCACCTCCAAGGCATCGCCACCACCTCTGATTTCAGTTGGGTTTTTTAGGGTTTAGGTGAGAATCTTGCATTTTCTAGCTTTTTTTTCTTAACAATTGGAATAAATACATCTATTTTGAGAAGATTCAAACAAAAATGGAGGGGAGGTAGTACTGATTTCTGCTTGGATTTTAATATATGGGTTTTCTATAATGTCTTGCAATTTTTTTTTGCCAATTCTTATAATTTCTTGCAATTTTTTTGCCAATTCTCATAATTTTCTTTGTTTTTCAAATGTAGTTTTTTAACATCCAATGTAGTTTTCTTGGTGTATTATTGAAATGTATGCTAATTGTATAATATGTGAGTTTTGATAATTCAAAGTGTGTGAGTGTTGATTGTGAGTTTTGATAATTCAAAGTGTGTGAGTGTTGAAATGTAATGAGAAGTGCACACTTTGATTGTGAGTGTTGTATTGTAAATGAGAAGTGTAAACTTGTGTTTTTTGGGTTTATTGATTATTTTTGCTATTTGGGATCTTATTAATACTATTTCTGGTTTGTATTTCTGTGCGTATTGCTGTTTTTTATAATTGGGATTTAATTTAATTTCAAATTTATTTTTTTAAATAAAAAACAATTTAGCGACCGAATATTCAGTCGCTAAATTTTCCGTCGGTATTCGGTCGTTAACCAGTCAAAAGTCAACAATATTGACCATTCGATCGCTATTCCGTCAGTAAATAGAGACCGATTATTCGGTCGCTAGACTTTTCGTCGGTATTCGGTCGTTATATAGTCAAAGTCAAAAGTCAACAATGTTGACCATTCGATCGGTATTCGGTCGTTATTTACCGACCGATTATTCGGTCGCTAGAATTTCCGTCGGTATTCAGTCGTTAACCAGTCAAAGTCAAAAGTCAACAATGATGACGATTCGGTAGGTATTCGGTCGGTAAATAGCGACCGAAGATTCGGTCACTATATATTCCGTCGGTATTCGGTCGGTAATTTGCTTAGCGACGAAAAATACACGACCACGTCATTCAGTCGTTAATCGGTCGCTAAACTCAGTTTAGCGACCGATTACCGACGGAAACGGCCGTCAATATTTCCCTGTTTTCTTGTAGTGTAAACATAATCTTTATGCATTTCTTATTGTGAATTCATATATTAAAGAACAAGAAAATATCAAATTAATGAGTATTAGCATATAGTTCCCCTTTCCTAATAACTAAAGAAGGAAGAAATCTTTGACCAAAAGTTGAAGCATGAATAGAAAGGATAATATTGGCTTTTTTTTTTTTTTTTTGCCCCCAAAATACTAAGGGGTGGTCTAAGAAAAAGAGGGATTCTTTTTCTCCTTTTCTTTTTTGTGTGGAATAATCACCTTTATTCTACAAGAATAGCATAAAATGCAATATACCTCAGTCATAAAGGTGATCTCTCCATTTGTCTTTTATACAAAAGTTCAAAGGAATCATTTTGAAGAATAATATTGACTTTTATGAGGGAAAAAAAACAGCAGAAGTATTGTTTACTGATCTTTTACCATTCGAAATTAAGTATTCACATTTTCTATATTTATTTTGAATAAAGATATAGACATTTCAATTTCAAAATAGAAAAATATAGACTTTTCTTAGAAATAATCATTTGAGAATTGTGTGATCAGCTGAAGTTGAAATGACAGAAGTTTCAAATCATGTAAATGGTGAAAATTAATGAGAATTTTTATTATTATAAAGAAGTTCTTGATGTAATAAAAAAGTCATCCAAGTAGGGTATAACACAGAAGAAAGTTATAATTTCAAGAATAGTATGTCATTTTCTTCAGGTTAAATTGTTGAATCTTCCTTATTTCTGATAAAGGAATAGTTCTTCCAATGAAGAGAAAGGGAAAGAAATAAAGAAATAAATCTTCATCACGTGGAGTTTTTTAAATCCATCAACTGTTCTCATAAAATAATAAGACAAACTTAATATAGTATGAAAAATAATTATAATTCTTAAAAACAATATCAGCTCAAACACTTTATTTAGGGTTTCTTAATTATTGTTAAGTTTAGCGGGAAAGGAGAACGGAATGAAGATGCGTCTAATGAGCATCAAACTCTAGACCTCTTGATCTAGTAAATAATGCTTTACTAACTAATTAGCTACATTAATCAATCTCTCAAAATATATCTCAAGAGGGAAGGATTGTCCAATCCATATAAGGAGCAAACATTCCCACAAACTCTAGTCGATGTAGGATCTTTAACACGTAGCGCGATATAGTAACCAACCCTCATAAACAAAATGAAATTAACAAAGAGAGTGAATGAATTCAGAGAGTAACTAACAAAACCTGAAGCAACTTGTTGACATTGCAAGCACCAAAGACCTTATGAACACTGGCAAACTTGTGTGGCTCATCAGCTGGAAAATAAGGAGCAAATACACAATCTTTTGCACACCTTCTTCTTAGAAGCTTGCATGCTGCACATGGAGAAGCTAAACCTTGTTTTCTACTATTCTCCTTCATTTTTTTTTTTTAAATATAGCATTAATAAGAGAAAAGAGTCAATTATAAGTCAACTATATCTTTAAATTAAATGTCACACTATTAATTAAATATGGCTTAAAGTAGAAGGGCATGGAGAAGAGATTGGGGGAGGGGGCTAGAGGAGGGGTGGGGGGAATTTATATAGGAAAACAAGAAAAAGCAAAGGCAGAAAATCTTTTAGGGACCTACATTAGAAGAAGCTTTAGATTTTATGAGCACTGTTTGTCTATTTGATCTTTTCTCCCATCTCTTTTGTTTTATTTATTATAATTTAATTTCTTTGACTTCCACCTTTGTTTCCATTTCATTGTATATTGGGGTAAGATAATTCTTATACTTTTGTGGAAATGTAAACAAATGCGACGTTTAAGCGACATTTGTCATAAATATTGGTATAAATTTATTTCGACGATTTTTTTTTTTTTTTTTTTTTTTTTTTTTTTGCATTATTACAACGTATGACAAACGTCGCAATATTTTTTTTTTTTTTTTTGTTGTTGTAGTGTCCCCTCTCCAATATTTCTGAAACGTCAAATTATTTAAAGAGAATTTTTAGTTTATTTTTTTGTTCTATCTCTAAATAAGTACCCCACTGTCACTGTATCTAAATCCGTCACTGTTAACTGTGGTGGAGAAAAAAAAGTATGAACAGTTACCTTATGAATCAAAATAATGCAAAGACTAAGGTATGAACAGTTACCTAATATATAAAAGAAAAAATAGTTACCTAATATTCCATAATAAATTATTACCTCAATTATTTAATGTGTATGACTTGTATTTTGCTTGGAACCAGACAAAATTTAGAAGCCTAACCTAATCCAAATGCACCCATCACCCATCCTAATAGTTTTCATAACTATCATTTTTAAATTAAAAGACTTTAAGGCTGAAAAGTAATATATGTAATGGAAATAATATTTTTTAGTAATTTGATGGTCAATTCATAAAATGATAAAATTTTATATATTTAAAATAATAATAATTATTATTGAGATTTATCACTCTTAAATGCAAAATTAAAAATATAAAAAAAAAAAACAAATATAAAAAATTAGTCGGTCACAGGAACGTTTTCTAAATACTCAGTAAGCTTAAATACCAATAATAATACCTACTTCCTCCATTCCTAAATATAAAACTTTTAGTACAAGTATCGAAAATTAAGAATACAAGGTATTTTATTAATTAAAATACTAATATTATTATCTTAAATAGAACTTGTATGATACTACTAATTCCATTTAAGAGAGTAATATTGATATTTTATTTTAAAAAACATATTAATTTTCTCTAATTGCCATTAAAGTCATATATTTAGGAATGGAGGTAGTATTAAAACTTCAGGACACAAACAATAATTTTAAGACCATAATAAACAAAGCTTGCTCAGCAATTATATCCAACAGCACATATAAAAGAAAGTAGGATAACGCAAAGTGAAGAAAGTAGCACATATAAAAGAATCAAACCATAAAGTTAATGAGATGTCAGAAAAAATATGCTAATAAATCCCAAAAACCCACAACTACCCCCTTTTTCATCTTCCTCCTCCCCTTGAAATTTTTATGTAAAATCTCAAAAATACCTTTGAAAGTTTTAGGGTTAACCAGATTCAAAATTTAATTAACATTTGACTAACGGAATTTTAGACGGAAGGACCTACCGCATCAAACATAAATTGTTTTTGAACCCTCTCCGCCAAAAAAATAGATTTTGGACAAAAATCACTAAAGTAAAATTATTTTTGGACATGTAAAGCCAATTTGCCTTGATAATTACTGCTTTTGATGTTTTGTTGGAATTCTTTTATATCCGATCGCTCTGATGTTTAAAGTAAATAATTGTGTCATTAGCATTGTCCATTTTGTGTCAATACCAGGGACAATTTTAGGGCGGGGCAATAACTCGAAAGTTTTTAAAAATACTATTAGATATAGTAATTTTTATATGTAGTTCGGAATTTTTTATCAAATTCGCCCTCCCCAAATTTTTTTTTTTTTTACAATTTTTATAGGTAGGTCGGTATACTATTGCAGTTTTTCGCCCCTAAAATACAATTTCTGACTTCGTCCCTGGTCAATACGATTAGAAATGTAATCTTATTTGTGGGGTGAAAATCATTTGTACACATGCATATGATGCATATTTCTATACATGTACATATTACTTAGAATTCGTCATGTTGACATTTCTTTTAATTACATATACAGGTGACAAATTGTGAGTGGTTGGATACATAAATTATGATACACACGGGAACATGCGGTTATTTACCTTATGTGTGATGGTCTTGACTGCACTCGCGGTGTAGGGATTCAAATCTCACTATGTGAATCGTATTTTTTGCAAGATATTAGTGTACATTCATATGTAGCAGATTTCTACTAAAACATTTATCGCAATTTAGCTCATTTGTTAACCTTAGTGGCGGAGAGGTGGAGACCCTTAAATTGAAGCTCAAATTCAATCCTTTTGATTAGGACTGCAATCTTTTTAACCTCTTTGAGGATCAAATAATCAAGTCTTTGCGCTTTGTTTGGATGCAGCGGCGGGCCGGGGGTGAAGTTCTATTGGTTTCATTCTCAACTCAAACCCTAATATAATATATTTTTTTATTATCATAATACACATTATTTCACAAATAATTTACGGATTTTTATAAAACTGAGACAAAGTTATTAAAAAATACCTCTCGCGATCAATTATACCTCACCCTAACTAATTCATGATTAAATTCACCAAAAAAAAACTAATTCATGATTAATGTGATGCTGTTGTTACTGAAATCCTAGCTGATGAAAGAATTTAGCATAGAATGGCCCATTTAAATAAATATTGGGGTGTTGATAGTTGGATTTGGTATGATTTTATACATTTTCAAACTAAATTGATATTTTATGACTGAAATGAAGGAGGATTATTACGTTTATAATGGGGAAGAACCAAGTAGGTAATGAAATTCTCAAATCAAATGAAAAAAAGATGATCACATGGAAGCCCTTACTGGATCGCGAAAGATTAATAGTAAAAAATTAAACGTCAAAATTGTTTTAAAATTCTCTTTCCATTCAATTTATTAGAAGATAAAGGCAGAATGAAATGACGATCCATTCATTGTGTTTAGAATGGAATGTGATTTTATATAATATGGCTTAAATGTCCTTTTAAAACTAATTAATTACATAATTAATAAAGTTTCACTTGAAAAAAAAATCATAACTGTAATAAATTTAGTGGAGGGTGGCAACCACCCCAACAATTTCATAAATAACGATTCTTTTAGATGAAACTTTTATTTTTTGTGAGATTTTCTTATAAATATTGTCTCAAAACAAAATCAGTAAAATAAAATCCTTGTAATGATAAATTATTGGCTACTCCCTTGTTTGTACACCAAAACGCATCAAACATACATTTTAAAATATAATTAATATATAAAGTCAAACATAATATAAAAACAATTATATTTTGTATTAGAAGTAAATGAAAAAGTAACAAAAAAAATTTATGTAATTATCATATATAAAATTTTATCAAGAGAATAAAATATTTCTAAAAAAAATGAACATGTTATTGTCTAATTTGAACACTATAATAATTAAATAAAGGGTATAATTGTTATATTTCATTAATTGGTGATTGTGATAACCGTAACTTTTGCTTACGTAATTTCTGACGTGTAATTAATTTTTCGCAAGTGACTTTGTAGACGAAATATATTTTGTGCGACTATTTGACTACATGTTTATTTAATTTTAAAAACATAATACGTGTTTTATTTTGTGTACCTTTTAGTGGGGTATTTTGCACGTGTATCGTAGTTGAGTTATTTTATTGTAAGTCACCATAATAATAATGATAGGAATTAAATAAAATGGATTATATGATTTAGGGATTTTTTAGAATAAAATAATAAAAACAAAAGATGTTCGCTGGGACTAAGGAATTCGTGGGGTTGGATTAATTAAGAAAAGAATAATTGAAAGGGCATCAGCTGGGGTTTTGGTATTTAAAAGAACTTAAAAGGCATCGTGGGTTACTGTGAAGGAATTAAAGGCAAGGAAGTAAATAAAAAAAAAAAGGAAAAAGAAAACAGTAGCTTATATATATTTGGTACTTCGTGGACGGTTGGGAATAAGCAAAAAGGAGAAAAGAAAAAAAAAAAACAAGAAGAAGAAATAAATGGCTTCCAATCCGTGAGATGAGAGAAAATGGAGTCTTGAGAGTTTTGATTTCTAGCAACTTCGAGAGTATTTTTGAGTGGGCAATCCTTATCGGATTTCGACAACCCTTATATGGTTATTGATCACGACAAAACAGGCTACAAGGGCGTGAAATCGGATTCACTTTTCGATTTCGGAGTTGGAAGATATCGCATCAAGAACGAGGGCTCATTTTCGAATTTCTTTTTCTGTACAGCTCAGAGTAGAATCGTCATGCAGGTAACATACTGAACTCCAAACGGAGTAATTCTTTTTGATGTATAAACTAGAGTGATAGGGCTATAATCTGACCGGTGGGATTGAGATTTTAACCGTTAGATCTTCCGTAATGTATCTCAGAAGTGGAGGGCAGAACCAGATTTTGTGCGATTAAATATAGTCTGCCCAGAACTTCGACAGGATGTTTGAGAGGGCTATCGACCTCCGTTTTTTACCCACAGCATATCAATTCGAAGATAATTGAAAGGGCTTTCGAGTGACCGCAGACTGAACGTAATTCGGAGTTTCTAGCATAAAGTTATCGCACCAGCGAGTGAGGTTGCCCAAAGATCTGCTTTATGAAATTTCAGTGTTTATCGCATCCGCAATGCGTAGGGACCCCGCTTTCCTCTATTAAATTCCGTTCGGATTACTTTTACCGTTGGGTATTGTTCGTTATGTTTTATGAAGTAATTGAGCATAATTAATCGCATAAACTGTTGGAGAAAATTTATTCTTTGATATTACTGTATGTTGAATTGATTTATGTCTTGAATTGGGTAAATTGAGCATGTCGTATGAATTGTTTTCCCATTGCTTTCATTGAATGCTATACTCACATAAACTGTATGTGTACGGTTCTGTACATGTTTTGTAATTTTCTCTTTGTTAATTGCATTTTGGTCGTGTTTGGAGTCGTTTAATTGGCGTCATTGTTTTTGTCCAAATTGGTTCGGTCGATCGAGTCGTCGCCCCCTATTGAGCTCGTATTTATGATCGCTAGTCAGCAGGTTCAGTCTGCCTTCTGTTCTGATAACTGTTCTGTGACCCCAAGAGGTCTTCTGCTCTGTTCTGTCTTGTGGCCCACACTTAATGGGGCTAATCATTTCGACACTGAAGGCTCACAGAAGAGAGCGGTCAGCAACGCTTTCCCCGCCCCTCTGATTCCAACAGGCTCGGGATCCCGTCTAGACATTTCCGATCTATCGATGGTTCGAGATGCCCTCATACGGGTGACTAGCCTCGCACAGTGCAAGCTCCCACCGATAGAACCATAAATCCAGAATTCCAATATTATACCAGCAATAACATTACATTTAACCAGGAATAACTTTTAGCTGGTACCTCTTTATTTATGAAACAGTTGTAAACAATTTCTCTTTTCAGAATTCTTTCCAAAAATATTTTTCAAGAAATATTTTCCAGAAATACTTTCCAGCATTTTATTTCAGAAAAACTATAACTTTTCATTTATAAACAATTTCCATAAAACTTATTTATAAAAACACGTTCTCCGATTTTGAGAGGGAACTCACATTTTCATAAATATTTTCCAAAAATACTTTTCATAAATACTTTTCAATAAATACTTTTTAGAAACATTCTCCAGTATTTTATTTCGGAAATATCGTAACTTTTCATTTATAAACAATTTTCATAAAACACAAATCCGCCGGTAAGTCTCTCTCTCTCTCTCTCTCTTTTTTCTTCCTTCCTTCCTCTCTCTTCCTTTCTATTTCTTCCGTCGCTGGAAACTTTTCTCAGCCGCCGCCTGCACCGCCGCTGCCTCAGCCGCGAACCGTCTCCTCTGCCGCCACCTATCCGCTGGTAAGTCTCTCTCTCTCTCTCTCTCTCTCTCTCTCTCTCTTTTATTTTCCCCCAAATCTAAAACTCCTAATTTAATTTAATCTTTTTTTTTTTTTTTCCAAATTTTGTTTTCTGACAGGAGTTTAATTGATATGATTTTATTTCGGTTTTCTTTTCAGACCCCCTTCGCCGCCGCCGGCTTGCCGAGACTCGCCGCCACCTCCCAGGTCCGCTGGCGCTGTTGATCCACCGCCAGCGACCACCACCGAGGTAAATCCTTTTTTTTCTTTCTGATCTACTCCTTTTTATTATTATTTTATTATTACTATAACTAGTATTTATTATTAGAATTATTATTATTATTTTGTTTTGTTTTCTTCTCAGATTTATCTCCGCCCCGCTGCCGCCGCCGGTACGCCATCTCTCCGGTAAAAACTTCTACTGTTTCTTTTTCTTTTTCTTTTCCTATTTTCTTTTATTATTATGGCTATTCTTATTCTTATTCTTATTATTTTTATTGTTGTTGCTATTATTCTTTTCTATTTCTTGTTTTATTATTTCTATTTTACTACTTATAAATTTTTTTTTCTATTTAATTAGTTATGTTATTGTTGTTTTGTATACATAATTCAGTTCTATGAGTTCATTTAAAAAAATTTAAATTTTTTTTATCAATCGAAATCTTCACTACCTTTCCATCATCATCTCAGCTTGCAGGTGATTTTTTTTTTATGGTTAGTTTTTTTTTTTTTTTTGAAAAACTTAGAAGTTTGCATCTGTAGGGTTCAAAATTACACTGTTGAAATTCGCTCAGTAAGCATCAATGAATTCTTGAGATTGGGAATTTAGTTCTTAACAACAATGAGTGAGATGAGAGGGAAATATTTTGTTTCAGTTTAATTTTTCTTTATCAAATTCATGGAATAATATTGTTAGCATTTGTGAACTGCATTTTATGAGTAAAAAAAATTGAATTCATTATCGCTAATAGCTTTTGTACTTTATTTTAGACTCTTGGATATAGATAAGAAACTTGATTAGACTATTGGCACGAGTATTGGATGCTGTTTATACGTACCCGACGAGGAGTTATATATATATATATATATATATATATATATATATATATATATATATATATATTTTTTTTTGCTAAATAAAAAATTATCCATTAATCATAAAATAGCCGAAGCCATTACAATCAAAGGATAAAAAAGAAAATACAAGAAAATAAAAGTTATACAATGGTGTAGACCACCATGATAACAGATAAAAGTCCACACCCCGGACTAGGGTAAACACTACAAATATATATATATATATATATATATATATATATATATATATAAGATTTAGTTCTTTTGGTTTGTTATGATATCATGTAACTATAGACTATGGTTGTGAATTCCGAGTCCCTGGACATGAAGATACTTTGCTTCTTTTGCCTTGTCTTTCTGTTTTTGATATGTAGTTATATATTACCGACCAGGAATTCAATCTTACTTCTAATTACATTAATTTTGTGTAAACTAGCAGTGTCGTGTCCGAACTCCGAAGTGTCTATTACTAAAAGTGTACTATCCATAGTCTTTGACTTGCTAGATAGGAAACGTTAGCGATGGGTCTGCAACTACTCCAGATTATTAAATTTGTCCGCTTATATGCTTCGCACTTAAATTTCGAGCATCCCTTGAACCATTGCTTCTCGTAGCACATCTTGTCAACACTATAATGAGCAATAAGATCCTTACATTGCAGTAGACTAATTTAATCAAGCAAATGTTTTATTGTCTGTAACTGAATCCGATGGTTGGTTAATCAATGTCTTCTTTTGATTTTTTCATTTGCTATTTCGATCTTTCGATCAGTAAAATCCATCCGCTCTTATAGCATCATTATTGCTCATTTGTGGTAGTTTGGAAGAGTAGCCAATCCAGACAAGCAAGAACTTTTATTTTTTATTTATTGGTAGCATTTTTTGGTATTGCTAGTCGGGAGGAGGAAAATTGGATATCACCTGTGTCAAATATTGGATATCACCCTGTGTCAAATACTTTTCTCTTTAACTTATCGTTTGTTGGATATGAATGAGAGAAAGTCCGACTATCTTGCTCATTTGAAGAAAAAAAGAAAGGCGCTTGTTTTAAAGCTAAATAACAATAGGGCCTCGGTTTTGGTTAAGAATTAATTTCTCTCTTTACAAGGTTTTGTTACTTCTAGTAAGGTTAAAATCATGTCATGTCATGGCACTATATGCCAAATCGATCGATGTGAAGAAAATAATACTTGCTCTTTAGCTTTCCATTTACTTTTAATTTAATTATATTGTTTGTTGAAAAGTGAGCTTAAATTCTTGTTGTACTTACGATGTGTAATTTGTGAATTTTATCCATTAGGAGATTATCTTAGTCCATGTTGAACTATTCTTATGGATTTTCTGGGTATGAAATGTTAGCTATGTAAGCAAGTTATCATCTAAACTAATTGGTGTGCCTGTGCTTGACTTCATCCTTGAGCATTACAGTGACATGGATATTCTTATATTAGTTTGATAGTTTAAGTATATGCTTCTATGGATCAAGTCCGTCTTTTTGGCTAGTGATTCATGTCATTTAGAAGATCTGCATTTTTTGTTCTCCAATTTGCTTTCGCCGTTTTATCTCAAAAAATTTCATACTATAGTTTCTATTACTTTTATTCAAGGCAATAGCAAGCTATCCTGATGCTTGTATGATTTGTAATATATTTTTTAGCTTTGGTCTTGTTAGGTTTCATATCCATCGTTTTGTTCTCATCCGTTTGTCAAAATTCTTGAGAGAAACAAAAGCTCAAAGCATTCAACAGCATCTCAAGAGGTAATAAACAATGGGAAAGAAGCGATCATCAATAAACAAGAATGGTCCTTTAGCAGCGACATCTTCACACTTTTCTTCAATAACTTTGAGGGAAGAATCGAGTGGGAAAAAACAGAAACCTTTAAATGCAAAGTCTATGTTAAAGTTGGACCACATTAAAAACCTTGCCATTTGGGCTGGCAACGAAGCCTCCATAGCTTCACTTGGTGCTTTATTCGGCTACCAATTAGCTGCCACCGCTGAAGCCTTAGATGTACAACCCGACCCGTCATTGTTCTCCTGCCAAAGGTTTGATTAGACTTTGTTTTATGTTCTTAGTTATTATCTTTAAGATGCTTGTATGTTCATATTTACAACCAACCATACAGTACATGATTGATGTGATGTCATATTTTGTGACCCTTTAGGGTAGGAAATAAAGTTATTAGAGATGGCCTAAAGAAAACCTAAAAACTGGTACAACGATTTTGTTAGTTTTCTGTGGTTCATAACAGAGCTCCTTTTGGCATAATGTTGTTCCCAATGATAGTGTATTTCTCCACTTGTAGCATGAGAGCTTAAACAACTAACGGTTTTTACTGTATTTTAATATTCTGCAGATGTGAATCTATTCTTCGACCTGGCTACAATTGTACAGTCCGAATTCAGAAGAACAAATCAAAGGTGCGGTATAGATGCAATCAATATAGTCCTGCCCCTAAGAACAATGTGGTTTACATATGCCATTTCTGTTCACATTCGAATCTGACGAGAGGAACCTCAACGCTCCACATGAAAGATTTATGTCCACCAAAACCCAAACCAATCTCCCGACCAGATACCATTCAGAAGAATTTGAAACCCGAGATTGTGACAGACAGCAAAGATAACATAATCGAGATGGATACAATTGGTTTACAAGAGATGGAAAATGATAACCCTATCGTTCACGCTCCCGCAACTCCTATGACTACAGTAGGTACTACTTTGTTGGACTCAAAGAGGAGGAAAAGGACTAGACCTGGAGCAAAGAAAGCAGTTGAATCTGGAAGTTATTCTGCTATTCCAGATGCAGATAATGCTGCTACTAGTGCATCGAGTAAGCGGAGGAGGAAATCGTGGACTAGTCTAAAGGAAATTGTTGATCATGACGAGCAAGAAAAAAGGCGTTCCTTCGCCAACTCGGCTGTTCCTTGCTTCATCTGATGGTGCATTATTCGAGGAAATTGCTGATGATTCAGTAAAGTGCTAATCGAATAATTGATATTCTGCTTAATCCAAATATTATTTCTTTTTGAAATTTTATAATTTTTTTGTCTTACAAAAGTCAATTATAAATTTTACTAAAATTAAAAAGAAAATATTTTTAAATTGAGTTGAAATACACCATAAACCATAGCCCGCACAAGCACCTTTTCAAGGGCAAAATAGTCTACACAATCAGTGCTAAATGGGTAACATCCGACTCATTCAATTGGCCTGACCCATGACTCGTCTTCCCCTTTCTCTCTCCTTCCCGAGCTCCCTCCACTACTGCTTTCTGCAAAAAATTGGGCAATTAGAAAGATATTATTGATGTCTAAAGTGTTCAAAGTGAAACATTTGTAAATTATTCTTTTGAAATTTTCGAGGGATTTGGAAGAAATGGAGTGGGTGAGGAAGAAGAGGTTGGAGGTTGAAGATGATTGAGTAATTTGATTGTTACGCCCCTTAACATTTGCATGTGTGAGTCGCACGAGTGCTATGCCACCGTCAATCGCCGGATTCTGTCGATTTTGGGCATTAATAGCTCCCCGTAAATAGTTGGGGCATAAATAACACTTAAAATTGTCGAGGGTTAACACTTACATTTGAAACATATGTAAGGGGCATTAATAACTATTATCTCTAATCGAATCAACCTAACGAATCCACCAACCCCACCGCAAAAGAAGAAACGACGGTAAGTTGATGTATAATGGATGAAGATGATATAATTATTTGGGTTCGATTGGGTAAGTTGATGATATAATGGATTGAGGATTCTGTACATCCTCCGACATTGTTATCTCTCACTTTTTACCCTCTTTTGTTAGTCATCTAGTGGCGTGGATCCCCGTTGAGCTTTTTTTGACAGGGCTATTTCTGGTACTTTATACATATCCATCATTTTGGTAGTCTTCTAGCAGCGGGATATAAACAAGAGATATTGTTAGAAAAGTCTAATTGTAATAAATTTGTACATATCCCTGCGGGTTAGTTTTATTTATATATTTCTATCTTACCAAAAAAAAAAAGTTGAAATCCAAATTTTATTGGCGTGGAAATACATTATAAACCAGTCAAGTTCGGTAATGTTAACAGTTTATCCATATAAATAGGTTATACTTGAAAATTTTGGGGCCCCTCTTGAGAGGGGGGCCTGTGCGGTTGCACCACCCTAGATAAGGCTCAGGCCGGCCCTGCCCACGCCCTCAGGGTTCCCACCACCCGGTCCGACAGGCATTGTGGATGATGTAAATCAAGGTGACCCAGCGGTTTGATTGGTGGGAGGCCTTGTCTTAGGACACCGCAAGAAGCCACCCCCACATTGGAGGGTTGAAACTTCCACACCTGCGGCTGCCAATATTTGAACATGCGCCCTTGTACATAATCTACCACCGTCGAACCAATTGGGCTACCCTTGCGGATCTTTTACAAATAATTCTTTAATCTAAGTTGAGTTGTATTTTGTAGATACTCTCTAAAAATATAGGCTTTGAGAACTTTTGATCTCTTCCACAAGACTTCTCACACGGTTTAGGCCTCAGTTGAACTTGCCACTGAATCATTCGGCTAATCCATTTTTAATTACTCTAGTAATGTTTTTATAAACTTCTTTAGTGTGGGACTATTACTACTAAAAATATGAAGTGAACGCCTTCAACTTCTAATCTAAAAATTCAAGAGTCTAGTTATTATTGCATTCTTGGATTGATATTGGGGAGATCTTGGCTTCTACTCCATAATTCATAGTAGGGATAGATTAAATTTTTTTGTATAAAAAGATAAATTTATACATTTGTGTAGTGTGAGACTTTATATTTTAAAGATTTTTTTGTAAAAAATGTAATTTTTAAAGGGTTGTGGGCGACTGTCGTGCTTGCTTTTTGAATCAGCCACTTGTTTAGGACAAAAAATTATTTGTACCCAACTTGTTTATCTATGTATGTACCCAACACTCAAAATTCGCCGCATTAATAGAGAAAATATATTTTTTCTTACGAGTTCTACTATTTCTTTTAGGTTATAGATTTTTTAATTAGAAAGTTGATACGTGTAATTTTTTTATTGATGGTACATGCATGATACACAAGTAGTGTGATAGAGAATTCTTAAAAATGACAGAAAAGTAAAAAAGGTACATTTATACAAGAACACATATTTTTGTGCAATGAACACATGTTCTTGTATATTGTGAACACATGTTCTCTATTAGAGAACACACATGTTCTTATATATTTGCGATTAATGAACATGTGTTTTTGTGCAGTGAACACATATTCTTATATATTTGTGATTAATGAAAATGATTTTTTTGTGCAGTGAACACATGTTCTTGTTTATTGAACACATGTTTTTTCAAAATTTCATTTTCCCGTCAAAAAAAACTTTCCCCAATTAAAAGTAAGAAAGAGAAAAAAGAGCTCAAAGTTTATCCCTAAATACCCTCTTTTGCCTCCTTCTCCCCTCAGAGGCAAACCCACACGGCTGTGTAGTTTCCAGTCTGAAAATGTTGGTTCTTTTCGAAACTCCTGCGGGATTTGCCCTTTTTAAAGTTCTTGATGAAGGCAAACTCTCCAAAGCCCAGGTAATATGATATGTAATTGAATGTACTTATACGATGTTTAAACTTGCAATCATTTTGTGTAGATTTTGGTTTATGCTTATGGTTTTTTTGTTTTTTTTATGGCTGACATGTATTACCTCTCATTGCAGGACTTGGGGAAGGAGTTCTTGTCAGCAGACTCTGCAAGAAAGGTACTTTTTGGCCATTTGTAGTTGAGAAATTCTTCTTATTTCTAATGGATTCTTATGTATGTTTATGAATATGTAGTGGGTTTCAACTATCTTTGTGAAAGATTAAATATTTTTGCTCTTTTTTTTCTTGGGTTGTGGGTTGGGGTACATTGAGGAGCTTGTAGCCAGAGGAGATGGTATAAAATATTGTTGGTTGAAGTAGTAAGAAATTTGTGAGCTTTGGTTTATGGGATTCGCATTTTTATAAAATGGAGAAGTTGGTGGATGTATTTTGGAAGGAATGAATAGGCTTTCTATATAATTTAGTGATTTCCTCGTCATTTTGTGGTTTCTGTAGATGTTTGTTAATTAGTGGTCTGATCCTCAATTTTTCCGTATGGACATTAGGTTGTGAAGTTGAAAGGTTTTTCTAAGTTCGAAAACACTTCAGAGGCTTTATCAGCAGCAACTTTGTTGATTGATAGCAAGCCCAGCAAAGGTCTTCGCAAGTTCTTGCGTGCCCACTGTGATGGTGAAACCTTGGGTGTGGCTGATTCTAAACTGGGGAATGCAATCAAGGAGAAACTGGTTAGCTAATTAATTTAATTTTCTTTTTGAGAATATATCCATATATTATAAGTATTGGTGGATTTTGCCTTGATTCAATATAAGTTGATCATTATGCCTTTCAGCAAATTGAATGTGTTCACAACAACACTGTTATGGAACTGATGAGAGGTGTTAGAAGTCAATTGTCTGATCTTATAACCGGTCTAGCCTTTCAAGATTTGGCTCCCATGAGCTTGGGTTTATCTCATAGTCTCTCAAGATACAAGCTCAAATCCAGCCCTGATAAGGTCAGTTTCTGTGTAGTTTTCCGTTTGCACGTATGAGTGTACTTGTTGGTAAAAGTATACCTAGTAGAGAATGTCTTTGCCCAGAGCACACAGCCTCATGTTTATATGCACAAGTTCAGTATGAACCGATACGCACATGACATTCTTTATCATAATTGTTTTGCCTCTGGTTACCAGAGTCAGCTTCAAAGATGAACTGAAGATTGAATGTGTAAATCTCTCTCTATGATCCGTAGGGAAAATGTCCGTTGATAAGTGATAACTTAAATTAAAAATTTAGATGCATGATCTTGGACGGGTTATCGATATTATTGAAATACAGATGCAACACTTTTCATGTTTTCGTTCTGATTACTTTGTTTCTAATGTCCTTAATATTTGGTCAGATTATAGCAAACCTTTAAGTTATATCTTGCTGCACATTGGATATATTAGGTGGACACAATGATCATTCAGGCTATTGGCCTTTTGGATGATATTGATAAAGAACTTAATACTTATGCTATGAGAGTTCGAGAATGGTTTGGTTGGCATTTTCCTGAGCTCGCGAAGATTGTACAAGATAACATCCTTTATGCCAAGACAGTGAAGTTGATGGGCGATCGTACGAATGCTGTAAAACTTGATTTCTCTGAGGTAGGCTTTTGCTCCTTAGCTATTTTTTTCCTTGTTATTTGTTCTTTTCTTCCTCTTTTCCCTGTCTTTGGGGTGGGGGTGGGGGTGGGGGTGGGGGGTTTGAGGCAACATGAAGAAGTTCATTGCCTTCTTTTTTTTATCAATAGTCTTTTGCTTCTTTGTCCTCCTAACGAGTATGCTGTCATTGCCTATTACTGGTAAATCTATTCTTGATTTTGTCTGATAAAGAGGGAAACTTAAAGAATGAAAGAGCATGGCATGATTGGAGTCCATTTAAACAAGCCAAGGTTTCCATCTTCTTTGATGGAAGAGAATCAGAAACATTTTATATTACTGTTTGACGGTGTTCTATTATGTCTAACTGGAAAATACCAGGCCAAAACCTTGTTATATTAGTTCAGTAGGTATTCTCAAAGATGACCGCATTGATGTATTGTTTATACACTTGCGAAATTTCAGACACTTTCGGAAGAGGTTGAAACAGAATTGAAAGAGGCAGCCTTGATATCAATGGGAACTGAAATTAGCGACCTTGATCTGTTGAACATAAAAGATCTATGCAGCCAAGTACTGTCTTTTGCAGAATATTGAGCTCAACTGTATGATTATCTAAAGAGTAGGATGAACACTATTGCCCCAAATCTCACAGCTCTTGTTGGAGAACTTGTTGGTGCTCGTCTTATTGCCCATGGAGGCAGCTTGCTGAATCTATCCAAGCAACCTGGAAGCACAGTACAAATTCTAGGTGCAGAAAAGGCTCTCTTCAGGGCTCTAAAGACCAAGCATGCCACTCCCAAATATGGACTTATCTATCATGCATCATTAATTGGGCAGGCAGCACCAAAGCACAAGGGTAAAATTTCAAGATCTCTTGCTGCTAAAACTGCATTAGCAATTAGGTGTGACGCACTTGGTGATAGCCCGGATAACACAATGGGATTGGAGAATCGGGCCAAGGTATTCTGGCTATATCATAATGTTTATACCAATACAAGTTTCTTGCTGGTCTCTGTTATCTAATCTTTTTTCATGATTAACTTGTAGCTTGAAGCAAGATTGAGGAGTTTGGAAGGCAAGGACTTGAGTCGTTCTGCTGGTTCTGCTAAAGGCAAACCAAAGATAGAATTTTATGACAAGGATCGAAAGAAGGGAGCAAATGGACTGATAACTCCTGCCAAGGTCACCTAATGATTTCACCTTTTGATAATTTGATTTGTTTATAGCTCATTTGCTATTCTTGACTTGTCTTTCCTATGCTGACCTACAATCCGTCAGCAGATGCTGTTCTTGGGCTGGCTGATCCGTCAACTGCTGAAAAAGAGGAACCCAAGCAGACAGTGGAAGCAAGTGAACAAGATCCTGTAAATGGTGATGAGAAGAAAAAGAAGAAGAAGAAGAAGAGGCAGGCAGCTTAGGAGGATGCCCATGTTTATGCTGATATTGCTGATGAACGTGAAACTGAGGAGGCATGGAAGAAGAAAAAGAAGAAGCATGCAGAAGAAAATGCTGAGTTGCAGAAAGGAAAGGAAAATGTTGAAGAAGGGAAGAAGAAAAAGAAGAGGAAGCATTCAGAAACTGATGAAGTAGAAACAGAAACTCCCAGCCAAAAGAAAGACAAGGAGGAATAGTTAGGACTGAGAACTATGCCCCACCGAGCGGGATCTCCCAATATTTAGATGTTGTGTTCTTCGGCTGCTGCTGTCTTCGCTTGTAAACTTCGAGCTGCCATTTTGTAGCTTGGATGTTATACTTATTGGATGTAGGAAACTTTCAAGACGTTAAAACAATATTATTTTGCTCATCAACTATTATGAAACTCCTCAGCTGGATGCAACAAAGAAAGGCATTCCAAGAATCTGAGCTTTTGCCTTTGAGGGCCATGATGATATCTGTGTACGATCTTAATAAACCAACTTAGTTGGATAAACAATGTCTGGTTTAATAATGCACAAATTCTTTAGGATCAATCTATATGACTCAAACTTTTCAAATAATGGTAGAATTTATTTTTCCCAAAGATTTTATAATAGGTATAAAGTTATTAGGTTGCGGACACTTGGTTCAAATAATGGAATGAGACCATAAATATAAAGCCAAAAAAAGTAATTGGTTAAAGTTGTGGGCACTCACGAGCAAATTTGACTTTTACCGAATTACCGATCAAATTCAAATTCAATTCGACATCTTGAATTTGATAATTCAATGTGAATTCGGTAATTCGGTTACATCCCAATTCGATTTGGTAAAAAATATGACGAAATTGGTTTGATTATAATTAAATTCAGCCTGATCGAATTCTAATTCATTTTTTAATAATTTTTTAATTTTATTATATAGTTAATATATAAAGTAAATAGACCCTAAAAATTATTATTTTGGCCTTTTTCTATTAATTTTTCGTGTAAATATGGTTGAATTAAACAATGATTAATTTTTTATTTCGATTATTTTTTTCTGAATTTATTGTTTGTTTTGATTTTGATTTTTTTTTCTTTATGTTCAATTAGAGTTTTCTTGTGAAATCGGTCAATTCGGCAAAAAATAAATTCCAAATTCGCCAATTCGGTCAATTCGAATTCGGTAATTCTGAATTCGAATCCAAATTGGGTCCGTTTTTAGGTTCTAAAAAGTTGCCCCGAATTCAAATGACCGAATTGGCGAATCCGAATTCGGTGCTCACCACTAATTGCATTAGCAATAACATAAACGAGATCAAATAGAATGGAACAATAAAAATAAAAGCAAACATTCAAAGTTATAAGAGTCAATGAAAAAGATAACAAATAAATAAATAATGAAAATCCACTAAAAAGTCTTATGTGTTAATATGGGATTTTTTAAAGGGTTTGATATTTATACTTTTCACTAAAAAATCCCACAAATTCCTAATTAAAAAAAAATTCATCGAAATTTGGAAGTTTTTAAATAGCAAAAACCATTTTTGTTACTTATTAAAAGTCATGATTGAATACCAATGGATTTGAAAATCACTTTAAAAAAAATCCTAATAGTCCTGATTGAATATCACATGACTTATTTAGATTACTTAAAAGTCTTAACTGAATACCACAAGACTTATTTATCTCAAAATAGTCTTTTAAAATCTCAATTGAATACACCCTCTTGGTATCACAACTAGTACTGTCAAAGCGGTATGTCTGCCCGCCCCGCCTCGTCCCGTCATGGGCATGTCTTAAATAGAGATGGGCGGCCATGCCCGCTTTTTTAACGGGCCATAAAAAAGGATGCCCGTACCTGCCCGCCGAATGCCCGTGACCCTTATTAATAATTTTTTTTAAAAAAAATAGATCAAATCCGAAAAAATCAACAAAATGCAGTTTTTTCTCACTCATTTGCGGTTTACCGTCCTGTATAGGAGAAATAAAAATCCAAAATAGCTCAAGAACAATCAAATCAAATTCCACAATAGGAGAAGTATTATTTGAATCCATTTTAGATAATGTCGATTCCTCATTATATTCACAAATAAAACACACACATAAGGAAGTTAAAACATTATAAATGGTAAATGATAAATGATAAGTTAGAACATAATTTAGTTACCTTCATAAATGAAACCGTGAATTCAATTGCGTACACATATTTGCAATTGTACATTTCTAGGAAGAAGATGATTCTTATATTTGGTAAGAACGCGTGCAAGAAGATAATAGAGATATATGACTCTTGGTAAGTTTGAAGAAGATTGGAGGCCTTATTAATTTCTATACAAAATTAATAAAAAAAACAAAACAAAGTGGGCATGCCTGGTTGCAACCCGCATAACCCGTTACCCTCACGGGTATGCCCGTTAATATTTGCATTTAAATGGATATGAAATTTATAATCCATACCCGCGGGCATATGCCCATTTTGACAAGTCTAATCACAACATATGATAGTCGAACAACGCACAAGCAACTTGCGTAATGCATTGAATAACGCACGACCGTCATAACATTTCAATGAGTATTTGCTAGTTATTTTGTTTTTAAAAAAAAGTATTGTCCTCTCTCATAATTCAGTTATATGTGTTACACAATACACACAAATGCTCTGGATGCTGAATAATAGAAGCCTGATAATATGCACATAAATCAAAATGGTTTTTTTTTAATTTTTTTTTTAGCCTCACCAGAGGAGAAAGACGCCTCAAAATGGTTGGTCTGCCTTCTCTCATGCCTTTTGGCTTTAATTTGATGGTATGATTCTAACAAGCGTGACCGTATAGGGATACTGTGATATTTTGTGAGCAACCAGTCTATGCAATCATTGTTAAAGGTTAGGCCAATTATTAGGAGAGAAGTCACTGTGTGCATTTATTGGTAAATATTAGGTCTTTCTACTAATCCATCTCTGCCCATACCCCATTATTGAGAAATGAGAATTTAATTAGTTATGTTATTGTCATAATTCAGTTCTATGAGTTCATTTAAAAAAATTTAAATTTTTTTTATCAATCGAAATCTTCACTACCATTCCATCATCATCTCAGCTTGCAGGTGATTTTTTTTCAGTGTTGTAAAAGTCAGCCTAGTCGGCCGACTAGTCGGTAGTCGGCCTCCAAACGACTAGAAAATTCAAAAATCAGGTAAAAAATCAGTTTTGAAAAAAATGGGAAAAGAATCGGAAAAAAATCAGCCTAGTCGGTCAAAAGTCGGGTTAGTCGGTCAAAAGCGGTTGACTTTTTAAAAAAAATCAAAATTTTGCCCAAAACGACGTTGTTTTGAGATTTTTTTTTTAAAAAAAAAAAAATCTCAATTAGGGCATAAAACTAAGACAAACAAAAAAAATTAAAAATGTTACCAGCGATCTTCTCCGACATTCCACTGCGATCTTCTCCATCTTGTCCAAAGGATTCGTCAGGAAAGGACTCATCTTCCCCAAAGAACGTCAGCAAAAGATTCCATCCTCTCCATTAGCAAAGGCTCCATCTTCTCCATATATTCTTTTACTCTTTATTCTTTTTCTGGTACTTTTTTTTTTCTCTTTCTTCTTTTACTTACTAGTCATTAATGCAGAATTTTATACAGATTTTTTTTTAATTATACAGATTTTTATGATTTCTTGTGGTCAGATGTTATGCTTTCATGGATCATTTTGTTTACTGGTCATTAATTAAAATCATGGAATAGTTAATATTTAGCTTTTGCGAATTTCCCCTGTTTTTCCGAATTCTTTGAAACAATCAGTAGGTTTTACCCTGTTTTTAATCAATAGAATTTCCCCTGTTTTTAAGTTTCAGTTAACATAGATGTCATTGTATATTGCTAAATTTTTGAACTTTTCTTGTTTGATAGTGTTGTAAATGAGATCTTCAAGTGCGGCATCCGCTAGTGTTTCTAAATCTATTGAATCTTCTGCATTTTCTGAACTTAAACGGAAATCAAAAGATGTGGGTTGGGAGTATGTAATTTTGGTGGTTAATTTATTCTGAAATTTTGTTTGACTAGTATATTATATAGGCAAATTGGTAAATTTAGTCCCCAAAGTTTAGCACTTTCGCGGCGACAGTCCCCGTTTTATATTTCTTTGTATTAATGTCCCCAAACATTTTGTGTTTGGTGACGAAGGTCCTTCCGTTCACTTCTGTCACAGAAAAAATCAAATTTTGAATTATTTTTTAATGTTTTTTGTAAAATGACCATTTTACCCCTTTCTTCCTTCCCCAATCTGCTTCTCCTCCATTTCCACTCTCCCTCTTCCTCTTTTCGGAATGGATGAAAGATTCAAATGATTGAAGGATAAATCAAGAATTTGGAGATTCTCCAAATCAGCCATTTCATTTGGTAATGGGCCCTCCAAAGATTCTCCAAAAAATTCTCTATGTTTTTGGGAGATGGTGGGTAGAGGTGGAAGAGATGGTGGGTTGAGGTGGAGGTACTTTGTGATTTTCTCTTTATTTTTGGGTAGAGGTGGAGGAGATGGTGGGTAGACATGGAGGAAATGGTGGGTAGAGGTGGAGGTACTTTGTGATTTTCTTTTTATTTTTGGGTTGAGGTGGAGGAGATGGTAGGTAGAGGTGGAGGAGATGGTGGGTTGAGGTACTTTGTGATTTTCTCTTTATTTTTGGATAGAGGTGGAGGAGATGGTGGGTATATATGGAGGAAATGGTGGGTTGAGGTGGAAGAGATGGTGGGTAGAGGTGGAGGTACTTTGTGATTTTCTCTTTATTTTTGGGTAGAGGTGGAGGAGATGGTGGGTTGAGGTGGAGGAGATGGTGGGTAGATATGGAGGAAATAGTGGGTTGAGGTGAAGGATTACCCATTATACCCTTCCCATTAATGAATTTTTTTTTTTTTTAACCCTAATGGACATAAGTGGACGGAAGGACCACCGTCACCAAACGCAAAATGTTTGGGGACCTTAATACAAAGAAATATAAAACAGGGACCGTCGCCGCGAAAGTGCTAAACTTTGGGGACTAAATTTACCAATTTGCCTATTATATATGATAACAGAATTATAAAAAATACATGGTAATTTAGGGTCGCCGAATAGTCCCCGACTAGTCTGACTAGTCGCTAGTCCCCTGTCTGCCGACCGACTAGTGACTAGCGACTTCTGCAACACTGTTTTTTTTTATGGTTAGTTTTTTTTTTTTTTTTGAAAAACTTAGAAGTTTGCATCTGTAGGTGTAAGCCCTAAGGGCGAACAAACTCAGTTTTTGATAATGGACAAACATTTGATGTTGTGTCTAATGGTTTCAATCTTTGTGATAGAATAATGGATCTCATAATGGAAGCTCTAAGTACTTCAATCAAGCCATGATCAAGATTCAAAGTTATACTTAAATGCACATCTCATTGAGATTGAAGATTGAAGACTTAGGTTTGGTTAGAATAAGCTTAGTCTCTATAGTCTTTATCTTATAAGCTCTAACCAATGCTCTTATGAACATAAACATACTACACTCAAGTCTTGCATGTTTTCATAAACACGTTTTCAAAAGGCTAAAGTTTCAAAATGATTCTCATATGTGTTCATATCTCAAAAGCCTTTGATTTCAAAGTATAAGTTTTTTAAAATGGTTTTCTAATTGCTCTTACTTGTTACATATTGAGAAAACCTTTTAGACTTCAAAAGATTTTAAAACGTGTGAAAAATCAACATTTTTCAAAGCTCAGAAGGTCGGATCATCCGAGCTTTTCTCGGATCGACCGAAGCAAAACAGAGAGTTGTAGCTCTTGGAAAAAAGCTAGTTCGGTCGACCTAAGGGTCTGGTCGGTCGACCGACCTTGGCTTCGGCTCAACCGAGCTTGACTTCGGTCATCCGAGGTGTGATTTCGGTCAACCAAACTCTGTATAAACTAGCCGTTATTTGACAGTTGCAGAGTCGTTTTTTCAGCCTATTTTAAAATGTATAAATACTCCAAAGCTAGAGAATGACTCTAAGACTTGCACATACAATATACATTCATTTCCTATCAAGTCTAAACACTTTCAAAGCAAATGGACTTCATCTTATGATCTAAATCATTCTAAAGTGTTCTTTCAAAAGCAAGACAAAGAGTGTGCATCAAATGTTCTAAGAGCTTATCATTCTTGTACTTCAAAGGTATATATCTTTCACTTAGAAGAGTGAACAACCTTGTTCTTTAAACATTCTTATTCCCTTTCTAAGTGATTGAGTTATTCTTGTAAAAGTCCTACTTTGTGTGGGCAAGTAACTCTTAGTGAGTTGTGTATTGTGGTTGTGTTGTAAAACTCTTAGTGAGTTAGCCACAAGTGTAAAAAGTTCTTCTTAGTGAAGTTGTTAAAATCTTTGGGTGCGGCTCAAGGTAGTGGATGTAGATTCTGAGTGAATCGAACCACTATAAATCCTTTGTCTTGTTGTTGGGTTTAGTTTTGCTTTTGTTCATCTTGCACAAACTTACACTAGTATTGAATAGATTCGAAAAAGTTTGCAAGATCGATTAAAACCCAATTCACCCCCCCCCCTCTTGTGTTTTACAGTAGGGTTCAAAATTACACTGTTGAAATTCGCTCAGTAAGCATCAATGAATTCTTGAGATAGGGAATTTAGTTCTTAACAGCAATGAGAGGGAAATATTTTGTTTCAGTTTAATTTTTCTTTATCAAATTCATGGAATAATATTGTTAGCATTTGTGAACTGCATTTTATGAGTAAAAAAAATTGAATTCATTATCGCTAATTGCTTTTGTAATTTATTTTAGACTCTTGGATATAGATAAGAAACTTGATTAGACTATTGGCACGAGTATTGGATGCTGTTTATACGTACCCGACGAGGAGTTATATATATATTACAGAAGCCCTTTTCAATTTTGTATCTATATCATGCCACATGTCATTTTCTAGGATTTTATATCTTTAATTAGTTATAAAAAATTTGATTGGTGCAAAAAATTTGAACTATTTTATTTAATTTGGAGGAGGCGGGATTTGAACCCGCAACGTGCAGGTTAAATGTTACATCACATTGCCAGATACTCTACCAGGTACTTAACAACTATTTTCTTTAATTCTATTAATGGAATGCTAATTTAAGTAAACTTTTCCGCGATTTCAAATCTAAACTAACAATATTTTTTGTATGGTATAATAATCTACATTAATTATATTATGTTCCTTAATTTCAAAATTCAAAACCCATCACGTTCTTCTAAATCTTACGTGTAATTTCAATGAATTTTGGTTCAATTAATTATTACATAAAATTTCGATTGGTTGGTTAAATTTTACTTTTGAGAATACTACAAAAGAGAGTACTTTCACATGTTTTGAGTGAGAAATTGGGCTGACATTTCACCCCCATCAAATTAGGGAAGCACACTTATTTGCTTCTTATATATTTTTTATATATAAATATAAATAGTTAAAGTTTTTAACAAATAACGGGTAATTTAAATGGCCGGATTCTTTGAATTCCGAACGAGTTTACAATCAAGTTCGATTTAGCTTAGATTTATGCAATGTTCATTTTTTGTTTTTTATTCTTATGCAGCATTTTTATTTTCGTAATATTTTTGTAAAAATAAATAAATATGGATATTTTAAAATTAATAAAAATCAATTTGCTTCGTTTATACTGGAAACAAGTGAACATCTTTCTAAACTCTCTAAAACTAAAGTATTAATTTATAGAAATTTTAATTTTTAATAAGTAAAAAAATATTAATCTAAAGTTATGATTTTTTAATATATTTATGTCTTTTCTTCTATTCTAATTTTCTAGATTTTTTTTTTCTTTTTCAATATTATTCAAGATCCCACATTGATTGTGTACGAAAATTTTGGAGTTTGACAACATTATAAATAAAGGGTTGAGCATGTTTTTTCAATTGAATGAATTGGTGGGTTGATATTTAGCCCATTAAATTAAGTGGCAAGCTCAATTAGCTTTTCAACTTTTCATTTCAATAGTCAAATTTATTTATTTTTTAAAAAATAAAAAATTAGCTAACAGAACCATGTGATTTTTGGTATAACCTGCGAGAAACCCTTCTTATTATTGTTTTTTATTTAAAGAGTTAAAAATTTAATCTTGCTGAGCCATTGTTTTCATCATAAAATGGAATCCCGAGAATAGCACATGTTATTAGACTATCTAATCTAATCTAACTATATTTATATTACATAAGATGTTTTTGTCTTTAACAAATCACATTCTCTAGAAATCTACGTGTAATTTTCAAGAGTTCTGTATTTTTTTTAATAAAATAAAAAATGAGAAGACTAAGAACTCTTATAAAAAGAGTAAATGCATGCCCACATTGAAAAGTTAGATTGTTTTGTTGGGTTTGACAACAAAAGAGAGTACTTTCACAAGTTATTTTGATGGAAAATTTGGCTGACATTTCAGCCCATCAAATTAGGGAAACACACTTTTGTTTCTTATATTTTTTATTTATACAAATATAAATGGTTAAAGTTTTAACAAATAACGGGTAATTCGGATGACCGGGTCCTCTGAATTCCGATTGAACTTACAATGAAGTTCGATTTAGCTTATACTTATGCAATGTTAATTATTTACTTTTTTTATTCTTATGCATCATTTTTATTTACATAATATATTTTGAAAAATAAATAAATATGGATATTTAAAAATGAAAAAAAACCAGCTTGCTTCGTTTATACTGCAAAAATCAAGTGAATCTTTTTCTAAACTCTCTAAAACTAAAGTATTTAATTTGTAGAAATTTTATTTTTTAATAAAATAAAAAATATTAATCTAAAGTCACATAAGAAAATTAACAACAATAAAGACTCTCACAAAAAAAAAAAAAAATTATTATTTTTATAACTTGACAAATGACAAGACTATAAAACAAAATTAATGTGTATAAAACTTATATATGATATTAGCAAAGAAATTTGCTGTTTTTTAGCACTATAGAGTTCTCTGATCGGTTCCTCAATCTAATTTCCAAATTTTTTGATTCTTTTTTATAATTATTTTAAAAATATTGATTGACATCTTTAACTTATTCAAATTAAATTGTATAATTTAATATTTTTATGAATTTTCTTTTCTTCTATTTTAATTTTCTAGATCTTTCTTTTTCCTTTTCAATATTATTCAAGATCCCACATTGAAAATGTACGAAATTTGTGGAGTTTGACAACATTATAAATAGAGGGGTTGATCATGCTTTTTCAATTGATTGAATTGGTGGGTTGGTATTTAGCCCATTAAATTCAGTGGCAAACTCAATTTGTTTTTCAACTTTTTCATTCCAACAGTCAATTTTTTTTTCAAAAAACAAAATTAGCTCACAAAGTCATTTGATTTTCTTATACTCTTAATTATATAGTAAAATGAAATCCCGTGCATAGCACGGGTTATTATGCTAGTATGTATATATATATATATATAAGATTTAGTTCTTTTGGTTTGTTATGATATCATGTAACTATAGACTATGGTTGTGAATTTCGAGTCCCTGGACATGAAGATACTTTGCTTCTTTTGCCTTGTCTTTCTGTTTTTGATATGTAGTTATATATTATCAACCAGGAATTCAATCTTACTTCTAATTACATTAATTTTGTGTAAACTAGCAGTGTCGTGTCTGAACTCTGAAGTGTCTATTACTAAAAGTGTACTATCCATAGTCTTTGACTTGCTAGATAGGAAACGTTGGCAGTGGCTGCAACTAATCTAGTTATTAAATTTGTCTGCTTATATGCTTCTGCACTTAAATTTCTGAGCATCCCTTAAACCATTGCTTCTCGTAGCACATCTTGTCAACACTATAATGAGCAATAAGATCATTCTGTTGCAGTAGACTAATTTAATCAGCAAATGTTTTATTGCTGTAACAAATCTGATGGTTGGTTAATCAATGTCTTCTTTTGATTTTTCATTTGCTATTTCGATCTTTCGGTTCGTAAAATCCATCTGGCTCTTATAGCATCATTATTGCTCACTTGTGGTAGTTTGGAAGAGTAGCCAATCCAGCAAGCAAGATGTCACACCCCGTAACCAGGGTGATGACATGGCAGTGCCCCATTGGTTAATGAAACACCTAAGCCACAATCAGAGATTACTAATTAAGGCAGTTCAGTTATGAAATCCATAAATAGTAATAAAAACACTAGCGGAAGCATTATTCTAAAAATGAAATGTTTCTAAGTTATTACATCTGAAGGAACCTACAAGTTCCAAAATAAATAACTATGAAATGAAATAACACGTGTGAACTAATCCAGTTAGGATCACTCTTCGTAGCCCCCTTCCCAAGCATCAACAACATCATCATACTGCTCATAATCACCTGCACAATAAGAAGCGGATGGACTGAGCTCTGGTGCTCAGTAGGGACCCAAAAACAGTAATAACAATAGCACTATATATAGGCATAACAAAATCAGATACAGATAATGCAGATGTCCGTTTCCCAAAATACCCCTATGGAAGTATATGCACACGACTCAATCCAAGTCTCACAAGACTCAGAACATCAGTGCAGGGAAGTACAGTGCAAGATGCAGCATGATCCGAACAGACAGATGGTTCGTAATGCAAGCAGTGGATCGCACCACCGCGGTTTCGGGAAAAAATGAGATGCAAACCTGTGCAAAAATGCACTACACAATACCCAATCATCCCAACTCATATGCGACCAAATAGATTCCAAGCAAACAGCAATTAAAGACCCAAAACAAATGTTCGACTATACTTATCAAATCTGACATCCCATATCGGAATTCATGACATGAGCATCCCATACTACTCATGCACTACAAACCAATAGTTATGTCAGACAATCGAGTATAAAACAAACAAGGACGAACACATATTATGCAACAATTAAGCAATTAACAACATTCTTTGCACCTAAACGATTCCATAACCGAGTGTACGACAAGCACCACGCGTTGCCCATCCGGTACACCCAATCACATACTCGTCTTAAATACTTAGAACATCGCTAAGGCTATGACACACAATCCCACCACATGAGCTCAGTTATCTATTCACTACTACTCAGCAATAACGGTAGTGGTCCCAGTTATAAACCAAACTAGGACGGTTCAGTAAAACTCGTGGGTTCGGGTTGCCCCCCAAACGACGGGGCATAGATTTTAAGGTTCAATCCTTTACATTGTCTCATCATCCCCCCATCGTGGGACTCCACAAAACCACTCATCGTATCTAATGATTGGTCCCACTAGATGAAGACCCGATGCATGAGCAGAGCGTGAAGACCTCTCGGGGTCATATATCAGAATAGAGCAGAAGACCTCTCGGGGTCATACATCAGAACAGAGCAGAGTAGAAGTCGGAGGAAACCTGCTAACTAGTGATCATAGATAAGAGCTCACAAGGGGGCGACGACTCGGTCGACCAAACCAGTTAGGACAAACAATAACACCAATTAAGACGACCTTAATAGAGGCAAATACAGAAAGGATTCCCAACGGTCCCCAGTATAGAACAGATACAGAGCAGATACAGAACAGATACAGATACAAATACAGATACAGTGCAACGACAGTTTATAACATTTTAGCAATTAATGAAAGCGATTGAAATTAAGCTATAGACATGCTCAGGTCATCTAACAATTCAGGAATTCAATTAAGCCAACGAAAAACCCAACACGACAACAATCATTCCAAGGCAGTTCATGCTTTTCAATATAAAATACTATAAAAACATGTCAGAACAGTATATCAGTATTATCCATAATTCACAATTATAAGTTAATTATGACAATTTACATAAGGCAATAACAAGAGCGCAATAATCAATTTACGAATCAAATTATAATGAATTTAAATCATGCCCAAAACAGTTTATGCAATATTGAAAGTAGTGAACACAATTCGTGAATCTATTTCGTAAATTAAATAGTTTATCCGCTTTTACTGTGCAGTAACATGCGAGAATTAAATGACGTAGGGGTCCCTACCTCTTACGAACGCGATAAGACACAAAAATCCGAAATCAGTCCTGGCAGCTCACTCCGGGGGCGATAACTTTCTGCTGGAACCTCCGATTCACGATCCGTCTGCGCTCACTCGAAGGTCTTTCAATTCTCTTCAAAATCGATATGCTGTGGGTCGAAAACAGAGGTCGATAGCATCCTCAATCGTCCTGTCGAAGTTCTGGACAGAATATATTTAATCGTACAAAAAATCTGGTTCTGCCCTCCACTTCAAACATATATAACGGAAAATCTAACGGTTAAAATAACGATCCCTCCGGTCAGATTATAGCCCTATCAGTCTAGTTTTTAAATCAAAAAGAATTACTCCGATTGGAGTTTGTATGTTACCTGTACGACGTTGCTACCGCGACTGTGCAGAAACTGAAATTCATGAAACCAACCATACTCCCAGCGCAATATCTTCCAACTCCGAATTCGAAATATGAATCCACTTCCACGCTCTTGTAGCCTGTTTCGTCGTGATCAATTTTCATATAAGGTTCGTCGAAATCCGCCAAAAATTGCCCACTCAAAAGTCCTCACAAAGCTCTCAGAATTCTCACAAAACTCTCTAAATACTTTATGTTTCTCACGGCAGAAGCCGTTTAACTTCTTTCTCTTTGTTTTATTCGCACTATTCCTGAGGAATTCCATCAAGATTGCCCCCAATGATTTGCCGCTGATTGGCAAAAATTACTTTGGCCTTAATCTCCTTTATTTTTCTACTGTTCAAGCGACTGAGAGAGAGGCAGAGTCGCCGCCTTTCTTATTCTTGTTTTCTTGTTTGCACGAACCCCCAAGGCAGCCCCCATGACCCCTGATTCTCTTGTCCCACGATTGGTCCTTATTTCCTTTTTCTATTTTATTTATTAATTGCCCCTAGTCCCAGCCAACTCTTAATATATATATATATATATATATATATATATATATATACTGATTTCCATTTTAATATATATTTAATTCATATTCCAATTCTAATCAATTATCAATTAAATTAATCATCTAGGTAAATCACAAATAAGTTTCTTAATTATGATACGTGTGTGAAATGCCTCTCAATAAAACGTACACATAATAAAACATGTAACATGTTATAAAATTAAATGGACACGTAAGCACGTAATCGCACGAAATAAATTTCACATACTCACTTAGTCGAGCAAAATTAATTACCCGTCAAAAATCTCGTAAGCAAAAGTTACGGGTATCACACAAGAACTTTTATTTTTATTTATTGGTAGCATTTTTGGTATTGCTAGCCAGGAGGAGGAAAACTGGATATCACCTGTGTCAAATACTGGTCTCTTTAACTTATGCTGTTGGATATGAATGAGAGAAAGTCTGACTATCTTGCCTGCTGAAGAAAAAAGAAAGGCGCTTGTTTTAAAGCTAAATAACAATAGGGCCTCGGTTTTGGTTAAGAATTAATTTCTCTCTTTACAAGGTTTTGTTACTTTTAGTAAGGTTAAAATCATGTCATGTCATGGCACTATATGCCAAATCGATCGATGTGAAGAAAATAATACTTGCTCTTTAGCGTTCCATTTACTTTTAATTTAATTATATTGTTTGTTGAAAAGTGAGCTTAAATTCTTGTTGTACTTACGATGTGTAATTTGTGAATTTTATCCATTAGGAGATTATCTTAGTCCATGTTGAACTATTCTTATGGATTTTCTGGGTATGAAATATTAGCTATGCAAGCAAGTTATCATCTAACTAATTGGTGTGCCTGTGCTTGACTTCATCCTTGAGCATTACAGTGACATGGATATTCTTATATTAGTTTGATAGTTTAAGTATATGCTTCTATGGATCAAGTCCGTCTTTTTGGCTAGTGATTCATGTCATTTAGAAGATCTGCATTTTTGTTCTCCAATTTGCTTTCGCCGTTTTATCTCAAAAAATTTCATACTATAGTTTCTATTACTTTTATTCAAGACAATAGCAAGTTATCCTGATGCTTGTATGATTTGTAATATATTTTTTAGCTTTGGTCTTGTTAGGTTTCATATCCGTCGTTTTGTTCTAATCCGTTTGTCAAAATTCTTGAGAGAAACAAAAGCTCAAAGCATTCAACAGCATCTCAAGAGGTAATAAACAATGGGAAAGAAGCGATCATCAATAAACAAAAATGGTCCTTTAGCAGCGACATCTTCACACTTTTCTTCAATAACTTTGAGGGAAGAATCGAGTGGGAAAAAACATAAACCTTTAAATGCAAAGTCTATGTTAAAGTTGGACCACATTAAAAACCTTGCCATTTGGGCTGGCAACGAAGCCTCCATAGCTTCACTTGGTGCTTTCTTCGGCTACCAATTAGCTGCCACCGCTGAAGCCTTAGATGTACAACCCGACCCGTCATTGTTCTCCTGCCAAAGGTTTGATTAGACTTTGTTTTATGTTCTTAGTTATTATCTTTAAGATGCTTGTATGTTCATATTTACAACCAACCATACAGTACATGATTGATGTGATGTCATATTTTGTGACCCTTTAGGGTAGGAAATAAAGTTATTAGAGATGGCCTAAATAAAACCTAAAAACTGGTACAACAATTTTGTTAGTTTTCTGGGGTTCATAACAGAGCTCCTTTTGGCATAATGTTGTTCCAATGATAGTGTATTTCTCCACTTGTAGCATGAGAGCTTAAACAACTAACGGTTTTTACTGTATTTTAATATTCTGCAGATGTGAATCTATTCTTCGACCTGGCTACAATTGTACAGTCCGAATTCAGAAGAACAAATCAAAGGTGCGGTATATATGCATTCAATATAGTCTTGCCCCTAGGAACAATGTGGTTTACAGATGCCATTTATATTCACATTCGAATCTGACGAGAGGAACCTCAACGCTCCACATGAAAGATTTATGTCCACCAAAACCCAAACCAATCTCCCGACCAGATACCATTCAGAAGAATTTGAAACCCGAGATTGTGACAGACAGCAAAGATAACATAATCGAGATGGATACAATTGGTTTACAAGAGACGAAAAATGATAACTCTATCGTTCACGCTCCCGCAACTCCTATGACTACAGTAGGTACTACTTTGTTAGGCTCAAAGAGGAGGAAAAGGACTAGACCTGGAGGAAAGAAAGCAGTTGAATCTGGAAGTTATTCTGCTATTCCAGATGCAGATAATGCTGCTACTGGTGCATCGAGTAAGCAGAGGAGGAAATTGTGGACTAGTCTAAAGGAAATTGTTGATCATGACGAGCAAGAAAAAAGGCGTTCCTTCGCCAACTCGGCTGTTCCTTGCTTCATTTGATGGTGTATTATTCGAGGAAATTGCTGATGATTCAGTAAAGTGCTAATCGAATAACTGATATTCTGCTTAATCCAAATATTATTTCTTTATGAAATTTTAAAATTTTTTGTCTTACAAAAGTCAATTATAAATTTTACTAAAATTAAAAAGAAAATATTTTTAAATTGAGTTGAAATACACCATAAACCATAGCCCGCACAAGCACATTTTCAAGGGCAAAATAGTCTACACAATCAGTGCTAAATGGGTAACATCCGACTCATTCAATTGGCCTGACCCATGACTCGTCTTCCCCTTTCTCTCTCCTTCCCAGCTCCTCTCCACGGCTGCTCTGCAAAAATTGGGCAATTAGAAAGATATTATTGATGTCTAAAGTGTTCAAAGTGAAACATTTGTAAATTATTCTTTTGAAATTTTCGAGGGATTTGGAAGAAATGGAGTGGGTGAGGAAGAAGAGGTTGGAGGTTGAAGATGATTGAGTAATTTGACTGCTACGCCCCTTAACATTCGCATGTGTGAGTCGCACGAGTGCTATGCCACCATCAATCGCTGGATTCTGCCGATTTTGGGCATTAATAGCTCCCCGTAAATAGTTGGGGGCATAAATAACACTTAAAATTGTCGAGGGTTAACACTTACATTTGAAACATATGTAAGGGGCATTAATAACTATTATCTCTAATCTGAATCAACCTCACGAATCCGCCAACCCCACCGCAAAAGAAGCACGACGGTAAGTTGATGTATAATGGATGAAGATGATATAATTATTTGGGTTCGATTGGGTAAGTTGATGATATAATAGATTGAGGATTCTGTACATCCTCCGACATTGTTATCTCTCACTTTTTACCCTCTTTTGTTAGTCTTCTAGCGGCGAGGATCCCCGTTGAGCTTTTTTTAACAGGGCTATTTCTGGTACTTTATACATATCCATCATTTTGGTAGTCTTCTAGCAGCGGGATATAAACAAGAAATATTGTTAGATAAGTCTAATTGTAATAAATTTGTACATATCCCTGCGGGTTAGTTTTATTTATATATTTCTATCTTACCCAAAAAAAAAGTTGAAATCCAAATTTTATTGGCGTGGAAATACATTATAAACCAGCCAAGTTCGGTAATGTTAACGGTTTATCCATTGTGCTTAGATTGGTATTTTTCCTTAAGCTTAAAATTTAAGGGGTAAAAAAAGGTGGTGATAATGTCAGAGTAAAAATCCTTCTGCAAGAGCAATTTATGTGCATGTAATAAAACTACCCGTGTAACATATTAATCAAATCTTCCAAATCTTTCAACTTTTTCCTATTTATTTTCATCTCCTAATTTCTCTCATCTTTCCAATATTTTATCTTATCCCCATTTGATTATTTTTTATTTTTTCTCTCCCTCCTTCACTCATGAAACCTCTCGCTATCTCAATCTTCGTGGATTTTGAAGGGACAAACTCTACATCATCCTCTTTCTTTGTAATATTATTTTTTATGTTGTTTGAATCTCATTTTTTAAACATATATTTTACTCTCCCATATTTTCTTCACTGCTCAATCTTCTATTTGATATTATCTAAATTAGGTTTCAATGTCAATTATGATCAATTTGTTATTTTTTTTTGTAAAATAAGAAAAATGTATGATGATTGGATGATTAAATTAAATTCTTTTGATTGTAGTAAAATAGAGAAGGAAAGAATGAGAGAGAAGGAAAACAAAAAAATAATTATTTGGGAAAGAAGAGAGAAGCTTGGGGAAGATGAGAGGAATTAAAGGTGAGAAAAAAAATAGGAAAAGGAGTTGAAAATTTTAATTGATATGGTAGAGGAATAATTTTTTCACATACACATAAATTGCTCTTGAAGGAGGATTTGAACTCGGCATTATCACTACCCGTAAGAAAATCAAAGTATCCCATAATTGGATTATGACTATCGGGCATTACAAACAAGAGTAATTTTGTCATTAACCCGACCGAAATGATTTGAAATTTTATATGTTATTACAGGTTCACGTGAAATGCGACTCAAACTCCAAATCTAAATCCTATAACAAATATGACTCCTAATTATACTCAAAGCATATATCCCATAAGAAGTATGACTCCAAATACTATATAAATAGCAGTTTGCAGAAATAACAGGGGGAAAAGAAAACGAATTGAAATAGATTTAGAAAAAAAGCATCGGAGGAAGAAAGCCTGAATCAACCTCATGAATCCATCAACCCCACCCGAAGAAGAATGACGGTAAGTTGATATATATATATATATACCCCACCCGAAGAAGAATGACGGTAAGTTGATATATATATATATATATATATATATATATATATATATATGTTGATGGATTCATGAGGTTGATTCAGGCTTTCTTCCTCCGATGCTTTTTTTCTATTGGGTTCGATTGGGGGTAGCTTAGCTCAATTAATGGGGATTTTTATTGATTTGATGTTATGAGTTTAGTAGTTAAGCTCCTGACTTGTTTCTTATCTCTTCTGCTAGCTCAATTTTGTTTTTTTTATTTATTAATTTCATTTTGGGTGCAATTAGGATTGTTGTTTTGAACTTCTCTTGTGTGTATTTTGCTCAGCTGATGGCGAACAGGCATGGCCGCAGCAGCAGCAGTGACTCGAGTGAAAGAGAAGATGGGGAATTTTTAGGAAAGGAGTATCAGAGTACTACCCAAGAGTCGGAATCGAGTTCGGATAGAAAAACTAGGAAGAGGCGGTGTAAAGAGCGGGACTGGGAAAGAGAAACGATAAGAGAGGATGATGGAAAAGACAGGAGGAAGAGGAGGAGAAAGGAGGATGCATAGAATATGGTGGAAAAATAGGGTAAACCAGATGAAAGAAAGGACGAGGGAAGGGTGGTTGATGATGTGAAGGTGACCAAGCTAGAGAATTTGGGAAGAAGGGGTGGAGTTTACATCCCGCCATTTAAGCTGGCGAGGATGATGAAAGAAGTTGAAGACAAGAGCAGTCTGGAATATCAAAGAATGACTTGGGATGCTTTGAGGAAGAGTATTAATGGATTTGTCAATAAGGTCAATGCTACAAACATCAAGAACATCATCCCCGAGCTATGTGCCGAAAATCTCATCCGGGCAGGGGTTTGTTTTGTAGGTCATGTATGAAGTCTCAGATGGCATCGCCTGCGTTTACTCATGTCTTTGCTGCATTGGTTGCTGTAGTAAATACAAATTTTCCTGAGGTGGGAGAGTTATTACTTAAAAGGATTATATTACAGCTGCAAAGAGCTTACACGCGTAATGACAATGTATGCTATGGCATCACCTTTAGTTATCGTCTTCTTTTTTAATTCGTGAATTATAGAATGACACCACTTATATTTTAACAATTTTGGTTAAAAAGTTTATAATTGCTAATAGATTATAGTATAAGATTTTATCCAAAATAAAGATGTCTACAAGTTATAGTCTTATACACTACAAGTGGATTTTGACATTGGCTTTTGAAAATG
Organism: Vinca minor; assembly: GCA_026122235.1. NCBI lineage: Eukaryota > Viridiplantae > Streptophyta > Magnoliopsida > Gentianales > Apocynaceae > Vinca > Vinca minor. The sequence goes on from JAOCZM010000235.1 coordinate 656,911, forward strand.
AGGCAAATTTATGGGATTCAAGATTTAAATTGGAAAATTTTGATATTAATTACGGTTCATTAGACTATGTAGTATGGACCGTGTGGTCAATATTCGTTCACATTAATAATAAGCCCTCCATGTTTCCTCCAACTTCATCTCTAATACCCCTAATATTTCTAAATGCCCTTTTATTTTGGTCTAATCATACAAAAAAGGTCTTTGGGGCCTTTTTATTCAAACTTGTTCTTTTTGAATTCAACAATCAAACATGATATATATTTTAATTTACAGTGTAAATATTTATTTTTTCTTCTCGAGAGTCCTCATCAAATTTTTTTTTGGCTCCGCCAATGTTTATATGCTTTTATGAATTTATTTTGTCAATATTAATTATGCCCCAAAGAAAAATTTCTAGCTCCGCCACTGGTTATCGTCTTCTTTTTTCATCGGTTTTTTTTATCAGCATTCAGTAGTAGGTGTTTAATACTTATTTTTCTGAATTTTTTTTTTGTGGTGCAACCCCAACTATTGGCTGCAGTTAAATTTATTGCACATTTGGTGAACCAACAGATAGTACATGAGCTTATTGCTCTTGAACTACTGACCATACTTCTGGAGAATCCAACCGATGACAGTGTGGAGGTTGTTGTTGGCTTTGTAACAGAATGTGGTTCAATCCTACAAGACATTTGCTCCAGGGGATTGAATGGTTAGTATGAATGTGGTTTCTCTCTATCCCCTTCTCACATTGTTATTAGGGGTGTCAATGGGTTCGGGTCGGCCCGAACCCGCCTCACATAGCTCGAAAAAATATGAGCGTGAGCTGAGGTAATGTGAGCGTGAGCTTAATATTCAAGCTCACTTCTTATGTGAGCTGAGCGTGAGCTTGACCCCGCTCAGCCCGAAAAAAGCTCGAACCCGAATAAGATTAATATAATTAAAATATTATATATATATATATATATAATAATAATAATAATACTAATTTAAAAAAAAAACTTATATACATTATAATTATAATGTGTGGATTAATTCAATAGTTTTTTTTTTTGGGTAGAAATGAGATTATATTAAAGAATGAGTCTTACAACAGGAGAAAGACAGGTACAAAAGTTAAAGGAAGAGAGAAAACATGAAAAGACAGCGTAGGAAAACACGGTACAAAATACATTGGGATGAATTACAACAAAAAGTGAGATGGTGTAGAAGAATTCAATGGGATTGTCAAAATTGGAATTGCCACCGACAATGGAATTAAATCAATCTTTTGAAATTTGCAAATTTATCATTTGTTAAAATTTTAAGTGCATGGATTCTCTTGTTTTTTGTTTTTTTTATATAAGACTTCTTTTATTAGCGTATCAAACAATTCTGAAACTTTTGCTTCTTTTTGTGTATTCTTGTCCAAATTTAGTTTTAAGGCTCATTGTATTATGCTATTCTTGAGACAGGATTTTCGTTTTCTTCGCTAATATAAGTGAGCTTGGGAAGCGCGTGAGCTAATTGAAGGCCTCTTTGCACTTCGAAAAGCAAAATTCTCGGTATAATTCTTTCCATGGACCTTGATTTTCGAATATCGAATGTGAGCAGAATTTGAATTTACTGATCGCGTTTTCTTTGTTATGCGATCGTATCCCAGTTTGTTCGTCCCGTAACTAGACCTTGTGGAGCAGGGAGGACCAATTAACGCTTGAGATTTCACTTTCGGACCAAATTGTTCCCCGAAATTGCTTTAGGTAACTCCGTTTTTCATTGGCTTCTCTCGGGTTTAAGTCTATTTGCGAATTTTAATCGATTTCCCTTCTTTGCCTTGAAATTAGATATTTTCAAGCACGATCCAAGCTTCTTAGATAATGAAAGGAAATATGAAGAATTGAAGAAATCAATCCTAGGTGAAGAATCCGAGGATGATTAAGCAGGTTCTGATGAGGGAGATGAGGAGTCTGATGATGAGGATGAAGAGCAGATGCAAATAAAAGATGAGACAGAGACCAATTTAATCAACCTTAGAAGAACAATCTATTTGACAATAATGTCTAGTGTTGATTTTGAAGAAGCTGGGCATAAGCTGCTGAAGATCAAACTGGACCCTGGTCAGGAGGTGGGTATTCCAGTCCCTCACTTTACTGCTGGCTAATTAATTATGTGTTAGTTTTGATAATTGAGTAAAAGCTAGCCCATCTACTTAATTACCACCGTGTTCTCCACTGTTCCAACCAAGCATTTTCAGTTTTTTACTTTTGGGTTCCTGCATGTATTCATTCTTTATTTCATTTCCATGTACAGATGGAAGTATGTATCATGTTGTTGGAATGCTACAGCCAGGAGAGGACGTATCTCCGATACTATGGACTTCTAGGTCAGCGGTTTTGCATGATCAACAAGGTTTATCCAGATAATTTTGATAAATGTTTTGTCCAGCAGTACTCTATGATCCATCCAAATAAACTACGAAATGTTGCAAAATTCTTTGCACATCTACTTGGCACTAATGCGTTAACTTGGCAAGTTTTGGCATATATACAGCTGACTGAAGAGGACACGACATCTTCTTCCCGTATTTTCATTAAAATTCTATTCCATGTATTTTTTTTTAAATTTTTTTCCGGATTGTCACATATGAGTGTTTATTTTCTCATTCAGGAATAATATGCATGATTTTCTTGAGTTCTTCTTGAATCTTGAATTATATACCATTCGCTCAAAATTGTGTTCTAATTGAAAAGTTGATTATTTGAAGTATGTTGTGGTGTTTTCTCTTAGGATACTGTTTCTCTTTCTTTTATTCATTATTATTTTTTTGAGATTTTCCTTTTGGTAATTTTTCTATATTGGGAGAGGTCATGAAGAGGTATTAGACTTTTTGGTTAGGAATTTTGTATCGATTATTGTGTACTGTATCTTTTTGTTTCTGTTAGGTTGCTAAACTTTCCATCATTTCTGTCGTAGGAATTGTCTGAGCACCTTGGCATTCGATTTCTAAATGAGCGGCTTAATGATCCCACTATGCAAGATTGTTTTATTTGGATTTTCCCCAAAGATAACCCCAAAAACACTAGATTTGCCATCAACTTCTTCACTTCCATTGGTCTTGGTGGAATCACTGAGAATTTGCGAGAGTATCTAAAAAACATGCCTCGTCTCATCATGCAACAACATAAACCGGTTTCCGAATCCGGTAGTTCTAGTTCATCTGGATCTGATTCAGATTCAGAATCATCGAGCAGTGAAGAAAGTGAAGATAAACGAGCCGATTGGATTTGAACTTGAACTTGATATCCGCATGATGGTAGCTTCTGTTACAAGTTAGAATATAAATATTTCACGAAGGGTTCTTTTCGATCTCCTTGATATTGTATATTTTTTCCAGTTTTGACCTTCTTTTGTAATGTTCTTCTGCAATTTTAGAAGGGTTGTTCTATATAAAATGTGCATTTGGACTGATTAAAATGTTTCGGACTTGTATTCCAGAAAAATGAAATAATATGTCCTGGTGAATACAGGTACAATGACCCTGGAGCTTTTTACTTTTTACTTGGCTTTTTTTTTTTTTACTTCTTGTTTGTTGAATATGTAGCAAATATCAAATTTAAGAGTATAGTTTTTGCTAACAATTTAGTTTCTAACAAGAAAAATAAAAGAAAATTGTTAAATTGTTAGTATAGAAATGTATTGCCGTGTTTATGTGACTTCTGAATTTGCTTGTGTATGTATTGAAGGTACGGGTGTCAATCGAGCTATGTGAGATGAGTTTGGCTGAGTTCTCGCTCAACTCACATAAAAATTGCAAAGCTCAACTCAGCCTCAGGCCGGAAAAGCTCACAGACATTGAGTTCACGCTCAACTCACATTTTAATGTGAGACCGAGATAAGCTCACGAGCTAAATTTATATTAGCAAAAAAACAAAAATCATGTAGCAAGAATAATATAATACAATGAGCATTGAAACTAAATTATGACAATAATACAAATATACACAATACAATAATACTTAATTCTTGAAGCAAACTAAACTAATAAAAAGATAACAAAGATAAATACATAGCAAAGTAAAATGTTAAAGAATCTACGTACAACGTAGACACAAATCCTTATATAGACTAAAACAAAAGAAACAGAAGTCCCATAATTGTAAAAGCCTTAAATAGAGAAAACAAGAGAAGCAGAAGTTTGAGAATTGTTTGTTATGCTAATAAAATGAGTCTTATATAAAAAAAACAAGACAACCCATTCACTTAAAATTCTAACAAATGATGAAATTGCAAATTGCAAAAGAGTGGTTTAATTCCATTGTTGGTGTCAAATCCAATTTCGGCAATCCCATTGAATTCTTCTACAATCATTCAAATGTATAGGGAAGTAGTAAGTTGCGAATGTGATTCAAGACACAACCCTGGTGCTAAAAGCACTCTCAGATGCTACTGAACTTACAGGAATTGCTAATACATCTCTTGTCATCATAGACAAAATAGGGAATTTAAGAGAATTTGATTTCCAATAATCCAAGATAATAAAGTTTTCATCAACACTACCACTCCTTGTTAGGTAAAGTTTTTCCTCCAAATAAACATCTAATTCACTCTTACAATGCATCATTTCTTCCTCTTCACTAAATTTAAGGAATTGTTCAATGAATATCAATTTATAGGTATTCTTCTTTTTAATTAGTATTATTATTTAAAATTCGAGTTTGAATATTGAGCTCACCTCATCTCAAACTCACATTTTTTCAAACTTGTGAGCCGACCCGAAACCGTTGACACCCCTAGTTGAAGGGGCATTACTTGATTTAGCTCATCAAGAAGTTAAATTATTTGGTCTCTTTTGTGAAATTCTTAACATTGCCCTTTATAATATATTTACTATCTTGAATGCCCATTCTGTTATAGCGGCGTCTAAACATAGTCTACAAGAAAATAAATTTAGTTTTTATCAAGATTATATGTACACTGTTTATTTTAACATTACTAATGTTATATAGTCAGTAGTTAGTTCTAACTTTGTTGAACCGTTTCAAATAAATTATTTGGAATGTAGCATTTTTTACTCGATATCAATCATTTATAAAAAGAATTATGATTATTTATTAAGAATATAGCATCATGTTGTACTAGTATTACAAAAACTTGGTGGAATTGTAAGAGTTGAGATCTTCTAATCAAAATTAAAAGTAGAAGATATAATTAGTGGCGGATCCAAGAACAGAAAACAGTAGGAGCACACTGCAATTTGTGTGATGAAAAATATCTGTTTGTATATACTTACTTATACATTTATCATTTAAATAGAGTAAATATACTTTATATATTAATTTTTTTCCGGTGGGATCACCATACTGGATCCGCCCCTGAATACAACTATATTTGTAAAAAAATTGATTTTGAAGTGACAAAGGTGTCATTCAAATTCCAATCGAATGAAATTCTTGAATACCAGTAAGAAAAAAGGTGTTTGAATCCAAAGTTTTCCAACATATACGTGGTGAAGGTTCTTTTTTCTTCCATTTCCTTCTCCATGATCACATTTGTTTTGGTTTATCAATTAGGTTGTTAGTTAGCAAAATATTCAAAAAGGTTTAAGAAAGGAGTAATAATACACGTGTCATGTCTACATATTTTTTTTTGAGCGCCCGAAGGCGATTGCCCCCGAAGGGGAAGAGCGGAGAGTACTCTAGATAGGGAAGATTGAAGCATGCCCCATGCCTGGGGAGGGAAGATAAGCCTCATAAGGAGGAGAAATTATTTGCCCCATTATGGGAGATATAGGAATCGAACACGACCTCCGCCCCGTGTTCGAGTAGCCTTACCATTTGGGCTACCCGATTCCCACTTGGGAAAGTTGTTTATTCGGAACAATTTAGATGACAATTTTATGCAAGCTGAAATTTCACGTCTTGCTTATCCAAGACAAGCCACTTCTATGACCTATAATATATATCAAATGCAAACTAGAAATTTTTTGTAATAAATTTGATCTGATGAATCTTATGACTTATAATTTATTACATCGTTATAGAGTGTAAAAAGCGAGTATTTTTTAACTGTTATTTAATAATAAATTTTGAATCACAAAATTATAAACATGAATTAATTCGTCATAGAATTTATGACCTCTGAATAAGGAGGAAGACAAGGGTGACTGGCCAACTCAAATTTTTTAAATTTATACTTTATATTTATAAATTTTTTAAAATTTAAAAACAACACTAATAAAATTAGCGTTCACCTCCAAAATTATCTAAAAGTTTACCTTCGCCCCTACCAAGAATTTTTGTCTTCTTCCTTGCTTCTGAACTTATTTATTGAAGTGAACATTCGTCAACTGAATCACTGTTTTTCTGTCGGACATATATAATACACTTATTTGTGTAGCATATTAATAAAATCATGAACATGCGGCGAAAATAAAGTTGAAGAATCGTAATTTTGTATTATTCTACCAAAGGAAGTGTTATTTTCATTTATAAATACTGTTAGCATCTAAAAACATTTCACGAAAATGACTTCTCTTACAAGAGAATTTTCTTTAGCCGCTGAATTTACCTCGAACTCCCCAAAATCATAAGCGAATTTAGAATTTCACAAAAAAATAAATTCTCTAAAAAATATCACTCTGCCTCAATTAAGACTACTTTCTTTAGTTGTGCATTGGCCAGACTCAAGTTTCAAAAAATCTTGGACTATTGAAATTTTGATCCAATGACCCAAAACGGCCAAAATTGTTTAGTATGTACAAAATTTTGACCTCTCTAAATCATAATCGGACTCGATTTATTTTAATATAGATGAAGTCTATCTCCTGACACATGAATCTTGTGATATAAAATTCCCAATAGAAAACAAACAATTTACAAAAAATGCCTCTCACTTTATTCTATGATAGATATAGTCCGTAATAGAAATAGTCAAGATTTTTTTTGCATCGACAAATATTTATCTTTTGTGAAAAAAACCTCAAAATAATTCACGATTGTTTTTCTTCTTTTCTTGTAGAAAAGTTCTTCCAGGATTGTGGGCTACGAATAATTTGGTAAAATTCCAATTGGTTTCGAGGTAGTAGATTGTGCATAAGAACGTATGATCGAATCTTAGCCGCTGTAATGTGAATATTTCAAATCTTGGGAGTTTTTTCTTTTGGTGGGCGAAAACAAGTCCTCCCACCTGATCGGATCGCTGAGTCACCTTAATTTACATCCTTCAATTTCTCTATCGAACTGGAGAATGGAGGCCCTGTGGGGGCGTAAGTAATGCCTTTTGTGCATAAGATACAAGTTCTTATTTCCTCCTTCCACACCCTCCAACCCCAACAAACACACACATTGTTGGAGAAAAATATACATGAATACATGATCTGTTGTTCTTTTATTTTTATTTCTCTTGAGGGCGTCATTGCTGTCGTCATCTCTTCTTTAAAAAGGTTTTATGTGATTATTTAAATATGTTTTGTTACTTAATAAGCATTGGTTATAACTATATAAGTGCCTATTTGTCACTTACATATTTCACTTAGCATATCATATATTATCTCTAATTATTAAACAATCCATGAATACATGATCTCCACTCGCCAAAGTTTGTCATATGATTAAATAAATAGCAAAAGAAGATCTAGAAATGTCTAGAAAAGGTGTGTTAGTGGTGTGAACCATTTCCACTCAGAGAGTATACATAGGTTTGACACCGACTTCGACAACAATAAATCCACTTCCTTGTCAAAAAAAGAAAAAAAAAAAAAAAAAAGAGGATGTAGAAATATTTCTGCCAACTACAAAATTGACTGAAAGTTGGGATTAGATAAGAGTAAGGCAGTTAAACTTGCGATCATACGTAGGATTGGAAGGGCATATGAGGATCGTAAGATCGTAGGATTGTAACTCGGATCGTAGATTCTACTTAATTTAAAAAATTATTTGAAAATATATATGTACTCTTAGAAAAATATTTCAATCACAGATTTAAAGTGTCTTAAATAAAAAAAAGATAATCAAATACTCAAAGCAAATCATTCAAGTTATTAGCATGTTTATTAATTATAAAGACAAAAATACAAATATCATGTACTAAAATTAAACATGTTTATTAAATTTAATTTGAAGTTAACAAAATTAAATAAAGGTAATGTAAAAAGATTCTGTAAAATTAATTGAGATTATTGTGAAACAACTGATTTTTTCAAAGAAAATGTGAAAATTGAAACAGTCAATCACCAAATACTTTCCATATCAATTCACAGAATGAAAGAGGAGAAGGAAAGAGGAGATATTTATTGGAAGTAGGATAGCAATATACCAATTGAAACTAGTGTTCCCAGTCTAGCCAAAATAATAATAATAATAATAAATTAATTAATTAAAAAAATAATCTAGCAATAACAAGAAGCGAGATATAATTTGAAAGCAAAGAATTTACCTGCTGTTGAAACATGATTCAAATTGCGAAACTTCATGTTTAATGACTAAGTATTCAACAAAAAAGTCAACCGAAGTTAATTTAATTGGTAAAATGTGCATAATTTCTATTTTTAATTAAGATTCAAATATCTTATGAGATATATAAATTTGTATACATCTTCAAGTATCAATTATGAGTATAAGAAATGATAACACACACACACACACACACACACACACACACACACATATATATATATATATAAAGTGTTTCAGCAAAAAAAAAATTAAAGACTTTAGTTTTGAGTGACTCGTGGGATTGTAACGATCCTACGTTTCTGAGTCAGATCCTACAAGTTTACACCGATCTTACTGGATTACCGATTCTACGTAGGATCTAATTTGGAAGACCCCTTAAAACTTGTAAGTATGTACAATCGTACGAGTCAACTTGTGAGTTTGACTGTCATGGATAAGAGGGTTCTCATTTGCCACAAACCATTTATTATAATCGATGCTTTGTTGGCATCATACTATGCTAAATAATTATTTCCTAACCTAATCATTTTCTTTTTCTACTCTTGTGATATTTATTAATCATTAAAATGTCATCCCACAAGTACTCCTTAGGGTTTTTTTTTCAAAAAAAGAAAAAGAAAAAGAAAATTGAAAAGTTCTCTCTCTCTCTCTCTCTCTCTCTCTCTATATATATATATATATATATATATATATATATATATATATATATATATATATATACACACACACACACTTAAGTATATGAAGTTTGACATGGATTAAGCAAGGTTATTCTTCTAAATCCATAGTGCGGTTGGTTGATAGTAATAATATTTTTCAGACTGCTCAATGTACTTCTCATTAGACAACATGTATAGATTTTGCTTTAATTTACACTCATTTGATGTACCCAAAAAATGCAAAGGCTTCTTTTATGTGTAGATACTATATTGAAATGAGATGCATTCATAAACTTTAAGGATTGGTAATATTTAGCCAAAAAAAAAAGAGAAAAATATTGAGAGATAATTTGGGAGAGTTGAGAGTCAAATCAACATGACTATAATCTTTGAAGGATTATTTTGAGAATTTTACTTTCATATTGCGTCCTTCCACGTGTCATACAACTAGCAATGGCAAGTGGGTTCGGCCCACCCGCGACCCACCCCGCCCCGCCCCGCCCCGTTTAACTCGGCCCACTTTTGGACCCGCCTAAACCCGTTATGACCCACGAGTTAAGTGGATTTTACAAACGGGGCGGGGTGGGTTGTACATTTAAGAAAAATTGACCCGCCCCGCCAAAAACCCACAACCCGCCCCGCCCCGCCCCGTCACCCAACCCGCTTAAACCCGCCTCATTTAAACTCATAATACCCAACCCCAACCCACTTTGTAAGCCCTAAGGGCGAATGAACTCTGTTTTTGATATTGGACAAACATTTGATGTTGTGTCTAATGATCTTAATCTTTGTGATAGAATATTGGAAATCTTGTAGGAAGCTCTAAGTACTTCAATCAAGCCATGTTCAAGATTCAAAGTCATACTATTCAAGGATTATCTATGAAGATTGAAGATTGAAGACTTAGTTTGGTTAGTTTAGCTTTGTCGTCATTAGTCGTAATCTTTAAAGCTCTAACCAAAGCTCTTATGAACATAAGCTTCTCACTCTAGTCTTGCATACATGATTTCATAAACACGTTTTCAAAAGGCAAAAGTTTCAAATGTGTTCTTATCCAAAAAGCCTTTGATTTCATAGATAAGTCTTTTAGAAAAGTTTTCCAAGTGTTCTTACTTGTTACCTTTTAGGAAAACCTTTTTAGACTTTAAAAGACTTCAAAAGATTTCAAAACGTGTGTAAAATCACTTTGGAAGTTCGGTCAACCGAGCTCAAGTTCGGTTGAACCGTCGAGATACTGAGAGCAGAACAAACTTGGATCGGTCGACCATAGGGTAGTTCGGTCGACCTATATGAGCCTGTTCGGTCGACCGACCTAGGCCAAGTGGATCCGAAGTTGGTTCGGTCATCCGAAGTGAAATGTTCGGTCAACCGAACTCTGTTTCTACTAGCCGTTTTTTGACCGTTGGAAACTCGATTTTCAGCCTTATTTGAAATGTATATATACTCCAAAGCTAGAGAAACATTCTAAGACTTTGACAAACATAAAACATTGATATCTTATCAAGTCTAAACACTTTCAAAGCAAAATACTCTTCATCCTTATGATCTAAAGCATTCAAGAGTATTCTTTCAAAAGCAAGACAAAGAGTGGACCTCATATGTTCAAGAGCTAAATTGTTTGTGCTTCAAAGGTACTATATCTTTCACTTAGAAGAGTGAACAACCTTGTACTTAACCTTTCTTTATTCCCTTTCTTAGTGATAGGGTTATTATTGTAAGTCCTACTTTGTGTGGGCATCCTTTGGTTGTAAAGTCCTACTTTGTGTGGGCAATTGTAAAAGTCCTACTTTGTGTGGGCATCTTCTTAGTGAAGTTTGTTGAAATCCTTGGGTGCGGCTCAAGGTAGTGGATGTAGATTCTAAGTGAATCGAACCACTCTAAATCCTTTGTCTTGTTGATTGGGTTTTGCTTTAGCCTTTGTTCATCTTGCTTATACTTTCACTTGCATTGCAAAGATTCGAAAAAGTTGCCAAGATTAGTTAAAACCCAATTCACCCCCCCCCCTCTTGTGTTTTACACACTTAACCCATATTACCCCAACCCCTATAAATACTCACTCAAATCCCCTCAAACTCACACCAAACCCACACTATCATTTTCTACTCTATTTTCTAAATAGAAAATATGGACAACATTCCTCCTAATCCCTCTACTAGTGCTAGGACTAGGAGGACTTCCATAGTTTGGCAAGTATGGGTATTTAATGAGGAAGTTCTCAAAGTTAAATGTACGATATGTGGGTATGAAATTCGTCACGAACATGGTTGAGGATGGGAACAATGGTTAGACACATAAAAAATAAACACCCGGATTATTATGTTTAAATTGTAATTTTTATTGTACTTTTCATTTTAAATTGTAATGTTTGTTTTATTATGTTGTTTTCATCTAAGCCCCCCTCATATGTAAGTCTTATTTTGTTATAAGTAAAATCAGTATGACTTTTTATCTATATTTATTTTTACCAATTTAACTCAACCCACTTAACCCACTGAAGGAACCCCAGAGAGGGGGGTGAATTGGGTTTCTAATAAATCTTGTAAACTATTTCCAAATTAACCAATGATAGTGCAAGTTTAACAAATGCTAAAGCAAAAACCCAATCAACAAGACAAAGGATTTAGAGTGGTTCGATTCACTAGAATCTACATCCACTACCTTGAGCCGCACCCAAGGATTTCAACAAACTTCACTAAGAAGATGCCCACACAAAGTAGGACTTTACAATTGTGGCTAACTCACTAAGAGTTTTACAAACACAACCACAAACAAAAGCTCACTAAGAACTTGCCCACACTAAGTAGGTCTCTTACAAAATTAACCCTATCACTAAGAAAGGGAATAAGATGGAATTCAATACAATGAAGTTCACTCTTCTAAGTGAAAGATATAATACCTTTGAAGTACAACAATTGTAGCTCTTGAACATAAGAAGCTCACCCTTTGTCTTGCTTTTATAAAATGCACTTGAATCATCTAGATCATTTGCAATGAAGTGCTTTTTTCTTTTGAGAGTGTTTTGGCTTGATAAGAAATCAATATAACTTTGTTGTGCAAGCCTTTGAATGTTTCTCTAGCTTTGGAGTATTTATACATTTCAAATTTGGCTGAAAATCGAGTCTCCAACGGTCAAAAAAACGGCTAGTAGAAACAGAGTTCGGTTGACCCGAAACAAGTCTCGGATGACCGAACTTGAGCAACTTCGGTTGACCGACCAAAAACTTCGGTCGACCGAACCATCATCTCGGTCGATCGAACTTTGATGAGAACAACTCTCGATGAAATCCTCCCGGTTGATCCGAGAAAATCTCGGTTGACCGACTTTTCTGAGTATGAGAGATGATGTTTTAAACACTTGTTTTTCAAGTCTAATGAAGTCTAAAAGGTTTTCCCAAAAGGTAACACATAAGAACACTTGGAAAACTTTTCTAAAAGACTTAACTATGAAATCAAAGGCTTTTTGTATAAGAACACATGTAAAGATCATTTGAAACTTAAGCCTTTTGAAAACGTGTTTATGAAAACATGTATGCAAGACTAGAGTGAAGAGCTTATGTTCATTTGAGCATTGGTTAGAGCTTAATGATAAAGACCAATAAAGACAAAGCTAATCTAACCAACCTAAGTCTTCAATCTTCAATCTTGAAAGATAAGCCTTGAATAGTATGTCTTTGAATCTTGAACATGGCTTGATTGAAGTACTTAGAGCTTCCATATTGAGTTCCAATATTCTATCACATAGATATAAACATTAGACACAAACATCAAGTGTTTGTCCATTATCAAAAACCGAGTTCGATCGCCCTTAGGGCTAACAATCTCCCCCTTTTTGATTATGTCAAACTTTGATGTAATTAGATAGGATATGGACAATATTAGTACAAGGAAGCATGATGAAGCATGGCAAAAAGATCATAGAACAAATAAGAGCAAAGACTAGTGCATTCAAGATAAAACCAAAGAGGATTAAAGCACTAGCATGATAACTTCTTTTTGCCAAATGCATCTAGGGACTCTTAGAAGAGCCCTATTTCCCAACCAACCTCCTTGCCTCCTTCCTTCCATATAATAGCATTCTTGTGTGTAATATACATACCTTAGTTTACACAAGAAGCTAACTTACCATTTTCATCAATGTCGATGTGAGTGCTAAAGATCCTATTACAAAGAACATGCTCACACAAACATTAGAGCTTACAATGGTTTGTTATCATCAAAACAACATAGAATATGCCCTTAGGGCTAACAATCAACCCGCCAAACTCGCCTAACTCGCCAAACCCAACCGACCCGCCCAACCCACCGGGTTAACCCGTGACTCGGCCCACCTTTGACGGGTTTTCCAAACGGGGCGGGGTAGGTTGTTCAAATTATGTTTTGGACCCAACCCGCCATGACCCATTGACTGGTCAACCCCGCCCCGCCTCGCCCCGCCACTGTTCATCGACTCGCCCCGAACCAGCCCCGAACTCGCCGGGTTAATCCATTTGCCATTGTTACATACAACTATGAATTTTGGAGTTAGTGGCGCGATTAATTGTTGTTTAAAAAACTAGATTAAGAAATCTTGAAAAGGAAAAGTGGTTCTAAGCACAACACTAACTGAAGTATTACACCTGTGCATTAGAAGGAAAACAAAATTCATTAAAGTATTATTTTTCTTTTCTTTTTTTAAACAATGCTTATTTTTATGTAAAAATGATTCTTGGGGTGAAGAACTTCAAGAAAATATAGAGCATTTGAGGGGTAAAATTGACCGAAAAAAGTAAAGTGATATCGTTCTTCATGTTTGTACTAGTATATATATATATATATATATATTTTAATAACATGTTTTTACTAGTTTTTTTTTCTTTTTTTTGCTAAGTAACATGTTTGTACTAGTCGGTCACGTCATTTTACACCTTTACTCTCTCTCTCTCTCTCTCTCTCTCTCTCTCTCTCTATATATATATATAGGATAATTTCCCGATATGGATGAGTAGCTTTAATTACAAACTTAGTTAATGTTATCCACGTCGCCCTCCCTTTGCCAGATTTCAGTCGCGGTTAAAATACTAAAAAAGATAGTCACGATATGGATACGATTAAAAGTTAAAAAAATTATACAAACTTGTCATCATCACTATAAAATGAGAAAGAGATTTTTTTTAAGCTTTTAACTGTATTCATCTCAGTGACTATTTTTTTATATTTTAATCATGATTGAGCAATTTTTTTTGCAGGGGAGAGCGACGTGGACAACTATCAGCTGCAGTGAACTGAGGCCCTACCCTGCTCGCAGTCCCATATCGAAATTTTCCTCTATATATATATATATATATATATATATATATATATATATATATATTTAATTTGGTTTAAAAAAAAGTTCGGGTGAGTTCGCATCCGATCAATCACTACGTGGTCGAAAGCAGCTCAGGGGACCATAAAGTCACTTTCTGAGGAATTACTTTATATTTGCTCTAAGCTCTTACTCCACAAAACAATGTCATTTTATTTTGGCAATAGAAATCATATTTGGACTTTAAGTTCCTCCGCTACAATTTATATTTTACTGAGCTCATGAGAAAAATTGCTATGTAATTACGATATGTTTGATACGCGTGAATGAAATGTGATAAAATCTTTTTTCAAATAAAATTATTTTTTACTCATAATAATTTTAAAATTATAGAATTTTCTCCTAATAAACCATAAAAATGTCTGAATAGCTGTCACCAAAATATATAATTCAATGTATTAACATCAGCTCTTTAAAAAAAAACATCAGCTCTTACCATAATCTGGTATTTATATATAAAGAGTTGCGAATACTTAGAGATGCAGCTACTCGGGGATAGTAACAAAACTTTACTTAATTAGTACTTATCACTAATCATTATATTATTGTAATTGATAAACGTCGTGGTCAAAGGATAAAGCAAGCACATGCAAGATAAGACAAATAAAAATAAAAATGATTCAATAGTAAAAGTTTGGTTGAGAATCCAGAACTACAATATTTTTGTCTTTTTTTTTATCTGATTTGCAATTGAAAAGCAAATGCAATGTGTCCCCACTCTTATTGATTCTCTACCCATCTTTTCCGCTTTGATATTTTTAAAAATATTACTAAATATACTAATATATAGTAATTTTTATATTTAGTTTAATTTTTTTTTTTATTAAATTCGTCCCTCAAATTGTTATAATAACACTATAAGCGCGGCTGTCTCAGACTTGTTCAATTCGATGAGTACCTTGCCAAACTTCCACTTCTCATTGGCTCAGTCTACTAATTTCTTGTCCCTTCTCTCTCTAGAGTTTCTGCTTTCTTACAACTATTATCTTCACCTCCATTTCCTTCCACCATTTATTTCCTTTTCTGAGAAAGGCAGAAAGTACAGAGACCAGACTTCTATGTGCTTAAACTTTTTCAAGATTTTAAACTTAGCAAAAAAAAAAACTTTTTCAAGATTTTCTGCTTTTCTTTTGTTTTTTCTTCCTCTGTTTATGCTCTCTTGAGTTTGAATATCAAATTAGTATACTTTCTTGTAAAAAAAGGCAAAGGGAGTTTTCTTTTAGTTTTTCTTATATATCAAGATTTCTCACATACAGGTGCATGTATGTAGTAGCTATGTACCGCATCTAATTGGAGATATTTGGTGAAGAAAGGGGGTGAATTTCTTCATTATTATGTTGAATTAAACATGGGTTTTTCTTGATTAAGAAATTGGACTTCAAATCTTTAAAGGGCTTTTGATTTGATTTTAGAAAGAACAAATTTTCACCCCCTTCTTGTTATCTAGCCTTTTTAGGGGTGTTTTTTTTAATAAGAAAGTTGATGGATTTTCAGCATGGCCATCGTCAGCAGCAGATGAACTACTTCAATAGCTTTCTAGATGCTGCTGATAATATCATTAGTACCACCGGCGGTGGAGGTGGTAGTGGTATTAGTGGCTATGGAATGGATGATCTTGATATTTTTCTTAATAAGTTTATGCCTAATAATAATAATAGGCAGGGACAAGAATCAATTAATCCCAGTAATAGTTTCACAAATACTATGAATTTGCAATCTCAGACAACACAGATTTTGGGAACTACTATGAAACAAGAACCACCAGAAGTTATGCAACCTCCGCAGATTCAAAATATTCAGAATGATTATTCTCAGATGATGTTTCAGACCCAAGATTCAGCTCCTCCTGCTGAAATTGAAGTACCAAGAAATCAGAATTCTGAGGCTTCTTCGAATCGATTGCCACCGATGAAGATGGCAACTGGTGGTGGTAATTCCAATCTGATTCGTTATAATAGTTCACCTGCTGGATTTTTTTATACCATCAATATTCAAAATGGTATTGTTTTCTTGTTTCTTTGCAACTTTCTTCCTTAATTTTTACTAATTTTTTTGTGCTTTATTCGGTTTTTGCTATTACATCAATTCCATAATATAAGTCGTTTTGGACATTGAGCGAAAATTAAGAAAGAGAAAAAAGAAGGTACTTTATTAGTCAACATATCAATATAGATAGGACATGTATACGGCTAATTCTATTAAAGAGAGTAATATTGATATTTTGATTAAAAAAACTCCTTATTGTTTTTCTTCCTTAATTTTCGCTACATGTCCTGAACGACTTATATTATGGAATTGGGAGATTTTTAAACTTCTTTGTACTTTAATTGTAGTTTCTTTTCTTGTTTTCATTTTGGTGCTTGATTTAACTCAATTTTTGGCTGAACTTGAATGGACTTTTTGATGCTGTTGTTTGCATACGACCAAGAAATCCCTTTTGCCCCTTGAATTTATAGTTGTAAAATAGTTAATATCCACATTATAGATTGATAATTTGGTAATAAAGATGAAACTTATCTTTGTATGTGTGATCAAAGGCCTAAAATCCAGTGAAAGATTAGGCTCCTAGCAATTTTTTTGCTGCTTATTATCTTTCAGTTATAAAGATTATGGGAATATTGCTAAAATCTTGCTGCAAATCACAGAGTATGGTGCGATGAGAGGCACGGGGAATTTTGGAGCTGGTAATAATGCTAATGCAGAAGCATAATTTTCTTCTGCAAGCAGGTTTAAGGGATTTTCATCTGGTCAATCTTCTTCAGGCTTAATGCCTCCTATTTCAGAAATAGGGACTAAAGGAATGGGAGAGACCAGTTCTAGTAACCGAACTTTTGAAGGTCATAGATGATTCGGCAATGTTGTCTGAAAACTTTCTGAAAGGTCTAGGAGATAATGATAACAAGGCGTTTTCTAATGTTGCCGTGTCAGATAATCAAGTAAGGTTCTTGATTTGTATGCTTAGTTTTTTGTTTTCAAGATCGATCTAAAATTGTGTATGTCGTCAGTTTGCTAATCAGGGAAATGAAGGTCAAAATGGCCCTCCTCCGACTCTGTTGTCTCGTCATATGAGTTTGCCGAGTACCTCAGTTGAGTTGTCTGCCATGGAGACACTAATGCAAGATTCAGTACTTTGTAAAATGCGCGCAAAGAGGGGTTTTGCCACTCATCCAAGGAGCATTGCTGAAAGGGTAAACTTATAATAATGTATCTGAATCTCTAGTGAAGCATTTCTTGGATTTCTGAGTCTTGAAAGATCAAAAAGGAAAAAGGCGAAGAAGATGCTGATCTTATGGTAAACTTTTGCAGGTGAGAAGAACACGAATAAGTGAACGGATGAGAAGGCTTCAAGAGGCTGTTCCCAGTATGGACAAGGTAGAAAACAGACTCATTTCTTCCCGCAACATTAATTTACTGAAGAAGTTGAGTTTTTTTTCACTTTTGTTTTGAACGATTCTTGCAGCAAACACACACTTCAGATATGCTGGATTTGGTAGTAGACTACATTAAAGATCTTCAAACGCAAGTGAAGGTAAATTCTTAAAGAACTTGATTCATAATGAGCATAGCCCTCAAATTACAATAGTGTCTGATTTCGAGTAAATTCTTTCTTTTTGGACCATTACAGATACTGTTAGATAATCGGGCAAAGTGTACGTGCTCAAATGAATGAAAGTGTATGGATCGGAAGGTGAACGCGGGGGGGTGGGTAAGCCATGCTTTTCTGTGCAATATTTAAGCGTTACTGATAAAATAGTTGGTAATGAAGATAGGAAAGCAAAAGTTTGATTCTCCTTTTGCATTTGTATGCTCTTCTTATTTTATTGAGCAAATAGCTTTTTCTGCCACAAAACTAGTTACGAGTGCTATATCTGCCACAAATCATGTTTTCGTGTTTTTTCTGCCATAAAACTAGTTACAAGTGCTATATTTGTCACAAATCATTTTTTCGTGCTTTTTCTGCCATAAAACATTTTATGAGTGCTAAAAATGCCACAAAACGAGGGAGGGTGAAGGGAAAAATATGTAAGAGATAAAATTAATTTCAAATAGACCCTAAAATCACATTTTTATATTTAATTGGGTACAAATTATTTTTTTAAATAATTGACCCCTTCTTCCCAAATTTATCAAAGCCTCCACCACCTTCTTCTTCCTTCTCCTCCCACCTTGAGCCACCGTCGCCACCCAATCCCTAACCCCCACCCATACCCCCCTGGAAATTAACCAAGAATAGCAATTCATATGATGAAAGCACTTCTAGATATATATTTCAGACACATATAACAAATTTCACAAATGCTTTGCTCCTCTAACCTTTAGAAACTGTTTTACAAAATACATATAAGTCAAAGCAATAAGTAAAATGCTAATCAATTTTCACTACATGATTAACCAAGTGCTTTGCTGCTAAAACCATCAAAAAAAGTTAAACAAAATACATACCAGTCAAAGTACTAAACAAAATGTAGACTAATTTGCAATACATAATTAACCTAACATAGATACTTTGCATCTGATACCATCATAATTCTTGAACAAAAAGGACTCTCGCAAAGCAATATGCAAGATGCAGACCAATTTCCTAAGAATATCTAATTGTTCTTAGACATTTTTGCTAGGCTATCACCTTCACCACGCCTCTCCAAATCTTCAAGCAGTCATTTTTTGTTAGATTTGGTACTCTTTGGTATGGGTGGGGGCAGGGATTGGGTAACGGGATGGGAGGTGGTGGTGGCTCGATGTGGGAAGAGAAGAAAGAAGAAGGTAGCGGTGAGGGTTTTGGTAAATTTGGGAAGAAGGGTCAAATATTAAAAATAAAATAAAATTAGGTACCCAATATAATATAAAATTTTAATTTTAGGGTCTAATTGAAATTAATTTGATCTCTTACCTATTTTTCCCTTCACCCTCCCTCTTTTTGTGGCATATTTAGCACTCATAAAATGTTTCATGGCAAAAAAGGCACGGAAAAACGATTTGTGGCAGATATAGCACTTGTAACTAGTTTTGTGGCAGATATAACACGAAAATATGATTTGTGGCAGATATAACACTCGTAACTAGTTTTGTGGCAGAAAAAGCTATTTGCTCTATTTTATTTGATAACATAGAAAAAAGAAGCTGCTTTTGTGTGTTAAGGTAAATTGTCTTTCAATTGATGAACTCAACTAAGCAAAAGTTAAGGTAAATGTAATAAATAATCATCTTTTCCAATTAAATGGCTTTGCAATGATCCCATTTGATTAATCTTTGAGCATTTTTCAGAGAGATCCCTCTATGACATTATCTATTTATGTCTTTAAATGATTTTGAGAATGCTCCTTTCCCCTGCCCCGAAAATAATAAAGTTTTTATTTAGCATTCTTTGTCAAAGATTATGTCAGTTTTCAATCCATCTAAACTTAATAGTATTCTGTACATTTATTGACAAATGTTAGGTATGTCTCCTCTGTCATACTCTCTCAATTATTAGAAATTTAATGAGTTATGTTAATTTTGATATTTATCAAATAATTAAATGACCATTTTAGATCAAGGCTTTCAATCCATTGTTCCAAATACTACTTCCCATACGGGGATTTGGCAATTCTGCTTCCTACTCCCTCCATTCCCATTACTGTTCCCAACGATTTACAATTCACCATGTGTATATATAATTAGAAATTAAAAAAAATATTTACATGACAAATTCTAAGTGGTTGGGCACAGGAAAAAAACATATTTCACCCAGCGGCCAATAGGGTTAAGAGCCACTGCATCTTACACAGTACAACTAAAGCATAAGGTCACTAACCAACAACATACGGATGGGCTTGCGCCCATAAACAGAGCAGGTCAGACTGCGGGGTAATGATATTGTAAGAGTAATTCTCCTTCTGCAAGAACAATTTTTGTTCAAATGGCCATACTGCCCTTGATTAGATTAGGAAATAGTCATATTAATTGATTTTCTTTTTTTTTTAAAAAAAAAAATCAAATTGGATATTCTCTCTATTCATTCCTCATTGATTAATATTAATTAATTTTCTTCATTTTTAAAATAAAATTGGATATTTTCTCTACTCATTCCTCACTAATTAATGATTACTTACGCTTCATATTTTTTGCTTAAATTTGGACATTGGGATTTACTATGCTAGGAGAAGGGGCTCTTGGAAAGTCTCAATTTGTTGTTCTTCCATCATTTTCCTTTACTTTCATAATTTTTCAGTGAATTTAGAATTAAATTAAAGTTAAATTGTTTTCAATGAAAAATAATATTCTCTTCGAACTCATATGCTTCTCATAACAGATCTTTTCATTAATGGATATATATTTTTTTTAAATTCTCCCCTCAATTTCATTCGAACTCCATCGACTTATTATTATCTTAACCAGAGAAAGTTCCATCAATTAAATGTTATAAGAATAAATTTTGATATGTGAATCAAAGAAAATACAACAAGCTGATCATGAGAGAGAAAGAGAAATCACATCTTAAGATATGAGAATGAGGAGAGAATTAAGGCATTTGATAGATGAAAATTTAGTGAGATTGATATAAATGGTACTTTTGACATTTAGTTAAATATTGCTCTTGCATGAGGAATATTACTCTGACAATATCGTAAGAAGCACTGAGGGGATTCAAACTCATGACCTCTACGTCATGAGACCTCAGCCTTAGCCACTAGACCAATGCCTTTATTAGGAAAGTTGCTTTAAAAAATGCAGTAATTGAATATGAAATATACTTTGAACTATTCTTTTTTTTTTTTTAAATGTCTCTTGATTATAAAATTTTAATATAATATTTCTTTTTGAAAAGAAAGTCTCAATATAATATTAACTTTCGCAATGAAAAAAACACATTTTCTTAACAAGGAAAATTAACGGTTAAAACCTTTCTGAATGGATGTGTCCCGCCCCTCTTCAAAAAGTCTCTTTGTCCCTAAAATTTATTTTTCATTCTTTTATAATTCTCAAATAATTTCTCGCCTCTCATCAAAGCATTCAGATACGACGGTTTCACTAATATTTACATTTTCGAATAGTTGTTGTTTAGGAGTGGCATTTATTGATGGGTTTAGTAATTTTTTGCACATTGTTCAAACTAAACTAATATTCTTTTGGTTTAAAACATTGAAATCAATCCAACAATTTATAAGCTTAAATCGTTACATTCGATTTATATCAGTTTGATTTAGTTATTAATCTTATTAATTAGGACTAGCTTGGGTAGTCGGTAAGGAACTAAAGGTGAGGTGTGAGTGTGACTGTATGAAAACGGAGCTCTAAAAATACAAAATTTAGGGTTGTTTTTGTTTATTGTTAAATAAAAAGAGTTAATAGCTATTTATATCACTAAACGATTTACGAATTTCTCTTTATAGTACTAAACTATTTTTTTTATCTAAATATGTCACTCAACTATTTACGTTTATCAAAAAATATACAACCACCCATTTTTTGGGTGTTTTTCGGCCAGCGATGTCACGTGAGTTGCTTCAGAACATGAACAAAGGCGAAAAGGAAAAGAAATATTGGAAATGTAGGGCCATAACTGCTTAATTTGATAGACCCGTTTGCCCTTGCAACAACAAATTAAGCAGTTATCGCCCGATGTTTCCAATATTTCTTTTCTTTTTCGCCTTTGTTCATGTTCTGAAGCAACTCACGTGACATCACTGGCCGAAAAACACCCAAAAAATGGGTGGTTGTATATTTTTTGATAAACGTAAATAGTTGAGTGACATATTTAGATAAAAAAATAGTTTAGTACTATAAAGAGAAATTCGTAAATAGTTTAGTGCTATAAATAGTTATTAACTCTAAATAAAAAAGAAGGTGCAAACGGGATGTTGACGATCATCCGTCATCACTAGCATATTTTTTTAATTTAGGAAAAAGGAAAATTAGGGTTAGTTTGGCGGCATCCATAAACCATAATGCACAAAAAGTTAAATATATTTTAATGCAAAAGAATACTATAATTAATTTTATTTAAAAGAAGCACTTCATAATATATATATATATATATATATATATATATGTATTATCTTTGTTTTAATTGCATAATAATATTTTTCAAATTAGATTAAAGTCCTATTTTAATTTATTATTTTTTTAAAACGAGATCAATTCAATGTATTGCCAAAAATAAATAAATTAAATTAATCGATTTGAAGTGATTAATTTCAATTTTTTCTGAATGCTCTAATTTTACAATCCCGCCGTAACCTCAAGTGTGGTACCGAACCTTATTTCTCCCATGGCTGTACTCGCTAAACTATGACAATTATGAACTTAAGTAAAGATTACGGCAAAAATGAAAAAAACTTGACAAACTATTAGTGGTCTCTTATAATCTAATAGAATTAAACTCCTCATTAGTATATTGGTCTCATGTAATTCCACCAATAGCTTTCTTAATTTTATTGATTTAACTTTATTACACACACTAAATTGATAGGAATAAGTTTATAAAATCATTAAAATTCAAACTCCCTACCTTCAATTTTTTTATCATCAAATTAAAAATTCAATATCGAATGAAGGGAGCATTTATAAGAAATTGTATATAGCAAACATAGACTCCAAATACATAATATTTTCTCTAAATATTATATATAATTCAATAGTAATTTTTATAACTTTCTCATGCTATTTTGAAGTATGGTACATGATACTAGCATATGGAAACTAGTTGATTTTTCTTTATTTTTAATTTTTTTTGTCAAATATTAGTTTCAGCCTCTTTTTTAAGACAAATATAGTTTAAATTCAGATATTTTAATAATATTATACTACAAATTGGATTTGGGTTTAACTCAATCCCTCAATAGGGTACCTCAAGAGGGGAAGATTGCTCAAACCTTATATACTACAAATATGCTCACAAGTTAGTCAATGTGGGATTCTCAACACACCCCACGCCCAGGACGGGACATCTTAAGAGTGAACAATAATAGGGCCCAACAACGAAATAGGTAGCTCTAATATCATGTTAAAAATGGACTTGTATCTAACTCAATCCCTCATAAGGTACCCCCAAGAGGGGTAGGATTGTCCAAACTGTAAAACCCGTAACTTTTGCTTACGCGATCTTTGGCGTACAATTAATTTTTCGCGATTAACGGTGTAAGCGTAATTTATTTCGTATGATTACGTGCTTACATATCTAATTAATTGTTACTACATTTTACATGTTTTATTTCGTATACGTTTTAGTGGGGCATTTCGTACGCGTACCGTAGTCGAGTAATTTAATTGTAAATCACCATAATAAAAATTAAAATTAAATGCAAGAGTTTGCTGGGGATTGGAATTAGATTTTAAAAATAAATAAATAAATAAAAGGAAAAGCAGATCATGGCATCAGGAGCATCGTGGGATTGTGGTACTTGTTCTCGCGAAACGTGAAGAAAAATAAAACATATGAGAGGCGGCCTCTCTTCTTCTCTCACAGCCGCAGGGGGAAAAGAGAAAGAAAGAAATTGAAAGCCAATCATGGCAGTGAACTGCCTCGAGAAATGTGCAGAAAGAAACAAGAGAAAAAGGCTACTGTGAGCCGTGTACAGCAGCAATCAGAAAAAGAAATCGCGTTTTGATCAACTTCGACACAATCATTGATGGGGAAGTTTTCATCGCGGGATATGCCGAATCAAAGGTAATCACGAAGACTTCGATAGAACGCAGACGAAATTTTATTTGGAGTTCGGAGCGGAAAGATATCGAACCGGAAGCGGGACTGAATTCTGAGTTTCGGTTTCTGCACACTTTCGGTAGAATCGTCGTACAGGTAACATTCGAACTCCAATCGGAGTAATTATTTTTTATTTAAAAACTAGACTGATAGGGCTATAATCTGACCGGAGGGATCGAGATTTTAACCGTTAGATTTTCCGTAATGTATGTCAGAAGTAGAGGGCAGAACCAGATTTGTTTTTCCAGTTTTTGGACGGTTATCTCTTTTTCTAAGGATTCGAGGTAGGGACATCACTTTCGATTATTAATTTATGTTCCGAATTCTGATTACTGTTAATTTCTATTCTGGCATGATTTACTGTATATGGAGATATTCAATGGCATAAACTACTCGGTAATTAATTCTTGGATTATCTAATTTCTTATTGTTTAATTTGAATTATTGGTTGATTTGAGCATGCCTGTTTGAGTAATTAAAATCTTATAAACTGTTTATACACTGTATATGTACTGTTTTGCGGACTATGAAGTCCTTTACTGTAAATACCTTATTTGAGTCTTAATTGAGCCGTCTTAATTAGTGTCATTGTTTCAGTCCTATTTGGTTTGGTTGACCGAGTCGTCGCCCCCTATTGAGCTCTTGTCTAGGATCACTAGTTAGCGAGGTTCAGTCAGACTTCTACTCTGCTCTCGTTACGATATATGACCCCAGAGAGGTCTTACGCTCCGTTACATCCTGGGTCTTCATCTAGTGGACCAATCATTAGATACGGTAGTGGTTTTGTGGAGTCCCCGATGGGGGATGATGAGACAATGTAATTGATTGAACCTTAAAATCATGCCCTCGTCGTTTGGGGGGCAACCCGAACCCACGAGTTTTACTGAACCGTCCTAGTTTGGTTTATAACTGGGACCACTACCGTTATTGCTGAGTAGTAGTGAATAGATAACTGAGCTCATGTGGTGGGATTGTTGTGTCATAGCCTAGCGATGTTCTAAGTATCTAAGACGAGTATGTGATTGGGTGTATCGGATAGGCAACGTGTGATGCTTGTCATACACTCGGTTATGGAATCGTTTAGGTGCGAAGAATGTTGTTAATTGCTCAATTGTTGCATTATATGTGTCCGTTCTTGTTTTGGTCTTTAATTGCTGTTTGTTGGAGTCTATTTGGTCAAATATGGGTTTGGGTAATGTTTTGGTGCACCTTTGCACAAGTTTAAAACCCATATTTCTGAAAACCACAGCTGTGTAGTCCATCATATCTTGTTCTATCACGAACCCTACGTTACATTGCATGCATCGTCTTGCCCTGCATCTGCACTAAGTTCTGAGTCTTGCTAGACTTGGGACGAGTCATTTGCATATACTTCCATATGGGTATTTTGGGAAACGGGCATTTGCATTATCTGTATCTGTTTCTTTTCTGTCATTATTATCATTATTACTATTTTAGGTCCCTACTGAGCACCGGAGCTCGGTCCATCCGCTTATTGTGCAGGTGATGATGATCAATATGATGATTAGCTAAAGAGATATAACAACTAAAACATCAAGCTAACCAAAACAACATAAGATCAAAAGAATAAAAGAAAGCATGCACATGATCTCAAAAGAACAAGGGAGGTAGATATATATGATGCACTATAAGACCATAGACACCCACAAGAGCACACAAGTTGTCTAAGCAAAAGATATACATGTAATACCAGGCCAACATGTGATGTGATAATGCTAAGATATGGAAAATAAAGGTAAGAACATATCACATATATGATAGGAATAGGAGATAGTTTACTAATAAAAACACCCCCTAGGGTTGTACTCTGTTTAATAAGAAAGAAAAATTGAAAAGATATAAGAGTTTAGAATACCAGTTTGCTGAAATTTGCTGCTTCCGGTCGACCGAGCTGCTACCGTCCACCGCGGCACCATGTCCGGTCGACCCTGACTTATGGAAGAAAGCCCTAAATCCTGAAGGAAAAAAAAAACAATACACGACAAAAGCGCCACAAAAAACGTACGAAGGCATATATATATATATATATATATATATATATATATATATATATATATATATATATATATATATCAATGCCACAACCAAAATTTATACCTCAATTTAAGCTATAGACGATCAACAAATTAGAGTACATGCTTATCACTCGAAGATATAAACAAAACAACACCCCATGCTATATAGTTCAATTTAAGTACATAACATAACATCTAATACTCCCCCTAAGACATATATCAATAACAGTAGAGGGGAGGTGGTTATAGATGAGCTTTCATCTCAAGGATTTAATCATTAAGCTCTCTAAGATACATGCATATAAGATTAAAAAGATAAGTTAAAACAAAGCATTCCATATATCCCTCCAAAGCAATTCATACAAAGACATGAAGGTTTAAGAGCAACAAATGCCATACTAGGGATACGTGGGGGATAACAAAATAGGGAAAGCTATAACAGATAAGTTTAGAAAAAATCTCATTTATTGTGAGGTTGCTTCTTGCACTTTGAGTTCATCATGAGATTCTTGCACACTTCAATCCACTAAGTCTCTTGATCAACATCTTTCTTGGTTGAAGCTTCATCCATTCCTTGATCCTTTTCTTTTTCTCCTTCTTCTTCATTGTCTTCTACCTCTTCAACTTCATCTTCATTCCTGTCATCATTCCATCTTCCATCACTTGAGCCATTTTCACTAGCCTTATCCTCTTCTTCCTTAGTCGAATCCTCATTTTCTTCTACAAGTGTTTATCTTTTGGTTCATGTGTAACTTATCACATTATAAACCTTGTACTCTATTTCTTCCAACCCTGT
The DNA here is from genome assembly GCA_026122235.1 of Vinca minor. Classification (NCBI taxonomy): domain Eukaryota; kingdom Viridiplantae; phylum Streptophyta; class Magnoliopsida; order Gentianales; family Apocynaceae; genus Vinca; species Vinca minor. The sequence continues at coordinate 683,842 of JAOCZM010000235.1, forward strand.
CTCCACACTTCCAACCTTATTTTTGAAGTTTTCCATTCTATTGTTGAAGTTTTCTTCGAAGTATTCCAATTTTGACATGATTTGTAGGAATAGATCATTGTTGGAATCATTTCTTCTTTGAGGGGCTTTTCTTTCAACATTCTCTGTTTGAGTTTCCTTATTTGCCCCAAATTCACTTTGAACACCAACTTTTCTTCAATATCAATGTGAACATCTTCTTGGATTTTTCCAAATCCTTGCCCTTCTTGTTCTTCTTCTCTTTCTTAAGGCTCATTTGTCCTTTGAGCCTTTCTAGAATCAATGAGCTTTTTGATAGTTTCACTAGCCTTTTGGCTTACCCCTTGTACAATCACAATAACTCATCATCGATGCATCTACTTTGATGCTTCCAACGTCGATTCACAAGCAACATATGCATTTTATGAAATTTCCCTTCATTGTAGACAATGTGCTTGGTGTCTCTTTTAACCGGGTTGGTGAGCTTGAGTTTGAACTTCTTAAATAGCAATGTGAGGTGCTCCCATAAGGTATGAAAATATTATTCCCCTTCACAGACTCACTTAAATGCCTCAAAGAACGATACCCTAAGTTGACATTTGTCTTCTCAGCAAGCCATTGCATTATGGTTATTTGCAAGTAAGTGATGGAGCTTTTGTGGCCTTTAATAGGTACGAGCACATTAGCCACCATATGATGAAGAAAACGACCATATTCGCTTTAACTTGTTAGTCTCTCTCTCTCTCTCTCTCTCTCTCTCTCTCTCTCTCTCTCCTTCGATCTACTAAAGGCTTCATTTATATTGAAGTTTGTTTTGAAGCTCTTTAGATTCAAAATATTCTCCTCGGGCACATTACCAAATTTATCATAATGTCAAATAGAATCTTCCTCAAGTCCTACCCCCAATTACCTCGCAAAACATAGTTTTTGAGAACCTAAACTCCCATCTATCCACAGCAGAAGTCCACCAATAGTGACCATCCTCACGTTTACCTTCTTCTCTAAGATTCGATCCAAATTCATAAATGAAAAGAGGATATAAATCACGCACATGGATAAAAAAGTTTCATTAATCCCATGTCCTTAAATAAATTTGTGATTTCATATAGTCCTTTTTCAAATGTATCAACGTCTCTCACATAACTCGAAAAAATAGCCCTTTTCTCTCTCACTAAAGTTTCATAGACTTTCTTAGCATCTGAGGAGTAGAATCGAGATGTTGCCTTCGTAGTTGTGAACTTTGATGATTCTCCTTGAAATCTTGGATATGGTGGTGGGATGTATCGTTCATCATCAGATTCTGTTCCCTCATCGGAGTGTCTTTACACTTTGTTGTTCTCTTGCCCTTATTTTGAACAATAGTTTTTGGTTTGAATCTCTTGGAGGTGGGTTCTTCGATTGAAATCCCTTTTTCAATGGGTCTTTGAGTAAGATCTTTTTTCTTTAAAGATTTTTTCTTGGGTTGGTCTTTGGAAGGTTTTTATTGAGGATTTGAAGATTGATTTGTCTTCATGATTATGTGTATGTAAGGAAAGGAATTGAGGTTTGGGTGACTGTGGGCTTCGAATTTGAGAAGGGATATGAGAGGTTTTTGGAGTTTTGAGAGAGGAAAGTTTAGGAGTTAAAAAAAATGAACCGAAAACCCCTTCAAATTATGAGATTCGCGACACTCCGGTCGACCGGGACTGCGCATAGGTCACCCGGACCCCTTCAGAACTAAAATAAATTATCTACTGTCTCGATGTCGGTGGAACCGGGAGTACGTTGGAGTCGGGCGGGATTCCCAAATGGAAAAATTGTCAATTGACCACTACGCCGGTTGATTGAGGACTTGTGCGGTCGGCCGGGATTCCCATGTTCCCTGCAATTGGAAGATTATTTTGGTACCCATTCTCTTTAGGGTCCTTGGGTGCTAGTACTAGGGCATTTTACGACCCATATTGATTTTGCACCTCTTTCCATCCTCTTCTTGATGATGCAACAGTTAGCATGGTGTCCACATAATCCACAATAACAGCAAGTAACATTAAGCATTGTGGAAGATGTAGTTCTAGCATCAAAAGAAGTTGAGTATGCATTAGTGTGGTTGTGTTTGTACTCTAAACAAACATTATCATGTGAGGCACATTGAGCATCGAGATCATTACCAAGTATATCTCTAGCACAAGTACACGTATCCACATAATCATTTAGAATATTGAGTCTGTGCTTCAAGATATCATACTCAACAAGCTTAGAATCAACCATTAACATCTTGTTAAGTAAGTCATGGTACTCGAGAGATAAAGTATCAAGCAATAAAAGCGTCTTCTCTTTTTCTTTCTCTATGACATGAAAAGAGGTAAGAAGACTATCATACTCAGAATCTTTGAAAAAATGGTAGATAATGGAGTATCAGTGGGTAAGTTATTGAGTCCTTGTAACTCCTCGGTAAATGGAGAGTTAATATATGTCATTTTGGATTCCATAAGGACTCCACATATTTTTATATTTAGTACTCCACCCGTCTCAAATTGAATGTCAATATTTGGAGTAATTTTATCTTGGTCAAAGAGCAAGTTTAAAATTTGTACCTGGACCAATATGTACAATACACATAGGAAACTCTCTTGTGAGTTGTCAATATTAGCCCATTTGTATGACACCCATTTGTCCGGATATAAGTTTTAAACCGACTCTTGGACAAAGATAAAACTACTCCAATATTTGAATTTAGCAAAAAATAGGAACAATAAGTTTTTTATTGGTAAGGTTTGAGATCCAAATGGTATTCATGTTCGTTTTACGGTCCAGAACTAATTCGGTCCGCTCCTACGGTCGGACCACTTTCAGGGGCAGAGCTCCCCAATAGAGTTTTTCTATTTACAAGGCTCGAATTAGGAAGAGTAAGTTGATCATGAATGAGTTACAGAGTAATGAAACTTGCATCATTTAAATATAGGTCCGGTTACATTTGGATTGGTTTTTAGATTGAGTTTTTTTTTTTTGTAATTTTTGTCTTGAAAATCGAAAAATGAATTGTTTTTACGAGGAGCTGTGTCTAGGACAAAAAACATGGAAAATGCTCAAAACATGTACACAAATATACATTTGAAGAAAGCTAACGATTATTTTAAGACGATTAAAATAGAAAGCATACATTCAACATGTACACAAATGAACGGATTCTCATAATCCGTCTTTCTGGAAAGACAAATTCTAAGAATCAGTCTTAGGCTGGCGTGGCGACCATTTTGACACGTCATGCCACATCACCCTAAGACAGATTCTCCTGAAAGACAGATTATGAGAATTCGTCTTTCTTCTTTTAAAATTCCGCACTTTATTTCTTCATCTCTCCCTTGATGTGTTTTCCTCAAAACTTAGCCGCACTCACTGCCTACCCCCTGCACGACCCACTGTCTTGGCGAGGGTAGTCTCACAGTTAAAGAATGATCTACACGCTAGTGGGTCTGCTATGGGTTCTAGAACGACGCGGAGTCAGGTAGATCATGAAGAGAGAGACGTGGGGGTCGCCTTTCTACTTAGCAGAGAGATGAGTTATATCAGAGCTTGCGTGGAGATACCCAAGCTCCCCGTTCTTTCACATCTGCTTGGAGAGGTGTGTCTTCCACCTCAGGTATAGATTGCACGCCCATCCCCAAGACCATGAGACTGTTACATTCCTCTCTCTCCCCCATACTAGTTGGTTTACAGGAGATGAAGCTGGATATACTCCATTGTCATTTAGAATTGGATAAATAGAATTTGACATCGAAGAGCCATCGTTCTCCCTTGAACTTGAACCAACACAAGAGGCTCCACTACTTGCATATGACCCGTTGCCCGCTAAATTAGAGGGAAGTACATTCAAGAGCACGGCCGATGGTACAGTGGTCTGGAAGATTGATTCAAAAAAATAAAACTTATAACAACGAAATCCGAAAGTCCTCATAAACCCAAACCAACCTTATTAAACCTTAACAAACCCTTTAATAACACTAACCACGACCCTAACACACCCTAAAAACCGTAACCACACTAACCAATATTAATAAACTCGAACAAACCCCGAAAACCCTAACAAATTCGATCTGCCACCGTTAATTTTTTTTATTATAATTCCTGTCCAGAAATATTATTTGTCTTTCCTTGGGAACAAAAAAGCACAAAAAACATTATTGTAAAAACGAATTCAGAATCTATCTTTCAGTTTCTCCGTCTTTGGTTGATGTGGAATTTTTTTTCCACGTCATACAAAGACGGATTCTCAGAATCCGTTGAAGAAAAATAAAACTTCCCAAAAATAAGTTAATGTGAAAACTATTATGCCAAAATATGAGCATTCTGTACCAAAAAAAAAAAAAAAAAAAAAACTCCAAAAAGGTAAATATGTAATATATAAAGTTAGGCCAAGTTGGGTAGAAGGTTGTGGTGATGACATTTGGAATTTTATATATTCATAGTCCAATGGAAATCTTACATGTGGCAATGTAAGTATTGATTACTCTCTAAAATGCAAAGGATGTTGTGCTCCATTAGATAATAACTTAAGATAAAGTCTTAAATTGCTATTGAAATAAAATATGAAGTAAGAACTTTTATCTCTATATATACATACACAAACTATAAAGAAAGAGTATTATAACATTAGAAAAACATACAACTAATGACATAACTCATGTATTACTGTTAATTGGAATTGAAAAAGTTTGAACTATAATTAATCATGATGTTTCAAGTGACTTTTGGAGTTCTTATTCATGTAAGAGAATTCTAAAAGGCTTAATTATAAATTATAACTCACGTTTTAATGTTAATTGGAATTGGAAAAGTTTGATTTATGATTAGTTATGATGTTTTAAGTGACTTTTGAAGTTCTCATTAGTGCAAGGGAATTCTAAAAGACTTAATTATAAATTATAACTCATTTATTAATGTTATATGGAATTGAAAATGATTGAACTATAATTAGTTATGATGTTTGTAACTAAATAGTTATGAAGATAAAATGTAAACTTAAAGGACTCTTGATTTCTTCAACAATTAATATTAAGATAACTACACTACATGAATGACATTCATGAATCTAAAAGTTTGTAACTAAATAGCTATGAAGATAAAATCTAAACTTAAAAGACTCTTGATTTCTTCAACAAATAATATTTACATAACTACACTACATGAATGACATTCATGAATCTAAAAGTTTGTAACTGATGAAGAAATAATGATGTACACAATTGTATTCTACAATATATATATATATAATCCACTTTAGCTCAAACTACATATATATTTTTTCATCATCTATAGAAAACAACTACAACAAACTATTGAACAATCTGAAAATTTATAGCTCTAGACGGAGATTTGAAAAGACACCTATATGAATTTTAAGAATATAAATCAAACATATGTTATATATTATTGTAATGTTTTCCAGTTTTTGTCATTCTAATTTAATATACCATTTACTATCATTCATTCAAGCCTATGAAGGTCAAGTGGAAACTCATAACACAAGATCACAAACCATATAATCCAAAATCAGCCAAGAATTCTCTCACAAAAAATAAAAGATACCACCAAAACAAACATTATGGGGAAATCAAGACTTCAGTATGTGCATCTCAATAAACTTGGAAAAGGCAAACAAGAAAAGAGAATAATATTTCGAGTGATCAAATTATGGAACACTTTCAATGCCCAGAAACCTGACGATTTAATTAGTGTTTATTTTGTGATTTGGATGAAAATGTACGATTCATTCTACTTTATTTTGTTTTAGTAATAGTGATTATTCATTCCTATAGAGGATTTGCAAATCTAGAACCCACTTCTCACTAACTCTTCTATGTATGACCAAGAGGTAGCAACTTGATCTTCTATGCTATAGGTGAAGAAAGTGGAATTCTTAACTTTATCTCCAAGAAAATGTATATGGAGGGCACCAAGAAATTGAAAAGACATCAATTGCAGTTACATTTTAAAAATCCTCTTCCCCTCCCCATCTCACTTTTTCGTAACCTTTGCAGCTCACATGACACCTCCTCTAAATTTCCAATTTTGTTTGCTTTGTTTGTTCATTTTCTCAGGTTTGATGCGATATATCTTCATGTTATGGTGAATTCTTCCTTTTTTTTTTCTTTTTATTGAAAATATGACGATTTCTTTATTACATACTTATTTGATTCTTTTATATGTTAATTTTATAAATCTTGCATATTGAAAATTAGTATTTTACCCTTTTCGTGTTTCCTCACAGTCTATAACAGTGTGGTTTACATATTCAACGGGCACCGTTGACAAACCAGGTGATACAATAGCTTATAAAGTATTTTTTTTGTAGAGCACAATTTTTCATTTTCTTTTCATAAGTCCAATCTATTTTTCAAGCCATTTGAATCTTGAAAGCGCCAGAAGACATAAAATGATTAAAAATGCCTGGATTTATGGCATATTTAGCATAAGAAATAAGGAGGAATAGAAGAGAAGAATAAAGCGAGTGACGATGAGATCGGTACATGATAGAGAGATAATGGAAGAAGAAGAAATTGATGTTGCCTAAAAAGTAGAGATGCAATGAAGGTTGACCTAGAAAAAATGGTAGGGGTCGACGGTGCCTGAGGGCAAAGGGAGTGGTGAACATAGTAGGGGGAGATTTAGGAGAAGTGTGAGGGATGAAGAAACATAAGAATATGGAGCGACAGTGAAACAGTAGCGACAGCTAAAGAAAAGTAAGAGGAAGGTGGCGAGAGTATCTATGTTGGGTTATTTTTCGGTAAACGTAAAAAAATTAACTTTTTAATGTAAATATTCGTAAAAAGATTTTTGCAGATTCAAATTATTTTTCGCAAAACCAATAAGATATTTTATTTTTTTTTCTTTTAGGAAAATTGTTTAATCTATATTAATAAATGTAAATTTAACTCTATTTTTTCTAGATTGGCACAATATAAAAATAAAAATTTAAATAATCCACCATCGCGCGGGGATAGTAACTAGTATAGAAAATTTTAACGCAGAAGATCAAATAAAAAAATAAATCAAATACCCCAAGGCACAAATGTAGATAAATATATAGATAGACGAGAAATTAATAGTCATTTTAGTCATCAACTTATTTACGCTTAGCCAATTTCATCAATTTTTACTTTTTTTTTAACTTTTTGAGTCCTCAATTTATTTAGGGACATCAAAATTCATCATTCCGTAAAAAAAAAAAAAAAAAGTAAAAAAATAAGTCTTAAGTTTCCATCCAAAGACATCACGTGACTCACATGTGATATCTTTACTAAGGGCAAAATGGGCAGAACAAATTAAAAATAAAAATAAAATTTAAGAAATGTTCTTCCTTCTTCTACTGCTTTCTTTTTCTTCCTTCATACCCACCACCGCGCCACCACCTGCACCAACACACTATCTCTCACCCTCAAGCCATCTCTTACTCCATTTGTGATTATATTCTTCTCCTAATTTGTAAATCTCTAAAACTCATTAAAATCTCCAAAACACATAAATCTCGACATACCCAAAGAGTTTTTTTTTCCCCAAGAATATTCATAGTTTTTACACCTCACAATTTCAAGAATTTAAACGCCAAACCAGATTTTGTTTTCTGGTTCTGAGTTTTTTTTTCCAGAAATCCAGTCCAATAGATATGCATATACATAAATTGTGATAGAAGAGAATTTCGGTAGTTGATTTATGTGAGTTGTTGATACGAATATTTTATGCTCTTATCAAACAAATTGTTGGTATGAATCTGGAAAAGAAATCCTAATTGATAACTATCACTATTTTAGAAACCTCCATTTAACACTTAAACAGGCTCTTATAAACTTTGTTCTGGAACACCTCAAATCCCACTCCCTGCAACTGGGTTGGTGTTCAATGTCGAGAAAATCGTGTCAATTGCTAAGTGTACTATTAGATTACCTGGTAGAGCAATTGCTGAGATTTTATTTGGATCATTTATGGGATTATTGTTGTTATTGCAGAGGGCATTTGTAGAGGTTTCCCCAGGTTTTGGGGAAGAGAACTTTTGGAACCGCTTATGTGGATGTTTTGGAGTTTAGTATTGTGGTGGCTGTGAAGAGATTGAGAAATATGGATGTGGTGGCGGGTTAAGAGAGAAAGGGTTCAAGGATAGAATTGTTTTCAAAAATACCCTTGAAGGAGATTGGTAAGATGTCAAATGTTAGGCCACATATTCATAAAAACAAATGTTAGGCCACATCATTATACTTGACATAATTTATTAAAGTTTTAAATGGAATGATTAATTTGGCTGCTCTTAAATATATTTTTTTGTTTGAAATTCGATTGGGCGGTTGTCCTATATAGGGGAGAGAAAACTGCCTTAAACGAGAAAAAGATAACTCTAGAAAAGGAAATTAAAATTTATCGCACGCAGACGGAGGGTGTCAACCCATTACCTCAGACCTCGCTTGCCCCACTGAGTTAGGACACTTTGATCTCTTAAATACATTAAAGACTCAAAAAGTAAAAAAAATAAAAAATAATGAAAATAATTAAGCGTAAATACTGATGATCAAATTCGCTATTTATTCATATAGAGAGATAGATACACATGAAATCTTTACATATATAAATTTACCCCTCTTTACATAGATACAAGAAAGAGAGCAAACCCAGAATCCTCTAGGGTTTTATTTATTTATAATTTATTCAAACGTAATTTTATACTTGTACTGTAAAAGAAGGGGAAAAATTCAATTGAAGAACTGGTTTTTTCCTTTGAAAACAAATAAAGAAATTTCAATGGCGAAGAAGAGAAAATCCGATGCTACTCGGCTTGACGAGGTCGATCGAAACATGTATTCGACCTTTTGCAGCGCTGCAAGTTCTTTATCGCAGCTCTATACACAAGCCATGCACCATCAACGACTCTCCTTTCAAGCCGGTGAACGACACGCGCTGGTCTATTCCCCCTCAGCCTTTTTTATTTTTTTTGTTTGTGATAATTTGTTTATTTAATTAGTTTTTTGTGGTGGGAGGGATTAATTTGATGTTTAGGAATGCGGAGTTAATTTGCTTCAATAATTGTGTTTGTGTACATTTGTGAATTTGCATATAGAAAACAATTTTGTCAAATTTGCTTATGTTGGGTATGTGATTCTATCATTCATAAAGAGCTCGATGGGATGCGGCTCATTGAGTTAAACCTGGTTGGAATGGAATGGTGCAAGATGGTTGGGAAAGTTTAATAGAATAGTGGTATAGAGTGTTGGGCCATGAAAGTATGTCATGTTAAGAAAATGAGTATAACAGAGATGTGTATGTTGCGATGTATGTGTGGGCATACTAGAAATGATAGAGTAAAAATGAAATCATTCTAGAGAAGAAACGAGTGGCACCTAAAAGAAGATGAGGGAAAATCGCTTGCATCTATTGGAATCATCCGAAAGAAGATATGAGTGACTCCTATTAAAATCACCCGAGAGAAGATATGACTGACTCCTATTGAAATCATACGAGAGAATATATGAGTGACACCTAGTGGAGGACGAGAAAGGTTTGGACGGAAGTCATAAAAATGATATGTATTTGTTAGACTTGGATGAGACTTGAGAGTATGGTGTTTGATAGAAGGAAATGATGGGAATGTATTTATGCGAACGGCCATACAGAAATCATATATTGATTAATGTAGCCAACCCCAATTACTTGGGATTAAGGCTTTGTTGTTGTTGTTTCATTCTTGGTTGAGTTTGATTTTCAATTGGAGTGATTGAATTAAGGTAATGAGCAGAAAAATGGTGATTTGAACATGAAAAGTGGAATTGACAATGGCATATGATGTTTCTGGCCTTAGAATTTGGACATTTTGAAAAATTCTGAGAAATTTGGCTGATATATTAAAAGATGATAACTTATTTATCCCCCTTTAGGAATTTCGGTATAAACGGGAGCAGATGTTATATGATGGAAATTTTATATTTCCTTGTATGTTTTGAACTTTTTCTTATTGTGAATTTGCATTTGTTGCAGGAGAAGCTCTACAACTGGATTTTAAGACAACATGAAGATGGAGCCAGAGTGACTACCGTTGACATAGTTTCTTATTTGCAGGTTTTGTTTGGCCTTTGCTATAAAAATGGTTTTCCTTTGTTCGATTGGTCTATAATTATTATTAACATCACTTAGCTCCTATTTTATGTGTTGAGTGAATTCTAGTTCTATCTACTGTTGGCGATTTTAATACTTTGCTTTGAGTTCAGTTGCGAAGGTCGTGCTTGGCGCGATGGTCAAGTGTTTACTTTCTCTCCGCTAGGTCACGGGTTCGAACCTCGGAAATAGTCTCTTTATGAAAAATAACGGTAAGGTTACGTACATTGGGACCTTACCAAGACCTTGCTGATGCGCGGGAGCCTTGTGCACTGGGTACAACATTTTTTTTGAGTTCAGTTGCAGTGCTCTTTATCGGAGTGCTACTATTCTTTTAAAATCACATTTCTTTGAGCACAGAAGAGTTGGTGGAATTTTGCTTTGTGGCTTGTTTCATAATTTTTAATATAAAGCTGGTGTGGTGATTGAATTATGTGAACTTGTTAATATCAGTGAGGCGCGCCTGAGGTGAGAGGCGCAAAGGCGAGGCTCAAAGCGCCTTAAAATTTGAGGCACGCCTGGAATTCGTGAGGCGCGCGCCTTTCTGGAAAAGCGAGAGGCGCAAGGCGCGGATCAAGGCGCAAGGCGAGATTCAAGGCGCTACTGAGGTGTTTTTTAAAAAAAAAGAAGCTGAAGAGTTTTTTTTTTTTTTTTTTTCCTGAAGAGTTAAATAGAGGCTAATTACAGGGTTAAAAAAAATAATAAGATGAAGAGTTTTAAAAGAGCTAACGTCTCTTTCAGTCTCTTCTTTCAAGAAACTCAAAGTCTCTTTCATCACCCGCTCTTCAAGGTAAGTTCTAATTTTTTTTTTTAACATCTTTCTCTTCTTCTTCTTCCCTTCTTTTTCTGAATTTTTTTTTAAAAGAAACTTTGAGAATGTTTTCCGATTTTTTTGTTGAAGAGAAATTTTGAGAAACCTACATCTGATTCACTGGTTTTTTTTTTAAGAGAAGAAAAGTGTTGTGATACTGAAACAAATAGTGAGACTAATATATTATATAAATAATATAATAATGTATACCTTATTATATATTAGGGGAACAAGCCATCCTGCAACAAACAATTCTACATACTGAAACAAAAGTGTTGTTGCTTTTTTTTTAAGATACAAAGCAAATTTTTTAATATATAACTTCTTCTATTTTCTCCTTTTAATAAAACAAATAGTTTAAATTGTTTTTTCATATATTGTAGATTATGGATGCTTTTTTTTTTTTATTACTCTATTTGACTATCTTTTTTTAAAGAACTTTATTATTATGATTATTTATTATTATTATTATTATGTTTTGCCTAAAATTGCATGCTCCTAATATATAATAATATTTATTCAAGGTGCGCCTTTTTTACTAAGGCATGCGCCTTTTTTGCGCCTTGCGCCTCAAGGCACTAAGCCCCCTTTGCGCCTTGGTGCGCCTCAACGCCTTGACAACACTGGTTAATATGCTTTCAAAGTTATTGCTTTAGTTGTTGCACTCCACTTGGAGAAACTTTTATTTTCTATGGTAGATATGGACTATCAATCTCGGAGTGAGTGCTCAAGCACATTTCTTGACCAGAACTAGCATATGGTTTAGTCTCTGCCGAACCTATAACCTGATGCTCGTTTATAATCCCTTGAACTAGCACGAGCTAGCGTTCATGGTTTACATCCACATATTTCAAAAAACTTGCATGGGACAGCTTCCTTTTTCTTGTTCAGTGCCATAAGACATTGTGGTTTCCATCGTCAATGAAGGCTAGAAATTATGACTCTAAAAAATAGGTCCCCAGTTCGATACCCCCTTCCCAAATAATTAAAAAAAAATAGAAAAATTATAAATTTGTGGTTTCCAACATTTGAACTTGCTAGTCTGAACTTGTTCCTGTAATGTTTGTTCATTAACTCGGTGATCCAATATCCAATCCACAGTGGAAATCATTTTGGCATTAAGATGCCCATGGGATTTCAACGAATTTTTGAGATTTTGTTTGTTTGGGAATTGGGATAGATCTCTTAGTGGTCTGAGATAAAATAATCTTGAAGTTTGATCGACTGAGTTCTATGGTAAATGAGTTTCTGAACTTTCTTCAAATGGATTTTGTGAATATGATATTCTAAGCATTATACAACTGTATATTGTCTTAGATTTGATACAATTCCTTTTCTTCTTCCTACTGAGGCATATGTGGTGAGGTTTTTAAATAAGATATTTGCTTTGATTTTCCAAAGAGATTGCTGATTGTGCAGTCACATGAGATATTGATAAAGGGATGGCTTTGAATTGGCATGATGCTGCACAATTCTAATCTTTGTCCTTCACAAAAGAATCCATTTTCACAGTGATCTTGTCATGTTCTGGAGCCTACACAACTTCAAGTGCTTCCAACTGATGTTACTTGTGTTGGTTTTTAAGCCTCAACATGTTTTTGGAAATATGTTTAACCTTGTATAGAATAGGTTTGTTGCATCTTACAAATACGCGATGCCGGCGTCTAGGGAGCTTTACACAGCTCGATATCCTATTGGCGAATCTTGTTCTTCTAAATTGTCTATCCTTGAAACTTGTATACTCAAATAGATTAAGAACTTGGAAGTCTAATTTTTGAAATAGTTTAGCACAATGTTGCAGGCGACCGACTAGCCATTAGCGAGTAGTCGGCTTACCTAGATTACAAGGGATTTTTTAAATTTCCCTTATCCTATATATTATACTAGTCAAACAAAATTCTATAAAAAATTAACAATCAAATACTAGTAAAATCAAAATACACAAATTCCATCCATAATAATTAAATTCAATACCATAATAAGTAATGACAAGCTCAAATACTAAAATAATCAAACGGCGTAGTTTTGGGCAGAAAACTGAGTTTAAAAAAAAGTCACCAAAGTTGTTTTGACTGACTTTGACCGTTTTTGACCGAATTTTTACCGATTTGCGATTTTTAACCCCAATTTTGGGGTTTTTCTAGTCAGTTAGGTGTCGACTAGCGATGTTTTGCCGACTACTTGGCCGATTTTTACAACACTGGTTTAACATATTTGGGTTTAGTAGTTCTGAATTATGTTGAAAGCATAACAAAGTAGTGAAGCTTTCATATCCCTATGTTACTCGGACTCTCCGTTTAGCCGTGCCGTACCGGTGTCGACACGACACGACGTTGGTATGGGTATAGAATACGTACCTGACATGGTCAACTGTGAATGAGTACTTTGACCAACTCTTGAAAGCTCATCGCTGCCATCGCTGAGACACCTATTGTTGCCGTCATTGTGAAATCGAAGTTACGACGATCGGAGATTGGAGTTTGGGCGAATGAAGGAGTTTGAACTTTGTTCAAGTAATAAGTGAAGGGAAGATGGAATAGAGAGGGCATAGGAGTCGAACAAGGTATGAAATTGGCTGGTGATTTGAATCTGTATTGGCTGCAAATTTGTTAAGAGGAGGAAGAGAATAAATTAGTGTTAGGGGAGAGGGAAGAGACGATGGGGGAGAGAATAATGAGAGAAGATTGGATTTTCTAAACTATTAATCAGCACATGGGGAGAGAATAATGAGAGATGGTTGAAAACTTGAAATTTATTGTCGTATCCCCGTACCCGTGTCTGAATTTGGGGAAGTGTCCCCATATCCTTTATTTTAAATGTTTAAATACCTGACACCTAAATACATACCCGAGTCCGAGTAGCATAGTCATAGCCTTGTCAAAAATTAAGTAAACTGGTATCTGTTTTTGAAACTGATAAGTTTCTCATTTTGAACATGAGGAAAATTTAGAACAGGTAAATCTCTTAGACATGTATTGTTTTTTTTATTTATTATAAAAAAATTACAAAGAAAAACATTTTCTCTGCATCCTTATTTTATCTCCATATGCTTATGATGCTGCAGAGGCTGAAATGGAGTTATGTGTTGTAAGTCAAACTTGACTTCTTTTACTTCTTTCCATCATTCTCCTCAGTTTGCATGAGATGTGGTCGATCAAGATGATTTTGGTTTTTAGTTGTTACATTACTCTCTCCTGATTTGACTTATGTAAGGACTTGGAATCATTAGCCTTGTCAACTACAATTAGGAAGAGGAAAAAGTGCCGTGGGCTTTGTACCATGCGGTAAAATCACTATAACTTAAAACCAGGACCCTTAATTAATTTCTACTGATGTACTTGTGTTGGTTTACAGCTAAACATTTTCTTGGAAATATGTTTAACTTAGATTTCATTTTGTTGAGCTTTCTTTTATAAAATAAAAGTGTTGCATACTTGCATCTTACAAATACAAGATTCTGGCATCTAGGGAGCTCTATACAACTCTTGATCGTATAGGTCAATATTATTTCTCCAATTGTCTACTCTTGAAACTTGTATATTCAATTAGATTAAGAACTTGAAAGTTTGGTTTAGTAGAATAGTAGTTCTGAATTGTGTTTAAAGAATAACGAGTAACGAAGCTTTCATGGCCTTATCAGTAATTAAGTAAATTGTTATCTATTTTTTGAAACTGGTAAATTTTGGTTTAGAACAGCTATTCTGCAAGGGCCTGCTTAATCATGAAGTTCTTTATCGGCGTTTCACCATACGAATCTCCTAGACACGTAGTGCTGATTTACTTATTAAAAAATACAGAGAAAAACCTTATCTCTGCATTGTTATATTATCTCCATATGCTTATGATGCTGCAGAGGCTGAAAGGAAGTTGATGTGTCGTAAGTCACACTTGACTTTCTTTCTTTTTTTCTTTCTGTCCATCATTCTCCTCGGTTTTCACGGGTTGTGCTCAATCAAGAGGTTTTTTGTTGAGTTGTGTTGTTATGTTACTCTCTCCTGATTTGACATATTTAAGGACTTGTTGAATCGTAAGCCTTCCAACTTGGAGTAGGAAGAGGAGGAAAAAGTGCCTTGGGACCTTGTGCCAGATGGTAAAATCAGTATAACATAAAGCCTTAATTAGATCACTTTACTGGCCAAACCTACAAATTTTGGGTTACGGTTTAGTTTTGCAATATCTAAAACATACACTAGTGCAGTTAAGATAATGATGATATTACTTCATTAAACAAAAATAGAAATCATTTCAGTATTGATTTTCTTGGTCAGAGACTCGGAGCATCTTAATATCTTATACTATTACTTTGTGATAAAACCATAGCAGAGTCAATGATAGGCTAAACATTGAGTTTGTTCTTGAAATTTTGGCCAGACGAAAGCGTACATGGTTTGGGGAAAAGAAATGGGTTGAGGGACAGGAATATATTTTTCTGTTGTTTATTGAAGGAATTATTTTATCTGAAGATACTTTGAAAACTTATGTTTGCGTTGTTTACCATATTCTGATTCTTGTTTAACATTCGTAGAATGAGATTGAATATGGTGCTGAGGAGCCGCCTTCATCGCCCAGGCTACAGTTTCAGCTGCCACATTCCCAAACAGGAATGCACTTTACTGGTACCGCAATGTCCGTCTCTTCTAATTCATTTGGTCCAGCAATTGGCGGACAAGGAGTTCGATCTTCTCATTCCGATAACCAAGCCAAGAATTCAGTTTTCTCAAATGCTCTCTCCAGCCCTGTACGCCGGAGCCTCCAGCACTATCACTTGACACAAGGAAGTTACTCTGGCAACAATCCCGCGCCATCCGGGAATATTTACCGCAACAGTGAAAACTGTAATCAGCAAGGTAGAGATCCCAACTCAAATGATTCTTCAATGGACATGCATTCTGATAGCCCTGGCTGTGATTCTCCTAATTGATATCTCATATATTGTTATATAAGTTGAGAATCAAGATTAGAAGATGAATTTGTAGGGTGTATAAATGCTGCCGAGGCACGAGCATGAATTGATTAGGAGTTTCTGTTGGGTTCTGAAACATGTGTAATAGTGTTGCTTCATTCATGTTTTTACATCACTCCCCTTTTACCATCCTTAATCCTCTACCCCAGTTTCTATGCTTGCTAAAGAATAATGTTCTAGGTGTGGATATCTATTTATTTGCAGATGGTTTTTCTGTTTTTCCCCCTTTATCCCATCTTGCTAATTTTTATTTAGTTCTTTCTTAGTTTTCTCATTTTGTTTGGAACATTTCTAGCTTTTACCATTTTAGTTTTCTCAATTATAAAAAGTTACTATATATATATATATATGGAAGAGAATTTACTCAAACAGAGCATTGTGTACTCAAATACTAGTGTTTCTTGAGCTTTGCAATAACTCTAGCTTGCATTTGAAACGTGGTTAACAAATCTTGATGTACAAAACCTATTTGGTTAACAAATCCCGTGAAGACCAATGAGTCACTTGCTTGGGAATTGTCTGAGACTTCACAGTTCTTAGACAATTTAAGACTTAGTGCGCCTAAAAATTGCTCACATTTATAGTAGTTTTTTTTTCTTTTCATAATAAAGTCGTTTGCAGATTTCATGATTAATATCATGGTAGTATTATGTTTTATTTAATATTTTAAATTAGAATTTATTTCAAGTTTTAATGTAAGCAATTAATGGGGGAGACCGTCTCAAATTTGGAGAAGCATCCCTCAAGATAAAGATTTGCTGTAACGTGGTTTCGAATGGAGGATAGGGGCGGATGTTCTGTTCGTATATGGTGTGGTCGCTGGCTAACTACTCAACATAGTTTTCAGTTGAATTTTATGGGTTTTGAACGTTTGCAGACAATAACTCTGGCAAGTCATATCATATATACATATTAGAATATATAGAGTATCAGACGTGATCCAAAAAAGAAGTAATACTGTATGGTTCATAAAGCCATAAGTATTTATTTCATAATACTATTTAGAGTCATTACGCCTTATGTCTTCATTGTTTCTAGCGTGAATAGAGTTATGTGTTGACTCAGTCAAACATCACTTTTAACCGAGTGATAAACATGACTCATGACCGGATATAGTATTCTATAATGGCTTGAATGTGAGAGACATTGTAAGAGATTTGTCACTCTCTTATGTGGTGAGAAGATATCCATAGGCCCTCGATAGGGAAGACCGTTTAAATATGCAAGATCGTACTCAAATATATTTAATAAAGATGTTATTAAATACTATTTGTTGGAACAATCTACCTGGAGATCGAATACATATACGATTAAGATTTATAAGGGTGACAATGTCCATGCTTTATGCTTAATTAGGATATCGTGTGACAAAATGATTAAATAGTAGATTGAGAAAAGCTAATCGGTCCACCGACTTTTAATTTACTATGGTTAGTCAAAATGTCTTGCTAGAGGCCGCTTGTGATTTATGGATACATATTATATTTAGTATGTTACATTACCAGTGTTAAATGAACCTACATAGTCGCACGCACAGACGAGTTAACGAGCATTATGTCAAGATTCAGTGAATCTAGAAAATGTCTAGATTTATTGTGTCTGACATGTATTTTCTGGAAAATAATAAAATGTTATTCTATTTTAATATCGGATGAGATAAGGATTTCACTTTCTAATTTTGGTTGGGATTACGTGGAGAGTTATTATGCGATAAAAACTCCCACTACCAAAAGGAGTTGACATTACGTGGGAATAAAGAAGAAAGCAGGAATTTTTGTATAAGGAAGCAGGTGTCCTTTGTAAACAATTCCGTCTGGACTGAAAGAGAGGTTGGGAATTTGGCTCAACAGGTCAAAACCAATAACAAGGTCTTTTTGTGGAAGTTTGGAGCCAAGGACTTGGTGAGTAACTGTGAGGTTCGGGAAAAGGTGGATGTTTATAGGGTTACTGATTTTATCAACAACAAACTGACCCCCATTTGCCGTAGAAAAGACTTTGAAGTATGGATTCCAACAATCTTCGGGAAGAATGTCGGGATTCATGACGGTGGAGGCGGCACCGGTATCCAACAATGCTATCACAGGAGTAGCCAAAGAATTGTCATGAGAGATTTGTGTAGAGATTAGAGGATACGGGTCGTCTGGAACAGGAGTGAAGGGATTTGATATTACGAAGAAAGGATCAGAATTATCGATGATCGTAATCTCTATCGAGTTGGGTAGTATCATCATCGGCTGTAGGATATTGCCATTAAGAAACCCGGGAGATGGATCATCGGTGAGCTCAAACAGGGATTCAACATCTGAATAGTCTTCTCCTTCCAGATAAGGAGCGATTTGAGCCATGAACTGTTTTTTCTTTGAGCTTTTCGGGCAATTCCTGGCAAAGTGACCTTTTTGTTTACACAGAAAGCAAGTGGCAGATTTTCCTTTTTCCTTGCCGGATCTTTTCCTTAGGAACTTCCATTTTTTCTTGAATCCTTTAGACTTCTTGTGTCTTTTGTCTGTTGCCTGCTTGTATTTCTTTGATTTTGTCTGTCTTAGAGCAGAGCGAGTTTTTGATCTTTGCACTTGATGTACTGGGTGTTTATCGTAATGCAGACTGGACCAAGAGCTTTGGCATGAGACTCGATATTTTTGCGGGAATCTAGTCTCATACGCACAATTTTTCGAGTGCTCGTTGCATCATTTGCCATATCTCGACCGAAAGTAATGGATCGCGATCAATGCCTTTGGTGCAAATTTGTCTCATCGTTTGCATCGCGATTCTTTCCGGAACGGAGTTGACAAAGGCTTGTTTGAGGCTTATATCATCGATTTGGTTAATGATAAAAAACCTTTTGCACATTCGGTCGAAGTGTTTTTCCAGATCCTTTAGTTTGATTGAGCAACACTTCATCTTTAGGAATTCGGTTCTGGCAATGGTGATGTCGTGTCTTGCTTCTCCCAGAAAATGTCCTCTGAGGACTCCGATTACTTCTTCAGGAGATTTGAGTTGAAGAAACTGAAGCTGTCTGTATTCTCCCAAAGAGTTCCAGAAATCCCTAAGGCTTCCCTCAAGCCTGGCAACAAATCTTTTGAGGACTTCCTGAAGGGGATATTGCTGCATATCGGTGGTTAACCACGCATACAGAGACTGGAATCGTTCACGTCATTGAGATGCCTTTATATAGGTTTTTTTGGATGAAAAACCCAACACTATTTTTTCAGCCGCACCAATACTCTAAGAATTCAAAACTCTTCTGCAACCCCTTCTCTCTGTTTTTGAAAAACCAGAAAATCTTGAATCTAGTACTCGCTGCTCGTGTCGTCGCGTGAATACCAATGGAGGACGACTCTGACACAGATCATTTTGGTGGTTGCACCGATTTGCATAGATACAGTTTTGGTGGTTGCGCTGAATCAGACTTTGAAAAACATCTAATTGTAAGTTTTTTTTATCCTTCTTAATTCAGTTCTTATGGTATGAACGGCTCCTTACAGGGATGATCGTAGGTTTTTTATTGTATTGACACCTACGAATTCCAACAGTGGTATCATATCATTGTTCATACCATCTGAATTTGATATACATGTGATACATGATCATGTATGTTTATCTCACTAAACGCGTATATTAATTTCAGTTTAATATATGTATGTGTGAAACATAGAAAAATTGTTTAATCTGTGATTCCGATATTCTTAATTAGATTAATTTATATTATCCATGGTTATTAATCCGATTAAACTGTTGATTTATGTTGATATATTGATCATTAATATGTGTAATGTTGATTAAACTGGTTATTAATCAGATTTAACTGATATGGCGATAATCGGTAAAACCGAGCCAGAAACTCATTCAATGAGTAGAAGAAAATCAGATTTTGCTTCTGGCAGCGCTGCGCTTTAGACCCCGCTTTGGGCGCTGCCCCTAGGATCCCCGTTAAGGGGTGCTTCCCCTAATACCCCGTATTGGTTATTATTAGTTATTGTTGATATGCTTTATGTGAGTTGAAATATGGTGAATAGCATGACCTACTATAGCCTTCGAATGTCTTTATTTTATTGAGATGGTAAATTTTATAATACGGCATGCAGTCATTTTTTAATCCTGTAAAATTGTAACGTCTTTGTTAGAATTGTTCTCATTACTTTATATTAAGGCTGGTGGTGTGCCCATAAAATTATGTAACAAGATTGGAAGGCCATTAGATCGCGGATCAAATTCACGTTGATGAAGATTGACCATTGACTTACACAAGGCTCGAGGAAGTTATTATAGGATTATGTCATGCTATCTCACATTTTATGTTTATGAATTTTTATTATGCATGTGATGCTTAATGTACAATTTTAAGGGGCAAACCGACAACAAAACATAATAAGAAAAGATTTAATCAAGTATAAATGCCTACCATTGTTTTAGCACTTATTAAGCTTGGATCATCATATTATCTGCTTGTCAAAGTTAGAGATAAGTGGTTATCTAAGTAAAATAATATGGAAAATCGTGATTTCCATAAGCTTTATATGGTTATACTTAACTAGGCTATCAAAATAGTTTTGGGCCTAGGGCATCAAATTGTTGGAGTTTATATTTGATATAGGTGCTCAATTGGATTGGGCAGGGTCAATTGGATTGGGAAAAATCGGACCCGGTCAACCGAGAGCTGTCTCGGGTCTATCGAACAGGTTTGTCACTCTGGTCGACCGAGAACCATTTCTCCAGTCGACCGAACCAGTTGGACTAGGTCAAAACCGAACACATATCTTGTGTGAGAGAGAGTGTATGTATGTTAAGGGGTTAGTGGGGAGAGATAAGTGTGAGTGTGGAGTTAGTGGGTGGTTCCACTAACACCGATTGATGAAGTGTTCATCAAAACACACAATTCACTCTCATTCCCTTCTACACAATTTGCTAGCCGAAAAAAGAGAAGATTTTTTTTTTGAATTTTGTCTCTCTAGTACTCACTCTTAAGAACATAAAAAGAGAAAGAAAAACTGTTTTTCTTGTCTCAGATTTTTGAGTTTTGATTTCTCACTTCATATATCAACGAAGCTCTCGAATATCGTCTTCAACGTTCGTAGCTCTTGTGACTAGCATCAGAGGCTCAACGAACAAGCTCAAGGTTGATCGTGTGGATATCGGTAGATACGGGAGTCCGAATGTTGTTGTTGGTGGTTCAAAGTAGCATAAACGAAGCAATATCGATTAGATCTATAAAGGTATAATTTCTATCACAATGTACTAGTTCTTTCTCGTGAGTAGAACCTCTAAAGGAACAGAATTCCATTTTACTTTCCGCTGCTTTTATGTGGGGATTCCAATTTTTTCCTTTCATTGGTATCAGAGCCTATCACGAGAACCCAATTACTTTGTTGATGTGTTATCGTGATTTTTTAGTCGGATAAAACATGTCATATGATGTATTTACCTTTTACAGCCTCTCGAAAGTCGTTTAAGTGTTAAACAAATCCCGAAAATAATTCTAATTCGTGTTTTTTGGTTGTTTTCTATTTTCTGGACAAAGTTCGGTCGACCGAAAGAGGTTTTCGGTAGACCGAACATGTTCTAGAAAAAGGGATTTTGCTAATGCCTAGAATTAGGAAGACCGGTGAGCAATCACGGTCGATCGAAGCAAGTCTGTTTTCAGGCCGGTTGATCAGAAATGTTCTGGGTCGACCGAGGTGGCCTAATTTTACACTGTTTTGGTTACTGCCTTATCGCGGTCGACCATGAGTGTGGCTTGGGTCGACCGAAAAGTGGCAGATAGCGTGTATTTGCGCTTTTAGCATGATTGTCGTGTTATTTGAGCATGGTGCATAGTAATAGCCTTTGACCTAGTGGTTTTTATTATAATACGGTCTGCATGTCGTGCTTTATCTATTCATTCTTGTTGTAAATTTAATCTCGAATGTAACTCCAGAATTCTTTTAATTATGTAAAAGTATAGAATATGATTTTATATTTTTCCATATGTAACAAGTGATGAAGAAAGACGTCCATCAGATGGAGGAAATCACAAGGTTGCTTTTCCACCTTTAGATTGATCTAAGATTTTCCTTTGGCTCGGAAAATCCGTATAGGGGCTTTTACTATGTCACGTTTTATTTACTGTTTTTTGCATGAGTTGCATGATGTATGTTTTATAGCTTTAAAGCATGTGTTACAATCGTATAATCAGATTATACACTGTTTGGTGAGACAATTAAAATCCCTAAAATTTTAAATATTAAGTCTATGCCTTCCATGATTGGCCCTCGTCAAGGCCTAGATCGACATTAGTGTGAACTTCCGAGTGGAATAAGCACCCGTCTATCAGGGTGAGGCGCGAAGGATAAGTTAGTGATATCCACCGGTGCAACCTTGTGTCATACTTAACCAGATGGCCAATGCCGAGCTTTGTAGCCAAAGCTGCCTCGGTATTGGATCTGGAGGCAAAGGGTTGAGATGTTCATTTATGTACTTAGGGTAATTGTTATCTACTTAACCAACCAAGAGTCACATAATTGATGTGTTTAGCAAACGTTGCTTACCAAAATAACTATATCTCGAGCTTTGTAGCCAAAGCTGCTCGGGATTGGTGATGTATGGATCTTGGTCCTACTAGAAAGTTTTTTAACTTTTCGAATGAATACTTGAGGGTTATTCATTTGAAGAAATAGCGGGAGAATCATTAATTAAAGTTCTATAAATCGTCGAGAAAAACATCCACAAACTCCCTCACTATCCGAACGTCCTTAAGTTGGACATTCTTATCATCCTTCGCCACTGCGTAGGCCAGGAAAGCTTTGCAGCCCTTCTTGATGTACTTTCGAGCCTTCATCGGCGATATAATCGGCAAACTTCATTCACCTTTCTTCCTTTCCGACTGGAAATTCTAACACTTCGTGGTTTTCGGTCACAAACTGGTCTTAGAGATACCAAGAGAACTAGTCTTAGAGACAGTTCTTATGTACAGTATACACTAAAAGGAAATGTTGTTGTCTTTATTGTAAGTGGGATATTGTTGTATTTTCTTTCATGTGATGAAATATTAAGGCATGAATTCCATTATTAGTATTTTAATTACGGATGTGCAAATGTAATAAAACATAATAATGTCCTTGTATAGTTATGTAATTGTTACATTGAACTACTCTAAAATGTCCCTAGTCAATCATTATTGTGGAATTTTGAGGACAACAATAATGTGTTGAGACTAGTATGTGTTGTGATTAAATATGGTGATATTAAGTCAAACACATGAGTATTTGATAATGGACAGACCCGCTTATAAGAACATTTCATGGATTGTTTTATAAATGTCATCAATGTTCTTATAATGATTTTGTTTGTATATAAATCATTCAACTTGAGATCACACGAGATTTCATACATGGCAAATGGTATACTTTGATGGTGTCAAACGCAGTCTGTAACTAGATAGGATATAAGGAATTTGTTGGGTGTATTTATGAACCATGTGTAGGATGACGTGTGATAGATAGAAGATTTGTCCCTCCTATACAACATGAGTGATATCTTGGGCCTTTGATGGAGTGTGACTAATTCATGGCCATGAAAATTTGAATTAATATGAGATATTAATGTCATTTGATTAGTCTACTCCGGAATCAAGAAACTGATTGATTGAATTATACAAGTGTGACATTCTCCATGATTTGTGTTCAATCTAGATATCGAGGACAAAAGGATTAATACAAAAGATCATATTTGTGATTACTTGAATCACCAGACTATTTGTGAATTGGGAGTAATGATGTGTTGCTAGATACCTCTCATTAATGTTGACCATTATTGTCACGGCCAACATAGCAAATACCTAAAGCGTCGCACACAATAATAACCTGGATTGGGCTTGTTGGAGATTACATTTGATATATGTGCTCAATTAGATTGGGCAGACTCAATTGGATTGGGCGTTTTACGGATTGGGCAAAACCGGACCCGGTTCGATCGATCGAGAGTTGTCTTGGTTTGACCGAAATGGTTTGTCACTGCGGTCGGATGAGAACCGTTTCTCCGGTTGATCGGACCAGTTGGACCAAGTCAAAATCGACAAATGTCTTGTGAGATAGAGTGTTACATGATAAGGGGTAGTGAGGACAGAAATGTGTGAGCGTGGAGTTAGTGGGTGGTTCCACTAACACCACTTGATGAAGTGTTCATCAAAACACAAAAATTTCCTTCCCACCATTCCATTCCATGCTAGTCGAAATTTAGAGAGATTTATTCTCTGATTTTTGTTCTCTAATATACACTCTCAAGAACACAAAAGAGAAAGAAAAATTATTTTTCTTGTCTCTAAATTATGGTTTTGATTTCTAGATCAACGAAGCTCACGAAGATCGTCTTCGACATTCGTATCTTTCGTGACTAGCATCAAAAGCACAACGAACAAGCTCAAGGTTTGTCGGTGTGGAAACCTGTGGAGACGAGAGTTTGAAGGTTGTCGTTGGTGATCTAAAGTAGAAGAATCTAAAACATATGCTAATGGTCCTAGGGCACTACTAACAATCTCCCACTTGCCCTAGGTCCAATCATACATGATCCTCAATCCCATTGACTTAGTATGACTCTCATGTTTAGGCTGTGGGAGTGGCTTGGTCAATGGATATGCAATATTGTCGTCTGTATGAACTTTGCAAATACTAACGTCTCCTCTGTCGATGATCTCTCTAATCAGATGGAAAGCGCCTGAGAATGTGTTTGGATCGTTGGTGAGATCTAGGTTCCTTAGCTTGTGAAATGGCACTAGTACTATCACAATAGAGGTCCACTGGGTTCACAATGCTAGGGACGACACCTAATTCATCAACAAACTTCTCGATCCAAACGAGCTTCTTTAGTCGCTTGAGAGCGACTAGATACTCGAAACTACTGTTGTAGTGTCGGCCACGGTTTCTCGCTTTGAGCTCTTCCAGCTCAAAGCACTTCCATTCAAACAAAACACAAAAACCAGATTGCGATCTATAATCATCTACGTCGATGTCTGGAAGCTTGCGTCTGTGTAACCATTTACAACCAGACTTCCTTCCTGACCTCCGTAAACTAAGAACATATCTTTAGTCCTTCTCAAGACCTTAAGAATGCTCTTGACTACAGTCCAATGTGACTCTCCGGGGTCAGATTGATATCTGCTAGTCATACTTAAAGTACATGAGACATCTGGGCGAGTGCATATCATGGCGTACATTATAGACCCAATGACTGAAGCATATGAGATCTTACTCATGCGCTCTTGGTCCTCCCTTGTGGAAGGTCCTCAAGTTCTGCTGAGTTTAATCCCATGTGACATGGGCAAGAATCCCTTTTTGGAGTCTTGCAAACTGAACCGTTTCAGTACTTTGTCAATGTATCCACTCTGGCTTAGGCCAATCATTTTGTTAGATCTATCTCTATAGATT
Organism: Vinca minor; assembly: GCA_026122235.1. Taxonomy (NCBI): domain Eukaryota; kingdom Viridiplantae; phylum Streptophyta; class Magnoliopsida; order Gentianales; family Apocynaceae; genus Vinca; species Vinca minor. Next base: position 709,121 of record JAOCZM010000235.1, read on the forward strand.
CTTATACCCAAAATGTATGTAGCCTCCCCTAAGTCTTTCATGGAAAAGCACTTCCCCAACCAAGCTTTTACGCTTTGTAATGTGGGGATGTCATTTCCAATCAGTAAGATGTCGTCCACATAAAGCACAAGGAACACTACTGCATTATTAGTTACTTTCTTATAAACACAAGGCCCGTCTTCGTTTTTGTTGAAACCGAATTCTTTAATACGTTCATCAAAGCGACGATTCCAGCTTCGAGATGCTTGCTTCAATCCATAAATGGACCTTTGAAGCTTACACACTTTGCTAGGATTTGTTGGATCAACAAACCCCTCAGGTTGTGTCATATACACATCCTCGAGAAGGTTTCCATTAAGAAACGCAGTCTTAACATCCATTTGCCATATCTCATAGTCATAATATGCAGCTATGGAAAGTAAAATCCTAATAGACTTTATCATAACGACAGGAGAAAAGGTTTCGTCATAGTCAATACCATGAACTTGTCTATAACCTTTAACTACTAGTCGAGATTTAAAAGTGTGTACATTACCATCCATGTCGGTTTTCTTTTTGAAGCACCATTTGTTATCAGTGACCTTACACCCTTCGGGTGGGTCAACCAAAGTCCACACCTGGTTATCGTACATGGATTGCATCTCAGACTTCATAGCTTCTAGCCACTTATCTGACTCAGAACTATGAATTGCCTCTTTGTAGGTAGTGGGTTCATCTTGATCAATCAGTTCAACTTGATGATCATCAGTCACGAGAAATCCATATCTCTCAGTTTGTTGATGTGCACGACTCGACCTCCTTGGGCCTTGTGTAAAAGATTGAAGCTCGATGTCGGCACGTGAGCTTGCTTGAACTTCCAAAGTTGGTTCAGATGTTGTTTGGGGATCTTGAATTTCCTCAAGATGGATCTTACTCCCACTATCCTCTTTGGAAATAAATTCCCTTTCAATGAATAAACCATTACGAGCAACAAACACTTTGTTCTCTGATGGAAGATAGAAGTAATATCCTTTAGTTTCTTTAGGATATCCCACAAACAAACACTTGTCGATTTAGGGGGCGAGTTTATCGGATAACAAGCGTTTTACATACGCCTCGCATCCCCCAAATTTAGAGAAATGACAAACTAGGTCGTTTCCCAGTCCATATCTCATATGGAGTTTTCTGAACCGCTTTAGAAGGAACTCTATTTAATATAAATGCAGCAGTTTCTAGGGTGTAGCCCCAAAAGGAAATTGGAAGACTTGTTTGACTCATCATAGATCGAACCATATCTAGTAAGGTGCGATTCCTCCGTTCTGATACACCATTCCATTGTGGTGTGCCAGGAGGAGTTAATTGCAAAACAATTCCACAACCCCTAAGATGTTCGTCAAACTCTTGGTTAAGGTATTCGCCACCTCGATCTGATCGAAGTGTCTTAATACTTTTACCAAGTTGATTTTGTACTTCATTTTGAAATTCTTTGAATCTTCCAAAAGATTTTGATTTATGTTTCATTAGATAGACGTAGCCATATCTACTGAAATCATCTGTGAATGTAATGAAGTACCGGAACCCTCTTCTAGCACTTGTGTTTATTGGTCCACAAAAATCTGTATGTATGAGGTCTAACAAATCAGAAGCTCTCTCACTTTGTCCTGTAAAGGGAGCTTTAGTCATTTTGCCTAACAAGCAAGAATCACACGTCTCATAAGACTCTAAGTCAAATGATGTCAAAATTCCATCTGAATGGAGCTTTGATATGCGTTTCTCATTTATGTGGCCCAAACGACAGTGCCAAAAGTAGGCCTGGTTTAAGTCATTTGATTTAAACCTCTTAGTATTAATGTTATAGATGGGCCTTTTAATGGAATCATCGAGGTTAAGAACATAAAGCCCATTCATCAAAGAGGCATCTTTATAAAAGATACGATCCTTATGAATGGTGCAAATTTTATTCATAATATTTAATTCAAAGCCTTCAATATCCAAACAAGAAACTGAAATAATATTCCTACTAAAAGTTGGAACATAAAGACAATTATTCAGTTCTATAATAAGGCCACTTGGCAAAACTAAATTGAATGTCCCGGTAGCTACGGCAACAACTCTTGCTCCGTTCGCTACTCTCAGGTCCACTTCTCTTTTTGCCAGTGATCTACTTCTTTTGAACCCCTGCACATTTGTACAAATGTGAGATCCACAACCGGTATCTAATACCCACGAAGTAGGAGCAGACATGTTAATTTCAATAACATAAATACCTGGAGAGACAGTCAAACTAGTCTTTCCCTGTTTCTTCTCTTCCAAATAGAGCTTGCAGTTCCGTTTCCAATGGCCTGGTTCGCCACAATGGAAGCAAACCCCTTCCTTTGGTGCCTTGGCTTTGGGCTTGGGCTTGTCATTGCCTTTGCCTTTGCCCTTCTTTGCCATGGGCTTTCCCTTTCCTTTCTTCTTGAAATTCCCTTTTGAACCATTGAGACTTCAGGGGTCTTCTTAATGTTCTGTTCAGCCTGCTTGAGCATCCCGTGTATTTCGTGTATGGTCTTCTCCATGGCATGCATGTTGAAGTTCATAACAAATTGGTCATACTCCGGTGGGAGTGAGCCCAAGATCATATCTGTGGCCATGTCATGACCTACGGGAGCCCCAAGTTTCTCAAGTTGGTCAAAATAGCCCTTCATCTTAAGAACATGTGCACTTACACAGGTGCCTGGGGCCATTTTGCAACTATTCAACGCCTTAGTTGTGAGGAATCTTTCATGACGAGCTTGCTCTTGGAACATTTCCTTGAGCTGGCCCATCATTTGGAAAGCCTCAACTCCTTCAAACTGTTTTTGAAGGTCAGTGCTCATTGTGACTAACATGAGACAAGTCACATCATTAGAGTCATCAAAATGCTTCTTCCAAGTATCTCTTTCAGCTTTAGGGGCGTTGTTTGCAGGCTGTTCAGGAATGTCCGTATCAAGAACATATAGCTTTCTTTCCTGCTTAAGGACAATCCTTAAGTTGCGGGCCCAATCAAGGAAATTGGCCCCGCTTAGTTTTTCCTTCTCAAGGACGGATCGCAATGAATTGTGTGAAGTGTTGGTTGCCATTATCTACATTAAATTATTTGCAAAGTTATTAGTTTTTGAGCAAAAAAAACTTTTTTCCACAATTTCAACACTTGATGAATAGTGGGGAAAACATTTTACAATAGTTATAGGAAAGCTTTGGCTTAACACCCATAATTAAAGTAAAATCATCTAATAGGAATGATATCTATATGTCCCGGCTATTTCCCATTTTATGCCCTAGGCCCAAAACTATTTTGATGGCCTAGCTAAGTTGAACCATGTCTAAGCTTATGGAAATCACTATTTTCCCATCTCTCTTTGCTTAGATAACCACTTGTCTGTTGCTTTGGCAAGCAGACAAAGTGATGATCCAAGCTCAATGAGTGCTTAGAGTATGATAGGCATTTTAAGACTTACTTAAAACGTTCGGTTTGAATAAGACATTAAAAATGCGTAATACAATTATACAAGCATCTCATGCAATATATAAAGCATAAAAAATTAAACGTGAGATAGCATGGCCTAATCCTATGATGACTCCCACGAGCCTTGTGGGAGCCAAGGGTCAATCTAAGTCAGTATCCATCTCATGGATAAAGTCTTCGATCCAGCATCCACCGGCCTTGTTACATAGTTGCATGGGCATACCCAGCCTTCAATGTAAAGCAATAAAGCTAATCTAAGAAAGCGATTACAATTTTACAACATTGAAAAACAGCTCGCAGGCCGTATTATAAAATTACAACAAAAATATGTAAAACAAGGGGTATAGTAGGCCATGCTATTCACCATGCTAAAATCACATAAAGCATAATGAAATTAACAACGAGTACATATATTAAGTCTTAAGTCAGCGGAACGACGAATATGCGCAACGGTTTACCCCTCAATTGCCTTACTTACATAATCGGACTATGCATTGGTTAATCGAATTAACGGCAGGAGACATACAATCAGTTTATGCGTAATAACCGAATTAATACAATTAATTACAGATTCACAGAAACAGTTTATGCAGTATTAATCTAATTAATAACAGTTTATGCAAGAATCGAATTCACAACGATTTATGCAGTATTAATCTAATTAATAACATAAGACAACAGTTTATGCATTAACAGATTTAATATAAACAGTTTATGCAATATATCACATATATCATGATCAAAGAAACAATCTTTAAACGCACTAAAACAGTTTATGCATGTATCACATATATCATAATAAAATAAACGATATTTTCTGTTTTTTTCACGCATAATATCAAATCGAAATTGATACGTGATATGTTGTGATTAACAATACGAATTCGAATCGTATGAGTAAGGCTCTGATACCACTAAAGGGATTCATGGGCGGAAACTCGTTCCAAACACCCATGAGTCCTCCCCTGAAGGATCCGCTCATACAAAACGAATCGAGAAACAGCAAGAAAACACTTACAATTTCGGGTTCAAGAATCCGATTCTTGAATGGAAGATGTTGTTTCTTGGATACTTTGTTGCCACCAACGGAATTCCCTTTACATAAAACTAGGGACAGTTAGAATAGTAATTGCATAAGCTAATGAGTTTTACTATCAAATCACACATTTGATGTTCAAAAGCAAAATTAACTATTCAAAGACATGCTCAAAAAGATATAAAACGTACAACATATGCTAATGGTCATAGGGCACTACTAACAGTTAAAACAGCTTTCCTTAATGGAAACCTTGAAGAGAATGTGTATATAAAACAAGCAGAAGTTTTTTTCGATCATAATAATCCTGGTAAAGTATACAAGCTAAAATGATTCATTTATGGACTAAAGCAAGCTTCTAGAAGCTGGAATAAACGTTTTGATGATGCCATACGAGAGTTTGGTTACATTAGAAACGTAGATGAACTATGTGTTTATAAGAAGGTTAGTGGAAATTCTATTGCGTTCCAGGTATTATATGTAGATGACATACTGCTCATTGGGAATGGCATTCTAACCTTGGAATCTGTAAATATTTGGTTAGGGCAATGTTTTTCTATGAAGGACTGAGACGAAGCCAGCTATATATTAGGTGTCAATATCTATATAGATAGATCGTGAAGACTCTTTGGCCTAAGTCAGAGTACACATATAGACAAGGTGCTAAATGAACTATTCTTTCAAACAAACAATGTGCTAAGACACTTTATGAGAAAGAACACACGAAGGAGATATCATATGCTTATACAATTAGATCTATCATGTATGTCATGTGGTATAGTCTCCCTGATGTCTCGTATACTTTGAGTATAACGAGCATATACCAGTCAACATATATTGAACGTCACTGTATAGCCGTCAAAAATATCCTTAAGTACTTACGAAGGACTATGGATACATTCTTAATCTATGGAGGTGAGGAAGAGCTCATTGTAAATGGTTACACCAATGCTAGCTTCCAAATTGATAGAGATGACTATCGCTCGCAACCAGGTTCTGTATTTGGCCTAAACGGAGGTGTTGTGGGCTAGAGGAGTTCAAAGCATCCAACCGTTGCTGATTCTACAACAGAAGTCGAGCATATAGCTGCAAGTGTTGTATCTAGAGAGGCGATTTGGATTCGAAAGTTCAATAGTGAGCTTGATGTGGTACCTAGCATTATGAATACGATCGATCTCTATTGTGATAACCATTGAGCTATTTATCAATCAAATTAACTCATATCTCACCAAAGGTCCAAACATATATTTCGGCGTTATCACCTAATCCGAGAGATTATTGATAGAGGTTATGTGTAAATATGCATAGTACATACATATGATAACATCACTAAACCACTGATGAAATCACTGTCACATTAGCAACATGATCGTCATACAACTTCTATGGGTATTAGATTCCATGAGAATTGGTCTTAGAGACAGTTCTATTTGTATGCACTAAAAGACCAATCTTTAGATCGTTGTCTTTGTTAGCCCGAAGGGCAAAATATTCTATGTTGTTTTGATGATAACAAACCATTGTTAGTTCTAATGTTTGTGTGAGCATGTTCTTTGTAATAGGATCCTTAGCACTCACATCGACATTGATGAAAATGGTAAGTTAGCTTCTTGTGTAAACTAAGGTATGTATATTACACACAAGAATGCTATTTTATGGAAGGAAGGAGGCAAGGAGGTTGGTTGGGAAATAGGGCTCCTCAAAGAGTCCCTAATGCATATGGCAAAAGAACTTAACTTGCTAGTGCTTATGTTTCTTGTTCTATCTTGGTTTATCTTATAAGCACTTAGCTTTACACTTAATTGTTCTTATATTCTTCTGCCATGCTTCCTTGTACTTAATATTGTCCATATCCTATCTAATTACATCAAAGTTTGACATAATCAAAAAGGGGGAGATTGTTAGCCCTAAGGGCGATCGAACTCGGTTTTTGATAATGGACAAACACTTGATGTTTGTGTCTAATGTTTATATCTTTGTGATAGAATATCGGAACATAGATTGGAAGCTCTAAGTACTTCAATCAAGCCATGATCAAGATTCAAAGTCGTATTATTCAAGGCTCATCTTTCAAGATTGAAGATTGAAGACTTAGGTTTGGTTAGATTAGCTTTGTCTCTATAAGTCTTTATCTTATATAGCTCTAACCAAAGCTCTTATGAACATAAGCTCTACACTCTAGTCTTGCATACACACAAACACGTTTTCAAAAGGCTTAAGTTTCAAAATGATCTTTACATGTGTTCTTATCCAAAAAGCCTTTGATTTCATAGATAAGTCTTTTAGAAAAGTTTTCCAAGTGTTCTTACTTGTTACCTTTTAGGAAAACCTTTTTAGACTTCAAGAGATTTCAAAACAAAGGTCAAAACATCATCTCTCATACTCGAAAAGTCGAGTCAAACTGAGATTTTCTCGGATCAACCGAAGGATTTCATCGAGAGTTGTTACGTCAAAGCTTCGGTCGACCTAAGCTTGGGTCGGTCGACCGAGATGATGGTTCGGTCGACCGAGTTTTTGGTCGGTCAACCGAAGTTTCTCAAGTTCGGTCATCCGAGACTTGTTTCGGTCATCCGAACTCTGTTTCTACTAGCCGTTTTTTGACCGTTGGAGACTCGATTTTCAGCCAAATTTGAAATGTATTTATACTTCAAAGCTAGAGAAACATTCCAAGGCTTGCAAATCAAATTTTCATTGATCTCTCATCAAGCCAAAACACTTTCAAAGCAAAATACTCTTCTTCCCTATGATCTAAAGCATTCAAGAGTATTCTTTCAAAAGCAAGACAAAGAGTGGACTTCATATGTTCAAGAGCTAAATTTGTTTGTGCTTCAAAGGTATAAATTCTCACTTAGAAGAGTGATTTATCTTGTTCTTTAAACATTCAATTCCCTTTCTAAGTGATTGGGTAATTCTTGTAAAAGTCCTACTTTGTGTGGGCAATTTGTAAAGACCTACTTAGTGTGGGCAAGTTCTTAGTGAGCTTTTGTATTGTGGTTGTGTTTGTAAAACTCTTAGTGAGTTAGCCACAAGTGTAAAATCTTCTTAGTGAAGTTGTTGCAAATCCTTGGGTGCGGCTCAAGGTAGTGGATGTAGATTCTAAGTGAATCGAACCACTCTAAATCCTTTGTCTTGTTATTGGGTTTTGCATTGCTATTATTTATCTTGCTCAAACTTATATTAGCATTGCAAAGAATCGAAAAAGTTGCCAAGATTAGTTAAAACCCAATTCACCCCCCCTCTTGTGTTTTACAGTCTTTTGTGCAAGTGGGAGATGTTGTATCAGATTGTATCAGTATTATATATTATGATATATAAATGCATGATTCCATTATTATGTTTATTACTTCTGTGAATTAGTATTATTCATAATAACATCCTTTAGAATAGTTGTTATAAATTGTTATAATATTATTCTTAAATATCCCTAGTCAAACATTATTATGGAATGATGAGGATAATAATAATGTATTGAGATTAGTATGTGTCGTGATTGATATTGGATATCTAATCAACACATGCGTATGTTATATTGGATATCAAAATATTGGACCGACCCGCTATAAGAACACTTCATGGATTGTTATATAAATGGCAATAGTGTTTCGTATAATGATCACGTTTGTATGCATAAATCCTTCGACTTGAAATCTCACAAGATTTCCTACATGGCTAGTGATATGCTTTGATGGTACATTATAAATTAAAAAAAAAAAACTCGCATGCCGTATTATAAAATATACAACCCAATAAATGTAAAAACATAATGGTATAGTAGGCCATTCTAATCACCATGCTATAACTCACATAAAGCATATCATAAGCAAGTAACGAGAACAAATACGAAGTCTTTGGGCGGCGGCCCATTGACAGGTCCTAGAGCAACGCCCTTATCGTGGTCCAAGGGGCAGTACATGATCAGATTATGCATTATTAATTAAATATAAATCATAATTCAATTTACTTCTATCTTCCATCAGAGAACAAAGTGTTTGTTGCTCAAAATGTGTAAATATGTATAGTACATACAGATGATAACATCACTGACCTACTGATGAAATCACTGTCACATTAGCAACATGATCGTCATACAACTTCTATGGGTATTAGATTCCATGAGAACTGGTCTTAGAGACAGTTCTATTTGTATGCACTAAAAGACTAATCTTTAGATCGTTGTCTTTTGTGCAAGTGGGAGATGTTGTATCAGATTGTATCAGTATTATATATTGTAATATATAAAGGCATGATTCCATTATTATGTTTATTACTTCTGTGAATTAGTATTATTCATAATAACATCCTTAGAATAGTTGTTATAAATTGTTATAATATTATTCTTAAATGTCCCTAGTCAAACATTATTATGGAATGACGAGGATAATAATAATGTATTGAGATTAGTGTGCGTCGTGATTGATATTGGATATCTAATCAACACATGCGTATGTGATATTGGATATCATAATACTGGACCGACCCGCTATTAGAACACTTCATGGATTGTTATATATATGTCAATAGTGTTTCTTATAATTATCATGTTTGTATGCATAAATCCTTCGACTTGAAATCTCATAAGATCTACTACATGGCTAGTGATATGCTTTGATGGTGTATTATAAATTGAAAAAAAACTCGCATGCCGTATTATAAAATATACAACCCAATAAATGTAAAAACATAATGGTATAGCAGGCCATGCTAATCACCATGCTATAACTCACATAAAACATATCACAAGCATGTAACGAGTAAAAATACGAAGTCTTAGGGCGGCGACCCATTGACAGGTCCTAGAGGCAGCACCCCTATCGTGTTCCAAGGGGCAATACATGATCAGATTATGCATTATTAATTAAATATAAATCATAATTCAATTTACTTCTATCTTCCATCAGAGAACAAAGTGTTTTGTAAAACACAAGAGGGGGGGTGTGAATTGGGTTTTAACTAATCTTGTAAACTTTTTCGATTCTTTGCAAAGCTATTGGAAGTTTGAGCAAGAAGAATAAAAGCAATGCAAAACCCAATCAACAAGACAAAGGATTTAGAGTGGTTCGATTCACTTAGAATCTACATCCACTACCTTGAGCCGCACCCAAGGATTTCAAACAACTTCACTAAGAAGAATGTTTACAAATGTGGCTAACTCACTAAGAGTTTTACAACACAACCACACAATGAAAAACTCACTAAGAGCTTGCCCACACAAAGTAGGACTTTACAAATTGCCCACACAAAGTAGGACTTTTACAAGAATTACCCAATCACTTAGAAAGGGAATTGGAAAGTTTAATACAAAGATTGATCACTCTTATAAGTGAGAATATACCTTTGAAGCACAACAATGTTTAAGCTCTTTTGAACATTTGAATTCCACTATTTGTCTTGCTTTTTGAAAGAATACTCTTGAATGATTTAGATCATAGAGAAGAAGAGTATTTTTCTTTGAAAGTGTTTAGACTTGATAAGATATCAATGTTTAATGTATGTCAAAGTCTTGGAATGTTTCTCTAGCTTTGGAGTATATATACATTTCAAAATAGGCTGAAAATCGAGTCTCCAACGGTCAAATAACGACTAGAAATCGCAGAGTTCGGTTGACCGTTCAAGAGACCTCGGATGACCGAACCAAGGGTCGGTTGACCGAAGCCATGGTCGGTCGACCGAACCAGGCCCTTAGGTCGACCGAACTTCCAAAAGGTCGACCGAACCTCATCAACAAATCTCTCTGTTTCTCTTCGGTTGATCCGAGCTTGAGCTCGGTTGACCGAACTTCCAAAGTGATTTTTCACACGTTTTGAAATCTTTTGAAGTCTTTTGAAGTCTAAAAGGTTTTCTTAATATGTAACAAGTAAGAGCATTAGAAAACCGTTTTGAAAGACTTATACTTTGAAATCAAAGGCTTTCGAAATACGAACACATGTAAGGATGAATTTGAAACTTAGCCTTTTGAAAACGTGTTTATGAAAACATGCAAGACTAGAGTGTAGAGCTTATGTTCATGAGAGCTTTGGTTAGAGCTTTAAGATAACGACTAATGAATAACAAAGCTAATCTAACCAAACCTAAGTCTTCAATCTTCAATCTTGATAGATGAGCCTTGAATGATATGACTTTGAATCTCGATCATGGTTTGATTGAAGTACTTAGAGCTTCCAATATTAGTTCCGATATTCTATCACAAAGATATAAACATTAGACACAAACATCAAGTGTTTGTCCATTATCAAAAACCGAGTTCGATCGCCCTTAGGGCTAACATGTTTGTTTCTCAAAATGGAATATTCCTTGAAAGGGAATTTATTTCCAAAAAGGATAGTGGGAGTAAGATCCATCTTGAAGAAATTCAAGATCCACAAAAAATATCTGAACTAACTTTGGAACCTCAAGTAAGCTCACGTGCTGATACTGGGCTTCAATCTTTGATACAAGGCCCTAGGAGGTCAAGCCGGGTACATCAACAGCTTGAGAGATACACATTTCTCATATCTGAAGATAATCATACTGAATTGATCGGTCAAGATGAACCCACTTCCTACAAAGAGTCAATTCATAGTTCTGAGTCTGCCAAGTGGCTAGAAGCTATGAAGTCTGAGATGCAATCCATGTATGTTAACCAAGTGTGGACTTTGGTTGGCCCACCCGAAGGTTGTAAGATCATCGGTAATACGTGATGCTTCAAAAAGAAAACTGACATGGATGGTAATGTATACACTTTTAAATCTCAACTAGTAGTTAAAGGTTATAGACAAATTCATGGTATAGACTATGATGAAACCTTTTATCATGCCGTTATGATAAAGTCTATTAGGATTTTACTTGTCGTGGTTGCATATTATGACTATGAGATATGGCAAATGGATGTTAAGATTGGGTTTCTTAATGGAAACCTTCTCAAGGATGTGTATATGACACAACTTGAGGGCTTTGTTGATCCATCGAATCCTAACAAAGTGTGTAAGCTTCAAAGGCCCATTTATGGATTGAATCAAGCATCTCGAAGCTGGAATCGTCGTTTTGATGAAGCAATTAAAGAATTTGGTTTCATCAAAAAACGAAGATGAGTCTTGTGTTTATAAAAAAGTTACTAATAATGCAGTAGTGTTCATTGTGCTTTATGTAGACGACATCTTGCTTATTGGAAATGGCATCCCCACATTACAAAGTGAAAAAGCTTAGCTGGGGAAGTGCTTTTCCATGAAAGACTTAGGCGAAACTATCTACATTCTGGGTATAAGGATCTATAGAGATAGACCCAACATAATGATTGGCCTAAATCAGAGTGGGTACATTGACAAGGTACTGAAATGGTTCAGTTTGCAAGATTCCAAAAATGGATTATTGGCCATGTCACACGGCATGAAACTCAGCAGAACTCAAGGACATTCCACAAAGGAAGAATAAGAGCGCATGAGTAAGATTCCATATTCTCGAGCCATTGGGTTTATTATGTGTGCCATGCTATGCATTCGTCCGGATGTCTCATTTGCATTATGTATGAATAGCAGATTTTAATCTGACCTTGGAGAGTCACACTGGACTGCCGTCAAGAGCATTCTTAAGTACTTAAGAAGGACTAAAGACATGTTCTTAGTTTAAGGAGGTCAGGAAAGAGGTCTACACAGATGCAAACTTCCAGACCGATGTAGATGATTTTAGATCACAATATGGTTTCATGTTTTGTATGAATGGAGATGTTGTGAGCTGGAAGAGTTTAAAGCAAGAAATTGTGGCCGATTCTACAACTGAAGATGAGTATGGTGCTGTTTATGATGCAGCAAAAGAAGCTGTTTAGATCAGGAAATATGTTGATAGATTAGGTGGCTTCCCAATAAGAGAGGGACAAATCCTTTACAATGTCTCTCACATTCAATCAATGATAGAATATTATATCCGATCGTCAGTCGTATTAATCACTCGATTAAAAGTAACGTTCGAATGAGTCAAAACATAGCTCTATTTATTCTGGAAACAATGAAGACATTGAAATACCCCCTTTGAGGGTATAGAACCTAAGAGGGGGTGAATTAGGTTCTTAAAAACTTTTTAAGATTTTCTAAAACCTTCTTTGCCTAAGTGTTCACCTTAACAACAAGTATGTTGTTTAAGCATATAAGGTGATTCAATTATGTTCAAGGCAACTTAGATGACTAAGTGGAGCAAGGAAGCATGTGTAGTTTTCTATCATAAGCATATATGTTTATATAGTGAAGTAGACAAGTTATAGCAAGTATATGAACAATGAAGTAAAGAGTTAAGAGATAGAGAAAACTAACACAAGATAGATGAAGTTTACATCTCAACACAAATGCTTTTGAAAGATATGAATTTAAGCTCAAAAGTGTTTGCTTGTGTGTTAATGAAGTGTATATGCTTATGTCCTCTTATGGCTTGAATTTTTTAAGTAAAAATCAGTTTTAGAAGTTATTTAAAGGGCAAGAATACACAAGATTTGTTGGTCACAACGACTATAATTTTGGCCTTGAAATGAAAGCTTCGGTCGACCGCTACTAGATAGTAGGTCGACTGGAGTGCCTTAAATCAAAGGTTAAAGGCCCTCTGTTCTCATCTCGGTCGAACACATTTAAGTGGTCAGGTTTACCCAAGCAATGTCGATCGACCTACCTATATCAAAGTCGTTCGGAAAAAATATAGTCGTTGGAGCATTAGAACATTCAAAACTTAAATAAGGAAAAAATCACACTGGTCGACCTCATCAACACTTGGCGGACGACCGGACTGCTCTGGTCTTCCGAGGCAAAGCCTAGGTCGACCGGAATGCATTCCTAAAGTGGTTTTTATACTTAGTTAAGTTTCTAATGTTCTCATGCACATGCCTAAGTGTTTTGTAAAGATATAAACACATTTTAAAGAACTTAGGCATTGACCAACACTTAAACTAGTTTGAAAAACCTTTTCAAAGAATTGAACAATGTAAAACATGAGGTTTTGAAAACATGCATAGTTAAGCTTTAAACGTCTATGTATCTAGTATTCTTAAGGGGAATATTAGTCACAAATGATTACCTATAAGCTTAGACTAATCTTCCTAAGGTCTTCAAATCTTCAAGTTGATTCTTCTTGGGGCTTGGACTTAAAGCCTTCGATCAACATCTTCTTTGAGTGTTGAAGTCCTCCAGCAATCTTGTGTTGTAGTGTATTGGACTTCACATTTCTTCTTGTCATAGAGTCTACCACTTGATTGTACTCTTGCTGGATTGAGTAGCTCTTGACTTGTTGATCTTCCCTCTTCATGACTTTGCAAGTACTTCCATAGCATGTGGATTGACTTCATGCTTGTGCTATGGAGTCTTGCAAAGTGTAGCTTCCATGTGTGTATGATCATACCTTTGGTTACACTAGAAGTTAACTTACCATTCTCATCAATGTTGGTGTGAGTGCTAAGGATCCTATCATTAAGAACATGCTCACACAAACATTAGAACTATCAATGGTTTATTATCATAAAAATAAAATTGATCACTTTGCCCTTCGGGCTAACAGACATAAGGTCTAAGGATTCCAAATAATATTAATGAAGAAATACTTATGACTTATAGAACCATGGAGTATTACTTCTTTTTTGGAATCACGTCCTATACAATATATTCCAATATATATCTATTATATGATTTGTATCCATTAAGCATGATCAGTAAAGCATGACCATCAATCAAACATCATACTAGTTTTACTTCTTGTAGATACCATTTCATAAAACTAGGGATAATTAGAATAGTAATTATATGAGCTAATGAGTTTTACTATCAAATCACATATTTGATGTTCAAAAGAAAAATTCACTATTCAAATAACATGCTCAAAAAAATATAAAAACGTACTACATGTGCTCATGGTCCTAGGGCACTACTAACAGTTATATAAATGTCAATAGTGTTTCTTATAATGATTGTGTTTGTATGCATAAATCCTTCGACTTGAAATCTCACAAGATTTCTAATATGACTAGTGATATGCTTTGATGGTGTCAAACGATGTCTGTAGATGAGCTATAAAGACATTTGTTGGGTATGTTACCAACCATGTGTAGGATGAGGTGTGATTAAGAAAGGATTTGTCCCTCTTATATAACAGGAGTGATATCTTGGGACCCTTGAGGGAGTGAGACTAATTCATGACCATGAACAAATGAATTGATATTGTGATATCTTTGTCATTTTATTAGTCTACTCGTGAATAAAGAAACAAAAGATTAAACTATACAAGTATGGCATATTCCATGACTTGTGTGTCATCAAGATATCGATGACAAATAGATTAGCTACAAAAGGTCATAAATTTGATTATGTTGTAATTTGGGAGTAATGATGTGTTGTTACATACCGCTTATTACTGTTGACATATTGTTGTCATGGCCAACATTGCAAATACCTAATGGGTCGCACTCTATGATCAATTGGATTGTGCATGTTGGAGCTTGCATTTGATATGTCATCAATTGGATTGTCCAACGGGATTGGGCAGTCAATTGGATTGACCGACCAATATGGATTGGTTGAACCGATAAATTGAACCAAACCAATTTGTTGAACCGGCCGAATCGGATTCTGGAAAATCGGAAGTTATGAAGTTAGAGAAGTTAGTAGTTGGGATATGGAGGTTTATTATGGAATAAACAACCAACACCTATATTATCTCTCTTTGTCTTAACATTAGATGTTAGACAACCTAAAAGGAAGATTGAAAAATTAGATTTTTCTTATCTCATCTCTCTGTCCCTTTTTGTATTCCATTTATTATTAAAAAAAAAACTCCTTTGAATATTGTCTTCAAGTCTCACTGTTCTTCATCTTCTGACTATCACTAGAGAGCAGAACGTTTGTTCAAGGGATCATGTGGATACCGCAGAGGCAGAAGATTGACGAACGTCAGATTCTTGCAGTGACTGACAACAACATTCGACGGGCTTCATTCGACGCACACTGTTTCTCTCCCAAATAATCAAAATTTGTGATGAGATTCTCCGTCGCATAGAAAGCTGATGCAAATGACAAAATTTTTAGTATTAGTTCGGTCGTGGAATTTCCCGCCCTAAGATAATTATGTTTTAAAAAAACAAAAACAAATTGTTACTCTAAAGTAAGTATAATATGAATTGGCGATATTTGAACACAACCCTTTTCATTTGGAAATCAGATGCTCTAACCAATAGACCACAAGAACTTTCATCATACATTTTAACTATATATTTATATAACATAACTATATTTATTTATATAACTAATTGTTTGACAACGTTGTTTTGTAAAATTCGAAAACATTATAAATTTGATAACGAATTTTGAAAACATAATAGATTTTATAGAATATAGTACAATGCATTTTTTAATATAAAATAAATTATTTTTAAAGAAAGATAAAATTTAATTATTCACAGTCACTTGATTACAATTAGTCATGATCATTAATAGATATATCTTAATAAATTTAATAACTAAAATACTCAAGTATTCATATCATCAAGATATTTTTCTTTAAGTTATTTAACTCTAACTTTCATTTTCTCGTTTTTTAGGACAATCCTCAAATTCCTGTAACAGTCGAGGAAGTCTACTCTCTCTAACTTGTCCTTCTCAAGGACCAATCACAATGACAAATTATTTGATGTAACATTTGTATTTTCCATGTTTTGTACAATACAATTATGCAAAGTTTAAGTATCATGGTTGTTAAATCATTAACAGGACTTTGGTGACGACTACCATGCCTTATGCTTAATTAGGATATTGCGAGACAAAGGGATTAAATAGTGGATTGATATTAGGTTCCACCGTAAATTCATTCACTTTGGGTAGTCACAATGTCCTGCTAGGGACCACTTGTGATTTATGAACGCATACTACTACTAAGTATGTTTTCATTGCCATTGTGATGTGAACCTACAGGGTCACACGCATAGACGAGCCAACGAGCTTCATGTCCAGATTTAATGAATCTAGAATGTGTCTAGGTTCATTGTATCTGACATTTATTTTTCGGAGAATAATAAAGCGTTATTATTCTAATTAGAGATAAGGGGCATTTTCGGTATAGCTGGGATTACGTGGGAGTTATTATCCGATAAAGACTCCCACTACTAGCAGAAGTCTAGAGGACGTGGGAGTTATAGACTCCCACTGCCAAAAGAGGTTTATAGGACGTGGGAGTTCTCCTTGGAACAAATTCTCACTCCCTATATAAACCTCTCTTGGCCGAAACCCTTGAGACTAATGCTTGAGCAGCAATAATACCATAACCTAGAAATCCGATTTCTTGATTTCGGCCTCCTTTTCACTCTAGACAATTCGTAACCCAGAAAAAGCCGAAGAGCTAGCACTCACTGCTTGTTTCGTCGCGTGGATACCGGTAGGGAGTAATTCCGTAAGGGAGGATTCAAGGTGGTTGCTGCTGAGAGCCAAAAGATACCATCTTTAGCCGAAAAACGTAAGTCCTTTTTCCCGTTTTTCGATTCGTTTTTTTATGAGCGGATCCTTTAGGGGAGGACTCATAGGTGTTTAGAACGAGTTTATGCCCATGAATCCCTTCAGTGGTATCAGAGTCTTGCTCATGCTATTCGAATTCGATATTGTTAATCACATCATAACACGTATCAATTTCGATTTGGTATGTGTAAGTGTGAAAAACAGAAAAGATTGTATCTTTGATTCAATATATGTGATATATGCATAAACTGATTTCGGTTAATCATGTTTATATGTTTCTGTGATTCGTTATGTTATTAATTTGATTATTATTGCATGAACTGCTATAGCATGATTCGGTTTGTAATTTAATTCGATTAATTTGCATAAACTGATATCATATGTTTCTGTATATTCGATACTGCATAAACTGTTTATGTGAAACTGTTATTAATTCGATTAATTCGGTTATGCTTCCTGCGTTAATGTGATTAATCAATACATAATTCGATTATGTATGTTAGGCAATTTAGGGTTAAAATCGGGGCAGAAAACTCATTCGATGAGCTGATTAAGAATCAGATTTCGATAAGCTGAAAAATTGGGACCGCCGTTACGTTGACGCTTGTCGTTCCGCTGACCTAAGACTTTGTATATGTACTCGTTTTTATTTCATTATGCTTTATGTGAGTTTTAGCATGGTGAATAGCATTGCCTACTGTACCCTATCTTGTTTTACATTTAATTGGGTTGTAATTTTATAATACGACCTGCGAGTCGTTTTTCCAATGATGTAAAATTGCAATTTCTTTCTTTGATTAGTTTTACTGCTTTACATTGAAAGACTGGGTATGCCCATGTAATTATGTAACAAGACTGGAGGACGCTGGATCGAAGACTTTATCCATGAGATGGATATTGACTTGGATTGACCCTTGGCTCCCACAAGGCTCGTGGGAGTCATCATAGGATTAGACCATGCTATCTCACGTTTACTTTATGCTTTATATATTGCATGAGATGCTTTTATTTATTGTCTTATGGGGTTTAACAGTTTATTCACACTAAATCGTTTTAATTAAGTCTTAAAATGCCTACCATATCCTAAGCACTCCTTGAGCTTGGATCATCATTTTGTCTGCTTGCCAAAGAAATAGATAAGTGGTTATCTAAGCAAAAGGAGATGGGAAAATAGTGATTTCCATATGCTTAGACATGGTTCGACTTAACTAGGCTATCAAAATATCTTGAGAGACAGTCAAACTGGTCTTTCCCTGTTTCTTCTCTTCCAAATAGAGCTTGCAGTTCCGTTTCCAATGACCTGGTTCATTACAATGGAAGCAAACCCCTTCCTTTGGTGCCTTGGCTTTGGGCTTAGGCTTGGGCTTGGGCTTGTAATTGCCATTGCCTTTGCCCTTCTTGGTCATGGGCTTTCCCTTTCCTTTCTTCTTGAAATTCCCCTTTTGAACCATTAAGACTTCAGGGGACTTCTTAATGTTCAGTTCACCTGCTTGAGCATCCCGTGTATTTCGTGTATGGTCTTCTCCATGGCATGCATGTTGAAGTTCATAACAAATTGGTCATACTCCGGTGGGAGTGAGCCCAAGATCATATCTGTGGTCATGTCATGACCTACGGGAGCCCCAAGTTTCTTAAGTTGGTCAAAATAGCCCTTCATCTTAAGAACATGTGCACTTTAATAAGGGTGACGACTACCATGCCTTATGCTTAATTAGGATATTGCGAGACAAAGGGATTAAATAGTGGATTGATATTAGGTTCCACCGTAAATTCATTCACTTTGGGTAGTCACAATGTCCTGCTAGGGACCACTTGTGATTTATGAACGCATACTACTACTAAGTGTGTTTTCATTGCCATTGTGATATGAACCTACAGGGTCACACGCATAGACGAGCCAACGAGCTTCATGTCCAGATTCAATGAATCTAGAATGTGTCTAGGTTCATTGTATCTGACATTTATTTTTTCTGAGAATAATAAAGCGTTATTATTCTAATTAGAGATAAGGGGCATTTTCGGTATAGCTGGGATTACGTGGGAGTTATTATCCGATAAAGACTCCCACTACTAGCAGAAGTCTAGAGGACGTGGGAGTTATAGACTCCCACTGCCAAAAGTGGTGGATAGGACGTGGGAGTTCTCCTTGGAACAAACTCTCACTCCCTATATAAACCTCTCTTGGCCGAAACCCTTGAGACTAATGCTTGAGCCGCAATAATACCATAACCTAGAAATCCGATTTCTTGATTTCGGCCTCCTTTTCTCTCTAGACAATTCGTAACCCAGAAAAAAGCCGAAGAGCTAGCACTCGCTGCTTGTTTCGTCACGTGGATACTGTTAGGGAGTAATTCCGCAAGGGAGGACTCAAGGTGGTTGCTGCTGAGAGCCAAAAGATACCATCTTTAGCCGAAAAACGTAAGTCCTTTTTCCGGTTTTTTGATTCGTTTTTGTATGAGCGGATTCTTCAGGGGATGACTCATGGGTGTTTAGAACGAGTTTCTGCCCATGAATCCCTTCATTACTATGCATCATACCCACATAACATGACAATCATTCTTTGAAAAACATCACAAATCCTTAAAATATCAAGCCAGCACCTTTGCGGATGAACGGTTTTTCCAGGGTATCATCCGCGGAGAAATTCATGTTCAATGTGTAGTTGCGGACGATGCTTCGTCTGTGGATTCATCTACACACAGGCATATGGAAATCCATTTTACTGCAAATGATATGTTTGGACGATTTTTCGAACGACAATCCGTCCTAGGACTAATTTAACACTTAAACATTATTTTATACATGATGTTTAACATTTCTAAAGGCATCCTAAACATGCATACATACGTCTAATCGATACAAGATCAACAAAAACGTTAAAACACATAAAAAAACCGATTGAGATCTCGTAACTAGCTCTCATACTACTGTAAGAAAGAAATTTGGATTCCAAAAAAAATGGCAGGGTAATAAAACATGTAATTTGTTTCTTACTAGGATCATCATGAGTAAGAACCAATTAGTTTTAGTTAGAATCGATACGCTTAGGATGCCAAGAACAAAAATGATTTTTGTGTTGATAGTTTGTCGATCACTAGCAAGAATCTGACAATGTCAATCCCTTGCCTCTACGGTATCCACATGATCTCTTGGATGAGTGTTCTACCCTTTAGTGCTAGCCAGAAAGTGAAGAACAAAAACCTTTAAGACAATTCTTCAAAAGAGTTTTTTTTATAATATTAAAAGAAAGAACAAAGGGCCACAACCCAGTGAGGCTGGCCTCTTCCCACGATCATGAGGTCCAGGGTTCTAAACCACCAAATCCTCACCACCAACCTCTTACAACTCTCTTAACTTTCGATTTTCCAAAATCCGGTATAACATACCGGTTCGATTCAATTGATCGGTTCAACCAATCCTATATTGGTCGACCCAATCCAATTGACTACACCTATTATCAAATGCAAACTCCAAAACAGTTTGATAATAGGAGCTTCAATTTGATTGGGCAGCTTGTATGCCAAGTTCAGCAAATGCAAGTTCTGGTTGTAGAGTGTATCATTTTTAGGATATGTTGTGATACCTGTGACCTTTTGACATTAGAAATTGCATGAATTTACTTGATTAGTTATATGTGATTAATTGTTTTACTTGTGTTATATGTTGTGTACATATCTGCTAAGGGCCCAGTGTCGTGTTTAGAAAGTTTGGGGATTTATGTATGATATTAGGAAGTTTTTGCCAGATGTGTTGGTTGGGAAAGGATGTTATTTAGTAGTTATATTCATATTTTTCAATAAGAAGGGAGAGAAAACGGAAAAAGAGGGAAAATAAGAGAGAAGTTAGAAATCTGGAATTGCATGTTGTGATACCCGTGACCTTTTGACCTTAGCAATTTCATGTATTTACTTGAACTATATGTGATTAATTTTTTTTGCATGTGTTATATGTTGTGTACATATTTGCTAAGGGCCAAAAGTGTTTAGAAAGTTAGGGGACTTACGTATGGTAGTAGGAAGTTTTAGATGTGTTGGTTGGGAAATGATGTTATTTAGTAGTTATATTCAGATTTTTCAATCAGATGGAGAGAGAATGGGAAAAGAGGGAAAATAAGAGAAAAGTTAGAAATTTGAAAAATCTTATACACCAAAGCAAAACATCAGGTTGAAGTAGTAAACGAAGTCTGATTGACCCATTCTTTTTTCTAAAGTTAGAAGACTTGTAGAACTACATTTTGAACGGTGGAGATTAGATTCCAACGAATGATTTAAGAGTAATTGTCTTCAAAAGTTGCCTCTATGAATCCGAAATTCTAGTTTTCTGTTCATCTTTGAAGTTCCGATTAAACACTTAAAGTAAGGATCTTTCACTCTTGTTTTGCAGTCCTAAAATGCATGAAATGGTCTTCTATCAAGTTATGGAAATATAAATGAAAGATTTAGTCAATTAGATTGGGTCGACCAATATCGGATTTGTTGAACCGAACCGGAATGTTGAACCGGGTTCTGGAAAATTGGAAGTTAAGGAAGTTGGAAGAGGTTGTTGGGTAGGATTTGGTTGTTTATTATGAAATAAACCACCAGCCCTTTATATCTCCTCTTTTTCCTAACTTGAGAAGTTAGACAGCACAAAACAAGAGATAAAAAATTCAGATTTTCTCTCATCTCTCTCTTCATTTTGTTCTTCTATATTTCATTATCAAAAGAACTCCTTTGAAGATTGTCTTCAAGCCTTTTTTTCTTCACTTTTCTTGCTAGAACTATAGGATAGAATGTCCCTCAAAGCGGTTGTGTGGATACCATAGAGGCAAGGGATTGATAACGTTAGATTCTTTCTAGTGTTCGACAAACTATCAACACATAAATCATTTATGTTCTTGGCATCATAAGGGTACTGATTCTAACGAAAACTAATTGGTTCTTACGCGTGATGATCCTTGTAAGAAACAAATTCCATGTTTTATTCCGTTGCCATTTTGTTGGGAGTCCAAATTTCTTTCTTACAGTGGTATCAGGGCCACTCACGAGATCCTAATCGGTTTTATGTGTTTATAGCATTTTCTGTGATCTTGTATTGATTTGACGTTTGAGTGCATGTTTATGATTCCTTTAGATATCTTAAACATCATGTTTATTTTCATTTTTAAGACTTAAACTAGTCCTAGGATGACTTGTCGTTTGAACAATCGTCAAATATATTGTTTGCCGAAACTGATTTTGTTCTCAGCACTTGAGCGGATAAACCTCGGAGACGTATCTTCTGCACGGATCTTCCGTAAGTCAGACATAACCATTATCTCTGCGGACGAACCGTGCATACGATACCCCGGAAGAACCGTTCATCCACAGAGATGTTGGTTTGATATTTTGAAGATTTTTTATGTTTTCTTAGCATGATTGTCATCTTGCGTGAGTATGGTGCATAGTAATAGCTCTATTACCTAGTGTTATGTATTTTTATGAAAAATACGACATGCGTGTCGTACATTCTTTCTATATTCTTTTGTAATTCTCCTCACATTTAACTCGAGGATTATTTTCTATCTATGTAATTATAGATTATGAGTAATTTAGAGGACGTGGAGTAGAATGGAGGCAATCGGAATGGAGGCAATCAAGTTCAATATTTCTATATGATAGATTTATTTTCTTCACCTTTGATTGAGCGAGGATATTTCCATTGGCTTGGAAGAATCCGCGTATGGTGGGCTATTACTATGTCACGTTTAATTTTATGTATATGATGTATGAGATGCTTGCGATACATATGTATTAATTGTTTATACTTAGTTTGGTGAGTCATATATAACATGAAAATCCCTGAATCTTACATATGAAGTTAGTGCATTCATTGATTTGGCCCTAACTAAGGCCTATATCGACAAATATGCAGGACTTACCAAAGCAGTTTGCACATGTCTATCCGAGTGAGGCGCGAAGGATAATGGTGATATTCGCCGGCTAAAGTCTTAGGTTCTACTTAATTGGATTATCTCAATAAGATTGATGATCTAGAGGAAAAGGAGTTAAGAGTGTACATTGCGATGTACTATAATAATATTTATTCACTTATGATGAAGAACCGTGAGGTTCGACTTAAGTTGAGCCCGGTCTTTCTTCAATTCTAGAACTAGTTTCTAAGGTAATTTAATCAACGCAACACTAAGGATGGCTAATTAACAATGGAGACTGAAACACCACAACAAGAGAAACTATTCTTGTTGATACAGTAACTCAAGAATGAATGAATTTCTACTTAGAAGTTCAAACACGAGAAGCTAAGGAATAACCTTACCAAAATATCAATATATCTAACGTAAGTTTACATCTTGGCCGAACCCTCTATTAAATAGAGTAACAATATCCAAGGTGTGTGTATTTATAATAGAAAAAACAGCCCTAAGATGTTTACTAAAACGCTCTCGATTTTCACTATAAATAAACATATTATCAAAGCAATAAATCGGATGTCTATACTTAAAAGTTATGTGATTAATAAGTAGACTATCCGTATATATTCTAAAATTCCTTTCATGCTTTAGTACAATATTTTCCGGATTAATATAAGCATTTAAAGACTTACTTTCATTTTTCCTTGCAAGAATTAACTCACCTTGGTTTTGAATTTTCTGATTTTTAACCAAAGATGGTTTATACCTTTCACGATTTTGAAGGCTTATACATAACCCTCTCGGAAACTCCGCAGGGAAGACTTCATGAAATTTCTGAAAAATAGCAAGACTAGATGTAGAAAAAGATGTTAGAGTAAAAGAAAAAGCGTTAGTAAAAAGGTTCCTTGCGGTTCCTTTTAAATCCAACAAAACAACAAGTTGTTTTGCTTGAATCTCCATATATACCTTTCCGGGATTAATGTACAAACATTCTTTTCTCATACTTAGAGCGATTGCCTTTTTTCTCACTTTTGGCTCGGCTTTTTCTATGATTTTTACCTCAGATTTTACCTCATGGGTAGGATCACTCGTATTTTTCAACTCACTCTCTTTTTTCTCTCTTGGAACATCATCGAAAGGTTGTGAATGAAGTAGCTTTATCTAAACCAAAGGTTGATTCCCATCTTCCGGAAGTTCCTCCAACTTGTCGGTTTCTTTCTCAAAATCAGATTCTTCGGCTTTGTTATCACTAACCCACATTCCACATCCAACATGATCATAGTACTCTTGTTAGGGCAGTCCCTAGCAAAGTGTCCTTTGCCCATACAATTTTAAACATTCCCGAACAAGATTTGGAGTAGAATTTACCCTCGTATTGGCCGAAACGGTTGGATTTTGTGACCTTACTGCCCCAAACTGCCCCATTTCTGTTTTTGCACCAATTTGGACCTCTTTACCCTTGCTTTGGCTCGGCAAAACAGTAGAAAAAATGTGGGACTGTTTCGGCTTTTCCCAAGTTTGGAAAGTTGCCATTTTTGCCCTCGAACTCTTTTCCTTTTGCTGTCTTTCAATCTATTCTGCATAATATAACATAGATGTAATATTATCAATATTAGCACATTCTACCTTTGATCAGATCTTATCATTTAGACCAGCCAAGAACTGAGCCATTGTTGCCTCATCTCCTTCATTAATATCGGCCCGAATCATTGCAATTTTCATTGCCTTGTAATACTCATCGACCGAACTCTCTCCTTGCTTTAACCTTTGTAATCGGTTGTAAAGTTCCTTTATGTAATCTAGAGGAACAAAACGCCGTTTCATCACCGCTTTCATCTCGACCCAAGTTGCAATTTCTGGTTGTTCCACTTTTATCCGTGTCTTGATTTCATTATTCCACCAACTAGAAGCATATCCATAAAACTCCATGGCTGCTAGCTTTACTTTCTTTTTCTCCAAATATTTATGAACAGCAAAAACATGGTTAAATTTATGGATCCAATCAAAAAATAATTTGGGATCATTTGTACCTTCGAAAGACGGAAACTTCGTCTTGATTGAATCAAGATTGTTGTCATAACGCTGAAATTGGTCCCCTCTTCTCGGCTCAAAAATCTGATTGTTGATCAACCGATTTGGTGGCGGATTTGGAGGTGGCCTAGGCGGCTCAACTTCATCAACCCATTGATCATCAATCTCGGTATCATTCCGAATATTACGTTGCTGATTTGGAAGCCTTAATTGTCTTATCTTCTCCGCCATTTGTCTTTGCAACTCCGCAAATTCTTTATGTGTAACTAGTGAGTCCGTATCAAAGACTTCACCTTTCATTGATGGAGATCCCTGAAAAGACATTATAATCTCAAGAAAAACACTAAAAAAAAAAACGTTAGATAGCAAAGAAAGATTCACTTTTTATTCCAACACCGCTCGTATAGAACTTCAAACTCTAGATTTAAAGAATGGGTTCCTAACTTGTTGCGTTGACACAAAGCTGAAAAAATAAGGAAAGAAATCCTATCTTTGACCTAAACGAAAAACTTTAGAAAGAAAAAGATGAAGAAACGAAATCTTAATCGAGAATGGAAACCGATTCTTGTCTTTCTTGATGTTCTTGAATTTTCTTGATTTTCTTGATTCAGATGAATAGTAATCTGCGAACAGTAAACGTGAATAGTAATGTGTGAATAGTAATGTGTGAACAGTAAACGTGAATAGTAAAATTTCTTGAATTTTCCCTTGATCTTGACCGAATGTATCAAGTAGTGAGGCTCTATCGCTTTCAATACTTGATGTATGGGGTTTATTTCGACTCAAAACAGCAAGGGGGAACGTTTGCCAATTCTTGGACGAGGCTCTATCGCTTTCGTTGGCAAGAAGTTTGCTATTGGCTTTATAGTTCTCTATTCTACACTTGGCTACCAATTTCTTTACACCAAGTGGCTTTTTTTCTTTGTAATCGGCTGCCTTTTCTTTAATTATGCTGTGGTTTTTTTTTGTCAATCTAGCAAACAAGAAAAAAAAATTTGTGCGTAGGGTACACCGGGAATTGGAGAAGAACCTTTTGCTCTGAAACCACATGATGAAGAACCATGAGGTTCAATTTAAGTTGAGCCCGATCTTTCTACAATTCTCGAACTAGTTTCTAAGGGAATTTAATCAATGCAACACTAAGGATGGCTAATTAACAATGGAGTCTGAAACACCACAACAAGAGAAACTATTCTTGTTGATACAGTAACTCAAGAATGAATGAATGAATTTCTACTTAGAAGTTCAAACACGAAAAGCTAAGGAATAACCTTACCAAAATATCAATATATCTAAACATGAAAAGCTAAGGAATAACCTTACCAAAATATCAATATATCTAACGTAAGTTTACATCTTGGCCGAACCCTCTATTAAATAGAGTAACAAATCGGTTACAAGCAACAATAAGTAAGAGTCCTTGAAGAATTAGAACTCTTGAACAAAACAACTTGCTATCAAGTAAAACACTTAAACAAGAAGAGTCCTAGTAGATGCGGGACTCTTAACAACTAGATAACCAACTATGGAGAACATGTCCTTTATTATAGCAACTACTTGCTATACGCATATAAATACTCTAAATAAAGTAAATAACAAAGCTGGAAAATAATTAAAGTCTAGCATAGACTTTAATTGTAGAAAGACTAAAATGCCCTTTAATTTCGTCCCAATTCTAAACAGCTTGTTAGGCCAACTTGTATGACGATTTCGGATATTAATAATGTAGAATCTGATCTCATGAAAGTTGTAGATCTGCCTCTTATCTTTAATATGCAACTAGAATCAGCTCCATTGGATAACTGGATCGAAAGTTATGACCATTCTACCAAACTGTTGTAAAGCTGTCCAATCCCTCATCATCTTGTATGATTACTAAAATACCCTTCTTAGCCTCTTTGCTTGATAGAGCCTAATTGTACACTTGTGAACTTGAGAGGCTACCTTTTATATTCTATGTGTAACTTAGCATTCTCTTTGTACTTTAATATACGAATCAATGATGTGGTTAGTTGAATCACGTCCCTTGTTCGAGGCCGCATCATTGGTTCGTGTAAGCAATCTTTTGAGTTGAGCAGCCCTGAGGTTGGTACCGTATCAACTTACCTAACCAAGAATTACCTAAGTGATGTAATTGGAAAAATTTGCCTACCTAAATAACCATGTCTTGGGCGATTAGCCATCTTGGTCTACCAGAAATTTTTGAATTTTCCGAATGAACATTGAGGGTTGTTCATTTGAAGAAAATAGTTTGAGAGTCATTTACAAAGGCCTGTTAATGATTTTAAAACCATGATACTTAAACTATGCATATTTTATTGTAGATACAATGGAAAATACAACTGTTGCATCAGATCGGTCCTTGATAAGGACAAGTTAGAGGGGGCAACTTCCTCGACTGGTAAAGGAATTTGAGGATTGTCCTCAAGCTCGTGAAAAATCTGTATGTTCTTAAAGAGCCAGTTCCTGAGTCACCAGCTGATGAGGACATTTCCTTGAAGCTGTCCAAGACAACTCATTCAAGTGATCCCTTGATCAACATCACGGGTCCAATGACAAGGTCTAGAAGAAAAGTCATGAATCAAGCTCTTCCTTCATACATTTTAGAGATTCATGCTAAGAAAGAAGTAAAGAAGCCTTGAAGTAATTCAACACATGAAGACCAAGTCCTTCTCATCTCATTTGAAAGCATATCTCATGGCTCAACAATTCCAAGTGGCTAGGATCCGTTTTGGAAGATTAGTCATTAAAGCCTACATTAGACTATAATGTAATTTTAGTTTTATTATTGTTATTTCCGATTTATTAGACTTAAATAATGACATGTTGTCCATTAGTTATTTAATTTAAGTCTAAGTACTTGTTTTTGTTAGTTTACTATACTTGTTATTTCTTTAGAGGTCAAATCCAATTATGATTTGTAATAGGGCTACTCAAAATCCCTTGCTCTTATTTAAAGAGATTTCATCCTTCATTATTTAGTAGACTTGATATAATATAATTGTGAGGTTTTCCTTCGTCCTATGTGATTGAACTTCTTTAGGATTTTCTTTCATTGTTACTGTATCAACTAGTTTAGATCCCTAGTTGTGGTGTTTCATCCTCCATTAGAGTAATTAGTGCTAGGTGCTTATCGCTGCTTAGATTGTTTAGGTGTAATTCTCTTAAAATATTTACTTATAGGGTTGCTAGGTGCTTATCGCTGACAACGAAGTGCAGCTCATGTGGTAAGACGCTTCACTTACAACCGGTAGGTCGGGAGTTCGAGTCATGCCGGAGGGAAAGTGGGGAACCACTATTGATCCTCCTTTAAAAAAGGTGATTATCGCTGCTTAAAGATCTTCGTTGTGAGCTTCCATGTGGTCTAGTTCAAGCTAGAGAAATATTATTTTCGTGCGTCTACTCTAGTTGTTGGGTCTTGGTGCTTATCGCTGCCAAGGTTCTTCATCACCAACCACTAGGTCTTCGGCAGTTGAAAGAAATGATTATCGTAAGCACGTTGATGATGCATTAGATGTATCAAGTCTAATGCTTGTGACCATAACCTATGAGCTTTAGAAGCAACACGAGAAAATGGGTGCAATAGACATGATTGAACATATAAAAAAACTCTTTCAGAGCCAAGCTCGACATGAGAGATTTGATGTGGCAAAATCTCTTTTTCAATGTAAGATGGTAGAGGGAACCTCAATCGGAACCCACGTTATTAAAATGATAGGGTATGTCGAAAACCTTAGCAGACTAGGTTTCCCTCTTGGCCTAGAGCTGTCTACTTACTTGATTCTGCAATCGTTGCCAGAATCATACAGTCAATTCAATCTAAATTATAATATGAATGAAATAGACAAGCCATTACCTGATTTTTTTTTAATTTTCTAAGGAATGCTGGGAAGGAAATAAGCAAGTCCAAAACCATTCTGATGGTTCATAAAGGCAAAGGTGTCGGTAAGCCTAAAGGTAATCCTAGCGGTAAACCTAAGGGCAAATCAAACCAATTCGCTAAATCATTGAAACCAAAAGGCATGGTAGCTAAGGATAGTACTTGTCACCATTGTGGTGAAAAAGCACATTGGTGCAGGAACTGTAAGAGTTATCTTGCATCGAAGAGACAAGAAAATGGAGCAAACGTTGCTTCAGACTCAGGTACGTATTTCAAAGGTAATTATGTTATAGAAGTCAATTTTCCTATAACTACTTCTTCTTGGGTATTGGATACCGAATGTGGTTCTCACATTGTATGAATGTGCAGGGACAACAAAGGAGTAGGGAACTGACAAAAGGCGAAGTGGACCTACGTGTTGGCAATGGAGCGAGAGTTGGTGCCTTAGCTGCAAGAACATATTTTATTACTTTACCTATTGAGATTGTCCTAGAGTTAGAGAATTGTCTCTATGTACCTACATTGACTACAAAATTATGTTTCAATATATTGTTTGGACAATAAAGGTTTTGATATTAGTATTAAAAAACCAACGATTGTCGTTTTCATTGAATAATATCATTTATGGTAGTGCAAACTTGCATAATGGTCTATATGTGTTAGACCTTAATTCACCTATCTATAACATAAACACTAAAAGGATTAAGAATAATGATTTAAATCCTACATATCTCTAGCCTTTTCGCTTAGAACATATAAATGAGAAACGTATTTCCAAACTCCGTAAACATTGATTATTAGAATCATTTGAAACATGTGAGCCTTGTTTAATGGGTAAGATGATTGCATCTCCTTTTGCTAGAATTGGAGAAAGAGCAGGAGATATATTGGGACTAATACATAGTGACGTATATGGTCCATTCGATATACAAGCTAGAGGTGGTTATCTATATTTCATTACATTTACTAATAATTTCAGTAGATATGGATATGTGTATCTTATGAAACACAAATCAAAAGCCTTTAACAAGTTCAAGGAGTTTAAAAATGAAGTAGAATACGAGCTTGGGAAGAGTATTAAAATACTTCGATCTGATCGAGATGGAGAATACTTAAGTCATGTGTTTTGTGACTATCTTGGGGATTGGTGATTGTGGAATTGTTTCACAACTCTCTCCTCCAGCTACTCCAAAATGGAATGGAGTATCCGAAAGGAGAAATCAAACACCATTAGATATGGTTCGATCTATGATGAGTCATGCGAGCCTACCTATCTAGTTTTGGACATCAGTTTTAACACCAGACCGAGTATAATCTAAATCCGTTGAAAGAACACCATATGAGATATGGGCAAGTAAACGTCCTATTATGTCTTTCATGAAGATTTGGGGATGTGAGGCATTTTTTAAATGCACAGCCTCTAATAAGCTGAGTCCTATGTCAATCAAGTGCTCATTTGTTGGGTATTCTAAGGAAACTAAAGGGTACTACTTCTATATCCCTAACGAAAACAAAGTGTTTGTTTCTCGAATGAGAGTCTTTGTAGAAAATGAGTTTATTTCCATAAAAACAAGAGTCAATTGAACTTGCAGAAGTTCCCGAACTTACAGAAGTTCAAAACTCTTATATTAGCACTGATGTTCAAATGGAAATTGAACCAACTCCACAAATAGTTGTGCAAGATGAGTAAATTCAAGAAACACAAGAATTGTGTAGGTCTAATACAACTCGTACATCACCCAAGAAATTTGGATTTCTGATAACAAAACATGGTGATGTTATGTTTGTTGATCACGATGAGCATACAAACAAGCAATTACTAGTCCATATTCGGAGAAATGTCTTGAAGCCATGATGTCTGAAATGGATTCCATGTATACTACCCAAGTGTGGATCTTGGTTGTTCCACTTGAAGGGGTAACTCACAGAGGGTGCAAGTGGATTTTTAAGCTAAAAACCTACATGGATGGAAACATACAAACCTACAAGGGGCGATCAGTCTCAAAAGGTTTCAAACAGATTAATAGTATTGACTATGATGAAACTTTTCCCCAGTTGTAATGCTGAAATCCATAAGGATCTTGCTTGCAATAGTTGCATACTATGATTATGAGGTATGGCACATTCATGTCAAAACAGCTTTCCTTAATGGAAACCTTGAAGAAGATGTGTACATGACACAACCTGAAGGTTTTGTCGATCCTAATAATGCTGGAAAAGTTTGCAAGCTAAAACAGTCTATTTATGGACTAAAGCACGCTTCTAGATGTTGGAATAAACGTTTTAATGATGTCGTACGAGAGTTTGGTTTCATTAGAAATGTAGATAAACCTTGTGTTTATAAGAAGGTTAGTAGAAATTCTATTTTGTTCCTGTTATTGTATGTAGATGACATACTGTTCATGGGGAATGACATTCCAACCTTAGACTTTGTATCGATTTGGTTGGGGAAATGTTTCTCTATGAAGGACTTAGGCGAAGCCAACTATATATTAGGTGTCAATATCTATAAAGATATATCGCGAAGACTTATTAACTTAAGTCAGAGTACATATATAAACAAAGTGTTAAATCGGTTTAGCATGCAAGAGTCTAAGAAAAGACTTTGTCCTATTTCACATGGAACTTATCCTTCAAATCAACAGTGTGCTAAGACATTTGAAGAGAAAGAACGCCTGAAGGAGATTCCATATGCTTCTGCAATTGGATCTATCCAATGTTGTGTACTCGCCCTGATGTCTCGTATGCTTTGAATATAACGAGCAGATAACACTCAAATATGGTGAGCGTCATTGGATTGTCGTCTAGAATATTCTTAAGTACTTACGAAAAACTAAGGATACATTCTTAATCTATGGAGGTGAGGAAGAGCTTATTGTAAATGGTTACAATGATGCCAGCTTCCAAACTGATAGAGATGATTATCGCTCGCAATCAGGTTGTATTTTTCCTAAGCGAAGGTGTTGTGAGCTGGAGGAGTTCAAAGTAGGCAACCGTTGTTGATTCTATAACAGAAGTCCAGTATATATAGCTGCAAGTGATGCAGCTAAAGAGGCATTTTGGATTCGAAAGTTCATTACCTAGCAATGAAAATGATATTAATATCTATTGTGACAACAATGAAGCTATTTCTCAATCAAAGGAACTAAGATCTCACTAAGGCCCAAACATATACTTTGACGATATCACTTAATCCGAGAGATTATAGATAGATATGATGTGTAGATATGCAAAGTACATATAAATAATTACATCACTGGCTCACCGACGAAACCGCTGTCACAGCAGCAATATGATTGTCATACAACTAGTATGGGTATTAGATACTATGAGAATTAGTCTTAGAGAAAGTTCTATTTGTATGCACTAAAAGGCCAATCTTTAGATTGTGATCTTTTGTGCACGTGGGAAATGTTGTATCAAATTGTATCGGTATTATATATTGTGATATATACAGGCATGATTACATTATTTCTGTTTATTATTTCTGTGTATTAGTATTATTCACAATAACATCCTTTAGAATAATTGTTATAATACTATTCTTAAATGTCCCTAGTCGAACATTTTTATGGAATAACGAGGATAATAATAATGTGTTGAGACTAGTATGTGAAGGGATTGATATTGGACATCTAATCAATGCATGTGTAAGTGCTATTGGATATCATAATAATGGACTGACCCGCTACAAGAACACTTCATGGATTGTTATATAAATGTCGATAGTGTTTCTTATAATGATCGTGTTTGTATGCATAATCCTTCGACTTGAAATGTTACAAGATTTCCTAAATGGCTAGTGATATGCTCTAATGGTGTCAAACACTATCTATAACAAGATGAGCTATAAAGGCATTTGTTGGGTATGTTGCGAACCATGTGCAGGATGAGGTGTGATTAAGAAATGATTTCTCCCTCCTACCTTGAGGGAGTGAGACTAATTCATTGCAATGAACAAATGAATTGACATTGTGATATCTTTGTCATTGATTAGTCTACTCATGAATCAAGAAACAAAAGATTTAACTATACAAGTATGAAATATTCCATGACTTGTGTTCAATTAAGATATTTAGGACAAAGTGATTAGATACAAACGGTCATAAATGTGATTATGTAGAATCACCCGTAATATTTGTAATTTGGGAAATAATGATGTATTGCTAGATACCGCTCATTATTGTTGACAAATTGTTGTCACAGCCAGCACTGCAAATACCTAATGGTCACACTATATGATAAATTGGATTGGGCTTGTTGGAGTTTGCATTTGATAATAAGTGCTCCAATTGAATTGAGAAGTCAATTAGATTGGGCCGACCAATATCGGATTGGTTGAACCGATCAATTGAACTGAACCGGCCTGTTTAACCGAATTCGGGAAAATCAGAAGTAAGGGAGTTGAAAGAGGTTATTGGTTAGGATTTGCTGTTTTATTATGGGAATAAACCACCAAACCTTTATATCTCCTATTTGTCTTGACTTGAGAAGTTAGACAACACAAAACAATAGATAGAAAATTCAATATTTTTCTCTCATCTCTCTCTCCCTTTTATTCTTTCACATTTCATTATCAAAAGAACTCTTATGAAGATTGTCTTCAAGTCTTTTTTTTCTTCTTTTTTCTGGCTAGCACTAGAGGGTTCCATCCAAGAAGTCGCGTGGATACCGTAGAGGCAAGGGATTGACAACGTCCCATTCTTGCTAGTGATCGACAAACTACCAATACAAAAATCGTTTATGTTCTTCGCATCATAAAGGTATTAATTCTAATGAAAACTAATTGGTTCTTACTCGTGATGATCCTAGTAAGAAACGAATTCCATGTTTTATTCCGCTGGCATTTTGTTGGAAATCAGAATTCCTTTCATACATTACCGACCGAATGTAAGAGTCGAGAGCTATTTAGAGATCTATTAGCGACAAAAAATAAATGGCTTTGACTATTGACTTAGCAACCGCGTAGCAAACAAAAGTATAGCGGTAGATAGTATCTAATTAGCGACTGGTCGGTCGCTAATTAGCGACTAAATAATCGGTCTCTAATCAGTGACTGAATATTCAGTCTCTAATGAGTGACTGAATAACCAGTCTCTAATAGGCGACTGAATAATTGGGCCCTAATAATCAGTCTCTAATTAGCGACCAAGTGTGTTGTCTCTAAGCATAGAAAAAAAATATCTGAATGAGTTGTCGCTGTTTAGCGACTGAATTATCGGTCGCTAATTAGCGACTTATTGCCACGGAATTCGACTTTTGACTAAGGGACCAAATAGAGAACGTATATTTAGAGACGGAATGTGACAATATATTTTTCTACCTATTTTGGATTATTGTTTTATTTTTAGTCTCTAAACTGATTTTATTTAAAAACAATAAAAAAAAAATTAAATTTCAATAGCTCCTTGCCTCAAAAGACAATATAAACCAAAAACCGTGATAAAACCTAAATGATATGAAGCTTCCCAAAAGGCTATACCAATGCGTTCTAAAAAAACACAAGTTTAAAATACTCAACTAGCATTTATAACACTCACAAATAAACAAAGTTTAAACTCCAACTACCTATCCAATTTAAACAACCACTGGAACCAACCTTTTGCAAATCCTCGCATATTTCGTCAAAAATCCATGAGTTTCAATCTAAGATTGCCATATATCCATAAAAATAAGGTTTTCCAAAAACAATTTTAGCAACTATATAATAATGAAAGCCTTTAAAGACAAGTTTCTATAAAGAGGGATAATCCTTGTAAAATAAAGACACAACTTAAGTTCTTTTATAGCTTTAATACATTTTTAAACATGGTCATTTTGAAAAGGCCTTTCTAGAAATCAAGAATTGAAGCACATAGGCACATAAAACAAGTTTTTGACAAACTCATAAGATAAGAAAGATAAGCACATGAGATAAGGAAATAACAAGATGAAGTAAGAGATATAATCATCAAGAATAATAAGCTAAAACCAAAAGAGAGAGAGAGAGGGTAATAGCTACCAATTTTTCTTCATTTGATGATTCTCTAGCTTTTGACTTCTTTTGATCTTACTTGACTTTCCTCATTGAGTTGTCATCCTTAAAGCTCTTGAGGAAGTCTTGAGGATAACTCCAATCTTCTTCCTCCATTTTTCCATGAGGTGCATTTGGTACTTTGGAGTGATGTATGGAACTTCACTTGGCCTTGTAGACTCATCTTCCTTTGAGTTGTTTCTTTTGACGTTGTTCATCCCATTTTCCATCTTAGCTCTTCTTCCCCATATTTCTTCTTGTACAAGACCTAGCCACTTTTAATCTCTTCTTTGCACTTTCTTTGAAAGTGTGGCTAGTCTCCAAATCATCTCTTTGCAGGTGGGCTCTTCTTTGAAATTGTGTCTCTTTTGCCTCATTGTCTTCAAGGAGGAAATGTCTTCTTCATACGTGTAGAGAAGATGGATGATCTTTTCAACAAGATTCAATTCCTCTTCTCTCACCTATGTTTCCTGCATAAGAAGACACTTTTGGTACCCATTTTGTTTGGGTCCTAGAGGGTTAATGATGGGGCTTTTTGCAACCCACTTGGTTAGTACACCTCTATTAAAAATATCTCTATATGATGCAATCAATTTAACATGATGATCAAGATGATACAATATTAGCACATCATGTTAAGCATATAGCAATGAAGATCAAGTATCAAAGAGATAAGATATGTGCATTCTTGTGCTTGTGCTTGTGTTTGTGCTTGTACTCTAAGCAATTAAGATCATGATCAACAAGTTGAGCAAAAAACACATTATCAAGATATAAATGCACAGATCAAAAAAAGAGTTTATGGAAACAAGTTTATGCTTTTAAACCATCATGCTAGGCAAGTTTGGAATAAACAATTAGCACATTGTCAAGCAAAACATGAGATACATAAAAGCATCTACAAATAAGCACATACTCTCCTTTTATTTTAAATGACTAAAAGTATATCCTAAACTACTTGCACTAAGAATCTTTCCTTAAGTGAGCAAGAAAGTTTAAAACAATTAAGCACAAAACTTCTTAGTCATCTACTTAACTCATCATATAACTAAGTTATAGCACATAAGGATCATAAAAAAAAAAAAATGATCACTAACTAAGGATGAGTTAAGAGTTTGTACCTCATTGCTAAAGGAGCTTGGACGTTTTACCTTTGGTTTATCTTTATCACCAATATGTCCAATGAGGCCTTTTGTGTAGTCTTTGTCATGATCAACACTTTCATTTGAAGCTCTTTGAAGAGGTGACATTTGATTGCTCCATTTTTCTCCTTTGTTCATCCTTGATGGATGAATTGGGCGCAATCTCCTCTTCCCTCATGGTGATTGTAGAGGTATCATTAATGGATGAAATTTCTTTTCATGATGAACTCTCTACAATCTGTAGGCATGTGACTCTTTTCTTGGAGTCTTAGCTCATTTGTGCCCTTCCTTGTGGTTTCTATTTTCATGTAGAAGCATTGATCTTTTTGTACCTACAAGGAAATCTTGAGAACTAATAGGCACCTATCTTTGAGGTTAGCTCAAATTCACAAGATGCACATATATGCCTAAGGGTAGCGTGTAACAACTAGATGGATTCTTAAATGATGTATGACAAGACAAAGCAAGAATCAATCAAGCTGCATATGCTAAATCTCATAGATACCTAAGACAAATAAACATGAACATGTAGATGTCATGCTAGAGGTTATCTATATGAATATGAAATTTTAGAAAGTGAGATGCAACATATATAAGAGCAAGCATATAAAAACAATATACATTCCAAAAACAACTTAACCCATAAAATAAATGTCATGGGAAAGTGATTTTGATACCTTGGCTTTCTTACCAAGTGATGATGATTATGGATTGACATTTTGTCCTTTGTCATCACTTGTAGCTTTGCTCTTTTACTTTAAGCAACTTGGTCCTTCAATGAATGTAGCTTTTGATCTTTGAGAATCCAAGTGCTAAGGAGTGCTTTTGAATTTCATCTTTTGGCACATCTCCTTTTATTCAGCCCTAGTGCCACTTTTCTTTGAATATTTATCTTTGAAGCTTTGTGGCATTTTCTTCCTCTTCCTTGTGATTCCATCATCTCTTTGAGAGTTCTTTGTTGCCTTTAGGAATCTTGACACCTTGCTTGTTGATTGAAGGAACATATATTGTTATATCTATAAAGCTCAACAAGGTGAAACTATCAATAGACACACATAGTAGAATCATTTGGCTAAATAGAGAAGATGGATTCATCACAGGAAGGTAGGATGTACTCTTCTAAAGAATGGGTAGAAAAGCATATGGTTATAGATCCTCCTAGGGTGTTAATCCTAACAAAAAGGGATACTAGGCACTTATACCAATTGAAATACATGAAGGGCATTTGCAATACCCAAAGGGGAAAACCTTAGAGGGGGTGATTAATGTTCTCAAATAATTTAAACTTTTCTACCACAATCGTTTCCTAAGTGATCACCTTAACAACAATTATGTTCATTAAGTATAAAAGGTGAATTAACAGATTATCACTTAGATGACTTAAGCGTGTAAATGCAACACATAGGAACACAAGACAATGAATATGATCAGGTACTGTCTATGTCAAGATTCTTATATGCAATGCTTGTAAGAACAAACACACAAGTCATAAGGAGTAGCATTTAGCAAGAGATATATAAGGCTATAAAGATCTCTAAA
Source organism: Vinca minor (assembly GCA_026122235.1). Classification (NCBI taxonomy): domain Eukaryota; kingdom Viridiplantae; phylum Streptophyta; class Magnoliopsida; order Gentianales; family Apocynaceae; genus Vinca; species Vinca minor. The sequence goes on from JAOCZM010000235.1 coordinate 746,564, forward strand.
TGCAAGTCCTATTGTCCAAGCCAAGGGTAGAGATAACAAGCAAATTGATCAACTCTATATAAATTATTATAGTTCATACAAACAAGTGTTAGTAGTGCCCTAGGACCATTAGCACATGTTGTGCGTTTTGTTATCTTTTGAGCATGTAATTGAATAGTTAATTTTGCTTTTGATTATCAAATGTGTGATTTGATAGTAAAACTCATTAGCTTATGTAATTACTATTCTAGAAGTCCCTAGTTTTATGTAATGCTTAATTACTATGAAATAAAACTAGTATGATTGTTGATTGATGATCTTGTTTTACTGATCATGTGTAATGGATACAAATCACATCATAGATGCAATATATAGGGATACATTGTATTGGACGTGATCCGTCAGAGAAGTAATACTTCATGGTCATAAGTCATAAGTATTACTTCCTCAATACTATTTTAGAATCCTTAAACCTTATGTCTTCATTGATTCTAGTATGAATGGAGCCACGTTTTGACTCAGTCGGACGTTACTTGTAACGAGTAATCAATACGACTCGATGATCGGATGTAGTGTCCTATCATAGCTTGAATGTGAGAGACATTGTAAGGAATTTGTCCCTCTCTATTATTAGAGAGAGATATCCATGGGCCCTCGATAGGGAAAGACTGTTTAAATGCATGGCCGTGCTCAAATGTATTTGATAAAGTGGTTATCAAATGCTATTTGTCGAAACAGTCTACCAGGAGATCGAGCATAAATATAATTAAGCTTAATAAGGGTGACGACCACCATGCCTTATGCTTAATTAGGATATCGCGAGACAAAGGGATTAAATAATGGATTGACATTAGGTTCCGTTGTAATTCATTCACTTTGGGTAGTCACAATGTCCTGCTAGGGGCCGCTTGTGACTTATGAACTCACACTACTAACAAGTGTGTTTTCATTGCCATTGTGATATGAACCTACAGGGTCACACGCATAGACGAGCTAACGAGCTTCATGTCCAGATTCAATGAATCTAGAAAGTGTCTAGGTTCATTGTATCTGATATATGTTTTTCTGAAAATAATAAAGTGTTTATTATTCGAATTAGAGATAAGGGCAATTTTGGTATTTAACCGTAGCTGGGATTACGTGGGAGCCATTATCCGATAAAGACTCCCACTACCAGCGGAAGTCTAGGGGACGTGGGATTCAGAGTCTCCCACAGCCGAGAGAAGTTGAGTAGACATGGGAGTTGTTCTGGGAACCAACTCCCACACTCTATATAACATCTCTTAACCCGAAACCCTAGTTAGAAGTTGTGATCAGCCGAAATACCTAGACCAAAAGAAAAAACCGTTTTTCTTTCTGCCTTCCCTTTTTCCTTCTCTAATTCCCGAACTTCAGAAAGACGAAGAGCTAGCAATCGCTGCTCGTTTCGTCGCGTGGATACCGGTAGAGGGATATTCCGCAAAGGGAAATCCGGTGGTGGCAAGAAATTGATCAAGAAACGTCATCCTCCATTCAAGAAGTAGCTTCTTGAATCCGAAACATGTAAGTTCTTTATCGCTGTTTTCGGTTCGGTTTCGTATGAGCGGATCCTTCAGTGGAGGACTCATGGGTGTTTGGAACGAGTTTCCGCCCATGAATCCCTTCAACAAGTTCATGTGAATGTAAGCACAAGTATTGATGCGAACCTTCGCCAACGATGTGAACGAGACCCTCTTCGATTCGGCAACAACCCTAGAAATTCGCCCAAGTATAGGTTTGGATGGGGACCTTCGACCTTTAATCAACCAATAGGAAGGATCCCACTTCGTGACTAGCAACCTAGGTATAATCGACTTATGATGGGTGGAAACCTCGACCTCTAATAAACCTGTAATTAGCAACCTCGGTATAAGGAAGACGCCACAAACGAAGGTGAATAATTCGTTTGATAAGTCAAGTAGAACACCACAAGGAAATCCTTGATAAGTTCGAATAAGTCCTTTCAAGAACTCAAGATGAAAGCAAAAGCTCACGTTTTATATAAATGAATTGGTCAATAACAAAGGGTGTCGAATGCTCCTTTTATAGGGAGATTTCGGCCTAAGTTTCCTAGTCCTAGTTGAATTGAAATACGACATAGTTTAAAGTTCAAGATAAGGTATAATCCTGCTTGAACTGAAATACGACATAGTTTTCGAGTCCAAATCAAAGTCTAATCCTACTTGGACTGAAATACAAAATAATAAAACTACTAAATAACTACTTTATTAAACTGCTAGTTATGAACCCAAATTAGGAGACTAATGGACAACATGTCCTAAGTCCATAACGCAATAAATTAAACAACTAAACATAATATGAAATAATGGTCTAGATAGTGGCGGGAAGTTACGCCCATGCTATCATCCACGTAAACCTTGTTAAGGGAAACCAATATTGGTTTACTTTCAGCAGTAAACGTACTCCCTTCGGTCGTAGGACTCTATGGACCCAGTTGTTAAGCTCATATTTGAATCTCTTAGGTCGAGTCATCCCCATTAGAATAATAACTGAAATTTGAACTTGATATTGTGCCATGATATTCACATCAAGTATAATGTAATAAATTGAAGGTAAAGAGATAGAGTTAGAAGATCAAACACAAGGATGTAGAGTGGTTCGATCACAAAGATCTATATCCACTACCTTGGGACACATCGAATGATTTTGGTAACTTTTCACTAGCTTGTCTTGAGATATTACAAAGAAAGACAAACCAACTAATGATCTTTTACACACTCATTCTAACCTAGTCTACTAAGTGAGGAGGATTTACGAACACATCAACCCTACTTCTATTTCGGGTTCACCATTCACTCTAGTTCCTAAGATTACAAGAAAGATTCACTCCAACTCACTGGAGGCCCAAAACCACCACTCTCATAAACAAGCCTTGTCACTCAACCCTTTACAAAGAAAGATAATCTCAACACATGAGATTTTACATTTTAAGCTCAAGAAAGAAAAATCCCTCTAAGGATTGGATATTACATTGTAAGCTATAATTCATATTTGAGAATGAAAGGATATGTCGATGAAGATCTTTTTCAAATAGAATATTTTGATGAATGATGGGAAGAATTTAGCTTATGAAAGAGTTTAATTTGCTTGTCTAAAACTTACAAACTAAGGCCCCTCTATTGGCTTGAGCAAAAAACAAATTTCAGTCTTAAAGGCTTTGTATAGGGTCCAAAAAATGCAAGCAAATCGAGTTACAACGACTATATTTTTGCCTTGACAGAGCAACTTCGGTCGACCAAACTAGGCAGTAGGTCGTTCGTAGTAGTTCCAAAGTTAAGTTAAAGGCTTCTATCTTCATCTCGGTCGACCGTGATAAGTGATCCAAAGTTATTTGGCCTTTTACATTATAGGGAAACGTTTTACAAATGGTCTTCAAATGATTCCACATACTACTAGTTCCACTAACTCCAGATGCAGCATAATCTCGTCGACAATAATTACATGCAGCTCTATCATTATCTGAATCTAATTTAGTAAAGTAATCCCATATTTCACTTCTTTTATTAGAACCATCTTTAGAAGGTAATGGTTTTACCTTTCTCCTTTTTATAGGACAGGGGTAATGGAGGAAGAGCTGCTTTCACAAGTTTTGCATCTTGCATTTTTTGTTCGAGGGCTTCAACCACATTTGATATGCCTCTGCTCACCTTTATCTTTTTGAATCTGCCAAATTAATAAAATAAAGTTAGAACATTATACAATTTTTTTTTGAGTATATAGCTCTATTTGGACAATAACAATTTATGCTTTTCATATTTTAGACATAAACAATGTTTTTGTACATGAGAAATCCCCTATTAGTAGCCTTCATCTATTTACGTATTTCTATTATTAGCCTTATCTTTTTTTTAGGCTATTTATAGCCGCATCTTTTTACGGGCCGCTATAAATGTCCAATTAGTGAATCCGACCACTTTTCAGGCCAAAAATGACATGTGACTTGCACATGCTCCCGGAGTGAAGGGCAAAAATGTCATTTACCCATCTAGCCTTATTCCTCCACCCTCTTCCTCCACCACCACCGCCCTCCACCACCCTCCACAAACCCACTCCAAACTCAAAATTTGCACCACCCTCATCCTCCTCTACCACCCTCCACCATTAAAGTCAAAAAAATCCTAAAACAAATCAACCCCCTTCTCCTCCACCACCCTCCACAAAACCACTCGCAAACTCAAAATTTGCACCTTTCCTCCTCCTCCTCCTCCACCGCCCTCCACCACCTTCCACCATTAAAAGTCAAAAAAATCCCAAAACAAATCAACCATCTTCTCCTCCACCACCCTCCACAAACCCACTCCCAAACTCAAAATTTGCACCACCATCCTCCTCCTCCTCCTCCACCACAACTACCCTCCACCAACCTCCACCATTAAAAGTAAGAAAAATCCCAAAACACAATGAAAACTTTGAAAAAGGGAAAAAATAATCATACACAAAAAATAGGAAACTTTCTTGTAATTTCTTCTTCTATTGCAACTCTAAGAAACAATTGATGAATTCTCCAATATTTCCCTAAAAAAATGCCAAAATAATAGAATGTTGTTGAGGGTGGCGGGCGGTGGTGGAGAATGAGGATGAGGGTGGTGCAAATTTTGAGTTTGGGAGTTGGGTTTGTGGAGGGTGGTGGAGGAGGAGGATGAGAGGTGCAAATTTTGAGTTTGGGGGTGGGTTTGTGGAGGGCGGTGATAGAGAAGGGGGTTGATTTGTTTTAGGATTTTTTTGACTTTTAATGGTGGAGGAGGAAGGGGTGGTGCAAATTTTGAGTTTGGGAGTGGGTTTGTGGAGGGTGGTGGAGGAGAAGGGGGTTGATTTGTTTTAAGATTTTTTTGACTTTAATGGTGGAGGGTGGTAGAGGAGGATGAGGTTGGTGCAAATTTTGAGTTTGAGAGTGGGTTTGTGGAGGGTGGTGGAGGGCGGTGGTGGAGGAAGAGGGTGGAGGAAGAAGGCCAGATGGGTAAATGACATTTTTGCCTTTCACTCCGGGAGCATGTGCAAGTCACATGTCATTTTTGTCCTGAAAAGTGGCCGGATTCACTAATTGGACATTTATAACGGCCCGTAAAAAGATGCAACTATAAATAGCCTAAAAAAAAGTTAAGGCTAATAATAGAAATACGTAAATAGATGAAGGCTACTAATAGAGATATCTCTTTTGTACATTTATAAACTATAACTATTTACGGGACACTGCGATTGGATTTTTGTCACTATTCCGTCTAAAAACCGTCACGTGCCGAGCACGTGCTTATCCGAGGGAGGGCGTTTTTGTCCATTCAAAGATTTAACCAGAAGACCCTTTATTCGACCCACCCACTACATTAGACCCGCCCCACCACCCGACATATAGACTAAAACCCATTTCTCCCTCTCTTCTGCCTCTTCCGTCAAAAATCTTTGAATTATCGAAAAATACCAAACACAAAGCAGAGGATCCAACTCCAACAGAGCCCATCTAATTATCTTCTCTTCTTCAATTGTTTTCTAAGTACAAATTTATCAATTTGATTAAAAAAAGGGCAAAACAGATGAATCTTCAACTCTTGAAATGATCACAAATTGCTCCTTCATGATGATTTTGCTTTAATGGAAGACTACTCTGTTTCCAATTCCACTGATCAAACCCAGACTTCTTCTTCAAGTTCTGAATCCATCTCTACTTCATCTGCTTTCAGCTTTGAGATTACAAATTCAAACCCACAATTCTTTAATCCTCAATTTGATAATTCCTTTCAATCCGAGTTAAAGCCACAGATAATTACTACAACTTCTTCTTCTGTTTCGAAATCTCCGAAAGTTAACGAAAGAAAACCTTCGTTAAACATAGTTCATCCCCCAAAGAAGGTCATGGAATTTGGGAACCTGAATAATAATTCTGAAGCTGCTGTTGAACGGAAAGTGGAAGACTCCGGTGAGAAAAGGCATTACAGGGGAGTCAGACGACGGCCCTGGGGAAATACGCGGCGGAGATCCGTGACCAGAACAAAAGGGTCTCGGGTTTGGTTGGGACCATTTGATAACGCTGTGGAATCTGCAAAAGCTTATGATAGAGCTGCCTTTAGGTTGAGATGGAGCAAAGCGATTTTGAATTTCCCTCATGAAATTGGGATCAATTCTTTGCCGGAAAATCAGTTGGTGGGGGCCACTACTTCTTCTAGCCGGAAAAGGGTTAAGAGTACCGGAGACTAGAGCTTGAATTTGAGCTCATTTTTGCAGAAAATTTTGAGCTCACTCTTAGTGACCTTGTAAATGGATTTAACCAGAAAGAAGGAAGGAGGAAGAAGAGAGGGAGAAATGGGTTTTAGTCTATATGTCGGGTGGGGCGGGTCTAATGTAATGGGTGGGTCGAATACATGGTCTTCTGGTTAAATGTTTGAATGGACAAAAACTCCCTCCCTCAGATGAGCACGTGCTCGGCACGTGATGGTTTTTAGACGGAATAGTGACAAAAATCCAACCGCAGCGTCCCGTAAATAGTTATAATCTATAAAAGTTCAAAAACATTGTTCGTGTCTAAAAAACGAAAAACAGAAATTGTTATTGTCCAAAAAGAGCTATATACTTTTTTTTTTTTTTTTTGGGGGTTGGGTGGGGGTAAGGGAGGAGAAGGGGAAGTAAGAATTGAATCCTGGATCCAAAGAGGGAGAAACCTCAACCAATGGACTACTCCCTGATTCCTAGAACATTATACAATTGATTACACATTAAACTAACAAAACCACATGAGTAAAATATAGATCAGAAGTACTAGAACAGTCTAAACGATTAGCCAATTCAAAGGCTGAACTTTTGATTTCGTTTCAGCAGCTATGTTTGCATGGTCAACTTCCACTCTTATATTTTATTGTTATTAATTTAACATGGCCAACGGACTCAAACTCTTATAAGGAAGAAAAATTTTATAAAGAAAAAAAAATGCAGTACATGTTAGTAGTGCCCTAGGACCATTAGCATATGTTGTACGTTTTATATCTATTTGAGCATTTCACATGAATAGTTAATTTTGTTTATGAACATCAAATGCGTGATTTGATAGTAAAACTCATTTGCGTATGTAATTACTATTCTAGTTGTCCCAAGTTTTATGTAATCTATCTTACAATGAAATAAAACTAGTATGATGTTTGATTGATGATTACATTTTACTAATCATGTGTAATGAATACAAATCATATCATAGATGCAATATATAGGGATACATTGTATTGGATGTGATCCGTTAGAGAAGTAATACTTCATGGTCCTTAGTCATAAGTATTACTTCCTCAATACTATTTTAGAATCCTTAGACCTTATGTCTCTATTGATTCTAGCATGAATGGAGCCACGTTTTGACTCAGTCGTACGTTGCTTTTAATCGAGTAATCAATACAACTGATGATCGGATGTAGCGTCCTATCATGGCTTGAATGTGAGAGGCATTGTAAGGAATTTGTCCCTCTCTATTATTAGAGAGAGATATCCATGGGCCCCTCGATAGGGAAAGACTGTCTAAATGCATGGCCGTGCTCAAATGTATTTGATAAAGTGGTTATCAGATACTATTTGTTGGAACAGTCTACCTGGAGATCGAGCATAAATACAATTAAGCTTAATAAGGGTGACGACTACCATGCCTTATGCTTAATTAGGATATCGCGAGACAAAGGGATTAAATAGTGGATTGATATTAGGTTCCGTTGTATATTCATTCACTTTGGGTAGTCATAATGTCCTGCTAGGGACCGCTTGTGATTTATGAACACATACTACTACTAAGTGTGTTTTCATTACCATTGTGAGATGAACCTACAGGGTCACACGCATAGACGAGCTAACGAGCTTCATGTCCAGATTCAATGAATCTAGAATGTGTCTAGGTTCATTGTATCTGACATTCACTTTTCTGAGAATGATAAAGCGTTATTATTCGAATTAGAGATAAGGGGCATTTTCGGTATAGCTGGGATTACGTGGGAATTATCCGATAAGGACTCCCACCACCAGAAGAAGTCTAGGGGACGTGGGAGTTAAAGACTCCCACTGCCGAGAGGAGTTGAGGATGTGAGAGTTGGTTATGGGAACAAACTCTCATACCTTATATAATGATCTCTTGGCCGAAACCCTAGCCAAAATGAATTTCCAACCGCAAAATCACCAACTCTCTGAAATCTGATTTCAGTTTTCGGTCTCCCTTTTCTCTCAAATTCTTGAAACTCAGAAAGACGAAGAGCTAGCACTCGCCGCCCATTTCGTGGCGTGGATACCGGTAGAGGGATATTCCGCAAAGGGAATTCCGTTGGTGGCAACAACGTATCCAAGAAACAACATCTTCCATTCAACAATCGGATTCTTGAACCCGAAATTGTAAGTCTTTTCTTGCTGTTTTCGATTCGATTACGTATGAGCGGATCCTTCAGGGGAGGACTCATGGGTGTTTGGAACGAGTTTCCGCCCATGAATCCCTTCAGTACAAGGAAGAGCAATAAACAATGAATAATAATGCATACCTCTAAATTAGACATGGGAAGAAAATAATTTAGGCCACCAGAGCCGTGAATGATAAGAATGGATGAGTAGAATTTAGGGTTTGCTTGTTATTGATGATATTGGGTATATATAATAAGTAAAATATATTTTATTGTAAAAGAGTCCTTTAATATATATTATATTATATTATATATATTTGGTTTGGTTCGGTTTGGTTTATAATTTTTTTTAAACCAAACTAAAAATTTGATTTTAATTTAGCTCAAACCGAAACCAGTCCAATGCACGCTCAAACCGAAAAATCGGTTTCGGTTTTTCTTGAACACCCCTATCCAAACCTCATTATTCCTTCAAGCATCCGTATATGAGTTCTTATCATTCCCCCCTTTCTTCAAAAAGATTTGTCCTCAAATCTTGTAATTTAATGAAATGACCATTGCTTCGATTTTGTGGCGATTCTTTGGGCAACTCCGTGGAAAATACAGCCTTATATTCCTGTTTAAAATTAGAAACAATACTAGGAAGATTATGAGTTGTTAGATCAAGAGTAGTGAATGAAAAAGATGATGCTCTTGACTCTTCAAAAATCATTACAACAAGAGGATCTTTTTCCTCATCAAGTAATTTTGCCTCTTCTTTCAATTTGGCCTCTTTTTTTAATCTTGCCTCTTCTTTCAATCTTGCAATCTTTCATCTTCATGCAATCTTTCATCTTCATGCAATCTTGCCTTTTCTTGCTCTCTCAAATGTTGAAGAAATTCTTCCAAAAAAGATATACTTTCTCTTGGTTTTTTGGAATTGGTTTTTGGGGAAATTGCAACCCTAAAGAACATCCAAGAGAGTTTATTCTCTTATTAGAACGATCAAGAAAGTTTGATATCTTTTCTAACTTCTCCAATATCTTTTAGAAAAGAGCCATTTTAGAAAATCTATCTACAACAACCATAATACTATCCATACCTCTGGGTGATCTTGGAAATACAAGTATGAAATTCATAGAAACATCAATCCAAGGTGAGGATGGAATAGGTAAAGGCATGTATAATCTGTGAGCTTTGCTTGTACTTTTAGCCCGTTTACAGTTAAAACAAAGTTCACATACTTTTCTAACATCTATTTTCATCTTGGGCCAAAAGAAGTGTTCTTGCAATATGTCTAAAGTTTTAACAACTCCAAAATGTCCCATTAAGCCTCCACAATGTGCTTCCCTAACAAGTAATTCTCGAATTGAACAAGATGGAATACACAATTTATTCTCTTTGAACAAAAAGCCAATAAACCTATAAAACTCTTTTTGAGTCGAGAGCTCACATGCTAAATACAGAACTGAAAAATTATTATCATGTTCATATAAAGCTTTAAGATGTTCAAAACCTACTAATTTAGCATGCATGACCGAAAGTAAAGTGTACCTTCTAGAAAGAACATCGGCTACAATGATTTCCTTACTTTTTTTGTACTTGATTATGTAGAGAAAAGTATCAATAAAGGAAACGCATTTAGCATGCCTTTTGTTCAACTTACTTTGTCCTTTTAGGTACTTGATGGATTCATGGTCCATATGTATAACAAACTCCTTTGGAATCAAATAATGTTGTCATGTCTCCAAAGCTCTAACAATTGCATACAACTCCTTGTCATAAGTTGGATAATTAAGTGTAGGTCCACTTAATTTCTCACTAAAGTACGCCAATGGTTTGTTTTGTTGTTGCAAAACAGCTCCAATACCTATTCCTCAAGCATCACAATCAACTTCAAAAGTTAAATCAAAATTAGGCAAAGCAAGTATAATAGAAGAAGTAAGTAAAGCTTTGAGCTTGTCAAAGCTTTCTTGTTGCGGCTCATTCCAAGAAAAATGAGTGTCCTTCCTCACAACTTCATTTAAATGGGCAGCAATTGTAAAACCCGTAACTTTTACTTACGTGATTTCTAACGTGTAATTAATTTTTTGCGAGTAACTGTGTAGGCGTACTTTAGTTCGTGCGACTACGTGTTTGCAAGTCCATTTAATTTTATACTAACATGTTACGTGTTATTTTCGTGTACTTTTATTGAGATGGCATTTTGAACGCGTATCGTAAGTAGGGATTTAATTGTGATTCACATAGATGATTAATTTAATTGATAATTGATTGGAATTGGAATAGAAATAATAAAATAAAGAAATAGGAAATAATGAGTTCTCTGGGATGAGGGTACATTTAAAAAATAATAATAAAGAAAAAAGAAAGGCGTGAGAACTGAGGGGAATGGGGAAAGGCACATCGTGGGTTACGGATTAAATAATAATATAAATAAATAGCAATAACTACCTAATAGATTGGAAATCAAAGGATTTAATCAAGAAGAAGAAAGAGAACTGGCTTTGGAGCCGTGAGAAAACAAGGAGAGAAAAGAAAGAGTTTTTGAGAGTTTTATTTCTAGTAATTTCGGGAGGAATTTCAGGTGGGCAATCCTTGTCGGATATCGATGAACCCAAGCTACGAGGGTATGGAAGCGAATTCACATTTCGAATTCGGAGTTGGAAGATATCGCACCAGGAGCGGGTACTGGTTTGCAGAATTTCATTTTTTAGATTTTTTCAGTACTTGTACGTTATCGATTTTTCTAAGGATTTAAGGTAAGGATCTTACCCCCTTGTATTTTACATATTTTCAGTACCTTTAAGTTTGGTTATCAATTATAAATTGTTTTTACATGTTTTTATACAAAATTGGATGAAGTTATAGATGTGTTGCATTGTATATGTTCTTTAGATTATGTTATTTATAAATTGTTTCATATATGTTAAATTGTTATATTATACTTGATTAAATTCTGCTTGGAGTATTTCATATGCTTTGGTTAGTCGTTGTCGTTTATCTGGTTTTGGTCGACCGAGTCGTCAGCCCCATTCGAGCTCTTGTTTATGAAAGATCTGTAGCAGGATACAACCACTTTTATATCGCCGGAACCCATGAGTTCGCGATAATTCTGTATGTGGATATGTATGGTCGGGACCCTAGCGGGAAAAAATAAGTTGGGGCTGCTAACAGTAGATTGTGGAGCTCATGCGTGGACAATGACACAATGGACGTATTCTTGATTTTTGGCCTATGTCTGGGGGAAAATTCAGCCAGACTTTTCATTTCTGTGCGGCCCTTCCTCAATAGATTATTACATGGGGACTGTTAGCAATGATTATGGGTCTGATTAGACAATTGAGCTTGACTGTGGGATTGTAGTGTCATAGCGATAATTATGTTTGTAATGTCTAAGCAAATTGTGTAATCGAGGATATTGTAGGGCTGGCGTTTTTTATATGGATTCGGTTGTATGAAATGCTTAGACGTGAAGAGTATATTTATTTAGTTTAGCTGTTGTTTTTCATTTGTTTGGTCTTTGTTCGTTTTATACTCGATTGTCTGACATAACTATTGGTTTGTAGTGCATGAGTAGTATGGGATGCTCATGGCATTAATTCCGATCTGAGATGTCAAAGTTGATAAGTATAGTCGAACATTTGTTTGGGTCATATATGATACTTGGTATTAATTCCTTTTAACTTATATTTTGGGTTGGGACTGATTTGGTGCAAGATAGTACACTTGTGTACAAGTTTTGCACTTGTTTTTCTGATTATCGTAAGTCGAGGTCCCTTCGGTCGTCCGGTTTGTGTACTCCGAAGCCTCTGTTTTCTATTTGTGTGCTTTTGGGATATCACCGGTTGACCGGACTGAGGGTATGGTCGACCGGAAGGTCATAGTGCAGCTGTGCAGATTCTGCACTATACTGCTCTGCTCTACACTGTACTATCATGTCATGCGTTCTAAGTCTCGTGAGGTTTGTATTGTGTAATGTCAAAAGCGTATTTTTAAAAGGGGTATTTTGGGAAATGGGAAACGTATTTTGAGTCTTATTTGTTACTTCATCCCAAGGGTGTGGGATTGTTACTGTGCCTCGCAGCTCAGTCCTTTCTCTTTGTTTGTTTTGCAGATGATACAGAGGTTGTGCCTTCTTAATATGATACCTGGGATGGGACATATAAAGAGTGATTCCTAATGAACTGTAATAGGAAGTCATTAATTTTGGTGAACTTATATAGTATTTACTTTTCAGTACTCTTATGTTATCTTGTAAGACTTTTAAACACTTTTATGATTATGTAATTCATTTCCTTTCATAAATCTGTTAGTGGGTTCAGTTCGTCATTGATTTGACTTATTGCCATGTCACTGATCATATTTGGGCTCGTGACATCAATAGTACTAAAATCACGTACTACAAAATGTCTATAGACACAAGATAACCCATGAAAAGATCTTGCTTGGCTTGCATTTGTTTGTGTCAGCCATTCCATGATAGCTTTGATTTTGGCCGCGGATCAACACTAATTCCATGAGAATTCACAATATATCCAAGAAAGTTTATTGAAGTAGTGCAAAAGACACCTTTTGAGCTTAGCATACAATTTTTTCTCCTTTAAGATAGTAAAAACAGTGCTAAGATGTTCAACATGCTCTTCCAAGTTTTTCTATAAACAAGTATATCATCAAAGTAAACTACAAAATTTTTTCCAAAACAATGTCTAAATATGTAGTTCATTAATCTCATGAAAGTAATGGGTGCATTAGTAAGACCAAAAGGCATGACAATTTCATATAAACCATATTTAGTCTTAAATGCATTTTTTCCATTCATCTCCTTCTTTCATTCTAATTTGTTGATATCTTTGAGTTAGATCAATTTTAGAAAATATCTTGGCACCATTTAACTCTTCAAGCATATCATCTAAACGTGGTATAGGATGTCTATATTTAATGGTTATCTATTTAATAGCTCGACAATCCGTACACAATCTAAAAGTTCCTTCCTTTTTAGGTACTAATATAACAGGGTACTAGCACAAGGACTTAGAGATTCTCTTACCTGTTTTTTCTCAAGTAATGCATCTACTTGCCTTTGAATTTCACAAGTTTCATCCGAATTTGCTCTATAAGTCGGTCTATTTGGAAGAATGGATCATGGGATGAAGTCGATTTGAAGTTCAATTCCCCTAATTGGAGGGAGACCTTTCGGCAACTCCTTGGGAAAAACATCTTTGAACTCCTGCAATAGATAAAAAAACAAGACTAGGTAGAGAAGAAGAAGTTAGCTCAAAAGTGTTAGTAAGGCAAGAAGTTTCGGCTCCTTTGAAAATAAGAAAAACAATTGCTTATTTTGCTCGAATAACCCTATCTACCTTTCCCTGGTTTATAAATAAACACTATTTTCTCACTTTTTGAGCACTTGCCTTTTTTCTCACTTTAGACTCGGCTTTTTTTTCCTCATTTTTTACCTCTTTTTTTTTGTTGCAAGAGTGAGATCACTCTTTTTTTTGCATCTCATCTCTCATTATTTTCTCTCTATTCTCGGCCATTGTTTGATGAACCTCACTAGCTGCTTTTGGGGTCAAAGGATGTAAATGAAACATTATTTTATCCATGGTAACTTGATAAACATTCTTTCTTCCAAGATGGTCCGCATCTCTATCATATTGACATGGTCTTCCCAAAATAATGTGACTAGCAGTCATAGGGACTACATCACACAAAACTTTGTCCTTGAACCTCCCGATTGCAAATTCAATCTCAACCTGTTTATCCACTCGGATTTCACCTCTATTGTTTAACCAAAAAAGCTTATAAGGATGTGGACGTGCTTTCCAAGGTAAATCAAGAGAGATGACCATATCAAGAGATAAAACTTGCCTTTGACGTTGCACATTGTTTGAAAAAGATTGCTCCTTTGAAGATGTTGCTCATCTAATGGTTGAGTTTGTAGAAGCTTCATAGACACCAAAAGTTGATTCCCTTCCTCGGGTCGTGCCTCTAAGATCTCGATTTCTTAATCAAAATCCTCTTCTTCGGCTTCCTCATCACTCACCCATGTTCCATCATCTTGCATGATCATTATGTTTTTGTTTGGGCAGTCTCTAGCAAAGTGGCCCTTTCCTCTATACTTATAACATTCCTTTTGAAGGTTAGAAGAGTTAATTAACCATGAATTGGATGAATTTGATGTAGAAGAGGTCTTGGCTGCTACATTTAATGTCGTGGCTGTTTTGGCAGCTCCAAATGTCTCCTTTGCTTTGTTTGGGCTCGGCAAAGTTGATTAATTATTTAGGGGAAGATTCGGCTTTTTCCAAGATTGGAAATTAGTTGAATAAGTCCTTAAAATTTTCTCCTTTTGTTTCCTTTCTATTTGTTCTGCATAATAAACCATTGCAATAAGATTATCATGGTTATCACGTTCTACCTTTGGCTGAATTTTATCATTGAGACCCGCCAAGAATCTGGCCAAAGTAGCTTCATTATCCTCTTGAATATCCGCTCTAATCATGGCAATCTCCATCTCTTTGTAATATTCATCCACCGATTTAGAGGCTTGCTTTAATCTTTGTAATCGATTGAAAAGTTCACTAGTGTAATTTTGGGGAACAAATCTCCGCTTCATCACCGCTTTCATTTCATCCCAAGTATCAATTTGATGTTGTCCAACCATTCTCCTAGTATTAGCCTTTTTGTCCCACCAAATAGAGGCATAATCCGAGAACTCCATGGCTGCCAACTTTACCTTTTTGTCCTCCGAATAGTTGTGAACGTCAAAAAACTTGATCAACTTTACGAAGCCAATCTAAAAATAATTCGGGATCATTCGTACCTTGAAAAGAGGGAATATTGGTTTTGATTGCACCAAGATTGTTGTCAAATCTTTGAAAATTGCCTCCCATTCTCGGCCTCATTGGTTCAAAAGCAAGATTGTCATCCACCATTTGATATTGCTCTCTTGCACTCGACTGAGGTGGTACAAACTCCATTCTTGGCCGAATGTGTTAGTAGGGCCCTAGGAACATTAGCATATGTTGTACGTTTTATATATTTAGAGCATGTCATTTGAATAGTTAATTTTGCTTTTGAACATCAAATATGTGATTTGATAGTAAAACTCCTTAACTTATACAATTACTATTCTGATTGTCCCTAGTTTTATGTAATTTTATATACAATGAAATAAAACTAGTATGATGTTTGATTGATGATCATATGTAATGGATACAAGTAATATCATAGATACATAATTGGGGATATATTGTATTGGACGTGATCCGAAAGAGAAGTAATACTGCATGGTTCCTTTAGTCATAAGTATTACTTCTCTAATATTATTTGGAATCCTTAGACTTTATGTTTCCATCATTTCCAGCATGAATGGAGCTACGTTTTAACTCAGTCGAACGTTACTTTTAATCGAGTAATTAATATGACTGATGATCGGATGTAGTATCCTATCATGACTTGAATGTGAGAGGCATTGTAAGGGATGTGCCCGTCTCTTATTAGATAGAGATATCAGTGTGCCCCTCGATAGGGAAGACTGTTTAAATGCATGGTCGTACTCAAATGTATTTAATAAAGTGGTTATTAAATACTATTTGTTGGAACAGTCTACCCTGAGATCGAGCAGAAATATAATTAAGCTTTATAAGGGTGACAACTACCATGCCTTATGCTTAATTTGGATATCGCGAGACAAAGGGATTAAATAGTGGATTGAGATAAGGTTCCACCGATCATTCATTCACTCTGGGTAGTCACAATGTCCTGTTAGGGACCGCTTGTGATTTATGAACACATACTACTACTACTACTACTAAGTATGTTTTCATTTCCATTGTGATATGAACCTACAGGGTCACACACATAGACGAGTTAATGGGCTTTATGTCGATCACCGAAATAAGATTTCTGCCCTCCCTTTTCTCTAGATTTTCGAAATTCGAAAAACGAAGAGCTAGTACTCGCTGCTCGTTTCAGTCGCGTTGATACCGGTAGAGAGAAATTCCGCAAGGGAAGGCTTTTGGTGGTTGCAGCAAAATATCTGAATAGTAACCATTATGAGCGGATCCTCCCGGGGACGATTCATGGGTGTTTAGAACGAGTTTTTGCTCATGAATCCCTTCAGAAGGAAGAGCTTAGGTGACAGACAAGTATGTTTGATACTCTCTCCGATTCAAAATATAAGTATTTTTTATAAAAATTGTGCATTTATGGACTAATTTACCCCTACACCATTTAATGTGTAATTCTCGTGCAACTATCTACTCCATTAACAAGTCTCAAGATCATTTAACATCCATTCAAAATGTGCGTATCTTTGTTTTTGGTACTTATACATCCATTAACGAGTCTCAAGATTATTCATTTATATACTTTGTTTATGAGGGTTTTGAATCGGAGTATGCGACAAAAGAGACATAAACCACTATTCCAAAATTATGGACCACAATTAAAGATTTTTCTTGACTGCCTGTACTTTTATACTCAAGCACATAACCACAATTGAAGATTTTTCTTGCTGGCTATTTTCTAATCATTATTTTCAATTAACTTCTAACATTTCCATAACATTTTGAACAAGAAAAGAATCACAAGTAATTTGTGTAGGAAGTAAACCATCTCTTTCCAATGTTAGGAAGTAAACCATCTCTTTTCAATTAACTTTCTAATATTTCCTTTTTTTCTTAACGTTTTCTGTATGCAAAGAAAAATGACAAAACAGGGAAAATTTCGCTCCGTGCGTGGAACAATCTGGGCCGTCGAATGATAGTTTTAACGGTTCAGATTGGGAGAGAGAAAAGTTGCGGCTCGGCTTAAAAAATAAAAAAATAAAAACGTTTCTCTCTCCAAATCTGGACCGTTCAAAGCTATCATCGAAGGCCCAGATTGTTCCGTACGGTGCGGAACTTTTCCTCTTCCGCATAGGAGCCGGAGTTGCAAAACTAGGCCATTTGTTTATGTATATGAAATGGTTAAAAGAGAAGTACATGATCCTTGATTTTCTTGAAGCAAGTCATCAATATCTAATTCTTGTAAAGGGCTTCAAACTCTTGGTTTGGATTCACATTTAAATCGATTAATAACGTATGTGTTGAAGAAGATCCAATAATCATCAAAATCGAATCATCTATATTACCAGTGGGGTTCTATATTAGGATTGCGTGTCTCATAAAAAAGAACTTCCTCATTTTCACTTGGTGGAAAATTGAGGTCAATTTTAGAATTATTACTACTGGAATCTATTGATAAAAAAGTGGAGTACATCTAATTTTAGTTAGTACTCATTTTAAATACTAAGTTTAGCTCCATGAATTTTTTTTATTATTATTTGGCTAAATTCAAATTTTAATTTTGCCACCAAAACTTAAAAAATTTTGGCCATGATTTATTACTCCATGGATTTGAATGTTTTCGTAATACACCATCCATGAGTATGTTCTTAGCTAAACGGCTACTTGGAATCATAAATAATCAAATTACAAGATGAATATTAAATGTAGGAAATGAAAGTTACAAGAGAGAGATGGAATATTTTTTGGAGATGTAGATTGTGAGGAGAGATTTAATGTTATTTGAAGTATTAATTAGAGTTATTTTAGTCATTCAAATTAGTATATGAATTTGTGTAAAAACTTCTAAAATAATTATATTTTGTCGGAGAGAATACAACGTATGAAGACCTCGAGAGGATGATGATGATGAAAAAAGTATGATAAGTATAGATGCCATAAGAAATACTATAATCAAATATGCTATACTATAAAAAGCTTGTAAGATCAACAAATATAAGAGACACGAGTAAACCAGAATAAGTTCCAATTCCCTAAAAAGTTACTTTAAAAAAGACGATGACAGTCTTTATTCTTTTCCATCCTCCGAAGAGAAACCACAACAAATTTCAAACTCATTCAAGTCTTTAGCTTTTAATCTCCTCTGTAGACTGTTTTGCTTCTCTGATCAATCAAATCCTGTTTAGGTGAGTGAGTTCCCTTTTCTTCGTCTTTGATTTTTTACTTGTTCGAATTTTTAGTGTTTGATTTTAACTAGAATTAGTAGTTTACAGAATAAAAAAAAATTGAAATACATGAGTAGGGGTGTTAATCAAGCTATTTGAGACGAGCTTGGCAGAGCTCACGCTCACGCTCAACTCACATAAAAACTGAAAAAGTTCAGCTCACGCCAGCTCGAAAAAGCTCACAAACTTTGAAGTCACGCTCAACTCATATTTTGATGTGAGCTCGACCTCATGAGCTAAATTTATATAAGAAAAAAGAACACGTAGGAAGAATAGTAGAATAAATGAGCCATGAGATTACATCATGACAAGAATAAAAATATACATAATACAATAATTTATGTATTAAGATAAACTAATAAAAAAATATCAAATATAGGGTTTTGGAAAAAGAGAAAAGAATCAATGAGTTTTACCGCAGTGTTTATATGTTTTTTTTAATTAGAAATTTAGTATTATATATACATAATATAAATAAAATATTATTCTTATTCGGGTGTGAACTTTAACCGGGATGAGCTGGGGTCAAACTCACGCTAACCTCACATAAAATTCGAACTTGAATATTGAGCTCACGATCGGCTCACGCTCAGCTCATCTAAGTTCACACTCACATTTTTTCGAGCCATGTGAGCCGGTCCGAACCTGTTGACACCCCTATACATGAGGATTGATATGATGGCGTACCATGAGTTTATGATCTTGTCTGGGTTCTCTGATCAAATCAAACCCTCTTTGTTCCCTTTGCTGAATTAACATATGCATTTATGTTTTTCTTTTTCTTTGATTTTTACTTGTGTGAACTTTTAGTGTTTGATTAATTGTTTGGTGGGGAATTATTTATTTTGTTTCCTTTTTGAGCATTTAATTTGATCTAAATATATTCAGGAATTATAATTTTTTAGAATGCATTACATATTCTCTTATTGTTATGTTCGAACTATATATTCCTTCTTCAGGGTTGTTTTGAGGTACTAGTCTGGGCTTTCTTTTTGTGCTATCCTGTTAATGTACTAAAAGAATTTTGCATGCTGGATCTTATTAAGATTTGAATATATTCTTTGGGAGCAAATTGATTTATCCGTTTCGGCATGGTGGCTGGGGATTGATGTTCTGGCGTATCTTGAGTTTATGATCTTTCCTGGGTTCACCTTAATCTATTCATCTGTTGTATGAGCTCTATAGATATATAAGTATTCTCATATATGTATGGACAAGTATGTGACGTTTAATATATCTGATCCTCAGCTACCTTTATTGTATTGTGTTCTTTTGTCATAGTGGGCTTATTTTTCTTTTCTTCATGTTTTTCTTGGGCTCAATTTCCTCAGGAAAGTTGTAGGAATCTGGGAAATGTCTTGGTTTGTTGGTTTCCTGAAACATATTTTTGGATTTGGAGATGAAGAGAGGAGAGAGATCTCTAGAAACCAGAGCACGAGTTACCATGATTATCATAGAGTTCCAAATGTTAGTTACAGTGCTCATTTAGTTAATCAGGCCAGCTTTGGCAGTTCGAACAGAGAAATTGACAATTATTCAGTTCCATTTGGTGATGTGATTAGGCCAAATTATAGTGCTGCAGATTTTGCCAATAGTAATAAGAATTCTGCTGTTGTATCCAAATCTGCTTTGCCATCTTCACAGAAACCAGTATCTGTTGCCAAAGTGTCGAGTTCACAATCATCATCTGCTGATGTTCTTTGGCGAAACAAAGTGAATCAAATAACTGAGAAGCCAGTCTCGTCCTCGGTGAAAGACCCATTGTCACAAGGAAACCAAGTAATCGCCAAGCCAACTCTGTCTTCAGTTTCAGGCAAGTCCAAGCCAACAACTTCTCAGAATTCTAGTCAATTTTTGAAACCAAACGATTTACCCATATCGACTGTATCTGATACTGAAAAGCGATTCTCAATACTCAAAAAGGATCCACCACCTTCTTCTTTGACTCAATCTCTAAAACCACCTCCCATATCTACTACGCCAACCTTGTCTCCTTTGGCGTCTAGTTCCACAAGCCAACAGAAAATAACTTACAACGGTTCACAATCATCATCTGCTGATGTTCTTTGGCGAAGCAAAGTGAATAAAATAACAGAGAAGCCAGTCTCTTCCTCGGAGAAAGACCCATTGTCATTATCTCCTTCATTGTCAAAGATTCAGTCTACGAAACGGCCTCCTATTTCGACTAAGCCATCCTTATCTCTGGAAACATCGTTAAGCTCTACAAGCCAGCATAAAAAGACTACCTATGTTTGGGTAGAAAAGGATGCATCATCTACTTATGTATTTCCTGATGATATTAAAAGTTCAATTGAGAAGGACATTGTACCTGCCGTTCTCAAGACGCGTTTGTGTGTGGAAACTTACAAGGATTACTTCCATTCTCTGCTGTATGCTGAGGACTATTACCTTGAGGTAGAACTATACTTCTATATTGTCTTTACGTTTTCTGATAATTTTAAACTTTGTTGCTCCAATACAACATAACTTTTTCTTCCTTAATGCATTCATAAGCCTATGTGTGACATTTTAAATTAAACAACAAACTGACACATCATTTGCTTTCTCATATACCGCGTGATCTACCCTAATTGTGTTTGAATTTGAATTCAAAGCTTTAATCTCCTTTATACCTGTAATGTGTTTGAAATATTAAGGAGGTACTCCCTCCGTCCCAAATTGAATGTCCACTTAATATTTTAGTTTGTTTCAAAATGAATGTCCACTTTCTTAAAATTTATATATTTTCTCATTAAACTCTCATAACTCACCTCCAATATTTAAGGGATGCAAGCTCTAGTAGTAACATATGGATCCTTCTATATGTAAGGATATTGTTTGCTGCAGGAGAATTATGGTCATTAGTTCTTCAGTGATTAGAACACTTTGATCACTTTATTCTGTTTAAGACTTCATAAGAGGTTGAGAACTTAAACCCTCTTATCTTTTTAGCTCTATCTGGCCAAATTTAACATCCAGTCTTTAGTTAGCATTAGTATTTATTATTATTATTTTTCTTTGCATTGGATTTCTGTTGAGGCAAATCTCGTTGTTATATGAAAATTCTTCTGCGTATGGATAGACTGTATGTACGCAGTGACTGCTTCTTATTCATGCCATATGCTCTTGTGTCATAGAAATGGGATGGTTTCCAAATGAAGAATGTGACTCTGGAGTTGCATGAAGCTGAGATATACATGAGAAAAGGAAAATCCAAGAACTTCAATGAGGCCGCTGATGAGAAGGATGAAAAAGTATTTGTAGCATTTGAGATGGATAAAATACCTGAAAGGCGTCCGTTCTTGTTATCCAGAGATTTTGTCACGGTACAACCGTTTAGCAGGAAAACCAAGGCATTCCAGGTTAGCTCTTGGACCTTCCTGATATTCCAGAAAACAGTATTGGATTGGAACAAAATACTAATGAAATTTAATTAATTGAACTGTAAACACGTTCATGAGATCCCACTTTTCCTATCTTTGAATATTAGAAAACCAGAAATTTTTATTCATTTTCTCATACATAATACTATTAGCATGTTATTTTCTTATATATATAGGGTGTGATCTATCGAGTGGTAAAAAGCAACCTCGTATTAGCTGAATTTGAAGAGGATTTCCACTCTCAGCATAACCCAGCATGTGAATATGATGTCAAATTCTCATTTAATAGAGTCTGTTTGAAACGGGCTCACCAAGCAGTTGCTGCTACTTCAGATGGTTTGTTCCGGGACTTCCTCTTCCCTAGGTTTGCACGAGCACCTGATCATGTACTTACTTCTGCACAACCTTCTGACTACAAGTACCACTACCATAAAGACGCCGTAGCTGTTTGCCAGATTTTAAGGCTCCAGGGCTCACCTCCTTATCTCGTGGCGGGACCGATTTCTGTACTTGGAAAGAAGTTATCAATAACTGGAGATGTAATTATAAAAGCAGTATTGGGGATTCATCGAACTTCCCCATCAGCTAGGATTCTTATATGCGCTCCTTTAAACAATACATGTGATGTGATCATGAGATCGCTCAAGAAAGAAATGGCAGAGTCTGATATATTTAGAGCAAATGCTGCATTTCGAGAGGTTGATGGCGTACCTGAAGACATACTTCCGTCCTGCCAATATGAAGAAGAAATGGATTTCTTTGCTTGTCCTTCACTCGAACAACTTAAGAAATATAAAGTGATTCTATCCACTTACATTAGCAGTTTCCGGATTTTTGATCAAGGAATGAAGGTTGGACATTTCAGTCACATCTTTTTGGTAGATAACTCCTATGTCACCGAACCAGAGACGATGGTGCCTTTAGCCAACTTTGCAAATGCTGAAACTACTGTTGTAGTAACTGGCACTCCGGGAACTCGTTCTAGTTGGATTCGTTCCAAGATTGCTAGGCAGAATGGATTGATGATTTCTTACTTTGAGAGAATTCGCGGTTACGAGTATCTTGATCCAAGCAATATAGTGGAGCTTGAAGGTTAGTTAGAAGCGTGATGCGGTGAAGTTGTTCGATTGTCTAAAAAAGGGGGGTGAAGTTGTGCATTGCTATGAACTGCTTTCTGTTTGTAAAATATGGAGAAAGTTGATTGGGTACTGGATTTTCATGTGAATTCTACGCTGGCATTTTGTTTCTTGAATGGGAACTCTTTTCTCATATAATAATCTTTGGATACTACTGCATTTCTCTGTCTTCTGTTTTGTAATGTGATTTAAAAATTGATCAGATCAACATGCATGAATATGGTGCTCTCGGCTTTCTTCACAAGTAAATATATAGGACTCTGGAAGTTGGAACAAAATGTTAGTGAATCCCTCGGCTAGTTTGTGAGCATATTTGCAATATTCAAGGCTTGGACAATCCTCCATTCTTGCTATATGTATACACCAATTTTTTTTTTTTCTTCTCTAAATAGCATTAATTTTAATTTAGAGCAATTGTAACCTAACTATTTTATTAATGCTCTGATTGTCAAATTAAGGAATCCGGCCAAAAAACAGGCCAAAATGGTCACGTGCCTCGCACATGTTACCCATTTTAAGTGCATGATTTCGTCATCATACAAGTCAGCTTCTTCTTCCATTGCAGAATCAAAATCTGATTCAGCACCTTCTTCAACATTTAAGTTCTGCAAAAATCTTCAAAACCTTAATCAAAACCCAATTATTTCTAGAATCTACCAAAATCCTATAAAAATCAGGTGCCAATGGCAAATATGATTTGGGTTCTTTACTAGCCAACTCACAGAAAACTCTAACAGCATCAGGGTACAGCTCAAAAATCCTCAAAACAGTGGCAATTGCTTTACTTTGTTGAATAGTAATAAGAATTTTATTATTACTTAGGAGTCAAATCACGAGATAAATCAGGCATAGAAATCGAATGTAAAGCCAAACTTACCTCACGTGGATTAGCCGAATTCAAGTATTTTTCTTAACTGATGAGTTAAAAGAAGGATCACATTGGTTGTATTAGGATTAAACGACAGCGTAGCAGCAAGATAATCGATTCTCTTGGAGTTAAAGGAGGCGGAAGAAGAAAGTTTGACGGAATGGAAAGAAGCCCAGGACATAACAACGGCGTAAAGAGAGTGAAGATATGTAAGTTTTTGAAGAACTATGATTTTAGTTTGTGGGGGTGGTCCGTTGATTTGATCTCATGACGGATCTCGTCGATGGATTTAGACATAAAAATTGATAATTCGCCGGCGCCTCCGATTAGATCTTCCAATGAACGCTGGAAAAGGGAATCCATTAGTGAAGGACCCGTCATTATGTTATGTAACGAATAATTCTTCCAACTTTATTGATCAATTCACCAATTACACAAGAACAGAGAAAGAAGAGAAGAGAATTATTCAAGAAATAGAGAGAGAAAAGAGGTAGAATGGAGCTGAGATTACAGAGAAGGAAGAAAGAGAAGAAAGCTATAACCGTCTAAATGATATTTTCCAGAATATCTAAAAATAACTCCAACCAATTCTATTTATAGACCAACTGACATATCCGGGTCTAAAAGATCCGCGAACTCCTACCCGACCCGCGCCTTTGTTATTAATCCATTCATTGGTTGTCATTCCAATAGGTCAGGTTCGAAACCCTCTTGGCACATTTTAATATCACTTTCATAACAATTCTCACCCCTTGAAACTCAGCTTGTCCTCAAGCTGACCAGGCAAAATCTGGCCATTTCTTCAAGAAATCCTCAGCCAACTCCCAGGTTGCATCCTCCTCAAGTAAGTGACTCCAAGCAACTAACCATTTCACAGCTGGTTTATTGAATCTCTTCACCAATCTTCTGTCAAGAATAGCTATTGGTTCTACCATTATTTGGTCTTCTGAATTGGTTTCAGGAAGGTCTTGATGAGCTATATGTCCAGTTCCCACTCTAAGTTTTAGTTGGCTGATGTGAAAAACTGGGTGAATTTTGGAGGAACTAGGAAGTTCCAATTCATAGGCAACTGTTCCAAGTCTTCTCACAATTTTGTAGGGTCCAAAGAACTTTGGGGATAATTTCTGATTTTTCCTCAAAAACAAGGAATTTTGTTTGTAAGGTTGCAACTTAACAAACACTAAATTCCCCACTGCAAACTCCCTTTTTGTTCTATGGCTGTCTTCTTGTTGTTTCATTCCGTTGACAGCCAGATGTATGTTGTCCTTCAGCATCACATTGAGCTTCTGTCTCTCTTCAACCATCTTAGAAACTTCTCCATGATGTATGTCCTCCACCAATATACTTTCTCCAAACCCTTGAGGATTAAAACCATACAAGGCTTCAAAAGGGGACAGTTTAGTAGCTGTATGTACACATGAATTATACCACCAGGCAGCTAAAGACAAATATTTGTGCTAGTTCTGAGGCCTTTGAAATGTGAAACACCTGAGATACATCTCCACACACTGATTCACTCTTTCTGTTTGCCCATCAGTTTGGGGATGATAAGCTGAGCTCAAATTGAGTTTAACTCCCAAAGCAGTGAATAGTTCCTTCCAAAATAAACTAGTGAAGATTTTATCTCTATCACTAACTATGCATACTGGCAAACCATGTTGTCTAAACACCTTGTCCATGAATTCTTCTGCCACCTTCTTGGCTGTGAAAGGGTGTGTCAAGCCAATGAAATGACCATATTTAGTAAACCTATCCACAATGACTAGGATAGAATCCTTCCCTTCAGATCTTAGCAAACCTTCAATGAAGTCCATGCTGATGTGAGTAAAGGGTCTGCTAGGCAATTCAATAGGTTGAAGTAGGCCTGGGTAAGCTATGTGTTCAGGTTTACACCTCTGACAAACCTCAAATTGCTTGATCACTTTCTGGATCTGGGAATGCATGTTGGGCCAGTAAAAAGTCTTCCTCAGCTTATTATAGCAAGCTAAAATTCCTGAGTGTCCTCCTAGGCTTGAAGAGTGATTTGCATCAATCAAAGCCTCTCTGCAATTACCATTTTCACCAATATAGACTTTTCCCTTGTATCTCAACACCTCAGTAACAAAAGTATAGTCAGGAACTGTTTTTCCCATAAGAAACTGAGCTATTACCTCTTGCACAGTTGCATCATTTTCATAGCTAACTATAATGTCTTCAATCCAATTGGGAGTTAAAGTAGAGATTGCATTGCATTCAAACTTCCTGGAAAGAGCATCAGCTACCTTATTTTCCAACCCTTTTTTGTATTGGATTGTAAAATCAAACCCCATCAACTTAGAAACCCATTTTTGTTGTGCAGCAGTGTTGATCTTTTGTTCAATGAGATGTTTTAAAGACTGATGATAAGTCTTTACAATGAATGCATGTCCCTCCAAGTAGTGCCTCCATTTTAACACAGCAGTGGATAAGGCCATGAGTTCCTTTTCATAGGTAGATAACCCTACACATTTAGGACCTAAGGCCTTACTAAAATAAG
Organism: Vinca minor; assembly: GCA_026122235.1. Classification (NCBI taxonomy): domain Eukaryota; kingdom Viridiplantae; phylum Streptophyta; class Magnoliopsida; order Gentianales; family Apocynaceae; genus Vinca; species Vinca minor. Next base: position 772,826 of record JAOCZM010000235.1, read on the forward strand.
CCAATGGCTTCCCTTCCTGCATAATGACAACTCCCATTCCAGTGTCACAGGCATCCGTTTCAATGATAAATTTCCTTGAGAATTCTGGTAATGCCAAGACAGGAGGATAACTGAGGGCTTGTTTCAAGGATTGAAAAGCTTCCTCAGCTTCTTTACTCCAGGAGAAACCATTCTTCCTCAATAGATTAGTCAAAGGCTTACTAATGATTCCATAATGTCTTATGAATCTCCTATAGTAGCCTGATAATCCCAAGAATCCCCTAAGCTGCTTGACAGTCTTAGGCACAGGCCATTCCACCATATCTCTAATCTTCCTAGGATAAGCTTTAACCCCATCCCCAGTAATCAGATGTCCCAAATATTCCACCTCCATTTGAGCAAAAGAACATTTACTGAGTTTTCCATAAAGCTGATGTGTCCTCAGCACTTCCAGCACTATTGTCAAGTGTTTAATATGAGATTCTAAGTCTTTACTGTAGACTAGAATATCATCAAAAAACACCAGAACAAAATCTCTTAAGTAAGGACCAAAGATCTTGTTCATTAAAGATTGGAAAGTGGCTGGAGCATTGGTCAAGCCAAAAGGCATGACTATGAACTCAAAAAGTCCAAAATGAGTACTGAATGCTGTTTTTGGTATATCCTCTTCCCTCATTCTGATTTGGAAATATCCAGATATGAGGTCTATTTTAGAGAAATATTTGGCCCCATGTAGTTCATCAAGCAAGTCATCTACCATAGGTATTGGAAATTTGTCTTTAATTGTGATGGAGTTTAGTTGCCTAAAATTCACACAAAACCTCCATGTTCCATCTTTTTTCTTTACCAGTATTATTGGAGATGAAAAAGGACTTGAACTTGGTTGTATTATCCCTTCTTGGATCATGCCCTTGACCCGTCTTTCAATTTCTGTCTTTTGAGAATGTGCCACCCTATAAGACCTGAGTTTGATAGGTTGTGCACCCTCTTTGAGCACAATCTTATGCTCATGATCTCTCCCAGGAGGTAAGCCATTGGGCAACTCAAATACATCTGCAAATTCCTTCAAAACTTCTTTGATAACATCAGGGCAATTGATCTCTTCCTCCTCCAGATTGTGTAAAAAACAAATCTGGCCCATCCATATCTCAGTTGCACCTTCCATGAACTTTAAGAATGCTTTGGCTGGAAGATGTTTAACCTCAAAATCAGGTGCCTTGCTTCTGATCACCACTTTTTCATTGCACTTCTTGAATTTGATAGATTGACTCTGGTAATCAAGAGTGATTGGACTATGTTTTTCAAGCCAATCTCCTCCCAATATCACATCACTCCCTCCAAGATTAAGCAAATATAAGTCTTGGCAAAAGTCCAGATTTCCAAACCTCCACTTAACTCCTCTACAGTAATCACCAATCCACCTTCTTTCCCCATTCCCCAACACCACCATCAAAGGTTTCCCTTGCTCAATACTTAACCCTAGTTGTTTAGCAATATTAGGATCCAAGAAACTATGAGTGCTTCCAAGGTTTATGAGAATGGAAACCTGATGATTCTTACCCATACACCCTGAGATTCTGAATATCTTGCCCCCCCACAGGTGCCATTCATGGAATTTAGAGTTAAATGAGCAAATTCAGCAACCTCCTCACCTATTACCACTGACTCTTCCTTCTCATAATGTTGTATCACCTGCAAATCCAGTTCTCTTTCTTCCTCCATTGGTTGATCACAAAGATACAACATATTCACTTCAGCTAGAGCACATTTATGTAGGGGTGAGTATTTGTCTCCACATTTAAAACACAAATGTAACTCCCTCCTCCTTTGCATCTCCTCATTACTCACCCTTTTGAATTTAATTGGTTCTTTGAATGAGGGTTTAGAGGCATAAGATTGTGAGGAAATTGGTTTAGACAGTGAAGAATTAGATTGGCTATATGACTGAGTGGTTTTGGGAAAATAAGCAGCAGTTTGGGATTTAGTAGATGTTTTAGCAGTGCATTGCAGATACATTTCTTGTTCTACTGCTAATATGAAAGCATCTACTAATGTTCTTGGTCTGTGCATGCTCACAACTCCTCTCAATTCATCTTTGAGACCACTCAAGAACAAATCTACAAAGTATTCAGCAGTGGCTATAGTTCCAGTAGTCACAAACACAGCTTTGAGAGCTTCAAATCTATTCATATAAGAATGAACATCATTTGTTTGTCTAAGTTTGGAGAAATCACCCACAATGCCAGAAAGTGATCTAGCATCAAATCTCACAAACAAAGCCTGCACAAACCCTATCCAATCTTGAGCCCCATGCTCAGCTACATGACTATATCCCCACAAACAAGCTTCTCCTCTAAAGTACATTAATGCTACATCCAACTTCAAAGGATTTGGAATCATATGTAATTTAAAGTATTGTTCTGCTTGTATGACCCACTCCCTAGGGGAATTTCCATCAAACTTTGGGAAATCAAGTTTTGGAAGTTTAATTCCCCCTCTATCACCCATTCCTATGTCAAACCTAGGATCAATCCTTCCTCCAGCATTAACATTAGGAATATTTTCATTTCCATTTCTATAATCGGTTCTCAATTGTCTCACAGTAGGTGAAATTTCATTATTCCTACTAGGTTCCCCAAAAGTACCCTTCTCTTTCAATACTTGATTCAATTTAGTAATCTGTTCTATTAATTGACGAAATTTTTCATCAGATTCCTTCCTACTGTTAACTGAATCTAAATTAACAGTTGAAATCATATGCCTCAGTTCACTAAATTGAGAGTTAAAACTCGAAATAGAACTTTCCAAGTCAACTAACCGTCTGGTTTGCTGTTCTACTGGTAATCGGAACTCTGATGTCTCCGGTGTAGGTAATAGCGGTGGCGCCGCTGTCGAAGAAACATCGCCGTGCTGATTTCTTGTTGTCACCATTGCCGTCCGAGGATTGCCGGCTCTGATACCAATTTGTTATGTAACGAATAATTCTTCCAACTTTATTGATCAATTCACCAATTACACAAGAACAGAGAAAGAAGAGAAGAGAATTATTCAAGAAATAGAGAGAGAAAAGAGGTAGAATGGAGCTGAGATTACAGAGAAGGAAGAAAGAGAAGAAAGCTATAACCGTCTAAATGATATTTTCCAGAATATCTAAAAATAACTCCAACCAATTCTATTTATAGACCAACTGACATATCCGGGTCTAAAAGATCCGCGAACTCCTACCCGACCCGCGCCTTTGTTATTAATCCATTCATTGGTTGTCATTCCAATAGCTCAGGTTCGAAACCCTCTTGGCACATTTTAATATCACTTTCATAACACATTATTGAATTGAGGGGAAAAAGGGATCAAATTGTATGGAAATTGGGGGGTTTCAAGAAGAAGACGAGTGTGGGACGAAGAAGAGAAGGAAGCGGGTATAATGGGTCGGGTTTGGGCGGATCTTTTATCGGGTTAGAGGGAAATGAATAGTCGGAAAAAGATACCATTAAAATCGGTCATATGAACTGCTACAGTCTATAGATGCAACTTTGTACATAAACACTGATGAAGGCATTTTTGTCTTATTTTATTCTTTTGCATCATTATATAGAAATGGGAAGGTTTTGAAGTGAATAATGTGATTTTAGAGTTGCATAATGCAACAATATACACAAGAAAAATAAAATCTAAAAGCTACAGTGATGCTACTAAGAAAGATCGAAAAGTCCAATTTGATATTGAGAAAATACTTAAAAGGCAGTCGCTAGTTGATGGAAAACGTGAAAGCCAGTCGCGATTTTATGGAAAACGTGAAAGGCGACCATTCTTGCTATCGAGAGATTTCGTCTCAGTAAAGCCTACAGGCAGCAACATCAAGCCATTTAAGGTTTGCTTTTGAAACTTTAATCCTAATTTACTGTTCTTTCAAATCAAGCACTTTAATCTCAACTTCTTGGATTGTTTTGATTTTCCTTTTGCGCTTCCGGTACCTTTCTGTTTAAACTTTTCTAATTCAATCTGCAAATGGCTTGGATAAATAGGGTGTCATATATCGTGTTGTGAAGAGTACAGGGGCGGATCCACGATTGTATTTTAGGGTGGTCCCTCAATAATTTAAAATACAATCCAAAACGATTATCGGCAAAAGTATACCAATATTACATAACCAAACGATTGTTTAAATTACAACTCAAAAGTAAATGTCTAATTCTAATTCAGGGCAATTGCATCCTCCTCTTGGTCATTGCTTGAAAACGTTTGATGATATCCATATCATTGATTGTGCTAAACACTTCTTTCTCCACATACGTAACTAAGCAATCATTGAGCCATGGATTCGCCATTTTGTTTCTCTTCTCATTCTTCACATATTTCAATCCTGAAAACACCCTTTCAACAGTTGTTGTAGCCACTGGTAATGTCAAAGCTAGCTTTACAAGTCGGTACACAAATCTAAAAGTCTTGTGCTTTTTTGTTCGGACAAGAGTCATAGAAAGATCCGAGATCCCCTTCAAATTGGAAAAATTATTATCCATCTTGACACTCTGAATATAATTCTCAAGTTGGCCAGACAATTCCTTATCAGTAACATCCTCAAAGTCATTTGGATGCAGTCTTGCCAATCTCACAAGTGATTTATTGTCAAAAGCTTCAAATGAAGAGCAAGGACTCAAACATGTGATACATTGCAACAATTTAGAATTTTCAGGAGTAGGTGGTCATTCAATTCTTTCAATATCAAATCTATGACATGGATAAAGCAATCATTTTTTAAATGGTGCAATGTTGACATAAAATGTGCAAGACGAGCGGATTTATTATACCTCACGTACTGTGAATCCATGTCGGGCACTGTGATCTCAAGGTTACTACAAGATGGTACAACATTTTCATAAAATTCTTCCCATCCTCCTTCTCTCATTTCCTGAAACATTTTCTTGTTGATTTTGACAAGTTTCATGGCATTCACAATATCTTGGTCACCCCTCTGTAATGCTTCAGACAAATCATTTGTCACTGATAAAACATCCACCATCAAGTGCAACATAAAAACAAAACGAAACGTCTTCATAATCAATAACAAACTTTGAGGTTCACCCTGTGAATCCCTATCATCTTCCAAATGTTCAAACACTTCGATAATTGTAGTAAACAAATCTTTCAACCTACAAAGAGTCCCTTCTTAAAAGCCACATTCTGAGATTGAAGTGGTGGTTCAACATCGGACTCCAAATGTTCTACTCTAGGTGGGAGCTCACTTGAAGATGGAACTTCATTCATAGTAGAAGTAGACTCTAAGTATCTTGATTTTGGCACAAAAAATCTCAACATCCTTTACAAACAACAAAACAAGTGAATTTCATTAACAAAACATTGGCTCAATCAAAACATAATTGACTCAATTCTTCATCTAAATTGACTAAATCATGCCCTAAATTAACATAGAAAGATTATCAAAATTACATATCCTACAACAAAATTGAATCACAAGAATAAACTATCATTAAATAAAATCAAGGAAGAGGGAAATAATTTACCTTATTGGCTGATCCTTAGAGTAGAATTGGACAATGGAGTCTTGGAAAAGAGGGTTTTTATTTCTCTTCTTTTTTGGATTGTTAGATGGAGAATTTGGGATAAGAATAAGAGAGATGAGAAACAGGGCTGCCTGCTTTTAACGGGCTTTTATTTTCATAAAAAATAAATAAATAAATAAAATATTAAAATTTTGGGTGGTCCCAGGCATACAGGGACCACCGTGTAAATCCGCCCCTGGAAGAGTAGTCTCATATTGGTTGAATTTGGAGAAAGTTTCCAGTCTCAGCACGAGCCTGGATGTGAATACGATGTCAAATTCTCATTCAACAGGTTTTGTTTAAAGCAATTACAGCATCACTAGATACTTTATACCAAATGAGGAAGAAAGTGATTGCTTCGCTTGCCCTCCAAAATATAAGGTAATTTCATGAGTAGTTTTCGTCTACGTGATGAAGGGATGATGGCTGCACACTTTAGTCATATATTTCTGGTAGATGCATCATCTGTTACTGAACCAGAGGCAATGGTTCCTTTAGCAAACTTTGTGAATTTAGCACCAAGAAATCGTTCTGGTTGGGTCCGTTCCAGCATAGCGAGGCAAAATGGACTAATAACTTCTTACTTTGAGAGGCTTAGGGAATCCAAACTGTACAAGAATCTTGATCCGAGGGTCATAATTCAACCGGAAAGTTTTCAAAATTTTAAAGAGAGCTATGAGTCTCTGTCACGATCATATATCACTCTTTTGAAGAATCTATTGGAGTTAAATATATGTATATGTTTGTGTGTTTTTTTACTGACATTTTGTTTGGTGTAATGGTAACTTTTCTTCACCAATATGCATTTTTACTTTAACGTTTGTGGTACAGGTAACAAATTAGTTTGTGTCATAAAGAATAATCTAATTAAAATGAAGAAGATAACAACTTTATATTATTCTCGAATTCAGGAGCTGTGGCAGAGGTTCACAGACGAAAAAGTGAAGACGAGAACAAATGAAAAGTGAAACCCACAATATGTATATGGAATCATTTTTTAATACTAGACCATTCACATGGAAAATAACTTCTACGTTGGAGTATTTATAGAAAGTGAACGATTATTAAAAATCTTTAAATATATTATCGAACATTGTACTTATTGCATTATGTTAACACCCGTAGATTTACTTTAGACAAGTGCCAATTAGCCAAGAGAAGTTAGTGAAGTGATATGGTTATGTGAATACACAAATGAATGTATTTAGTGGTTGTCGTTGGAAAAATGATATATAGAACTAGCTTCCTCTCTTTGTTGGTAGAGTATTCAAATAGATTCCAAGTATAGTCATCGTTAAAATAAAAGAGTGAATGTCTCTAATTGGACATTATCAATTTACATTTCTCTTTTTAGATATAAACTTTATTTTTGTACATTAATGAGCACAAACAATTTATGGGACCCTCGATATAGAAAAAGTAGTTGATTTCGGTCAAAATTGGCCACGTGCTGACAACATGCCGGCGGAGTAGGTGTAAAATTGTCTATTCTGAAAATAATTTTTTAATCAATAGCCTTAGTTGGACACAAACAATTTTACCTTTTTCTTTTTTTAGACAAAAAAGTTTTTTTTTTTGTACATTTATAACCATAAACAATTTTCGGCATCTATAATTAGAAATTACAAAAGACACGGAGTTCGGACAAGATTAAGCTGAAGCCAGTATAGAGTGCTAAATAATGAAGAATGCAAATGCAACTCGGTAAATGTTTGTGGCGAAAAAGGGAAATCATTATTATTAAATCATTTCCCTCTTTCTTCACAAAACGGAGTGGCGTACTCAAGCACTTTTTGCGTTCTCTTGAAGAGTGATGGTACTTCCAGTGTTCAGTTTGGTAGATGAACAATGGAAGCAGTGAACAACATATGACGGAGGAAGAAGAATAGGCTATTTCGATGAGTTTGATTAATTAGAAATATTGATGAGTTTGGAGTGAGTCGGTCCACATATTATTTTCCTCTTTTAATCATTTCTGTTAGATATTTTTCACCCAGCTTCGTCATTTACACTTACTCTTACATGTTAGTTGTATAAAAGAATGGATACATGTACTTTTTCTGTATTGAATCAATAAGAATGTAGAATCATCGTTTCTCTCTTCTTCTTTTTTGTTAGATATTTTTTAGCTCAACTTTATCAGTTACAATAAATCTTAGATGATAGTTGTATAAAAGTATAAATATATTTACTTTTCATGTATTGAATCAATAAGAACGTAGAATCATTCTCTCTCTCTCTCTCTCTCTCTCTCTCTCTCTCTCTCCTTTTCTTATTCTTATTCACATTTTGATACTTTCAATTAAAATTTACGGATAAAATTCACAACAATTTTTAATTATAGAAGTACGAAAATTGTTTATGGTTGTAAATGTACCAAAAAACAGTTTTGTCTAAAAAGCGAAAATGTAAAATTGTTGGTGTCCAAATAAGGCTATTCACTAAAAAATTATTTCCAGATAGACAATTTTACCACTACCCCTACCGGCATGTCATCGACACGTGACCAATTTTGACCGGATTCTACTACTTTTTCTATATAGGGCGTCCCGTAAATTTTTTATGCTCATAAATGTATAAAAATAAAGTTTATGTCTAAAACGAGAAAAGTATAAATTGTTAACATCCAATTAAAGCCATAAATCAATATAGTTGAGATTATTTTGAGAAGAATGTGTAACTATAAACTAACCTTGGTAAAGCCGAGGTCATGAGTTCGAATCTTAGCTGGTGCTGCCAGCTTCTAGGAATTATATTTTCCCTTGTTGATGCTACTTTGACGGGGTCAGTGCTTGCGCTGGTTGTTCAGTTAAGTCTGATATGTTCGCTGATGAACACGAAAACTCGAACATGAGGTAGCGGAAAGTGTTGGTCACCGTCTATTGCACCTTCTTTTTTACTTATCAAAAACCTTGGAAAAATAAGAATCAAGAAGACAAGCCATAAATCAATATTATTTTTTGTCCAATTTCAAAAGAAATATTTTCTTTTGTAGAAGTTGAATAAACGGTTTGCTGCTTTTCAATATTTATACCATGCTTCATAGCACTCGGCATTGGAAAGTACACTAACTTGTATTGATTTGGGGTGAATAGCAACTCACCATGGATACTATTTCATCATATGATAGAAAACTTGAGAATTATGAATTTTCTTGACTTGAGCAAGAAACACTTCACAGGATCAATCCCCCTCTTCAAGATGCGCTAACCCTGAGTTTTATATATATATCTATATTTCAAATGCATTCCAAATATTGAATTTTTAAATCCAATATTTACATATATACTCATTGAAAAATAATTTCGGCTCACTCACCCCGAAAATGTGAGCAGGAGCGCAAGTGAGTTGAGCATGAGCTCAATATTCAAACTCGATTTTTATGTGAGCTAAGCGTGAGTTTTACCCCCCTCGACCTGTTTAAGACTCATACCCAATAACATAATTATATATTGTTGGAAAAAGCTTGGCTAAGTTGAATGAGAAATTTGAGTGGAAAGAGTCCCACATTGGTTTTGGAGAAATAAGGAGTGGAAAGTATCCCACATTGGTTTTGGAGGGAAGTTGGAAGCACTTTATATTAGAAAGTGCTCCATGAAGGTTCAAAGAACTTTGCAAGGTTATGCTCCATGTCATAACCTCGCGCACACCCGCAGCAGGGGGGTGCAAATCCAAGGCCTCGTCCCGGACCCAAAAAGGGCTTGACTTGTGTGCGGGCGCGACCTGCGCACACGATTGCCGGAACAAAATTCACGGGCCTGATCAACCCGAGTTTTGCTACTGGTTTTATTTCCACTTTCCAAATTTTTTTTTGTAACTGCCAGAGAATTAATTCACGTAATGACTAGGGATTATTACCCTGAATTAATTCTCTGTAATGACTCTTTTAATTACAGACATTCCAGCTCTATCTATAAAAGGGGATTGCATCCTCCTTTGTTTTCACGCCCTGAAATTACAGAGCTTACGTAGTTTTATTCCTCTCTTTTTACTTCGTATTCATCATTTGTTTTCTTGTTCTGTTCGGTTGTGTTGAGGTTGTTCTTGTGCGGAACAAACTTCATTTAAGCCGTTGTATCCTGGGAGACGGACGCCATTGTTGGCGAATCTGTTTTTAAGGAAATTGCGTTGAACGCAATCCTCGGTTTTGTTTTCCTTTCTTTCCGAAACATTCTCGACTTGTCTTTGTTTGCGGTGATTTATTCTAACAATCTTAAAAGCAGAGTCCTATTTTTTCTTTGTAATCATAATGGCAAGCGAAGATCAGAACATGACTGTTACTGCAGATAATGCTGCTGGTTTTGGGACTCTCTGCAGGGAGTTGCTTTCGCAAATTGCATTGCAGTATGCTGAGTCGCTGCTGCGTTCTTTGGTTCTCTTGTCCCTCATGTTGTCTGCAGTTCCTCCCTGTTCTTTGCTTTGAGTGCGAGAATATTCCAGCAACCGGTGTTGACAAACCGAGAAAAAATTCAACGGTGTCAACTTCAAGAGGTGGCGGCAGAAGATGCTATTTTACTTGACAACTTTGGGGTTGGCTAAGTACTTGAGTGAAGATCCTCCAATGCTCCAAGCGGGGAAACAGATCCTCGGGAATTTTATGGCATATGAAGCTTGGAAGCATAGTGAATACTTATGTAAAAAATTACATTTACAATAGTCTACATGATTCGAGTGTATAGTGTATTTAATACATATAAAAGCTGCAAAAGAACTATGGGAATCACTAGAACGAAAATATAAAACGGAAGATGCTGGCACAAAGAAATTTGTAGTCGGGCGTTTCCTAGATTTTTAAAATGGTCGATTCGAAGACCTTAATAAGTCAAGTGCAAGAATTGCAAGTCATTACGCACGACATCCTTGCTTTGAGGGATGGTGTTGAGTGAAACTTTCCAAGTGGTCTGCGGTCATTGAAAAAATTGCCTTGGTCGGAAGGATTTCAAGAGTTATCTTAAGCACAAACGCAAGGAAATGTCCTTGGAGGAGCTTATTGTGAGGCTACGCATTGAAGAAGATAATCGACTTTCTGAGCGAAATGCTCTAAATCCGATTGGTGCTAAGATAAACGTGGTGGAGCACGTTAGAGGTGGCCAAGGCTTTAAGAATAAGGCCAAGAATAATAACTCAATAAAGGCAAACTTGGGACAACTGGTGGTGTTTCCAAGCGAAGTACAAATTCAAAGGCAAGTGCTTCAACTGTGGCAAATTGGGCCATAGGTCGACTGATTGTCGTTTACCAAAGAAGGATCATGAGGCGAACATGATCAACAACATTTCAAAGGAAGTGGAGGACATGAACTTTGTAGCTGTGGTGTCCGAAGTGAACCTGATTGGTTCAAACACAAAGGAGTGGTGGGTTGATACGGGTGCTACAAGACACATTTGCACCAATAAGGACCATTTTTCTACCTTTGAGCCTCTTGAAGGTGAGAAGATTTACATGGGAACTTCTGCCACTGCTGCTGTTGAAGGCAAAGGGAAGGTGCTGCTAAAGATGACTTCTGGCAAGATCTTGACATTGACTGATGTATTGTATGTGCCAGAAATTCGTAGAAATCTTGTATCTGGTTCTCTATTGAACAAACATGGTTTTCGTATTGTAATAGAATCAGATAAGCTCACTCTGAGCAAATCAGGAATGTTTTTAGGAAAGGGGTATGCAACCGAGGGGTTGTTTAAATTGAATGTAATGACTATTATCAATAAAGGTGAAACCTCTTCTGTTTATTTGTTTGAGTCTTCTGATTTATGGCATAACAGACTTGGTCACGTAAATTTTGATTCGTTGCGACGATTAATTAAAATGGACCATATTCCTACATTCCAAATTGATTTGAAAGATAAGTGTGAAATTTGCATTGAAGCAAAATTAACAAGAACATCATTTCACTCAATTGAAAGGAGCACCGAACCACTTGAATTAATTCATAGTGATGTTTGTGATTTGAAATCGGTTCAAACACGAGGAGGTAATAAGTATTTTATTACTTTTATAGATGATAGCACGAAATATTGCTATGTCTATTTGTTGAAAAGCAAAGATGAAGCGTTAGAGAAATTTAGTCTCTATAAAACAGAAGTTGAAACACAACTTGGGAAGAAGATTAAGAGATTAAGGAGTGATAGAGGTGGCGAGTATGAGGCACCAATTGGCGACTTCTGTGAAAAACATGGAATTGTTCATGAAAGAACAGCACCATATTCTCCTCAATCCAATGGAGTAGCCGAACGTAAAAATCGAACATTGAAAGAAATGATGAATGCAATGTTGATAAGTTCAGGGTTACCTTCGAATATGTGGGGCGATGCTATTTTGTCTAGCAATTACCTTTTGAATATGGTACCCCGAAAGAAAAATGACAAAACTCCATATGAATTATGGAAAGGAAAGAGACCATCCTACAAACACTTGAGAGTGTGGGGGTGTCTCGCAAAGGTAGCAGTACCATTACCAAAAATGGTTAAGATAGGTCCTAAAACGGTGGATTGTATCTTTATAGGTTACGCACAGAATAGTACTGCATACCGGTTTTTAGTGCATGATTCAAAGATAACGGATATTCATAAGAATATCATATGGAATCACGGAATGCATCATTCTTTGAAAATGTATTTCCTTGCAAGAACGTTGAAGGATCTAGGCCACCGAAACGGGCTAATGATCCACAAGTGGTTCAAGAAATTGAACCTCGGCGAAGCAAACGAGCTAGAGTAGAAAAATCATTTGGAGATGATTTTGAAACCTACTTGTTGGAGAGAGAACCTCAAACTTATGAAGAGGCTGTGAATTCTCCCGAAGGACCTTTTTGGAGGGAGGCCATAAAAATTGAGATAGATTCTATTTTGCAGAATCACACATGGGAGTTAGTGGACCTTCCACATGGTTGTAGTCTTTTAGGATACAAATGGATTTTTAAAAGAAAGATGAAGCTAGATGGCTCTATTGATAAGTATAAAGCCAGGCTTGTGATTAAAGGATTTAGGCAAAAAGAAGGCTTAGATTACTTTGATACATATTCTCCTGTGACAAGAATAAGTTCTATAAGGTTGATTATTGTAATTGCTACCTTAAGAAACTTGGAAATACATCAAATGGATGTTAAAACAGCTTTCCTAAATGGGGATTTAGATGAAGAAATCTATATGGAGCAACCTGAGGGTTTTGTGGCTCCAAATGCTAAAGGGAAAGTGTGTAAATTGGTGAAATCATTGTATGGATTAAAACAAGCACCTAAAAAGTGGCATGAAAAGTTTGATCAAACAATGATAATCAGTGGATTCAAAATTAATGAGTGTGATAAATGTATCTATGTTAAAGAGACAGAAGATGGCTATGTCATTTTATGTCTTTATGTGGATGACATACTCATTATTGGCAGCAATGATAAGTTGGTTCAATCTACCAAAAATATGTTAAATTCTAAATTTGACATGAAGGACATGGGTCTTGCTGATGTGATTTTAGGGGTCAAGATCATAAGAACAGCAGATGGTCTAACTTTGAGTCAGGCTCACTATGTAGACAAAATCCTTGACAAGTTTAACAAGGATGACTCTGGAATGGCTAGAACGCCTTTGGATAATAGTCTCCATCTATCCAAAAATCGTGGAGAGGGTGTTGCCCAAGTGGAATACTCAAGAATAATAGGGAGTCTAATGTATCTAATGAGTTGTACTAGACCAGATATTGCTTATGTGGTAAGCAAATTGAGTGGATATACTGAGTAATCCAAGTGTCAGTGCACTCGAATGCAATAATAAGAGTACTAAAGTACTTACGTTATACTCGTAACTATGGATCGCATTATACTAGATACCCAGCTGTAGTAGAAGGCTACACAGATGCAAAGCTGGATATCCGATATAAAAGATTCAAAAAGCTACAAGTGGCTATGTGTTTACACTAGTCAGTGCTGCAGATGAGTTGGAAATCCACAAAACAAATCAGTAATAGCTAGATCCACTATGGAATCTCGAGTTTATAGCTTTAGATAAATGTGGAGAAGAGGTCTGAATGGATAAGGAATTTTCTAGAGGATATTCCTAAATGGGAAAGACTCGTGCCAGTCTATCCGTATATATTGTGACAGTCAATCACGCAATTGGTAGGGCACAAAATTCTATGTATAATGGTAAGTCTAGACATATTCGTCGTAGACATAATACCATTAGACAATCGCTATCAACTGGAATTATCTCGATTGACTATGTGAAGTCAAAGGATAATATAGCGGATCCATTAACCAAAGGGTTAAATAGAGAGGCAGATTGAAAGATTAACAAAAAGGAATGGGTGTAAAGCTCTGTGGAGGATAAAAAATCTTATGAAGGAAAACCCAACTTAGTTGACTTTGGAGATCCCAAGATCTAAGTTCAAAGGGACAACCTACTTGTAAGATTTAATTTAGTCATCTGTGGGGGTAACCTCAACTCATTCCCTGTCATGAAACAGATGATAGAATGGATAAGGTTAGCAATTTGTTGCTTTAATAATTCTTAAGGAGATAAGTTAAAAATACTTTACTTAAGGTTTTACCTATGTGAGAGCGAAGTGGGGGCCGCTTCAAAGGAGAATTGACCGGGCTAATTCTTTAGAAACTCTTGCAGAACCAGGTAGTGTTCATGGCCAAAATGAACAAAATCATGAGAACAGAACATAAAGAAACAGTTCCTGTGTAAATTATGTGGACTCTTTACACAAGAAAGCAGGACAGTTCAAGGACATCAAGTCTACTGGACAGCTAGTAAAGCAAACATATTTTACAAGGGGAAAGTTCAAAGGATAATACCTACTTTTCTTATGCAGGGGTTGGATGATGAACATCAAAACCTATCGAGTCAAAACAATTTTCATTCATGTGGGGGATTGTTGGAAAAAGCTTGGCTAAGTTGAATGAGAAATTTGAGTGGAAAGAGTCCCACATTGGTTTTGGAGAAATAAGGAGTGGAAAGTATCCCACATTGGTTTTGGAGGGAAGTTGGAAGCACTTTATATTAGAAAGTGCTCCATGAAGGTTCAAAGAACTTTGCAAGGTTATGCTCCATGTCATAACCTCGCGCACACCCGCGCAGGGGGGTGCAAATCCAAGGCCTGTCCGGACCAAAAAGGGCTTGACTTGTGTGCGGGCGCGACCTGCGCACACGATTGCCGGAACAAAATTCACGGGCCTGATCAACCCGAGTTTTGCTACTGGTTTTATTTCCACTTTCCAAATTTTTTTTTGTAACTGCCAGAGAATTAATTCTGTAACAGCTAGGGATTATTACCCAGAATTAATTCTCCGTAATGACTCTTTTAATTACAAAGCATTCCAAACTTTCTATCTATAAAAGGGGATTGCATCCTCCTTTGTTTTTCGCCCCTGCATTGCAGAGCTTACGTAGTTTTATTCCTCTCTTTTACTTCGTATTCATCATTTGTTTTCTTGTTCCGTCTCGGTTGTGTTGAGGTTGTTCTTGTGCGAACAAACTTCATTTAAGCCGTTGTATCTCGGGAGACTGGACGCCATTGTTGGCGAATCTGTTTTAAGGAAATTGCGTTGAACGCAATCCTCGGTTTTGTTTTCCTTTCTTTCCAGAAACATTACTGACTTGTCTTTGTTTGCAGTGATTTATTCTAACATATATAAAAATGTATTTATATATACTATTACTAAAAATGCTTGCATCTACGCATTTTCTTTTGTCCTAGTTATGATTTTTTTAAATATTAATTTAGCTCATGAGGCTCACAGTTTAGTCTGAACTCACAATAAAATCTGCGATGAGCGCGAGCTTAGGGCTTGTGAGCTTAATAGGGATGAGTGTGAGCTGAACAAAAACAATAAATGAAAGCTAGAAAAAGAAGATCAAAGACAAACGATTTATAGTGGTTCGACTCACTAATAATCTACGTCATCTACCTTGAGACTAACTCAATGATTTCAATATCACACTAACTACCCTTTACAACTTAATGATGGTTGGGATCAAACCAATATTACATAAGTGACTAACTCATTAAGAATTTTACACAACAACCACTAACAATCTCACAAAGAGCATAACTCACAAAGAGCTTTACAATTTTACAAAGAGAGCGTCTCACTAAGATATTCTAACTCACAAAGAGACGAGGGAAATGATTAACCAAACTAATCACACTTTATACGATGGATAGATACAATTGTATAGCTCAAACTTTCTAAGCTCAAATGATAATGATCACACTCGATTAGCACATGAATCTGTATTAAATGTGTATTGATAGCTTGTAGAAAATAGTAGAACTTGAATGCACTTACTAGCTTGGTTGGTTTGAAATAAATCAACATTTAGTATATATAGGAAGTTCAAAATCGAGCTGCATTTAATGCTTCAACGACTAGTATCTACCACTTGTTTGGACACTTCGGTTAACCGACATAGGTGTCAGGTCATCTGTGGTTCGTCCAGACAGATTAATTGGTCTTCTAGATACATGCGGTCGACCTAAGAAGGAACCACGGTCGACTGAAGTCAAACCTCATTCGTCCGACCTAAGATCAAGGTCGACCAGACAAACTAGCTGCTAAAGTTCAAGAACATTCAAAGTGACTAAATAGAACTTCACACTTCGTTCGACCTAGCCACATAGGTCGGTTTACCTAGGTTTTGGCTAGGTCGACCTAGGTGATGGTCATGAGCGGATTTCCACTAAGTCTCAATTCTAATGCACTCTAACTTATACTAAAAACATTTGTGCTAAAAGCAAACATTTTTAAACACATTTTAATATTGTTGATCGAAAGATCAAAACTAAGGTTTTCAAAACACAAGGCATTCTATATAAAAATATTTTTCGTGCATGCATGACAAGTGCGAGACATATTATTTGAGTTTAGATCTCAGGGTTTTACAAGATATAGAAATTATAATCTACCCTAGCATATGCCAGGCTTTAATTTTTCTTACATGCATGACAAGTCTTCAAGGCTTCTTCATGAAATGGCATCTCCTGAATTTTCAATGAGTGTAAGGATTTCCACAGGACTTGTGGATTCATCTTGAAGATATTGACACGTCCATAAGATCTATCACATTAACAAATAAATTAAAATCTCGTCGACTGCTTTTCATTTATCAAAATAGAGAAATTGCCCTTAGGGCTTACAATCTCTATCTTTTTTAATATGAAAAACTTTGATGTAATGTGGTAGGGTATAATTATAAAGAAAATTGAAGGATGACTTTTGAATGAGCAAAGTTAAGCACAAAGTCATCTATGGGCTTTTATGAGTTAAAAAATCAATGAACCTTAGGGATAAATGAGAGATTCACTTAATGAAATCTCTCCTTGGGGTTGTGCGCATGTTATATAAATACAGAACTGAAAGATAGATGAAAAGAGATCACAGTTTTGTATGATGGCAAGATGATCCAGTCGACTACAATCTTGAGTTAGGTCGACCGAAGCATAACCAGGCCGATTGACCTGCCTTTTGGCAGAAAGTATGTCAACATGCAAAACTCAGTACCAAGGCATATACACATTCCGCCAACACAATCGAGGGCATATACACATGCCATCAAAGCAGTTGAACGAACAAGTGAAGCTATATATGACCATAATTTAAAGAACATGCTTAACACTTGAAGATTAAAACACAAATGCCCCATGCTATATAGTCTAAGCATTTAACCAATATATGCACATTACATAGAATATTTTGTTCCCCCTTTGTCATAGATAAAAAGGAGTTGAGAGGGTTAGAATGAGCTCTCATCACAAGGATATTATCATTGAGCTCTGAAACAAGCAATATAACATTGAGAAAAATTAAAATATAGCATGTTTATAAAGACTTCAACAAGCAATTCATACAAGAATATCAAAGGTAAGTTACATAATAGCAATACTAGGGGTACATACAGGGATAACATATGAGGAAAGAAAAAAATAAGAAGAGTTTAGAAGTTCCTATGGAGTTTTATAGATATCTTGCAAGTTCTTCACACCATGATGCTCCAAGGATTTCTACTTCACTTTAATTCCTCAGTGACATTTGCAATCTCTTCCTCGATCAAAGATAAATGGTCTCCTTGCTCTTCTTTCTCAGTTCCCTTTTCATTGTCTTCTTCTTTTTCCCCATTATCCCCATTTACATCTCTTCCATTGCTTCCACCATCATCACTTTTGTCATCATCCTCATTTTTTTCAGTCTCTTTCTCTTCTTCTACAAGGCTGGATTTCTTTGTTTTTGTGTTAGTGATAATATCATCCAACTTGCCTTCCATATATTACATCTTTCAGTCCATGTTGACCACCATATTTTCCAAATTATCCATTCTAGAATAGAAGTCTTCTTTGAAAGATTGCAATCTTTTTTTACATAGTCTCCACATCCTTGATTACTCGAATAAATAACTCATAGTAAGTTTGTGTAAAAGTGGTCTCACATTTGGAAACCCGGTAGTGAATCTGGATCCATGTCAACAACTTTATTCTTCCTTTGAGGCGGGGCTTCCTTTTCATTGTCTTCTTCTTGGCCTTCCTCACTTCCTCCAACATCATATTCTACCTCTTCCTCTACTTGAACCCCTTCATTCTCTTTGCTAGATTCCTCTTTATTAGGCTCACCTTCCTTAGGCTTTTGACATTTTCTAGTGGCAATGGTTTTCTTGATAGTCTCAATTTTCTTTTGGCTAGCACCTTTAACAATGGTGGCTGCCATCAATTACTCATCAGTGCATCTACTTTGAAATCTCCATTAGCCATCCACATATATAATATGAATTCGGTGAAAGCATCCCTCAATGTAAATATTATACTCATTTCTTTCAACGGGATTTACATGTTTGATGTTAAATCTCTTGAACAACTTAGTACTCATAATTGTGGTTAAACAAATTTAACCATCCCACAATAGTAAACATGTCAAGAATGCTATTTATACTTTTCCAAAAAGTCCTATCATACTTTTATATTCCCGGGTAACATCCCCCTTCTTGTTCTTTTGCAAAGAATCAAAACAATTTCTTAGCTTCATCGTTGCAGAATCGAGATGTTACCTTTGTAGTGGTGAAGTTTGATGATTCCCTTTGAAATTTTGATTTTTATGATCGTGATGGGGGTATCTCATAGTAGGATTCGGTTGCCGACTCATCACTCCATTTTTCGACTTATTTCTAACCTTTTCCTTTCTGGGCAATAGTCTTCATTTTCTTTGGTGTGGGATTCGCTCCTTCTTGAATGCTAATTCTCTTTCCTAAGGGTTTTTTTTGGAGGTTGTATTTTTAGTGTGATTCCTTAGGACAAGATTGAAAAGTGCGATTTTTCCTTTCAATTGCACCGTTTTGTTGAGTAGTTCTAGCGGCCGAAAAATTATGGTGAATGCCATTTTCATTACAAAAGTTTTCAAAACTTTGGTTATTGAATTCTCGTCCTTTATCACTTCTAATGGATATCAATTTTAAGTCAAGTGGGTTTTGGACTTTCTTGAAAAGATTTGAGAATTCTTCAAATGATTCTTTTTTGAGAAAGAAAAAGTACCCAAGTAAATCTTGAAAAGTCATCTACTATAACAAATGTATACCTCTTACCATCAAGGCTAGTGGTCCTCATTGATCCAAAAATATCTAATTGAAGAAGTTCAAGAAGTCCTCATTGGCAACCCATGTACAAGTTCTTTGCCCGATAATCTATTGAGAAGGTCCATACTAACATGACCAAGACTACGGTGCCAAAGGAAAGCATCATTATCATTCACATTCAAGCATTTAATATCATAGGCAAGCAAATCGTCTAGAGATAGAACATAGACATTACCAACAAGAATATCAACAAATATAACCTCACTAGTAGTCGAATCAAGAATAGAGCATGCAACTTTCCTAAAGGAAACAACAAAGCCATTATCACAAAGTTGACTAATGCTAAGCAAGTTGTATTTCAAAAGTTCAATAAGAAGTACATGTCTAATGAGAGTGGAAGAGTCTTTACCGACATTTCCAATACCAAGTATTCTTCCCTTCTTGTTGTCACCAAATGTGATGAATCCATCATTGATTTGCTTCATATCTCTAATGAGAGTGACATCTCCTGTCACGTGCCTTGAGCACCCTCTATCAAGAAACAATTTGGCCGGGATCGACTTCTTGCCATGTTGAACGTATAAAGAATGTAGAATAGTGAGTTTTGTTACCCACAATTTCTTGGGTCCTTGGGGGTTAGTTTTTACACATTTAATACGCCAAATAGTTTTAACACCATGTTCTATATACCTTATGCTTCACATAACATCTTCTCACATTGTCACCATTGTTTCCCACAATATGTGCATGTTATATGAGGCATGTTATATGATGAAGTTCTAGATGCATAATTCTTATGTTTAGCAATTAAGGTGATATAATAAATATAATAAGCATTTCCTTATATATGTGTGTGTGTGTGTGTGTGTGTGTGTGTGTGTGTGTGTGTGTGTGTGTGTGTGTGTGTGTGTGTGTCATAACTTACATATGATTAAACTTACAAGTATTAATATCCATACTAAGTGTTCAAGCTATCTATTACAGAATATGTGTTTTCTACTCATCATTCTCAACCCCGGTTGCCCTTCAGTATCATACTCATAATCATATGCAAAAATAGAGTAATGGAATGAGGTACACTAGCCTAGTAAGGTTAAAACACCATTGGGATGAAGCATCGTTAGAATCGAAATATTTTCTGATTCCCAAAACATTTATGTAAGATCTTATGGCTAATGTGATCAATCTAGTTTTGATAATAACAAACCATTGAGTAGTTCGAATGTTTGTGTTTTCACTAACACTTACATTGATCAAAATGGTAAGATAGATTCTAGGGAACTCAAAATATATCATCATTCAACATAGAAGAAGCTACACATTGCAAGACTCCATGGCACAAGCTTGAAGTATATTTACAAGCCTTGGAAGTAGTTGTAATGTCAAGAAGAATAAAGACCAAGTGTTAAGAGCTACTCAACATCACATTGAATATCTTCATCAAGTAGGCTCTTAACCTTGAAGTGATGAATTCCATGGTTCTACAACTTGAAGATTACGAAGGACTTCACCACAATTTAAGAGGTTGATAAAGGTCTCAAGTCAAAACTCAAAGAATAATTCATCTTGAAGACTTGAAGACCCAAGAATATTAGTCTATGCTAAATAGGTATATATCCTTGTGACTAATCTTACTTTGAGATTACTAGTTTATAGTATGTCAAGCTCATACTATTTCATGTCTTCAAAACCATCTTTCATACTTTGATTTAATCTTTAAAAACGTTTTGGAAAACATATGTTAGTGTTGGTTAATGCCTAAGTCCTTAAACTTGTTTTAAAAGACTTTGAAAACACTTAGACATGAGTTTGAGAGCATTAGAAATGTGTTGTCCAATCGATCGAAGTGTTTATGACACTTA
Source organism: Vinca minor (assembly GCA_026122235.1). Taxonomy (NCBI): domain Eukaryota; kingdom Viridiplantae; phylum Streptophyta; class Magnoliopsida; order Gentianales; family Apocynaceae; genus Vinca; species Vinca minor. The sequence goes on from JAOCZM010000235.1 coordinate 793,779, forward strand.
AACTATTTTGAATGTTCCAAAACTCCAACGACTATATTATCTCGGACGACCATGCTATAGGTCGGTCGACTGAACCTTTGATTCGGAAGACTGTACCACCCATTGCGGTTGAATATGTTCGTAAAACCTCCTCATATAGTATACTAGATAAGAGAAAGAGTTCCCAAGGGTGAAGAAGGGTTGCATTGTGCATAAAATGATCATTTGCTGGCCTTTCCCTCGGAAGGTTGCATTTGTGCATAAAAGAGCATATGTTGGTGTTGTTCTTTCGTGTAAAGCTCTCACAAGACAAGCTAGTGGAATTTTCCAAAATCATTGGGTGTGTCCTAAGGTAGTGGATATAGATCTTTGTGATTGAACCACTATAAATCCTTGTGTTTGATCTTCTAACTCTATCTCTTTACTTTCAAGTTCTTACATTATACTTGTGCTTATATTCCATATGAACTTGATTGTATGAGCTTTAATTGTTTATCTTGAGTTAGAATACTTGCTTGTTATATCTTGTGTTGGCTTGGCTATAAGACTTGCACTAAGTGTTCTTACAAGTTTTATATACCTTGCTTAGTGCTAGTCTTGTGACTTGTGTTGTTTGTTCTTACAAGCTTTGCATATAGGACTCTTGACTTAGACTTCTTATTTGTTTGCATCTTTAATCACCTTTATGTGCTTAATAAACATACTTGTTGTTAAGGTGATCACTTAGGAAAAGAATTTGATAGAAAAGAGAAAAAGTTTGAAAACCTTATTCACCCCTCTCTAAGGTTCTCCCATTCAGGTATTTCAATTTTAAACATGCTTAGACTTCTTTTGTAAACATAAAATAACGTAAATGATCTTGATATAAAACTTAGAAAACATAAGGACATATATAACTTTCAAAATGGATTTGAAACATCACAAAAATTTAGTTGGACAGACCCCCGGACAATGGCTCCGGATGATGCATCATCTGGCCCATCGTCTGCAATCCTGTCAAGACCTCCCAATATCTCTGCGGACGAATGCCGCGGAAGATGCATCGTCCGCAGCCTTCGTCCATGAGAGGCCAGTAATTCTCACTAGTTACGCAGACGAAGCCTATAAAGAATGCTTGGTCCGCGAGTTGCAGAAAATGCCCTTTTTAGTGCATTGTTTCAAAGAAAAAAACCATTTATGAAATTACATTTCCCATAACCCAAAAATCCATATTCTGACCATTTTACACATACAATTTCATATACACAACATGCAAAACCATATCATTTCATATCCAACACTTGTACATAATATTTGTGCTATGAGCATCCAGGAATATGATATTAAAAAATGTGATTTTCAAAAATATATTTTAGGGAGACAAATACCAAGAATCTACAAGGTGTAGAAAGAGGAAGTTTCTCCTCAATATGGTAGTTAATCTCTTGTATATACATTCCCACTAATACAATATACATTCAAATACTTTTTTAAAGAGGTAAAATCTCAAGTTGTAGAAAGAAGAAAGTTTCTCCTCATAACATATACCATATGGAAGTTTCATAATAATTAATATCTTGGTATCTTATGTACATACATTCTCCCACTAATACAATACTCCTACATTAGAGATGTTTCATCTTCTTCACAAAGTCATCTCCTTTAGAAATTGTTTAAAGAAAAAAAATGACGATTACTAAAAGTTAGTCATTTTATAATCTGAAGCTAATTTGTTAAATGAAGTAGTTGGAATTAGCTTTTAATCTCCGTTGTTTAGCCCATTCATGATGTTGGTGAATCTTGTGTCCATGTCACTAATATTCTCATTTGATTTCATTGAGAACATTTCATAATCTCTCACATGTGTATTTAGTTTAGACTCTTTTACTGGATTTGCACCCTCGTTAGTAACTTCAAAAGTCTTCCACATGTCATGAGACATATCACTTCCGCTTACACGGTTGTACTCATTTTGATAAAGAGCACAACTAATGATATTCATAGCTTGGAAGTTCATGGTCATCTTTTTAACTTCGAATTCGGAAAACTCCTGTTTTGCCTTTTTTACTCTAACACCATTCTCTTCGTTTATATGAACATAAGGTCCATCTTCAATCACACTCCACAACTCAAAGTTATTGGAACGAACATAGATACAAAAATGGTTCTTCTAAAAATTCTAGTTTGTTGCATCAAAGATCCCCTCCAAACAAGCAAGAGCTGAATGCTACCCATAGATCTTTACTACAAGGTGATTAAACTAAAAAGAGAAGACAAAGCTCTGATATCAAATGAAAACCTAAGGGGGTGAAATATGTTTTTGTAAACTTTTTAAACTTTCTTCAAAATAAAGAGAAAAGAGGTAAACAAAAACAATATATGAAAGCTAGAAAGAGAGATCAAAGACAAGCTATTTATAGTGGTTCGACTCACTAAGAATCTACGTCCACTGGCTTGAGACTAACCCAAGGATTTAAACAACACACTAACTTCTCTTTACAACTTAATGATGGTAGAATGAAACCGATAATACACAAGTGGCTAACTCACTAAGATTTTACACAACAACCACCAACAAGTTCACGAAGAGCACAACTCACAAAGAGCATATCTGGAAATAATTTGCGTCCAATAGGATTTGAACCTATACCAAGGTTTAGAAGACCTCTGTCCTATCCATTAGACAATGGACGCTTTGCATTCCAATTCCGATTTTTTTTCATATTTTGACTCTTAAGTTGGAAAAAAAAAGAATCAAATTGTATGTGAGATAATTTTTGAAACTATATTACTATATATTAAAGGATACACTAAGTCTAGAATATATAATAATTTAACATAATTACATTCTCACAAAGGGAGTTTCTAACTCACAAAGATATGAGGGAAATGATTAACCAAACTAATCACACTTTATGTGATGGATAGATACAATTGTATATTTCAAAATTTCTAAGCTCAAGTGATAATTATCACACTTGATTAACACATGAAAGTGTATTAATTGTGTATTGAATGCTTGTAAAAAAGAGTAGAACTTGAATGAACTTAATACCTTGGTTGATTTGCAATAAATCAACATTTAGTATATATATGAGGTTCAAAATTGAGTTGCAATGAATGCTTCAACGACTAGTATCTACCACCTGATTGGACACTCTGGTCGACTGACGTAGGCGTCAGGTTGTTTGAGGTTCGTCCAGACAGAATAAGTGGTCTTCTGGATACATGCGGCCGACCTAAGAAGGGACCTCTGTCGACCGGAGTCAAACCTCGGTTGTCCGACCTAAGATCAAGGTCGACCAGACAAACTAGCCATTAGAGTTCAAGAAAATTCAAAGTGACCAAGTAGAATTTCACACTTCGGTGTCTAAGTAGACTTAATATCGTTGATCGAAGGATTAAAACTACGGTTTTCAAAATACAAGGCATTCTATATGAAAACGTTTTTCGTGCATGCATGACAATTGTGAGACATATTATCCGAGCTTAAATTCTACAGATTTACTATATATAGAAAGTATAATCTATGTTGTAGGGAGTGCAAGTTTCAAGGACGAAACTTTTGTAAGGGGGAAGAATGTAATACCCGTAACTTTTCTCTTACGCGTTATTTTATGTGTAATTAATTTTTTTGTGATTAATTGCGTATGCGTAATTTATTTCGTACAATTGTGTGGTTATGTGTCTATTTAATTTTTATAACATGTTACATGGTACATTTTGTACTTTTTTTAGGGGTGTCCCGTACGTGTATCGTACTTGAGGAACCTAGTTGTAATTCACTTAGATGAGTAGTTTAATTAGATGTGTAATTGAAATCAGAACTAACTAGAAATTTTATTGGGGTTAGGAAAGTTACTAATAATAAAATAAATAGGAAAGTAATATATATATATATATATATATATATATAAGGGGCAGGGGACTGTGGGAATTCATATCTCACCAAAACAAAACAAAAGAATAAAAGAAACAGCAGACATGGGGATTGGGGTACACGGAGTCGTGCAACATAAAAAAGAAGAAAGAGAGAAAGAGGCGGCTCTTGTGCCGCAACCAAACTGAGGGAAAAACATATTTTGAGAGTTAGAAATTCTAGGCAGACTTTGAGTGATCACAGAGGAAGCGTTTTTTTTCCGTTTTTTACGCACATTGTATCAATTCGACAACGTTTGATTTAGCTTTGAGTGAGCGCAGACGGATCGGGATTTAGAGTTTGGGGTAGAAAGTTATCACACCGAGAACGGGACTTGGCAGTGCAGATTTCTGGTTTGTGTGTTTAATTGCATTTGTCCGAGGTAAGGACCCCCACTTTTCTGTTATTTTTTGCCCAGATTTGTATGTATATATTGGGTACTGATTCGTGAGTGTTTAAAGACTGATAATACGTGAATTATTGCATAAACTGTTGGGTTGCGAATCAATTGCATGAATTGGGTTTTATTGCTTTGTTTATTTCGTAATTGTTTAGAGTTTGATTAATTTCTTTATAATCTGATTCCAAATTTGTTTTACGGCTTATTATACTTGATATTACGTGAATTATCAATGTTGTGATATTCGTGAATTGTTAATTGGTCAATTGATGAACTTGCCTAATTGTTTATCGCTTTGGTCGTCTTAATTGGATAATACTTGGGTTGTCCTAATTGGTGGTCGTCGTTTCAGTCATAATGTGTTCGGATTCAGAGGGTCCTGCGATGTGTAATCGTGCGTACCGTATGGGCAGTGCACGATGCCTGCCGTACCTTTGATTGTGTAAGTGCTTGGACACGAAGAGCATGGTTATTTAGCTTACCTGTTATTTTAGTTTGTTGTTCTTTTTTTGGTCATATTTGATACTTGATTTTGAGTCTTTTAACGTGTATTTTGGGTTGGGTTTGATTTGGTGCAAGATAGTACACTTGTGTACAAGTTTGTACAAGTTTTGCACTTGTTTTTCTATTTTGCGTAGGTCGCGGGCAATCCATTCGTCCTAGGGTTCGTTCGCAAGAAGACAGTAGCTACTGCCTTACCGCGGACGAACCATTCGTTTGCAGGTACCTTCGGTCGACCGACTTGGTGTTGTGGTCGACCGGAGCCTCTGTTTTCTGTCGGGTTGATTCTGGATGACCACCGATCGACCGAACTACGGGTTAGTTCAACCGGCAGGTCACAGTGAGCTGTGTTTTGTTCTGTATTGTGAGATTTTTCACTCTGACTTTTCAGTGACCGTGTTTTGTGTTCTGTGGGACTTGTGTAGTGTAGTTTCAACGTATTTATAGTGTTTCACAGTGTGTGATGTGTCGTGTCTTACATCTTTTCAAAAGGGGTATTTTGGGAAATGGGAATGTGATTTAGTGTCTAATTGTGATTTACACTTGTGATTATATTGGTCCTTACTGAGCACCGAAGCTCGGTCCATCCGCTTTTACTGTGCAGACGTAGATATTGTTCCTACTTGCGAGAATGATGCTTGGGAAGGGGACTATGAATATTTCCACTTATGTAATACTTAGAATTAATTCACTTGTAGTACTTTAATTTCCCTGTGTAAGTCTTATTTTTTTGGGTTAATACATAATTGAATTCCCTTTTTAGTAAATCTGTTGTGGGCTTTGGTGTCTCATCTACCAATGAGACACTGCCATGCCATCATTCTAGTTACAGGATGTGACAGCAAATCTGTTGGCATTGAAACCCCAATGCATTCCAGAAACCCTAAAATACGATATAAACCCTAGGCAACCCTGGATTAAGAACGGATTTCTCAAATCCGTTCTCAACTGGCAGGGTGAAATGTCCACCAAATTGACAATTAACCCTCTATTTATACATACCAAATTCTCCTTCTAAAATCATATCAATTTTCCTCTTTCTCCCAAAATTCCTTGCAACCTTTTACCAAATTACTCTCAAAACATTAGCTTTTGCGATGAATAGGGAAATGGATCCAGCTCTGAAACAGTATTCCATAAACAAGTTCAAAATTGTTGTTGGCAACCAAACTATTAGAATAATGGTAATATTTTATGTTTCAAATGTGTTATTTATATTTATTACACGTGAAGACTTATCTTACCCTAAATTACATTATGTAGCGTATACCTTCAATGTACACATTGGTTGGAGGTAACAGGTCTCGGGGTTCCATATTATTTCTATTTGAAGGATGGCATTGGTAATCAATGGTGTGTTTATTTAACCCAAATAGATGACAAGTACTACTTGGACCAGCGGTTTACAAGAATTTTTGCGTGATAACAATCTTCGACCGACTGATACAGTTCATTTTATTCCTTCACCGGAGAACTTACTAGATATATATTTTGACGGTGGGTTCATGACAAGGCCCGGTATCGGTTACTTGAAGGGCAAATTATCGTATCCCAGTGACGAGGCTTTTTATCGGCAGAGTTTTCGGTTAGACGTTGATGAAAGGAACACGAGATATAAAATGGTACGCTTGTTAATATAAAAATATTGTTTGTAAAAACCGTCTTATAGTATTTTTTTTTCATGTATACAGTAGATAGGTCGTAACTACATTCAATGGCGTGTTAGACAGCATCTTGGAATACCCGAGGTACTACACTTGCGAAATATGCACGGGAGCAAAATGTCACTCCGTGTGGCGAAAGACGGGGATGATTACTATTTTGAGGGTGGTCTAATTTTATTGAGTATGCGAGATTGAACCCCGGTGACTTTGTACAAAGATATCCAGTTTCATACGATATTCTAGATCATTGTCGTGTGCTGGCTGGTTTAGAGAGTCTTGTTATTTTTTTAGAATAACTATCATAATTCCTTGTACCTTTTTTAATGTTTATTTATTTAATGAAATTATTTTTTATAATTAATTGATAAGATTGCAAACAAACAAAGAAAGTGAAATTGATAAATTCTCAAATATTACATTGTTAAAGATAAGATATTTAAATACAATTAATTTTCAGTCCTATTGTTTGGGAAAGTTTTCCAGTTGTAACCCATTTGGTGGCAGCTTCCGCATTTTCTCGGTTTGGTCTGTCCCTAGTTCTCCGTGTCCATAGGCATTTGAAATCTTTTAGTTTGAGGGTGTCCCAACTTTGTACCTTTGATATTTGGAGGGTAATGGATCATATTGAAAGTAGCTGGCCTCCAATATGTCTCATCAAGTACATGAAGTAAAATGGAATGGTAGGTGTTCATGTAGTACTATAGAGAATAAATAGCTGGGATATACCTGGAAGCATCTTCCTTGACGGTTTTGGATAATGCAATGACACGTGTTCACGAAGTTGAGTATGTCGACCATTTATCACAATTACAATAAAAATCTGATAAATTGACTGTGTAGATTTTTTTCTCCTTCACTAGGTCCTCTATGTCAGGAAAAAACCCTATAGATTTCAAAATCCGGTGATGTCTTTCCACAGTCACTCTGGTCGATTTTTCCTCATAAACCAGGTACTGATCCCATATTCTCTTAGGGAATGGTTGTTTGTAGTTTTTAGCTTCTTCCCTGTGGAGGTCAACATAATGAACAAGTTTGCAAAAAATCATCTCCACTAGATCTTTCAAAGGCAGCACTCTTGACTTTTTTGAAACATTGTTAAGTGTTTCATACATGTCAGTCGTCATGAATCTGTAGCACTTTCCGCCATTGTAAACCAAAGTCCACAACTCTTACGGGTGTTGCATCAACTAGTCGAATGCATTTTTATCCTTATGTTTGATAATGTCAAGAATAAGATCGCACTTAATTTTCTTCTTCTTTGTAGAAGCAAGCCACAAAAGATCCTTTAGCTCTTTATTCTAGGCATGAGTGTGGAAATTTGACCTATAATGCCTGAGGCAAAATCGATGAACTGCTTTTGGTGGTTGCCAATCGTCTACGTTAGCTACCGCATTAAGGATTCCCGGATGACAGTCACTAATCAAGCAAACTTCCGCATCTTTAACAACATGATCCCTGAGATTTCTAAGGAACCAAAACCATGTAGATGTTGCCTCTGATTCAACCAAGGCAAATGCAAGAGGTAAAATTTGATTTTTAGCATCTAAAGTGCTTGCAATCATAAGTACCCCCTTACAGTTCCCCCTCAGATGGGTACCGTCCATTGAAATTATAGGTCGACACCACTTGAAACCATCCAATATATAACGGTTTAAATGTCCAAAACATGGAGCGGATTACATTTGGCCCATCGTTCGTGAGTTTGGATAGTGAAGTCATCTAACAACTGTACCCGAATTTCAATCTCTTAGTGCCCGCATATATCGTGGTAGTACTTGAAAAGTTGATTTCCATGAACCAAAAAGGTGTTTTTATTTCATGTCAGCTGGCATACCAAGCTTTACGATATGTACAAGTCAAAGACAATTTATCTTCGCATTCAACCCTAATTAGTTTAACAGAAATTTCAAGATCCGCATGAACAAGGTGTAGAATATTTACCCCAATGTAGCTGGAAGACATGTTGCGCTTTTTGTTTTCATCCATTTTGCAGTAGTGTTTTTTTTATTTTTTTTTGTAGTTTACTAATCTTCCACATTCCATGTACTCTGCTATGGATAACTTGAATATACCAACTGCATGGGAACAAATCTGTAGAGTTTCGACACTCTCCATTGAACCATTGGGTGTTTCTCCTGTCCTTTTCCACTCCCTCAAGGCAACCTGGTCATGCCATATGTTCACTGCTAAAATTGCCTCTCTCTTATCCTTAAACTGCATTCCCTTAGAGAGCAGCAAGAATTCGGGGTTCCATCGCACAATTGGTTTGTTCCTGAAAGTCATGTCAACAACAGGTTCCATAGAACCCATATCGTTCCAACAAGAAAAATTAGTATAGTTACCGTATGTTGACAAACCCCAAGCCAGAATAACAGAGGTTTGTGCTGATGGTTCAGCCTCCTGGACTGCTTCGTCATTCCTTGCTTCAGGGCTTTCTTGTGGAATTTCAGGCTATTCATTTTCCTCCGCAGTTTCTTGCTCATCTGGGATATCGTCGTCCTCATGGTCTTGAGCACCATCATCTCTCTCATCTTCTTCTGTTTCAGGCATACCGTTAATGTCTGATGTCGGACCCAACGAATCCATTACAGTATCATCATTGTCTGTTGTAGGTGGATTTGACAATGCCAATTGTGTCACATTAGTGAAATGTGACGCAATAGGAACATTTGTATGTTCGTAACTTGACGGTGCGGGAAAACTGGTACCGGGATTAGATTCAGGAAAATATTCGGCCGACATGAAATGAGATTGTTCGGAAAACTTTGTGGTGAGAATGGAATGATTTTATGTCTGTCTTTGGACATGTTTGAATAAGGCTCCAACATGAATACCTTGCAGTTTGAAATACGTTTGGATTACCCACAAAAGATCAAGATCTTCGTCGTCGTTCAGATTAACAACATCATACATTACCATGTCGTATGTCGGCATAAAAAATGGACGAATCATTATTAAACGCACATTGATATTGGAACGATCGACTCCTTTGCACGACATACACGGTGGCAAATGTGTCAAAAAGATATTGTTTCTATGAGTTCCAAACTTCTTTCACTAGGTTCAGCGAAACGAGGGATTCCTCCGGCTTCGTATATTAAATTGTGATCGAAATGTACAAACAAATTCATCGGATATTCAAGTGCCATTTTTTTAGAGAAAAAATTAGTTGAGGGAAAAAATTGTTTTGTAAGAAAGGGAAGTTGAAGTTTTTTTATATGAAAAAAATATAATGAAGAAAGAGGAATTTGTAGAATTTTTTTTGAGAAGGGAATAAGATTTTTTACGTTTTTTGTCGGAAAATTTTCTGATAGGAATCTGAAAAAATTAAATGAGATGTGACAACACACTGCGATTTGACCAAGCACTGGAAAAATAGCCAGTTGCCAAACCCGTTCTCAATTGAGAACGGATTTGGGATTTCACCTCGAACCACATTTATACAATTGTGAGCAAAACGACTTAGCAAAGTGTAATCGTTTTTGTTGGAGTGTGACCAAAGTGTAGTCATTTTCGTCTGCCATATTAAAACTATTTTGTTTGTTTTTAATATTATGCATTTTGTACTATGTGAATTCATAATGGAAGGATTTTTACACAAAATAACAACAATTTTATTGAATTTACTACCTAGAACAAGTACTTAAAACACTTGGAAATAAAAACAATAAACAAGAAATAACAACAACTTTATGCATCCTTCCAAGCTGGCCTCATCGGGTAGAAGGCGGGGTTGGAACAAGCAGAAGAATTTCCAAAGCTTTCTTCTTCTCCGAGCACTGGTTTAGGGGACTTCTTCGAACCCTAAGGTGTAGGAAATTTGTGTGTAATCCGTTTCCACTGGGAACAATCGTTGCACGTTCCCTCCGACATCGGGTACTCGGGTGGACCCTCAACAGTTAGCTCTTCTGATGATTTTGAACACTCACTGACTTCGTCCCCGAACTTGCAGCTGCATCTTGAGCTTTGTACCAGGTCAACCAGTGATGGGGATTTCGCACTCCTTCGCGCCCGAACATAATACCTAAAATCATAAACCAATGTTCGTCTTTTCTCCTTTACCGCTTTTCCCTTTGATTAGCCTAATGTAGGAAAAAATCATTTTAAATGTAATACAAATAAATGTAAGGAGTAGAATTTAATTACAAAATTAAATGTATGTTACCTTCAAATATTCGACCCACTTGTCCTCCGCCCCCTCGAAACCAACAGTGTTTGTCATGTGGTCGTATTTGAACCATGGCTTCATCACCAGTGCCTCGAAATCCCAAAACCTGTTGCGAAGTTTTGGTAAATATAAATCGAGCATTTCCATTGTAAAATATTCGCTAGTGGCGTAGTTTAAGTTGTCAACAATTTCTTGGTACAAATCCGGGGGAATCCTATCATCAAAATTATCATCTAAATTAAACTAAAAACTTATATCTAGTAAGGCCGATTCGTAATCTAACAGCCAATCCTTATTAAAATCCACCACCCTAAATTTTTTAGTCATGTCTTTATGAATAAACTTTGAGTTATCCGTTTCGGCAGAAAATTTTAGAGGTGAAAAAAAATTATGTTTTTTTGAAATTATGAAAAAACTTGATTTTTTATTTGAAATTCCGGATAATATTTTTCAAAATATTCGGGATTTGACAATTCCCTGAAAAATGGCCAGATTTGCCAAATCTGTCCTCAATTCAGTCCTTAATTATTCATAAAGTTGTTGAGAAAGGATCTAACACTGAAAAGTGTTTTATTTTAGGACGGATTTGACAAATACGTTATGTTCTGACATGGAATACTTGTTGGAAGTCTAGCCACGTCAGCACATAACGGATTTGTCGAATCCGTTCTGAAATGAGAACGGATTTGGCAAATACGTTGATGCTAAAACAAATTCAACCCCACATTTCCATACCATGATTGGCTCGTTATGCCAAACCATGGTTAGTCTAAGTCCATTCCTGTATAATCTACCCTAATATATATCTAAGTCTTCAAGGTTTCTTTATGAAATGGCATCTCTTTAATATTGAAGGTGTGTAAGGAAGGATTGCCACCGGACTTGTGGATTCATCTTGACAAGAGGGAATATATTATTTCAAATAATACTCCCTCCGTCCCAAATTAAGTGTCCACTTTGACAAATGCACATGTATTAAGGATTTGGTGATTTTGATGGTAAAATATATGTAAAAGTCTAAAACACCCCTAATTAATTTTATTGATCTCATTTAAAATTTATGTCTTTCTCTCTCATTCCTCTCACACAACATCCAACTACCTCTTAAATATATGTTGGAAAGTGATCATTTTAATTAACTAAGAGTATTCAATGAAGAGTTAGAAGAAGGGTAAAATTGTTATTAATACATACTTTATTTAGAAAATGGAAAGTTAATTTGGGACAAATGATGCACAAAATCCTAGCAAGTGAACTAGTGTTCAGTTGAGTATATAAGTAAGACAAGTGTCGTTCCCACAGAGATTATAATTAAGTACCAAAATTGTTTATTATCCTAATTTAGACCTACAAATATTTTTTAGAGTTTTATTAACTAATGCTTAAAATTAAATAACAACTAAATGAAACAAATAAGAAAGAAGATATCAAATAATGAGAGAAAGGTTGATTAGGACATTGATCCAACTTGTTTTCCCAATGATTAGTTTAAAAGATTCCCTTTTTAATGTGTCAAATTCCCCTAAATTTATCCTAATTCATTAACGGTAAAATTCCCTAATCTAGGTTTTATTCAGTTCCTTGCAATAAACCCCCTAATCTCAATTAACAAAAACCATATGTCTATGTGAAATTGATTAATGAGACAGCATTAACAATTTATGGAATTCCCCAATTTCAATCCCCGTAGTTATCTACTTTTGGAAACCGCTCAATAGAAACCGAATCTATTCCTAGTCGGGCTTTTACTACGAGTTATTATTACTTAGTTCCTAATTAATTACTTCACCTCCCGGTCCTTCGCAATTAAATTATGAGATCATGTATAGAGTGATCAAATCCATACAAGCATTAAACACACCATAATAATAATTAATAAAATAGGGATTAAGGGAATATTGAACACAATATTAAGGGAAAAATAATAAACTAAATCATTATTCGAACAAAGTTTTCACAAGCCTAATCAACTAGAAAATTTAGCCAATCATCATATATAAATCAACCATAACAATTAATTTAGACATAAGAAAAATTACGAATCAAGAAAATAATAAAAAGGAATAAGTTTAGATTACAACTTGATGTCGAAATTTATCTCCACAGTTTCAATTGGAATAAGATAATGATGGCAGTGATTGGTGTGTTGATATAAGTGATGATGAAGATGATCGCTGACTGCGGCTCCTGTGATGGTATTTTTGCGGCAGCTTTGGGGTCTCGGTTATGCGGCTCCTTTTGCTGCTGATCGGGGTCTCTCTCTTAGGACTTCATGCCTTCTTTTTATAGAGATAGAGATGTGAGTCTTTGTTTCCTTTTCCATATCAACTAGTATCTAATTAATATGATTTCCTGCCAAATAAATTTAAGAAAATATAATATAATCCTAAAATAAAGATTCTTAATAATATACTTCTATTTAGCATATGAAAATACCTAAAATATATCAATCAAATCACAATAAATATATTAAGAAGTTGACATTAAATTGACTCTAAAATATGGAAATATAATATTCTTTAGGTAAAAACTAAGTGAAAATGTAGTATAATTTATATAGAAAATATGAACTTATCAACTACCCCCCAACTTAGCATTTTGATCGTCCTCGATCAAAGAAGACAATTCATATAGATCTCAAATAATTTTTTTATTATTAATATTGCTACCAATCTTGCGAGTCTGCAAGCAAGTATCATCAGCTATGGTGTTAGAAAAGTTCAATCAATGTATGACAAATATGATTCCAAGGCTAATAATATCTAGACAAGAAAAACTTGTTTTTGAAAAAGTGAATATTTGATTTTCCATGACAACTATACATTTGAGAATTTTGTACTTAGAATTAAACAAATAAACATTCATTCTTCACACCTCCTCTTATCGTATTTTTAATCTATGGGTACCCTTTTTCAATGTGCATTCGGTTCGGCTCGTAGATATATAAAACTAAAGAAAGAATATGTGACATCATTCAATATATTTTTTTTTCTTCTAATTTACATATGATATTTGGGGCACCAGTGAATGTGAACATTTTTATTGAACGCTTATTGGTGTGCTTACTTACGCATGCTCATACTCTTGGTAAAATCCGTTGATTTTGCTGGTTTTCATTTGCCAACTTATAAAACCCAAGAGCAGCGAAGCATTGCCCATCAAATATCCAAAATGTCTCAAACCCACGACCTTGCCCTAGGGTGACCATGGGGGATCGCAGGTGTGACAAGCTTTGCTTTGATCACTTGACATAAATACCATTCATCACATATGGAATATATATATTTTCTTTTTTTTTTTTAATATATCGAAGAGGTCTTTATTTTTCGTTAGGAATATATATTCAAAAGTCAGACTAAATGCACATTAAATAAGGGTACCTAAAGATTAAATCGCAATTAGATAAGGGTTATCTTAGAAAGTCTAAAAATCTAATTCAAAATACAAGATTCTATAATGTATAAGTCATAAATATTTTGAAGAAAATATTGTTTTATTTCTAAGATATCATTAGCAAAGGAATCCCAAAGTGTCAAATTTGTCAATCACAATCTAATCCGTATGAAATTCATCATCTTAACATAGCTCACAGAATATCAAGAGAGGTCGCAATCTTGTATTTTTTATTTTTTTATGATTTATTTATTATATATATATCACATAAATTTGAAATTTTGAAAAAAAATAAATCATGCTCTGAGATAAACATAAAAGTAATCTCTACCCCCAACTTGAACATAAACATTGTCCTCAATGTGATAAAAGAAAAACAAAAGGGAATAAATATACTTAGCTGGAAGTGTGCCAAGAAGTCAATTGAAGATGAATCCCAAGGAAGAAAGCTCTCTTGGAAAGAAAACGGATGTATAGCGAAATCTTCCTAAAAATTCAAAACGAAATAATAATAATAATGAAAAAAAAACAAAATAATTGACGAAATAAATAAATAAATAAAACAGAATTTTTTTTTTATATAATTTTTTTCTTTTTTTTTTAAGGGGAAAACGAAATAAATAAAAAATAAAAATAAAATCTTTTTTTTTAAAGAAAGGAAAAACAAAATAATTAAAAAAAACGTAGTTCTCGTTTATAGTCTCGAGCTTGACTTCCTTTAATGGTTATTCTTTTGGAGAGGGGTCGAGAACCCATTCCTCATCCTTCAAATTGTTGGATGGAATGCCCTCCAAATATTCCTTAAGGCGTTGTCCATTGACAGTAAACCTCCTCTTATTGTTGTCTTGAATCTCAATGGCTCCGGAGGGATAGACATGTATGACTTCGAAAGGGCCTGACCACCTTGATTTTTCCTTTCCTGAAAATAATCTTAAACGAGAATTAAATAGCAAAATATTTTGACCCATATGAAATTTATTAGGCTCCTTATCCTTGTTAGATAGTAACTTAGTCTTCTCTTTCTTTTCTCTAAGTATTCTCACCAATTGATCTTCTCCTAATTCATCTAACAAGTATGATATTATTGGAGATAAAATTTTATCAGCACATAAGAGTATAGACTTAAGATTAGAAGATAGAGCTTTGAATTCTAATTTCCAAGGAGGCTCATCAATTTTATTCTCATTCCTAGGTTCTTGTTTAGCTTCCAAAAGTTTATCAACCTCATTTAATTTTTGTTTTTCATTGTCTACTGCAATATGATTAATTATATTGTGTTCAATTGATTCATTAGTCTTTTTATTCGGAACACAATTAGCTACTATTACATCTTTGGTGCTCACAGAAAAACAAGATTTATTTTCTTGGGGATGTTTAATTGATTGATTTATATTAAACGTGACACTTTCATCCCCAACCCTTAATATTAGCTCACCTTTGTATACATCAATTAGAGTTCTCCCAGTTGCTAAGAAAGGTCTTCCTAATATCAATGGCATATTAACATCTTCCTCCATATCTAGAACCACGAAGTCTACGGGAAAATAAATTTATCAACTTTGACTAAAACATCCTCCACTACCCCTCTAGGATACTTAATAGACCTATCTGCCAATTGAAGGGTAATCATGGTATGTTTTACTTCTCCTATCCCTAAACGCTTAAAAATAGAATATGACATTAAATTAATACTTGCTCCTAAATCACATAAAACATCTTTAAAAAATAAATCACCAATATTACAAGGAATTATAAAACTACTAGGATCTTTGAGTTTTTGTGGTAATTTATTTTGAAGCACAGCTGAACATTCTTCATTTAAGTAAATTTTCTCACGATCTTGCAGTCTCTTTTTACTAGATAATATGTCTTTCAAGAGTTTAGCATATTTAGGCATTTGAGAAATTGCTTCAACAAAAGGAAGATTAATCTCCAATTTTTTAAATATTTCTAATAATTTCTTAAATTGAGAATTAGGGGGTTCAACCACTTGAGGAAAAGGTAAAGCTTTATAATCGACTTCTACATTAAGGTATTTATCTTGCTTTTCTCTTTTCTTTGAGATTGATGGCTTAGACTCTATAGAAGCATTAATATTTAAATCTTTTTTATCCTCAACTTCTTCAATTTCTTTGTTTCTTTTATCTCCTCTCGACTTATTATGGTTATGGCTTTGCAATCTTTAGGGTTGACTTCCGTATTACTAGGCAATGATCCTTGAACCCTATTACTTAACAAATTAGCCATTTGTCCTAATTGAGATTCTAAGTTTTTAATAGAAGCTTCTTGGTTTTGAAATCTCGTTTCAGCACTAGTTATGAACTTTGAAACCAAGTCTTCTAAATCAGGTTTTCTCTCGGGTGTGGGGGAAAAACCGGGAGGGTGGTGAAGGTCTCACATTTTGATTCGATTATGATTCGGATTTTGACTCCAAGAAAAAATTAGGATGATTCCTCCACCCGAGATTATATGTATTAGAATAAGGATTGTTTATCTTAGAGTTAGGACCTACATAATTAACCCCCTTCATGAAAATTAAGGTTGGAAAAATTATTATGCGGACAATTCACGTTATAATGATTACCACCACAATTTCCACAATTTACTTGATTTGCAATTCCTAAATTATTAGATATTAAAGCTAATTGGGCTAAAATAGTTTGAGTAGCATCAATTCCATTAGCACTTCCCTTTATTAGAGGATTACTACGTTCATTATTACTTTCGTTTCCACTAGATGTCATATCCTCTAATAATTCCCAAGCTTCATCTGGTGGTTTACCCATTATACTACCCCCACTTGCTGCATCAATCATATTTTTAGTTGGTTCATTCATGCCATTATAAAATATTTGGATTTGCATCCAAAATGGGACCTCATGGTGTGGACACTTTCTTAAATTCTCCTTATATCTTTCCCAAGCCTCATATAAAGTTTCCCCAACTTCTTGACTAAAATTAGTTATCTTATTCCTTAACTTCATGGTTTTAGCTGGTGGAAAATTCTTTTTTAGAAATTTAGAAGCTAATTGATTCCAAGTAGTTATTGAGCCAGAGGGAAGAGAATTTAACCAAGCCTTAGACTTATCTTTTAGGGAAAAGGGAAAAAGTCTTAATCTTATAGCATCATCACTTACCCCATTTTGCTTAAAAGTGTCGCAAATTTCTAAGAAATTAGATATATGAACATTAGGATCTTCATTAGGCAAACCATAAAATTGGACACTTTGTTGCACCATTTGAATTACAACAGGCTTAATTTCAAAATTATTAGCAGCTATGGCAGGTCTTAAAATAGCATGATGAAAGTCATCTACCTTAATAGTAGCATAATCTCTAAGAGTTTTAGGTGGTTCTTGATTATTAAGAGCAATATCATTAATACCATCATTTGCCATTTTAATCCTAGTTTGCATGCAAAAATAAGTTCAATCAAAGAAATAAAATAAAATAAATAAAAATAAAAATAAAAATAAAAAACAACAAGAAATTGAAAAAGAATAAATTAAATAAAACAAAGATTTAAAAAATTCTTCTTACCCCTCCTTTGTTGTAAAAAGACACGAATTCTTCTTCTTACCTTATCTATGCTTAAGAAGATTTTTCCTCCTGTTTAAAAATATATAAATTTTTTTTTATTTTCTGAAAAATGACAATATAAAATATTAGTAAGACAACAAACAAATTAATAAGCAAAGAATGGTCTAATCTCAGAATTTTAAACAATTATATGATATTAATTAAATAATCCCCGGCAACGGCGCCAAAAACTTGATGCACAAAATCCTAGCAAGTGAACTAGTGTTTAGTTGAGTATATAAGTAAGACAAGTGTCGTTCCCACAGAGATTATAATTAAGTACCAAAATTGTTTATTATCCTAATTTAGACCTACAAATATTTTTTAGAGTTTTATTAACTAATGCTTAAAATTAAATAACAACTAAATGAAACAAATAAGAAAGAAGATATCAAATAATGAGAGAAAGGTTGATTAGGAAATTGATCCAACTTGTTTTCCCAATGATTAGTTTAAAAGATTCCCTTTTTAATGTGTCAAATTCCCCTAAATTTATCCTAATTCATTAACGGTAAAATTCCCTAATCTAGGTTTTATTCAGTTCCTTGCAATAAACCCCCTAATCTCAATTAACAAAAACCATATGTCTATGTGAAATTGATTAATGAGACAGCATTAACGATTTATGGAATTCTCCAATTTCAATCCCCGTAGTTATCTACTTTTGGAAACCGCTCAATAGAAACCGAATCTATTCCTAGTCAGTTTTACTACGAGTTATTATTACTTAGTTCCTAATTAATTACTTCACCTCCCGGTCCTTCGCAATTAAATTATGAGATCATGTATAGAGTGATCAAATCCATACAAGCATTAAACACACCATAATAATAATTAATAAAATAGGGATTAAGGGAATATTGAACACAATATTAAGGGAAAAATAATAAACTAAATCATTATTCGAACAAAGTTTTCACAAGCCTAATCAACTAGAAAATTTAGCCAATCATCATATATAAATCAACCATAACAATTAATTTAGACATAAGAAAAATTACGAATCAAGAAAATAATAAAAAGGAATAAGTTTAGATTACAACTTGATGTCGAAATTTATCTTCACAGTTTCAATTGGAATAAGATAATGATGGCAGTGATTGGTGTGTTGATATAAGTGATGATGAAGATGATCGCTGACTGCGGCTCCTGTGATGGTATTTTTGCGGCAGCTTTGGGGTCTCGGTTATGCGGCTCCTTTTGCTGCTGATCGGGGTCTCTCTCTTAGGACTTCATGCCTTCTTTTTATAGAGATAGAGATGTGAGTCTTTGTTTCCTTTTCCATATCAACTAGTTTCTAATTAATATGATTTCCTGCCAAATAAATTTAAGAAAATATAATATAATCCTAAAATAAAGATTCTTAATAATATACTTCTATTTATCATATGAAAATACCTAAAATATATCAATCAAATCACAATAAATATATTAAGAAGTTGACATTAAATTGACTCTAAAATATGAAAATATAATATTCTTTAGGTAAAAACTAAGTGAAAACTGTAGTATAATTTATATAGAAAATGTGAACTTATCAACAAACAAAATATGAAATGTGGACAGTTAATTTGGGACGGAAAGAGTATATTTCAATGTATGAAATAACTCTCCCTTTCCGAAATCAATAAATATTTGTTTTAAATAAATGAATGACCTGGCACAACTCATAGAGTTGAGGCCCATAGATCCATGAACCAAAGTATTTTACCTCTATAAATAGAGGCATTTTGTTCATATGATAATACAACTAATATTCTCTTCTCCCTTCCCTATATTCATAACACGTTTTCAGCACGAAACTCTGCCAATTTGGATTGAACGCAAGTTACGAGGTTAGTTTGTATAATTTGCTTTTATATTACGGTTTCATATTAATTGGAGTACGTAATAGATCTAACATTTCTACCAAATTCAAAAATAAAAATTCCTAAATCTATATAAACGATTATGTCGCCATATGTAGATCTGTATTGTTTTCTTAATTTATAAGTGTCAATCGCATGCTTTTTACAGTCTATTAAGCGCTTGCATTATAGTATCTTGCTATTGAATTTTTTGATAACAATCTTAATTATAATACAATAAAAAAAAGTAACAGATCAGCATGTAAGCCGCAAATTGTTTGTTTTTTTTATTTTTTTTTTGTTTATTATGTAACGGATAAGAGTGTTCATATATATATATCCATTATTGATTTTATAAAGCTAACAGTAATTAGAATAGTATAGGTAGTATTGGATAGAAGTTTCCGCAAATATGTCTATATAAGCGGCTTTAGACTAAGTAATGAAGTACGGTTTTCTTTACGCTCTTTTCCCACTCTATTGTAAAACACTCCCCTTCTTACATATAAAATCTCTGCAGTTCTTGAAGTTCTAATTTTCTGTAAGTACTTTTTAATTCCTGTAATTTTATTTTTATTTTTTAAAACTATATTTTAAATTTACAGGATGAGCCTAATAGGCTAAATCCTTTATGTTGAATTATGTTTGACCTAGTGAATTAATTAAGGAATCATGGTAAAGTTATTTAACGAATACAGTGATTCGAAAATCTGGCATTTTAGTATGGGTAGACATGGTTGTAATCCATAAATTGGCTGAGTTATTTTGGGGAATCTGAAACCGAACTACTGTTTAGCCCGCTTTAGCCGATGAGAGGACAGGCGTTTAAGGCGTTTGTGTAGTAGTTGTTGATTTCTGCAAAATTGTTTCATGGCGGATTATGGATCATGTAAAACATAAGATCCAGGAATGCCCATTAATACCTAAATATGCTAGTTGTTGAACATCTGGCCTCGTTATGGTACCAAGGCCAAGTTAATTTAAGTAATTCATCTAACGATGATGTAATTCAACATAAGTTTATCAATTTATCATCCTTCATGTTAAAACATGTGATTAGTAACAAATCAACTGTTAAAAACAGTAATAGCACTGAGTTTGATATACCACAGAATTTAGATTTGTTAAATAAATGGACAATTCCTAAGGTTAGTCCTATAACCATTTATCAACTAGGAACCTTTGAAAGATTAGGTTTAAAACAAGTAGTTAAAACTACTGAAGAGTCTATTTTTTTAAACAATGAAGAAATGTATATACAACTGTTAAATGAACAGGATTTAAGACCTTATAAGGAAACTCATAAATTTCTTCATATTGGGTTAGTACAGGTTTCTTTTAAACCATTAACCTTAGAAGGACTACCAGAAAGCTTTTAGCAGCTTTAAGAGATGGTAGAAATTTGGATTGGAAAAAATCTATTATGGGTGTTATAAAATCCAGTTTAGCTCATGGCCCTATCTATTTTGATGTTTATCCTAATCTACAACTTTCATTAAATAAAGTTAATATCCTTGAATCTTTAACATTAAATGTCAAAACACATGGCTATAACTATGCGCGTGGATCAGAAGTCATTTGTTATAGAATTTATTTCAAACCATTATATACTTTGAATCCTCATTGTAAATTGGCGGATAAACCAATTAATGAAACTATCATAATTGAAAGTAATTTTAGTAGATCTGATATAACTACTTGAAGAGCTATTATGTGGGAAGAAATTACATTTCCTGAAAATTTGACTATTGAGAGGGCTATGCCTCCACAACCAGTTATTCAAACAGATTTATTAAATGTTAAACAAAACCCCTGAAGGATCTGTTACTTTGAATTTTGGCAATAGCTATCATAATAGAATAAAAGGAAATTCATCTAGAATATCTAGATCTAGTTCGGTTCGATCTTTTATTTCTCCAATTGAATAATAGTTATAGTGAAAAAAACATTTATGAATGGAACATTGATGGTTATACAGATAAGCATTAGATTTTTGAGAAGATTTTTGGCTATTTGAAGCCATTTAAGCATCAGATTTTTGAGAGATTTATCAGCATCTCTTACTTCTTTTTGAAAAAGAATCCTCTCTAAATCCTTCAAATGTTGTTCAATAATTTCTTCTTTTGACATTGATTCCAAATTTGGTTTTATAGCCGAAATTTGAGCTTCAGAAGCTTTAATCTTCATCTCTTCGTCAATTTTTAACTGATTATAATCTTTAATCTTATCCCTTAATAAATTAAGTGTATCTATGAAATTTAATTGCTTTGTTTTGAGATCTTCTCTCATCATAGTGTCCCAAAACCTGGTATAAGAAGTCCTTTTAAGGCATAATAAATTGTCTTCTGTATAACTGACAATTGGCTTGAATTGCCATATCCAGGGAATTGAAAATTCTATAAAAAAAAAATATAAAAAAAAAAAAAAAATATAAAAAAAAAAAAGTGCATTTGGGTAAGTCCTGGAATTGGTCTTGCCGAAATTTTCTGGGATAGATTTGGTGTAGCCTGCTCCCATTCAATAAATAATTCCTTAAAAAGGGTTGGAAGAATATCTTCTGTGGTACCATAAAATTGCCACCATTTAATAAACCAATTGGGCAGAGGATGATTATAAATCTCTGCACATACCTTTATGAACCAAGTATGGGTCTTCCTTTCATTTTCATATAAGAAAACTCTATCAAAGGCTTGGATATAATCCCAATAATTACACTTTATTTGTGTATTTTGAGTAGTGTGATAATAAACTCTTTCTCTAAAGGGTGAAATACCCCATTGTTCAATGGATATAATCCTTTTAATAACAATTTTTGAGAAATTATAAACTTCTTTGGTATGACCACTTGTACAATGTTGGAATTCACATCCATTATTGGAAAGTATCACTTCATAATAGTGATGGGTTTTACCTGTTTCACCATTATAAGTGTTGGTACTTAAGTATCTTTCTGAAAGAACCCAAGGCTGATTAGCCCATTTGATATCGTCATTATTTAATAAGAGTATGACTCTTTCTTCATGATTTCTAATCATCATTTCTTCCTTTTGTTTGCTTTCTTCTACTATTTTAGAAAAAGAGGGAGCAGAAGAGCTGGATTGTGAATGGATATTACCTTTCTTTTGTCTTTGGAATTCCATGAATTTCTGATATTCTTCATCACTAATACCTGATATATTAGAATCTATAAGCTTCTTGTTGCCATGTTGAACCACGATATTATCGGGTCCTTTGCCTCTACCACCTCTTCCTCTATAAGAGGAGATTCCTCGTCCTCTTGCTTGCATATATGCATAAGAATAGTAGATTAAATCATTTGGTAGATTATATGTATTAAAATTATATAGAACTTTTGATAAATCTAATTCTGGATATAATTCTTGTATTGATAATGTTTCAGTACATTCTAATTTTTTCAAATTTATGACATCTATATCCACGTCATCCTCACTATCACAAAGCATATCCTGCACTAAAGAATCTATAATCATTTTTTGAACTATACCATTTAACCAAATCATAAGTATTCTCTGGTTAAAAAATCTGGGAGATGATTATCTACACCTTTTTGGTAAATAATTTCAAAATCAAAAGGGGCTAAATGTGCTTGCCATCTGGCATACATTTGTTTTGATACATCATGCTTAAAATCTTTAAGGAACCTGAATTTTGCCGATTTACAGTCTGTTTTAATAATAAATTTTTGATTGTATAAATCATCTTGAAATTTCAAAACACATTTAACAGTAAATATATATATATATATATATATATATATATATAATTTATTCATTTTTTTATATATATACTGTATATGTTTTTTTTTCATTTATTATTATCAAGAATTTAAAATATCAACATTCCTGAAGAATATTGAACGATTACTCTTGAAGTAGTAATAGTATATATCAATAACATTAAATATTTTTGAAGAAACATCATCTAATAATCCCGAAGAATATTATTTATTCATGAACAATATTATTATAATAAATTATTTATTTATTCCTGAAAAATATCATTATTATAAATTAAATTGATATTGATAAAAAAATCATTGATAATGGATTCTTGCTGAAATTCATTTTTAATATAATGGGTTTTGAAGACCCCCTCAATAATGATTTTATTTTGATCATCTCGTTTGTAAAACCCTGAAGGTTGACTATGGACCGACTAATTTTGTGACCAAAAAAAAAAAATTTAAAAATAAAATACAACCACCAGAATATGGTTGTATGATAAAATAAATCTATTATTATTGAATATTTATAATACCAATATTCTCGAAGAATATTAAACTATTACTCCTGAAGTAGTAATTGTGTAAATTAGTTCTTGAGAAACATCATCTAATATTTCTGAAAAATATTACACAATTATTCTAAATTAATTATTTACCTCTAAAGAGTATAATATAATTTAAAATATTCCTGAAGAATATCGAAATATTGTTCCTGAAGTAACAATTATTTATTCGTAAATTTTTCTTATGCTCTCGATGTAGCATTTTGTCTTGAAAAATTGGTCACGTTAATACAACCCTTGAAGGAATATATGTCCTGCTAACATAATTTATTATTTTTTGTAGGTTTACACATGACCAATATCACCAAATATTTTTAGTTACGACCACCAGAAGATGGTCTCTCTACCAAAGAACTTTTGTAATTAGTTACAAATTTTAATAGAATCATACAGAAAAATATACGATCACCAGAAGATGGTCTCTCTAACAAAGAACTTTTGTAATTGGTTAAATAGTTTAATTGAATTCTACAAACCATTATATGACCGCTAGAAGATGGTTGTATCGAATTGTAGAGATAAATATATAACCACCAGAAGTTGTATGATAAAACAAATTATTATTGTTTGTTCTTAACCACCAGGAGATATTGTAAAATAATACAAATTGTTTAAGTTTAACCACCGGGAGATGGTTATAATATAAATATGATTGACCACCAGAAGATGGTTACTTTATTTGTTAGCCCTAAGGGCGATCAAACTCGGTTTTTGATAATGGACAAACACTTGATGTTGTGTCTAATGTTTATATCTTTGTGATAGAATATCGGAACTAATATTGGAAGCTCTAAGTACTTCAATCAAGCCATGATCAAGATTCAAAGTCGTATTATTCAAGGCTCATCTTTCAAGATTGAAGATTGAATACTTAGGTTTGGTTAGATTAGCTTTGTCATTATAAGTCTTTATCTTATATAGCTCTAACCAAAGCTCTCATGAACATAAGCTCTACACTCTAGTCTTGCATGCACACAAACACGTTTTCAAAAGGCTAAGTTTCAAAACGTTCCTTACATGTGTTCGTATTTCAAAAGCCTTTGTTTTCTAAGTCTAAGTCCGTTAAAATGGTTTTCCAAGAGTTCTTACTTGATACCTTTTTAGGAAAACATTTTAGACTTCAAAAGATTTCAAAACGTGTGAAAAATAAGCTCAGAAAGTCGGTCAACCGAGTTTTTGCTCGGATCAACCGAAGCTAAACAGAGACTTGGACAAACATACTTCGGTCGACCTATGGGCTAGGTCGGTCGACCGAGATTGAGCATGGTCATCCGAGCTCCCTTGTTCGGTCCACCGAACTCTGCTTTTACTAGCCGTTTTTTTACCGTTGGAGACTCGATTTTCAGTCTATTTTGAAATGTATTTATACTCCAAAGCTAGAGAATCATTCCAGGGCTTGCATATCAAAGTTTCATTGATTTCTTATCAAGTCTAAACACCTTCAAAGCAAAAACACTTGATCTCCATGATCTAAATCATTCAAAGGTGTTCTTTCAAAAAGCAAGACAAAGAGTGGACTTCATATGTTCAAAGAGCTTAACATTCTTGTACTTCAAAGGTATATTTCTCACTTATAAGAGTGATCAACCTTGTTCTTTAAACATTCAATTCCCTTTCTAAGTGATTGGGTAATTCTTGTAAAAGTCCTACTTTGTGTGGGCAATTTGTAAAGTCCTACTTAGTGTGGGCAAGCTCTTAGTGAGTTTTTCATTGTGTGGTTGTGTTGTAAAACTCTTAGTGAGTTAGCCACATTTGTAAACATTCTTCTTAGTGAAGTTGTTTGAAATCCTTGGGTGCGGCTCAAGGTAGTGGACGTAGATTCTAAGTGAATCGAACCACTCTAAATCCTTTGTCTTGTTATTGGGTTTTGCTTTAGCTTTTGTTCATCTTGTTCAAACTTCTACTAGCATTGCTAAGATTGTAAAAAGTTAACAAGTTCGACTAAAACCCAATTCACCCCCCCCTCTTGTGTTTTACATTATTATATTGGTAAATTCTTATTATTATTATTGTTAATATAAATTGTTATGCGATGAGTCTTGGAGACTCATTAACAATAAAACTCTGAAAGTTTCATTTTTTTACACTCTAAAAGAAAGGTAGAACACTGAAAAATATTTTTACCAAAAGTCTGAATTATGGCTAAAGTATCACAAAATAATGATATGATTTTTAGAATTGGTTTTTACATTTCGCTCCTGTAGTAGAGATAGATAAAGAAGATTATTGATGTCATGTTTCATTGAGACAGAAATAAAAGATGGGTTATTAATGAAATATAAGAGAAACCCAATCAATTATTGGTATATCATTCCTTGAAGCGAATGTGGCTAAAATTCCATTATCTGTAAGAAAGTCAATTTGATTATATCATTATTGTAGAAGTACTACTCCTTATGTTGAAATTAGTATGAATGATTATAAAAAGGAAAATGAGTAGTATCTTATTTTATATTTTGATGAACTCTTATTTGATAGTTTTGGAGGTGTATTAGGAATTTTTGGATTGTAATTTTATTTCAACTGTTTTGAATTTTTATTTATAAGAATATATGTAGTTCTTGAAGATTTATATTCTTTTAGAAGCTACAGAAGAGTTTGCATGTTGAAAAGTTTCAACAGAACTAATTAATTAATAATTTAAAAGAGGTTTCATATTGAAGGGTTCTAGTAGAACTAATTTATTAATAACTCCAAACGAGTTAGTTCATCAAGAATTTTTTTGAAACAACGCTTCTTTTATAAAAGTCCCTGAAGAACTATAACTGGTCAAACTTATAGATGAAAAGTTTTAGAAAAGCTAAAGGATTAAAAGCAGTTTCAATACTTTTAGTTGAAAATATAAATGTCCACAATATAAATAATATTGTACAATTATAGTAGAAGTAGTCGATTAAAAGCTTTTGGAGAGCTGGTTGATTAAATACTCTTGAAGAGATCTATGTAATCGATTATTTATAATTTTCTTATAAAGATTAATTCATATAGTGGACAAATACATTTATGTCATTGCTATTGTTATTAGCAAATAAATTGCAATAAAGAGATACTTTTTATCTCTTACAAATTATATTACACCGTAAGTGTTTGCATTGAGATGCATTATTGATTAAGCCTGAAGCTTACTTGGTTAAAGAAATATATTAGTTGGCATGACTGATTAGACCATCTCAAATCATTAAAAATACAAAATCATTAGGAATTCTTGAAAACATTTTTTATGGAACCAGAAGTTTCTAAAATATTATTTGTATTTAGCTACATATTTCAAAGAAATTATATTTTGTCTTAGTACTATGAATATTGTGATTGAATATATTTTTAGGATGAATAGATTTTATTCGATGCATCGAAATATGTATATTGTTAATCTGCAACTTGAAGTTTGCATTTTTCTTGATAAATTAATGAGCTCATATCTTTGATTCTCCCATAAATATAATTTGTTCCAAATGTACTAATGATATTATATGACATCTAGAATAAAAGTTGCATATCCTGAAGAATATGTTCATATAATAAAATGATCTTGTAGAATCATGTATTTCTTTGAATTTATTAGATATTTGTTTTTTATTTTGCCAACTATTAATTTTTTTTTAATAGAACTATTAATTTCTTACTTCTCCTCTTTTTAATTGGTTTATAGTTGCAAACCAAAATATTTCCATATCAAGATATAATGTGCGCTCATGCTCCGCCACAAGGTATTGAGATCAATCCAGCTGATTGGTATATATTGTTGCAACATAAAGAGGGGAAAATATATAGCCGAACAAAATATTTCTATTCGTGTCTCTTATTGATCCTCAAAGAATTAATTGCCACTTTGGTCATCAATGTATTAACGGACAGCCATTTTCATCCTTTTTCCGAAATTTTAACTTTTTTCATCCCCATCTTTTTTACGTCCTGCCAATTTAATCCTTCCGTCCATAAAAGACACCAAAATCATCAAATGTTGCCGACGTATGCTAACGGGCTCAGTATTTTGTTTGTATCCCCAAGGGCACAATCGTCAATCCATAGACCCTCTTTAAAATTTTCCATTTTAAAGCTTAATTTCCCCATCTTAACCACACATTCTTCATATTTTCTTCTCCATACTAGCTGAAAACCCTAAAATTTAAATTTCCTCCAAGCAACTCTGTAAGCCCTAAGGGCGAACGAACTCGGTTTTTGATAATGGACAAACATTTGATGTTGTGTCTAATGATCTTAATCTTTGTGATAGAATATCGGAACTCATAATGGAAGCTCTAAGTACTTCAATCAAGCCATGTTCAAGATTCAAAGTTATACTTAAAGGCACATCTCGTTGAGATTGAAGATTGAAGACTTAGGTTTGGTTAGGATAGCTTATGTCTTTATAAGTCGTTTATCTTATAAGCTCTAACCAATGCTCTCATGAACATAAACGTACAACACTCTAGTCTTGCATACATCATAAACACGTTTTCAAAAGGCTAAGTTTCAAAATAATTCTCATATGTGTTCATATCTCAAAAGCCTTTGATTTCAAAGTATAAGTCTTTTAAAACGGTTTTCTAAATGCTCTTACTTGTTACATATTGAGAAAACCTTTTAGACTTCAATAGATTTCAAAACGTGTGAAAAATCAACATCTCTCAAAGCTCAGAAGGTCGGATCATCCGAGCTTGCCTCGGATCAACCGAGCACAAACAGAGAGTTGATACATTGGGCTTCGGTCGCCTATGTATGGGTTCGGTCGACCGAACTATGGTCGGATGGGCATCTCGGTCGACCGAGGTTAGGTTCGGCTCAACCGAAGTCAAGGTCGGTCATCCGAGGTCTTTTGCTCGGTCAACAAGAACTCTGCGAAAACTAGCCGTTATTTGACCTTTGCAGAGTCGTTTTTAGCATATTTTGAAATGTATAAATACTCCAAAGCTAGAGAATGACTCTAAGACTTGCATATACAATATACATTGATTACTTATCAAGTCTAAACACTTACAAAGCAAATGCTCTTCATTTCTATGATCTAAATCATTCAAGAGTGTTATTTCTCAAGCAAGACAAAGAGTGTGCATCTTATGTTCTAAGAGAGGATTATTCTTGTACTTCAAAGGTAAATATCTTTCACTTAGAAGAGTGAACAACCTTTCTCTTTAACCATCTTATTCCCTTTCTTAGTGATAGGGTTAATCTTGTAAAAGTCCTACTTTGTGTGGGCAATTTACTCTTAGTGAGTTTTGTATTGTGGTTGTGTTGTAAAACTCTTAGTGAGTTGTCCACAAGTGTAAAAATCCTTCTTAGTGAAGTTGTTGAAATCCTTGGGTGCGGCTCAAGGTAGTGGATGTAGATTCTAAGTGAATCGAACCACTCTAAATCCTTTGTCTTGTGATTGGCTTTCGTATTGCTTTTAATCATCTTGCTCAAACC
Organism: Vinca minor; assembly: GCA_026122235.1. Classification (NCBI taxonomy): domain Eukaryota; kingdom Viridiplantae; phylum Streptophyta; class Magnoliopsida; order Gentianales; family Apocynaceae; genus Vinca; species Vinca minor. The sequence continues at coordinate 822,922 of JAOCZM010000235.1, forward strand.
TACACTAGCATTGAATAGATTCGAAAAAGTTTACAAGATTGATTAAAACCCAATTCACCCCCTCTTGTGTTTTACAAACTCCATTTTTTTCTAATCAAAGCAAATGAAAATGGAGAAAACCCAACACTAAGAAAGAGTAAAAAAACACTTGGTCAAGAATTTGAGAATCTTGAGTTCGAGTTTTTGATTGATGGTGATTTTACTCCAAGGATGGACATGGCTTCTAGCTCAAGATCAGTGGATTTACAGAGTCTCCCAACAATGAAGGTTGATGAAGCCGAGCTTCTAGAAAGTCACAAGTTTGAAAGATTGGAGAAATTGAAAGAAGAAAAGGATAATGGTGGCATCGAAATTCTTCGCCGTAAGTTGCAAAAAAAGAATGGTGAATTGAGAAAGCAAGCTAAGTTGATTCAAATATTGGTTCTTATTATCATGTTTATCTTGGGGATTTTAGTAGCAAAGATAGGGTTTATTTAGTAAGTTGTTTAAGGTTTAGTTATGTTTTATGTTTTTCTTTAAGAAGAAGATGTATTTTTTTCCTTTAATGTTGGATTTTATAATGGTGCATTTGGTTATTGGAAGTTATCAGTGTAATACAAATTGTATTCTATTTTCCATTATTTACCTGATAGTATGAACCAATATAACAAGAAGGGGCAAGCAATTCATCCAAAAAAAATGTACATTTCCAAAATAATGTTTAGGATAAATCCTAAAATATTACATCAAAATACTCCCACATTACAGTTCAATGTTGGAATATGAGGTTATACAACATTAAAGTTCACAAAATATATTATTATTTTAGCCCAAATTTGGTCAATCATTCCAGTGAGCTCCATTTCGCTTCGAACCAAGCACCGGTTTTTTAGAGGAACTGGGCAGGTGGTCTTGTTGTGACCGAATTGCCTGCAATTACCACACTTGCTTTGTTTTCTTGGTCTGCTACTGCCTGGAGCAGCTTCCACATTTGTAGGAGCACATGAAGTGTTCATGTTTACCTAGTAAAAAAGATCCATAAAACAGTTAAAAATTGTATTGAAATTCCATGGACCAAAAAAAAATAAAGGAATTCTACCTCAGGTGTTTGCATTGGTATGTCATACTCCATTTCTGTGAAAAAATCAGCAAACTGTTCAGATGCAGAAACATTTTGTCTTGCTTCTCCAGTTACCTTATCTTTTGCAAACAAAGGGCAAGTTCTAGCATTGTGCCCCAAACCTTGGCATTTACCACACTTGTTGAATGTGAAGTGGTAATGGTCATCTCCAGCCTCAAGTCCAGCAGATTTCTCAGGACAATTTCTTAAAAATGGGGAAATTAAGCTTTAAAATGGAAAATTTTAAAGGGGGTCTATGGATTGACGATTGTGCCCTTGGGGATACAGACAAAATACTGAACCCGTTAGCATACGTCGGCAACATTTGACGATTTTGGTGTCTTTTATGGACGGAAGGATTAAATTGGCAGGACGTAAAATAGATTGGGATGAAAAAAGTTAAAATTTCGGGTAAAAAAGGATGAAAATGGTTGTCCGTTAATACGTTGATGACCAAAGTGGCAATTAATTCGATCCTCAAACAAATAAGTTTTGAACCAGAAGTTCAGAAGACGAATAGTCAGAGATATTTTATAACCAAAATTCGGCCAGGAAAAAAAACTCCATGATATTTAATGTCCTTGAAGGACAATCTATCCATAATATTTAAGACATTAAAATGTGGTAGAATTATGGGTGCCAATAATAAAATTTCTCGCAAATGGAGTAAATATTTATAGATGGTCAAGTTGAGAAGATTAAAATTGTAGAATAATTTTTTCAGACCTGAATATTATATCATTTCCAGAAGAAATTCAGGTACCTGAAAATTTGTGAGAACTATGAGATCTCAAATGTTTGGAAATTTATGGAACCATATTAATAAAATTGTGCATATGTCGACATTATGTAAGCGCGCAATAGAATGAGGATCTTTAATATAAAGTTTGCAGACGCAAAATTGAAAGTGTAGAGATGATTGGTCAAAATAGACCATTGAGTTCACCTCAAATTATGAAAAGTATGTACGGAGAATTAATACACTTGAAGTGTAAATATATTCCTTACATAAATTATACATTTGCAGTGTAAATGTATTCTTTACAGAAATTATACACTTGCAGGGTAATCCTAAAAGGATATTCGTTTAAAATAAAGAACAAATAAATTACTTTGATGGTGGATACAAGTGTATTTGAATAGCGCACAAACACTTAATATATACACAATGTTGCAATTTAGTAACAAAATTTATATGAAGACTTTGGAGGAATTGATATGCCAGAAGCATATAAGTAATTTTTCCCGAAGAATATAAACATCAAGATTTAGTGAATAATGCTTTTTGAAAGTATTATGGAAAGATAACATATTTCCATGTATAATAGTTTGCTTGCAGCATTTATCTTATTTGATTAGTATCTTTAGTATTTTTGATGAAATAAGTTATCCACATCAGGGGGAGAAAGATAAATGAATGATGTGGTAATATCATTATTAAACATCTTAATTCATGTAGAAGCTCTAAATGAACTTGAAGTTCAATAAAGAAATTTTGCAAAGTGTTGTAAATAAATTGGTTAATATTTTGTTAACTCAAGAAGAGTTGCAAATTGAATATTTGTAATACATATTCTCTTATTTTTTTAAAAGGAAAGTTATGACGAGTTCAAGGCACACCTAATGTGTGATTAACCTTTTTCTTACGAAAATAAAAATCCTTGGATTAGAGATGATTAAATCATCAAAATATTCCTCCCGAAGAGTTTAGAAAAAGCAAGTAAATGTTGAAAGTTTTGGAAAAACCAAGTATTGACAAATTAAAATATCCGGAAGATGTAATTTGTTGATCATATGAACACTTATTCACTAAGATAATACAAATTGCAATTTTGAAGGTTGATCTTGAAGATCTATATGCATTGGTTCAATGATGTTAAAAAGGGAAGTAATTTGACATAAGATTGGTGTACTCTTTTTCCTTAACTAGACCTATTTTTTTCCCACCGGGTTTTTTCATAATAAGGTTTTAACGAGGCATATTCTTCATGTTATGGATATCCAAGGGAAAGTAACGACATTGAAATTCAACAGATTCGCTCAAGTGATAACGTGGCAGATTTATTCACCAAAACTTTACCAACATCAACATTCAGAAAGTTGACAAATCATATTGGAATGCGTCGTCTTAAAGACATTCAATGATCAGTGGGAGTAGTTGTACTCTTTTTCCTTCGTTCAGGTTTTTTCCACTAGGTTTTCTTGACAATGTTTTAACGAGGCGGCAATTAAATACTCCAACATCAATTGTACTAATTTTTTTTAGTTTGGTTTAATTTTTCCGATTGGGTTTTTTTCCAAATAAATTTTTGTGAGGCAATTGTTGTACAAATTAGTCATTCAAAGGGGAGTATTGTAAATAAATGAATGACATGGCCCAGCCCATAGAGTGGGAGGCCCATAGGCCCATGAACCAAAGGATTTTACCTCTACAAATAGAGGCATTTGGTTCATATGATAATACAACTAATATTCTCTTCTCTCCCATTTTCTCTTCTCCCTTTCCTTATATTCATAACAATTTTCAAATAATTTGTTATCTACAAGTTGTACAAAGAAGAAAGTTTCTCCTCATAACAAGGAATTGGGTTTTCTTGACAAGGAAGTTTTTGTGAGGCAATTGTTGTACAAATTAGTCGTTCAAATGGGAGTATTGTAAATAAATGAATGACCTGGCCCGACCCATAGAGTGGGAGACCCATAGGCCCATGAACCAAATAATTTTACCTCTATAAATAGAGGCATTTGGTTCATATGATAATACAACTAATATTCTATTCTCTCCCATTTTCTCTTCTCCCTTGTATTCATAACAATTTTCAAATAATTTGTTATCTACAAGTTGTACAAAGAAGAAAGTTTCTCCTCATAACATATACCATATGGAAGTTTCATAATAATTAATCTCTTGGTATCTTCTGTACTTACTGTACATACATTCTACCACTAATACAATACTCCTACATTAGAGATGTTTCATCTCCTTCTCAAAGTCATCTCCTTTATAAATTGATAAAGAAAAAAAAACGATGATTACTACAAGTTGTCATTTTCCAGTCTGAAGCTAATTTGTGAAATTAAGTAGTTGGAATTAGTTTTTAATCTCCTCTGTTTTGCTTCTCTGATCAAATAAAACCCTCTTTGTTCTAGGTGAGTGAGTGAGTTCCCTTTGCTGCAATGAATATGTTTGATTTTAACTAGAATTAGTTGTTTGTTGGAAAAATAAATAAAATTTTACCCTTTTGAACATGTAATTTGACCTTAACATATTCAGGGATTATAATCTTTCAGAAATCACTCATTTATTCCTAATCTTGTCATGGATTTTGCCTGATCTTGTTAATCTACACAAAAGAATTTTGTTTGACCTCGGATTTTTGTGGGTTTTGGAGAAAATGTTCAATCTTGTTAAGATATTGAATATATTCTTTGGGAGCAAATTGATTTATTACATGAGGATTGTTATGTTAGCGTACCATGAGTTTGATCTCAATGTACATGATTGGAGTGCATTAAATATTGTCTTATTGTTAGTTTGAACTATATACTCATTTTTCAGGATTACTCTTCTTCAGGGTTGTTCTGAGGTACTAGTTTAGGCTTGCTTTATGTCAGATCTTCTTAATGTACTAAAAGAAATTTGAAATTGATGCATGATTTTTGGGTAGTTTTGGAGAAAATGCTGGATCTTATTAAGATATATCAGGAGCAAATTGGTTTATCCGTTTCGGCATGTTACATGAGCATTGAAATTGATACAGTTTTTTTTTGCCGGGGGGAGGGGGCGATAGGGATGCGGTATCTTATTAAGATATTGAATAATTATTTTAGAGCAAATTGATTTATCCGTTTCGGCAATGTAGCTAGGGATTGACGTTCTAGCGTGTCTTGAGTCTATGATCTTACCTGGGTTCACCTTAAGAGAAATTCTCTATTAGTAGCCCTTATCTATTTACGTATTTGTATAAATAGACTTACTTATCTTTTTATTTGGCTATTTATATACACATCTTTTTACGGGCAACCATAAATGTCAAATTAGTAAATTCGGCCACTTTTCAAGCCAAAAAATGACATGTGACTTGCACATGCTCTCGGGGTGAATGGAAAAAACATCCATTACCCCTATTTTCTTCTTCCTCTATAAACCCACTCCCAAACTCAAAATTTGCACCACCATCCTCCACCCTCCACCACCATCACCAATAGCATAACCTAATTCTTCTTCTTCTGACACCCCCAATCTCTTATATCCTTTACCTATTCCATTAATGACTCCTTATCAAATTGGTACCCTGATTCTGTATATCAATCAAACAAACCAAAACATGGATCGCCGTGGCTGAGAAAGAAGGGTCGCTATCGCCAGGAAGTTCTCTCCATGGAGTTACAGGCAAAGAACAAAGTTTTGCCTTCTCAGTAGCTTCATATCCAAACACTCCAAGAAATCCAACAATAAAATTCGCACTTCTAGTTGATTCAGAACACAAATCCAAACTTTTCAATATCTTCTCCTTAGCTAATCCTCATATGAGAACTTTCCATCTCTCCAGGATCTCATTTTTCACCTGTTACGTTTTCACTTTCGCTGCCGCTCATCTCGTTCCGATTATCCGCGACGATCTCAATTTAACTAAATCCGATATCGGAAACGCCGACATAGCTTCTGTTTCCGGCATCATTTTCTCTCGATTAATCATGGGCGCCGCCTGTGGTATCGTCGGACCTCGCTACACCTGCGCCTTCCTTCTGATCCTAACGACGCGACCTGTGACTTGCCTTTCTTTTGTGGATTTTGATGTGGTGGTTGAGGGTGACGGAGGGAGGGGGTTTGTTGGGTTGAAAATGGGGGTGGGGAAGAGCAGAGGGAGGAAGGGGTTCACTTTCTTTTGTAGATTTTGATGTGATGGTTGAGAGTGGCGGAGCGGCGGCGGCGAGGATTTCTCGTAGGAGAAATTCCCGGAGCGGTGGAGGACCGCGAATGATGATGAAGATGAGAGGAAGAATGAAGAGGGGTAATGGACATTTTTACCCTTCACTCCTAAAGCATGTGCAAGTCACATGTCATTTTTTATTTTGAAAAGTGGCTGGATTCACTAATTGGACATTTATAGTGGCCCGAAAAAAGATGCGTATATAAATAATCTAATAAAAAGATAGGTCTATTTATAGAAATACGTAAATAGATAAGGACTACTAATAGGGGATTTCTCTTCACCTTAATCTATTTATCTGTTGATGCTCCTTACTTGGGTTCACCTTAACTCCTTACAAATCTCCTACCATGGTTAGAAAAAATAGCTCATGATGAATTACGTATAACAAATCATGTTGATGCTCTAACTTCTTTCCAACCCTTATCAACATTCAGCTTTAAATTATTTATGACAAGTTTTCTCTTAAATTGCTGAAAAAATCGCGTTTTGCAAAACTAATTTAGTCAAGACCTCTTATTTTGAACATAAAATATATCAAATGCATATACCAATTATAATAGGATCTGATTAGTTGCAAGAAAGTTGTTAGAATCATAATATTATGATTTTTTTTTTATAAAAAAAAAACACATAACTTGCTAGGCCGTCACTCAAGTGGCATTCAGATGTCTGACTACTAATTAAAAAATTAGGGATTAAACTCTGACAACTTAAAAGAAAATTAAAAAATTTATTAGACCTTTAACTATATGGACGAAATAAATCATCAGGTTAAATTTTAAAATGTACTTAAAGTCTTGGGAGAGTTTCAATTGGGTACTTAATGTCTTAATTGTACCAATTAGGTATGCTAAGTAGGGTTCTATCCAAAAGTTAATGACAGTTAGTATTTTTTTTTTAAATTCAATGTGTTGTTCTTATATAAAAAAAATGCTCCCAGACTAAACTTAACACACTCAATCATAACCCAACTCGACCCAAATTAACCATTTCTTTCTTCAACGCGGCCTAAATATTTCTTCAACATTAGACATACAAAACAAATTAAAAGAAACATTTTCAGCCTAACCTAGCTGTCGCTGTCATCTTTATTACAGGCCTCTTTTTCTTTCTCATTTCCTTCCTCTCATGTACTAACCTATTCCTTCCCTTCCCTACCTAGACTAGCATTTTAATTCTCACATTATGCCTTTTCCTCTACACAAAAAGGTGATACCCACGCCCCCCAGGGGCCTCCACACTCCGATCCGACAGAGTAGTTGGAGGATGTAAATCAAGGCAACCCAGCAGCCCGACCAGGCTTGAGTTGAACAAGATATTTAGCTTGAGTTGAAGAAAAAATGATTAAGTTTGGATGGCTAAGTTTTTTTTTAAATTATTTATTTATTTATTGGGGGATGAGATCTATCTAAAAAAGAAATGGGGGATTCAAGAAGCGGAGAGGAGATTCGAACTCATGACCTCTATGTCATGAGGCATCAGGCTTGGCCACTAAACCAATGCCTCGTTGGCGGATAGCTGAGTTTGATATTATTTGAGGACATTTTTTTATAGAATGAAAAATTGGAGTTAAAAGTTCGAGGGTCATATTTGATAAAAAGGAAAAGTTAGGGGTAAAAAACCTTTAAAAAAGTCAATAGGTACCTTTAATTTTTGAATGGAACTCTAATATGGATACTCAATAGGCATAATTAAGATATTGGGTACACAATTGAAACTCCCACTAAACTTTAAATACTTTTTTAGCAAATTGGTCAATATAATCCCTAAACAATTTATAATTCAGGCGTAAGGTCCCAAAAGATTAATTCTGAACATTAAAAATACTTAAACAATTTATAATTGTTATCTAAGGTCATTCAATCCAAAAACTTGGTAGTCAACTGTGAATTCAAATTTTTGTTTAGGTCGATAAAAATACTTTTAGGGTATAAAGGGTACATTACAATAAAATACCTTGACTCTTAACATCCCTAGCCCCTACCCCATCCCTAGCCCCTATTATTTTCAAATAATTTGTTATCTACAAGTTGTAGAAAGAAGAAAGTTTCTCCTCATAACATATGGTAGTTTCCACCACGGCTCTGATGTGGAACGGGAAAAGTTCCGTACGTGCGGAACTTTTCTCGTCCGTTGAATTAAAATTTTAACGGTTAAAATTGATTTAAAAAAAAAAATCTGTTCTGATTTTTATAACACCTATTTGCGAGAACACCTAGTTTTAAGCTAAAAAAAATACATATTTTGAAGTGTTTCGTATATAGTGAAAAAAAATTGTTACGCAGTGGGTAGTTTCATAATCATTAATCTCTTGGTATCTTCTTCTGTGTATACACTCTCCAACTACTACGAATACTACATTAGAGAAAGGATAATTTCGAGTATGAACCAGAGCATAGTAGGGCTCGCAGTTACACTAGCACTCAATCGGCACGTCGCTTCTCCTTCTAAAAAAAAAGTTACGGTTAAAATACAAAAAAAGATTATTCCGATATGGACACGCTTAAAAGTAAAAAAAATTGTACAAATTTGTCACATCACTATAAAATGAGGAGAGACAATTTTTTTACTTTTAATCGTGTCCCATATCGAAACAATCTTTTTTGTATTTTTAACTCGTGATCGATAGAAATTTTGGAAGAGAGCAACGCGCCAATTGAGCGCTAAGCATTGCGCCCTACATATGACACTGGTCCATATCAGAATTTTCTAAGGGACTTCACAAAGTCGTCCTTTAAAAAAAAACCTGATGATGACAAGTTCATCTTTACTCTTCTTCACTTCCCCTCAAGTTCCAATTCCCTAAAAGCCATCTCCTTCATTTTCCAACTCCATTCAAGTCCTTATTAGTCTAATTCATTCAACTGTTTCCATTTTCAAATCTGAAGCTAATTTGTTAAATGGTAGTTGGATTTAGCTTTTAATCTCTTCCGTTTTTCTTCTCTGATCAAATCAAATCCTGTTTTGGTTCACAGTTTTCTTTAGGTGAGTGATTTCCCTTTTCTTTGTCTTTGATTTTTTTTACTTGTGTGAAATTTTTGTGTTTGATTTTAACTAGAATTAGTTGTTTGTTGGAAAAATAAATAAAATTTTACCCCTTTGAGTATTTAATTTGACCTTAACATATTCAGGGATTTTAATCTTTCAGAAAGCACTCATTTATGCCTAATCTTGTCTTGGATTTTGTCTGATCTTTTTAATCTACATAAAAGAATTTTGTGGGTTTTGGAGAAAATGTTCAATCTTGTTAAGATAGATATGAATATATTCCTTGGGAGCAAATTGATTTATCCATTTCTCCATGTTACATGAGGGTTGATTGGAGTGCATTAATTATTGTCTTATTGTTATGTTTGAATATACTCATTTTTCAGGATTACTCTTCTTCAGGGTTGTTCCGAGTTGTACTAGTTTGGGCTTGCTTTTTGTCCGATCTTGTTAATGTACTAAAAGAAATTTGAAATTGATGCATGATTTTTGGGTGGTTTTGGATCAAATGCTGGATCTTATTAAGATATTGAATATATTCTTTAGGAGCAAATTGGTTTATCCGTTTCGGCATGTTACATGAGCATTGAAATTGATGCATGTTTTTTTTTGGGGGGGGGGGGGGGGGATGCTGGATCTTATTAAGATATTGAATAATTCTTTTGGAGCAAATTGATTTATCCGTTTCGGCATTGTAGGGATTGATGTTCGAGCATATCTCGAGTCTATGATCTTGCCTGGGTTCACCTTAATCTATTCATCTGTTGAATGCGATCTATCCATATATAAGTTTTCTCATACATGTATGGACAAGTATGTGGCCTTTAATTTATCTGATTCTCAGTTACCTTTATTGTATTCTGTTCTTTTGTCATAGTGGTCTTATTTTTCTTTTCTTCGTGTTTTTCTTGGCTCAATTTCCTCAGGAAAGTTGTAGGAATCTGGGAAATGTCTTCGTTTGTTGGTTTCTTGAAACCTACTTTTGGATTTGGAGATTAATAGTACAGAGAGATCCCTAGAAACCAGATGAATAGAGAAAGATACGGTGCTCATTTAGTTAATCAGGCCAGCTTTGGTAGTTCGGACAGAAAAATTGGCAATTATTCAGTTCTATTTGTTGATTTGACTGGGACAATTCATAGTGCTGCAGATTTCGCCAATAGTAATAAGAATTCTGCTGTTGCATCCGAATCTGCTTTGCCAACTTCACAAAAACCAGTATCTGTTGGTAAAGTGTCGAGTTCACAATCATCATCTGCTGATGAAGAGAGCAGAGAGATCCCTAGAAACCAGATGAATAGAGAAAGTTACGGTGCTCATTTAGGTAATCAGGCGAGATATGGAAGTTCGGACAGAAAAATTGGCAATTATTCAGTTCTATTTGTTGATTCGACTGGGACAATTCATAGTGCTGCAGATTTCGCCAATAGTAATAAGAATTCTGCTGTTGCATCCGAATTTGCTTTGCCAACTTCAGACAAGACCAAGCCAACACCTTCACAAAGTTCAAGTCAATTTTTGAAACCAAAGGATTCACCTTTATCGACTGTATCTGATACTGAAAAGCGATTCTCAATGCTCAAAAAGGATATTAAGAGTTTGATTAAAAAAGGCATTGTACCTGAAGTTCTCAAGACGCCTTTATCTCCATCAACTTACAAGGATTACTTTCATGCTCTGCTATATGCCGAGGACTGTCACCTAATGATAGAAATTTTACCATATATTATATAGTCATTTCGACAATGCAAAAGCTTTTAGATAGATGTTATTGCAAAAAGGGAACAATCAAGCGCCACCCTAATTCAACATGTTGGGTTACTTCACATTTTGCTCTTTTAGATCACACATTTTCTTGGAGGTGGGTTGAAAAGTAGGCAATTTTAAAACAGATCTTAGGAGGCGGCATTCTGAAGGAATCATTTCTTCGCTTTTCTTGACATAACTAGACAAGTACAGTAAAAGTGTTTCTGCTTCTGTTTTTGTGCAAATAAAAAATTATCTGCCAGACTTAGGAGATTGTTCTACTTTTTATGTGCTTAGTCGGTAAAAGGTCTATTTGTTTCTAATGCTCTATCATCTTCTAATGAATCCCTCTTATAAAACTTTTTTATGTGCTGATTATGCATAATTCTCTTTTAACTTTTATGTTTCCAATTCTTAGAACGCACCTGATTTATTGTTAACATTTTGAGTCTTTTGTTAGTACCCAAATTACAGTTAATTTCTTTGGTTCTCTCTCTCAGGTAAACTTGTAGAATTTTGTGATTATCAATTTTGATCAAACTTTTATGTTGCCTGAGGAAATGTTAGCAGATTCTTTGGCACGCGATTATATCATTTATATCATATTTTGTGATTTCCACAAAATGTGGATCTGTAATCTAGAACTGCTCCAGTCTATAGATGCAACTTTGTACATAAACACTGATGAAGGCATTTTTGACTTATTTTATTCTTTTGCATCATTATACAGAAATGGGAAGGTTTTGAAGTGAATAATGTCATTTTAGAGTTGCATAATGCAACAACGTACACAAGAAAAAGAACATCTAAAAGCTACAGTGATGCTACTAGGAAAGATCTAAAAGTCCTCGTCCAATTTGATATCGACAAAATACTACAAAGGCAGTCACGTGAAAGCAAGTCACGATCTTATAGAAAACGTGAAAGGCGGCCATTGTTGCTATAGACAGATTTCGTCTCAGTAAAGCTTACAGGCAGCAACATCAAGCCATTTAAGGTTTACTTTTGAAACTTTAATCCTATTTTTCTTAATCTTTCAAATCAAGAACTTTAATCTCAACTTCTTGGATTGTTTTGATTTTTCTTTTGCGCTTCCGGTACCTTTCTGTTTAAACTTTTCTAATTCAATCTGCAAATGGCTTGGATAAATAGGGTGTCATATATCGTGTTGTCAAGAGTAGTCTCATATTGGTTGAATTTGGAGAAAGTTTCCAGTCTCAGCACGAGCCTGGATGTGAATACGATGTCAAATTCTCATTCAACAGGTTTTGTTTAAAGCGAGCTCATCATGCAATTACAGCTGCATCAGATACTTTATACCGGAATTTCCTCTTCCCTGGCATAGCACCGAAGCAAGAAATACCGTCCATAAATCTCTTTTATCGAAAAGAAGCCTTTGCTGTTTGGCAGATTTTAAGGCATCAGAGTGCACCTCCTTATCTTGTTGAAGGACCATTATCTATAGTGGATATGGAGTATTTATCAAGAACAGCACTTGTAATTGTTGGAGCAGTTCTTCAGATTTGTCGAAAATCCCCTTCAAACCGAGTTCTTTTATGTGCTCCCCTAAACAATACTTAATTAGAGCCAATTCTGCATTTCGGGAGATTGATGGCGTATCTGAAAACATACTCCCGTCTTGTCTTTATGAGGAAGAAAGTGACTGCTGGGCTTTCCCTTCACTCGAAGAACTGAAGAAATATAAGGTAATTTCATCCACCTTCATGAGTAGTTTTCGTCTACGTGATGAAGGGATGGTGGCTATCGAAGGCACGGTAGCCCAGTGGTAACATCCACTGCCTGAGACCGAGAGATCCATGTTCGATACCCACCTCACACAAGTGGAATAATTTAATTGTCATTTCTTTGGGTTCCCTTGTGTGAGGTCTTATACTCCCCTCACGGGGCACCCAGTCAACGGGACTTCTACGACACACCCGTTCAACGGGACTTTTACTACTCCCCTCACGGGGCACCCACTCAACGGGACTTCTACTCCTCCTCTGGTGAGGTCTTATAATAAATAATTGTAATAAACTGGACCATACTTATAAATGGTCTAGTTTTTTTTTAAAAAAAAAAAAAGGGATGGTGGCTGGACACTTTAGTCATATATTTCTGGTAGATGCATCCAGGGCCGGTCCTGACATTTCGGGGGCCCTTGTGCAAAAACTAAAAATGGGGTCTTTCGTATGAACATTAACATTTTCAACTTGTTACAATTTTTAAAATAAACGAAATATGACATTATAAAATTACAAAATATGCTTTCTTTGAGCATTGGTGGAGGCAAAATCGTCAATAATAATTGGACTATTGGAGTAATGGACATGGATGGCTACATGGTAGCTTGGATATTTGGGCTGAGCTTAACATATAAACAGGTTATACTTGAAAATTTTGGGGCCCCTTTGCACCACCTGCATCAATGCTCGGGCCGGCCCTGGATGCATCATCTGTTACTGAACCAGAGGCAATGGTTCCTTTAGCTAACTTTGCAAATTCAGAAACCATAGTTGTTGTAACTGGTGTATGTTACAATTTGAAAGAGAGCTCTGAGTCTCTGTTACAATTTTTGGATCATATATCCCTCTTTTTAAGAATCTAAATTAGTGATGTTTTTCTATTGGAGTTAAATATATGTATATATTTGTGTGTTTTTTACAGATCTTGTTGTACTGCCATTTTGTTTGGTGTAATGGTAACTTTTCCTCACCAATATTTCTTGGATGAGTTAATAACTATTTATACCCCCTTCAACTATTTTCAAAAGCAAGTTATGCTCCTTTTGATTTTTGCGTGCCATTAATATCCTCAACTATTTATGGGGTGCTAAAATACCCAAAATTGGTGGAATCCGGCGAGGCAAGGCGGCTTCGCACATGTGCGGCCCACATGGTAGAATTTTTAGGGTCAAATTCGTCCATAAATTCTCCTACTTCACCTTCTTCCTCAATCCCTTTCTTCAGTTCATCTTCTTCCCTAATCACTTCTTCAATTCATCTTATATATGAAGTTTTATTGGGAACCCATTTGCTTCAAAATGAAATTATAAAGAAACACATCTCCTAAAATTAAAAAGGATTCAAACTTTTCCACCCAAAAAAAAAACACCAATTAAACAAAAATATCTTAAGAAACCCCAATTGCTTCGAATTTGTCAAACAAATCAAGAACCACACAGAAGATTCATCTAGAGTGATTTTTGTGACTTTTTCAAGCTTAAATATATGTTCCTTTAATAAAATTGTGTATAAAGGTTTGAACTTGAAGTGGGTTGGTTTGGATTTGAAAAAGGTGAAGGTGAAGGTGAAGTTGAAGTTGAGAATTTTGACGATTTTGCCCATGCAAATTCGACCATGTGGACCGCACGTTTGCAAAGCCACCATGGGTCGCCAGATTCCGCCCATTTTGGGTATTTTTTGCACCCCGCAAATATTTAGGAGAGTTAATTGCACGCAAAAATTAAAAGGGGCATAATTGCCTTTTGAAAATAGTTGAAGGGGTATAAATAGTGATTATCTCTCATTGGATATGCATTTTTTACTTTAACATTTGTGGTACAGGTAACAAATCGGTTTCTGTGAAGTACTCTCAAAAACTTTTTATAACTGAAATTGAAGAATAATCTAATTAAAATGAAGAAGATAACAACTTTTTATTATTCTCGAATTTAGGAGTGATGACAGATTCACGAACCAAAGAGTGAAGACAGTAACAAATGAAAAGTGAAACCCCATTGTTGATATGGAATCATTTTTAATACTAACACAGTTTAAGTACGAACTTCTATGTTGTAGTATTTATAGAAAGAAAGATAAAATTAAAAAATCTTTCAACACATTTGCGAACTTCTATGTTGGAGTATTTATAGAAAGTGAATGATAAAATTGAAAGTGTTTTAATACATTGTCGAACATTGTACGAATTGCATTACATTAAGTTTTAGATTACAATAACACCCGTAGATTTATTTTTGCAGAAGTGCCAAATTACTTTTGTTTAGCAAATGAAAGTGTAATAAATGAGTATTGAATTTGCATAAAAGAGTAGAACTTGAATGCACTTACACTACTAGAAATATAGGTTTTGTGTCAAGACTGTTTGCGTCGGCATGTACCATCACAAATAACTGTCATTTGCGTTAGGATTGACACACCAATGAAAATAACGGTACGACGTCGTTGGGTGATATGCATTTACGACCGCTAATTAGTACTCCCTCCGTCCCAAATTATCTGTCCACTTTGTATTTTGCACGGGAATTAAGGTTTCATCAAATTCTATAGTGGAATATAGTACAATGTCAAATATGACCCTATTTAATATTACTCCAATTTAATTCTACCTCCTCTTCTCTCTATAGCATTTTCTCTCCAACATTTAATGTAAGGGTTAGAATTGGAAAAACTGTAATTAATGAGCCCTTTATTTAGAAAGTGGATAAATAATTTGGGACAGATTAAAAAGGAAATGTGGATAGTTATTTTGGGACGGAGGGAGTATTTGTGTCAGCAAATTAATTTGTCCCAAAAAATGAATTATTTGCGATGGGCTTCAATCGACACAATAAGTTTCGCTGCAAATAATCACAATTTGAGATGAGATTCTCCTAGCGCATAGGAAGTCGATGCAAATGACTATATTTGCAACGGCTTCATTCGACGCAAAATGTTTCGCCCAAATAATCAAAATTTGTGATGAGATTCTCTCGTCGTATAGAAAGCTGATGCAAATGACAAAATTTTTAGTTTTAGTTTGGTCGTGGAATTTCCCGCCCTAAGATAATTATGTTTTTTTTAAAAAAAAATTATTACTCTAAAGTAAGTATAATATGAATTGGCGAGATTTGAACACAACCCTTTTCATTTGGAAATCAATTGCTCTAACCAATAGACCACAAGAACTTTCATCATACATTTTAATTATATATTTATATAACATAACTATATTTATTTATATAACTAATTGTTTGACAACGTTGTTTTGTAAAATTCGAAAACATTATAAATTTGATAACGAATTTTGAAAACATAATAGATTTTATATAATATAGTACAATGCATTTTTTAATTTAAAATAAATTATTTTTAATGAAAGATAAAATTTAATTATTCACAATCACTTGATTACAATTAGTCATGATCATTAATAGATATATCTTAATAAATTTAATAACTAAAATACTCAAGCATTCATATCATCAAGATATTTTTCTTTAAGTTATTTAACTCTAACTTTCATTTTCTCGTTTTTTAGGACAATCCTCAAATTCCTGTAACAGTCGAGGAAGTCTACTCTCTCTAACTTGTCCTTCTCAAAGACCAATCACAATGACAGATTATTTGATGCAACAGTTGTATTTTCCATGTTTTGTACAATAAAAATATGCAAAGTTTAAGTATCATGGTTGTAAAATCATTAACAGGACTTTGTAAATGACTCTCCCACTATTTTCTTCAAATGAACAACCCTCAATGTTCATTCGAAAAGTTTGAAACTTTCTATTAGGCCAAGATCCATATTTCACCTCATCAAAAGTTAGCTTTGGCTAATCGCCCAAGACATGGTTATTTAGGTAGGCAACGTTTTCCAATTACACCACTTATGTAATTCTTGGTTAGTTGAGTGAATAACACATTATTCTAGTACATCACAATGTACACTCTCAACTCGTTTGCCTCTAGATCCTCAATGTACACCCCAAGGCTTTAGCCGGAGGATATCACACTTATCCTTTGCGCCTCACCCATATAGACATGTGAACACTTCTTTGGCAAGTCCCACACATTTGTCGATCTATGCCTTGACGAGGGCCAAATCAAGGAAAGCACTAACTTAATATGTAATGTTGATGGATTTTATGTCTAAATGATCACACCAAACTAAGTATAGCAATTTATACATGTGAATCACATGCATCATATACATAAAACAAATGTGACATATTAATAGCCCAACATATGCGGATTCTTCCAAGCCTATGGAAAAATCCGTTGTCAATATAAGGTCAAGAAAATGTAATCTATCATATAGACATTTTCATCTTCCTCTTGATTACCTCCATTATTCTCCATGTCATGTACACTACTCATATTCTATAATTACATAGATAGAGAAGAATCTTTGAGTTAAATGCAAGGAGAATTACAAACAGAATATAGAGAGAAAGCACAACACACATGCCGTATTTTTCATAAAAATACATAGCACTAGGTAATTGGACTATTACTATGCACCATACCCACACAACATGACAATCATTCTTTGAAAAACATCACAAATCCTCAAAATATCAAACCAGCACCTTCGCGGATGAACGGTTTTTCCGGGGTATCATCCGCGGAGAAATTCATGCTGAATGTCTATTTGCGGACGATGCTTCGTCTGCGGATTCATCCGCACACAGGCATAAGGAAATCCATTTTTCTGCAAATGATATGTTTGGACGATTTTTGGAACGACAATCCGTCCTAGGATTAATTTAACATTTAAACATCATTTATACATGATGTTTAACATTTCTAAAGGCATCATATTCATGCATACATACGTCTAATCGATATAAGATCAACGAGAACGTTAAAACACATAAAAACCGATTGGGATCTCGTAACTGGCTCTCATACTACTACTATAAGAAAGAAATTTGGATTCCCAAAAAAATGGCATGGTAATAAAACATGGAGTTTGTTTCTTACTAGGATCATCACGAGTAAGAACCAATTAGTTTTAGTTAGAATCGATACGTTTAGATGCCAAGAACAAAAACGATTTTTGTGTTGATAGTTTGTCGATCACTAGCAAGAATCTGACGTTGTCAATCCCTTACCTCTACGGTATCCACATGATCGCTTGGATGAGTGTTCTACCCTTTAGTGCTAGCCAGAAAGTGAAGAACAAAAACCTTGAAGACAATTCTTCAAAATAGTTATTTTTTATAATATTAAAAGAAAGAACAAAGGGCCACATCCCAGTGGGGCTGGCCTCTTCCCACGACCGTGAGGTCCTGGGTTAGAACCGGGCCACAACGCCCAGATTTCTAACCCAACCCCCCCTAACCAAAAAAAAAAAAAAAAAGAAAAAAGAAAGAAAGAACAAAGGGAGAGAAGTTCCAAAGAAAAATCTTAATTTTTCTTAATTTGATTTTATCTGGTCTAACATCAAAATGTTAGGATAAGGAGGTAATAAAGAGTTGGTGGTTTATTCTATAATAAACCACCAAATCCTCACCACCAACCTCTTCCAACTCTCTTAACTTTCGATTTTCCAAAATCCGGTATAACATACCGGTTCGATTCAATGATCGATTCAACCAATTCGATATTGGTCGGCCAAATCCAATTGACTACACCTATTATCAAATGCAAACTTCAACACAGTCTGATAATAGGAGCTCTAATTTGATTGGGCAGCTTGTATGCCAAGTTCAACAAATGCAATTTCTGGTTGTAGAGTGTATAATTTTTAGGATATGTTGTGATACGTGTGACCTTTTGACATTAGAAATTGCATGAATTCACTGATTAATTATATGTTATTAATTGTTTTACTTGTGTTATATGTTGTGTACATATCTGCTAAAGGCCCAGCGTCGTGTTTAAAAAGTTTGGGGATTTAAGTATGATATTAGGAAGTTTTTGCCAGATGTATTGGTTGGGAAAGGATGTTATTTAGTAGTTATATTCAGAATTTTCAATAAGAATGGAGAGAGAAAGGAAAAAGAGGGAAAATAAGAGAGAAGTTAGAAATCTGGAATTGCATGTTGTGATACCCGTGACCTTTTGACCTTAGCAATTTCATGAATTTACTTGAACTATATGTGATTAATTTTTTACATGTGTTATATATTGTGTACATATTTGCTAAGGGCCAAGAGTGTTTGGAAAGTTAGGGGACTTAGTATGGTAGTAGGAAGTTTTAGACAGATGTGTTGGTTGGGAAATGATGTTATTTAGTAGTTATATTCAGATTTTTCAATCAGAATGGAGAGAGAATGGAAAAAGAGGCAAAATAAGAGAGAAGTTAGAAATTTGAAAAATCTGATAGATCAAAGAGAAACACCAGGTTGAAGTAGTAAACGAAGTCTGATTGACCCATTCTTTTTTCTAAAGTTAGAAGACTTGAACGGTGGAGATTAGATTCCAACGATTCATTTAAGAGTAATTGCCTTCAAAAGTTGCCTCCACGAATATGAAATTCTAGTTTTCTGTACATCTTTGAAGTTCCGATTAAATGCTTAAAGTAAGGATCTTTCACTCTTGTTTTGCAGTCCTAAAATGCATGAAATGGTCTTCTATCAAGTTATGGAATTATAAATGAAAGATTTAGTCAATTAGATTAGGTCGACCAATATCGGATTTTTGAACCGATCAATTGAACCGAACCGGAATGTTGAACCGGGTTCTGGAAAATCGGAAGTTAAGGAAGTTGGAAGAGGTTGTTGGGTAGGATTTGGTTGTTTATTATGAAATAAACCACCAACCCTTTATATCTCCTATTTTTCCTAACTTGAGAAGTTAGACAGCACAAAACAAGAGATAGAAAATTCAGATTTTCTCTCATCTCTCTCTCCCTTTTGTTCTTCCATATTTCATTATCAAAAGAACTCATTTGAAGATTGTCTTCAAGCCTTTTTTATTCACTTTTCTGGCTAGAACTATAGGACAGAATGTCCCTCAAAGCGGTTGTGTGGATACCATAGAGACAAGGGATTGACAACGTCAGATTCTTGCTAGTGTTCGACAAACTATCAACACATAAATCGTTTATGTTCTTGGCGTCATAAGGGTACTGATTCTAACGAAAACTAATTAGTTCTTACTCGTGATGATCCTTGTAAGAAACGGATTCCATGTTTCATTCCGTTGCCATTTTGTTGGGAATCCAAATTTCTTTCTTACAGTGGTATCAGAGCCACTCACGAGATCCCAATTGGTTTTATGTGTTTATAGCATTTTCTGTGATCTTGTATCGATTAGACGTATGAGTGCAAGTTTATGATTCCTTTAGATATCTTAAACATCATGTTTATTTTCATTTTTAAGAGTTAAACTAGTCCTAGGACGACTTGTCGTTTGAACAATCGTCAAACACATTTGTTAGCCCTAAGGGCGATCAAACTCGGTTTTTGATAATGGACAAACACTTGATGTTATGTCTAATGTTTATATCTTTGTGATAGAATATCGGAACATATATTGGAAGCTCTAAGTACTTCAATCAAGCCATGATCAAGATTCAAAGTCATATCATTCAAGGCTCATCTATCAAGATTGAAGATTGAAGACTTAGGTTTGGTTAGATTAGCTTTGTCGTTATAAGTCTTTACCTTATATAGCTCTAACCAAAGCTCTCATGAACATAAGCTCTACACTCTAGTCTTGCATTCACACAAACACATTTTCAAAAGGCTTAAGTTTCAAAATGATCTTTACATGTGTTCTTATCCAAAAAGCCTTTGATTTCATAGATAAGTCTTTTAGAAAAGTTTTCCATGTGTTCTTACTTGTTACCTTTTAGGAAAACCTTTTTAGACTTTAAAAGACTTCAAAAGATTTCAAAACGTGTGAAAAATCAGCTTGGAAGTTCGGTCAACCGAGCTCAAGCTCGGATCAACCGAGCAGATACTGAGAGTTGAACCAACTTGGTTCGGTCGACCATAGGGTAGTTCGGTCGACCTATGTGTGCCTGTTCGGTCGACCGACCTAGGCCAAAGTGGATCCGAAGTTGGTTTGGTCATCCGAAGTGAAATGTTCGGTCAACCGAACTCTGTTTCTACTAGCCGTTATTTGACCGTTAAAGAGTCGTTTTTCAGCCAAATTTGAAATGTATATATACTCCAAAGCTAGAGAAACATTCTAAGGCTTGCATATCAAATATTCATTGATTTCTCATCAAGCCAATACACTCACAAAGCAAAATACTCTTCATCTCTATGATCTAAATCATTCAAGAGTATTCTTTCAAAAGCAAGACAAAGAGTGGACTTTCATATGTTCAAAGAGCTATAATTGTTTTGCTTCAAAGGTATATATTCTCACTTAGAAGAGTGATTTATCTTGTTCTTTAAACATTCAATTCCCTCTCTAAGTGATTGGGTAATTCTTGTAAAAGTCCTACTTAGTGTGGGCAATTTGTAAAGTCCTACTTTGTGTGGGCAAGTTCTTAGTGAGCTTTTGTAGTGTGGTTGTGTTGTAAAACTCTTAGTGAGTTAGCCACATTTGTAAACATTCTTCTTAGTGAAGTTGTTTGAAATCCTTGGGTGCGGCTCAAGGTAGTGGATGTAGATTCTAAGTGAATCGAACCACTCTAAATCCTTTGTCTTGTTGATTGGGTTTTGCATTGCTATTATCCATCTTGCTCAAACTTCCAATAGCTTTGCAAAGATTCTTAAAAAGTTTACAAGATTAGTTAAAACCCAATTCACCCCCCTCTTGTGTTTTACAACATTGTTTGCAGAAACTAGTTTTGTTCTCAGCACTTGAGCGGACGAACCTCGGATGACATATCTTCTGCACGGATCTTCCGCAAGTCAGACATAACCATTATCTCCGCGGACGAACTGTGCAGACGATACCCCGGAAGAACCGTTGATATTTTGAAGATTTTTTTATGTTTTTCTTAGCATGATTGTCATCTTATGTGAGTATGGTGCATAGTAATAGCTCTATTACCTAGTGTTGTGTATTTTTATGAAAAATACGATATGCGTGTCGTACATTCTCTCTATATTCTTTTGTAATTCTCCTCACATGTAACTCGAGGATTATTTTCTATCTATGTAATTATAGAATATGAGTAATTTAGAGGACGTGGAGTAGAATGGAGGCAATCGGAATGGAGGCAATGAAGTTCAATATTTCTATATGATAGATTTATTTTCTTCACCTTTGATTGAGCGAGGATATTTCCATTGGCTTGGAAGAATCCGCATATGGTGGGTTATTACTATGTCACGTTTAATTTTATGTATATGATGTATGAGATGCATGTGATACATATGTATAAATTGTTTATACTTAGTTTGGTGAGTCATATATTACATGAAAATCCCTGAATCTTACATATTAAGTTAGTGCATTCATTGATTTGGCCCTCACTAAGACCTAGATTGACAAATATGCAGGACTTACCAAAGCAGTTTGCACATGTCTATCCGAGTGAGGCGCGAAGGATAAGGGTGATATTCGCCGGCTAAAGTCTTTGGTTCTACTTAACTGGATTATCTCAATAAGATTGATGATCTAGAGGAAAAAGAGTTAATAGTGTACGTTGCGATGTACTATAATAATATTTATTCACTTAACTAACCAAGAATTACCTAAGTGGTGTAATTGGAAAAAGTTGCCTACCTAAATAACCATGTCTTAGGCGATTAGCCATCTTGGCCTACCAGAAAGTTTTGAATTTTCCGAATGAACATTGAGGGTTGTTCATTTGAAGAAAATAGTGGGAGAGTCATTTACAAAGGCCTGTTAATGATTTTAAAACCATGATACTTAAACTATGCATATTTTATTGTAGATACAATGGAAAATACAACTGTTGCATCAAATAATATGTCATCAGATCGGTCCTTGTGAAGGACAAGTTAGAGAGGGGCAACTTCCTCGACTGGTAAAGGAATTTGAGGATTGTCCTCAAGCTCGAGAAAAAATATGTATGTTCTCAAAGAGACAGTTCCTGAGTCACCAGCTGATGAGGAAATTTCCTTGAAGCTGTCCAAGACAACTCATTCAAGTGATCCCTTGATCAACATCATGGGTCCAATGACAAGGTCTAGAAGAAAGGTCATGAATCAAGCTCTTCCTTCATTCATTTTAGAGATTCATGCTAAGGAAGAAGTAAAGAAGCCTTGAAGTAATTCAACACATGAAGACCAAGTCCATCTCATCTCATTTGAAGGCATATCTCACGGCTCAACAATTCCAAGTGGCTAGGATCCGTTTTGGAAGTTAAGTCATTAAAGTCTACATTAGACTATAATGTAATTTTAGTTTTATTATTGTTATTTCTGATTTATTAGACTTAAATAATGGCATGTTGTCCATTAGTTATTTAATTTAAGTCTTAAGTACTTGTTTTTGTTAGTTTACTATACTTGTTATTTCTTTAGAGGTCAAATCCAATTATGATTTGTAATAAGGCTAGT
Source organism: Vinca minor (assembly GCA_026122235.1). Lineage (NCBI taxonomy): Eukaryota > Viridiplantae > Streptophyta > Magnoliopsida > Gentianales > Apocynaceae > Vinca > Vinca minor. The sequence goes on from JAOCZM010000235.1 coordinate 845,846, forward strand.
CAAAATCCCTTTCTCTTATTTAAAGAGATTTCAGTCTTCATTATTTAGTACACTTGATATAATATAATTGTGAGGTTTTTCTTCATTCTTTGTGATTGAACTTCTTTAGGATTTTCTTTCATTATTACTGTATCAACTAGTTTAGATCCCTAGTTGTGGTGTTTCATCCTCCATTAGAGTAATTGGTGCTAGGTGCTTATCGTTGCTTAGAGGGTGCTAGGTGCTTATCGCTGCTTAGAGGGTTTAGGTGTAATTCTCTTAAAATCTTTATTGATAGGGTTGCTAGGTGCTTATCGCTGACAACGAAGATCAGTTCATGCGATAAGACGCTTCAGTTCCAATCGGTAGGTCGGGAGTTCGAGTCATGCCGGAGGAAAAGCGGGAAACCACTATTGATTCTCCTTTTAAAAAAAGATGATTATCGCTGCTTAGAGATCTTCATTGTGAGCTTCCACGTGGTCTAGTTCAAGCTAGAGAAATATTATTTTCGTGCGTCTACTCTAGTTGTTGGGTCTTGGTGCTTATCGCTGCCAAGGTTCTTCATCACCAGCCCTGAGTCTTCGACAGCTGAAAGAAATTCTTATCGTAAGTACGTTGATGATGCATTAGATGTATCAAGTCTAATGCTTGTGACCATGACCTCTGAGCTTCAGAAGCAACACAAGAAAATGGGTGCAATAGACATGATTGAACATATAAAAAAACTCTTTCAGAGCCAAGCTCGACATGAGAGATTTGATGTGGCAAAATCTCTTTTTCAATGTAAGATGGTAGAGAGAACCTCAATCGGAACTCACGTTATGAAAATGATAGGGTATGTCGAAAACCTTAGCAGACTAGGTTTCCCTCTTGGCCAAGAACTGTCTACTTACTTGATTCTGCAATCGTTGCCAAAATCATACAGTCAATTCAATCTAAATTATAATATGAATGAAATAGACAAGCCATTACCTGAATTTTTTAATTTTCTAAGGAATGCTGGAAAGGAAATAAGCAAGTCCAAAACCATTCTGATGGTTCATAAAGGCAAAGGCAAAGGTGTCGGTAAGCCTAAAGGTAATCCTAGCGGTGAACCTAAGGGCAAATCAAACCAATTCGCTAAATCATTGAAACCAAAAGGCATGGTAGCTAAGGATAGTACTTGTCACCATTGTGGTGAAAAAGGACATTGGCGCAGGAACTGTTAGAGTTATCTGAAGGGATTCATGGGCGGAAACTCGTTCCAAACACCCATGAGTCCTCCCCTGAAGGATCCGCTCATACGTAAACGAATAAAAAAACAGCGAAAATTACTTACGTTTTCGGCTTAAAGGTTGTATCTTTCGGATGAGAGCTGCTGCCACCAAAAGCCTTCCCTTGCGGAATCGCTTTCTACCGGTATCCACGCGACGAAACGAGCAGCGATTGCTAGCTCTTCGTTTATGAGTTCCAGGAATGTAGAAAGAAGAGAAGAGGAAAAATCCAGAAATCTGATTTCGGGATTTGATTTGGTTTTTGCTGCCAAAAAAAAAAAACTTAACCTAGGGTTTCGGCCAAGAGAGGTTTATATAGGTTGTGAGAGTTTGTTTCTAAAACAACTCCCACGTCCTATCCACCTCTTTTGACAGTGGGAGTCTTCAACTCCCACGTCCCCTAGACATCTACTGGTAGTGGGAGTCTTTATCGGATAATAACTCCCACGTAATCCCAGTTAAAACCAAATACCAAAAATACCCCTCATTCTCCCTAATACGAAATAATAACAACTTTATTATTCTCAGAAAATAAATGTCAGATAAAATGAACCTAGACACATTCTAGATTCATTGAATCTGGACATGAAGCTCGTTAGCTCGTCTATGCGTGTGACCCTGTAGGTTCATATCACAATGGCAATGAAAACATACTTAGTAGTAGTATGTGTTCATAAATCACAAGCGGTCCCTAGCAGAACATTGCGACTACCCAAAGTGAATGAATTTACAGTGGAACCTAATATCAATCCACTATTTAATCCCTTTGTCTCGCGATATCCTAATTAAGCATAAGGCATGGTAGTCGTCACATTTATTAAGCTTAATTATATTTATGCTCGATCTCTAGGTAGACTATTCCAACAAATAGTATCTGATAACCACTTTATCAAATACATTTGAGCACGGCCATGCATTTAGACAGTCTTTCCCTATCGAGGGGCCCATGGATATCTCTCTCTAATAATAGAGAGGGACAAATTCCTTACAATGCCTCTCACATTCAAGCCATGATAGGACGCTACATCCGATCATCAGTCGTATTGATTACTCGATTAAAAGCAACGTACGACTGAGTCAAAACGTGGCTCCATTCATGCTAGAATCAAATGGAGACATAAGGTCTAAGGATTCTAAAATAGTATTGAGGAAGTAATACTTATGACTAAGGACCATGAAGTATTACTTCTCTAACGGATCACGTCCAATACAATGTATCCCTATATATTGCATCTATGATATGATTTGTATTCATTACACATGATTAGTAAAACGTAATCATCAATCAAACATCATACTAGTTTTATTTCATTGTAAAATAGATTACATAAAACTAGGGACAACTAGAATAGTAATTACATAAGCAAATGAGTTTTACCATCAAATCACACATTTGATGTTCATAAGCAAAATAAACTATTCATATGAAATGCTCAAATAGATATAAAACGTACAACATATGCTAATGGTCATAGGGCACTACTAACATTATCTTGCATCGAAGAGACAAGAAAATGGAGCAAACGTTGCTTCAGACTCAGGTACTTATTTCATAGGTACTTATGTTATAGAAGTCAATTTGCCTATAACTACTTCTTCTTGGGTATTGGATACCGGATGTGGTTCTCACATTTGTATGAATGTGCAGGGACCACAAAGGAGTAGGGAATTGACAAAAGGCGAAGTGGACCTACGTGTTGGCAATGGAGCGAGAGTTGCTGCCTTAGCTGTAGGAACATATTGTATTACTTTACCTATTGAGATTGTCCTAGAGTTAGAGAATTGTCTCTATGTACCTACATTGACTACATAATATTATTTCAATATATTGTTTGGACAATAAAGGTTTTGATATTAGTATTAAAAACCAACGATTGTCGTTTTCATTGAATAATATCTTTTATGGTAGTGCAAACTTGCATAATGGTCTATATGTGTTAGACCTTAATTCACCTATCTATAACATAAACATTAAAAGGATTAAGAATAATGATTTAAATCCTACATATCTCTAGCCTTTTCGCTTAGAACATATAAATGAGAAACGCATTTCCAAACTCCGTAAACATTGATTATTAGAATCATTTGATACATGCGAGCCTTGTTTAATGAGTAAGATGATTGCATCTCCTTTTGCTAGAATTGGAGAAAAAGCAGGTGATATATTGGGACTAATACATAGTGATGTATATAGTCCATTCAATATACATGCTAGAGGTGGTTATCTATATTTCATTACATTTACTGATGATTTTAGTAGACATGGATATGTGTATCTTATGAAACACAAATCATAAGCCTTTAACAAGTTCAAGGAGTTTTAAAATGAAGTAGAAAACGAGCTTGGGAAGAGTATTAAAATACTTCGATCTGATCAAGATGGAGAATACTTAAGTCATGTGTTTCGTGACTATCTTGGGGATTGGTGATTGTGGAATTGTTTCACAACTCACTCCTCCAGCTACTCCAAAATGGAATGGCGTATCCGAAAGGAGCAATCAAACTCTATTAGATATGGTTCGATCTATGATGAGTCATGCGAGCCTACCTATCTAGTTTTAGGGCCATGCCTTAGAAACATCAGTTTTAACACCAGACCGAGTATAATCTAAATCTGTTGAAAGAACACCATATGAGATATGGACTGGGAAACGTCCTATTATGTCTTTCATGAAGATTTGGGGATGTGAGACGTTTTTGAAATGCACAACCTCTAATAAGCTGAGTCCTAAGTCAATCAAGTGCTCATTTGTTGGGTATTCTAAGGAAACTAAAGGGTACTACTTCTATATCCCTAACGAAAACAAAGTGTTTGTTGCTCGAATGAGAGTCTTTGTAGAAAATGAGTTTATTTTCATAAAAACAAGAGTCAATTAAACTTGCAGAAGTTCCCGAACTTACAGAAGTTCAAAACTCTTATATTAGCACTGATGTTCAAATGGAAATTGAACCAACTCCACAAATAGTTGTGCAAGATGAGTAAATTCAAGAAACACAAGAATTGTGTAGGTCTAATACAACTCGTTTATCACCTAGGAAATTTGGATTTCTGATAACAAAACATGGTGATGTTATGTTTGTTGATCACGATGAGCCTACAAACAAGCAATTACTAGTCCAGATTCGGAGAAATGGCTTGAAGCCATGATGTCTGAAATGAATTCCATGTATACTAACCAAGTGTGGATCTTGGTTGTTCCACCTGAAAGGGTAACTCACAGAGGGTGCAAGTGGATTTTTAAGCTAAAAACCTACATGGATGGAAACATACAAACCTACAAGGGGCGATTAGTCGCAAAAGGTTTCAAACAGATTAATAATACTGACTATGATGAAAATTTTCCCCAGTTGTAATGCTGAAATCCATAAGTATCTTGCTTGCAATAGCTGCATAATATGATTATGAGGTATGGCACATTGATGTCAAAACAGCTTTTCTTAATGGAAACCTTGAAGAAGATGTGTACATGACACAACCTGAAGGTTTTGTCGATCCTAATAATGCTGGAAAAGTTTGCAAGCTAAAACAGTCCATTTATGGACTAAAGCACGCTTCTAGATGTTGGAATAAACGTTTTAATGATGTCGTACGAGAGTTGGTTTCATTAGAAATGTAGATGAACCTTGTGTTTATAAGAAGGTTAGTAGAAATTCTATTTTGTTCCTGTTATTGTATGTAGATGACATACTGTTCATGGGGAATGACATTCCAACCTTAGACTTTGTATCGATTTGGTTGGGGCAATGTTTCTCTATGAAGGACTTAGGCGAAGCCAACTATATATTAGGTGTCAAGATCTATAAAGATAGATCGCGAAGACTTATTAGCTTAAGTCAGAGTACATATATAGACAAAGTGTTAAATCGGTTTAGCATTCAAGAGTCTAAGAAAAGACTTTGTCCTATTTCACATGGAACTTATCCTTCAAATCAACAGTGTGCTAAGACATTTGAAGAGAAAGAACGCCTGAAGGAGATTCCATATGCTTCTGCAATTGGATCTATCCAATGTTGTGTACTCGCCCTGATGTCTCGTATGCTTTGAATATAACGAACAGATACCAGTCAACATATGGTGAGCATCATTAGATTGTCGTATAGAATATTCTTAAGTACTTGCGAAGAACTAAGGATACATTCTTAATCTATGGAGGTGAGAAAGAGCTCATTGTAAATGGTTACACTGATGCCAGCTTCCAAACTGATAGAGATGATTATCGCTCGCAATCAGGTTATATATTTTGCCTAAGCGAAGGTGTTGTGAGCTGGAGGAGTTCAAAGTAGGCAACCGTTGTTGATTCTATAACAGAAGTCGAGTATATAGCTACAAGTGATGCAGCTAAAGAGGCATTTTAGATTCGAAGGTTCATTAGTGAGCTTGATGTGGTACCTAGCAATAAAAATGATGTTAATATCTATTGTGACAACAATGAAACTAGTTCTCAATCAAAGGAACCAATATCTCACTAAAGGCCCAAACATATACTTTGACGATATCACCTAATCCGAGAAATTATTGATAGATATGATGTGTAGATATGCAAAGTACATATAAATGATTACATCACTGGCCCACCGACGAAACCACTGTCACAACAGCAGCAACATGATCGTCATACAACTAGTATGGGTATTAGATACCATGAGAATTGGTCTTAGAGAAAGTTCTATTTGTATGCACTAAAAGGCCAATATTTAGATTGTGGTCTTTTGTGCACATGGGAGATGTTGTATCAAATTGTATCGATATATATTGTATATATATATATATATATATATATATATATATATATATATATATATATATATATATATATATATATATATATATATATATAAAGGCATGATTACATTATTCGTTTTATTATTTCTGTGTATTAGTATTATTCATAATAACATCCTTTAGAATAATTGTTATAATACTATTCTTAAATATCCCTAGTCGAACATTTTTATGGAATAACGAGGATAATAATAATGTGTTGAGACTAGTATGTGTAGTGATTGATATTGGATATCTAATCAACACATGCGTAAGTGATATTGGATATCATAATAATGGACTGACCCGCTACAAGAACACTTCATGGATTGTTATATAAATGTCAATAGTGTTTCTTATAATGATCGTGATTGTATGCATAATTCTTCGACTTGAAATGTCACAAGATTTCCTAAATGGCTAGTGATATGCTTTGATGGTGTCAAACGGTGTCTATAACAAGATGAGCTATAAAGGCATTTGTTGGGTATGCTGCGAACCATGTACAGGATGAGGTGTGATTAAGAATTGATTTCTCCCTCCTACCTTGAGGGAGTGAGACTAATTCATTGTAATGAAAAAAATGAATTGACATTGTGGTATCTTTGTCATTGATTAGTCTACTCATGAATCAAGAAACAAAAGATTGAAATATACAAGTATGAAATATCCCATGACTTGTGTTCAATCAAGATATTTAGGACAAAGTGATTAGCTACAAACGGTCATAAATGTGATTATGTAGAATCACCCGTAATATTTGTAATTTGGGAATAATGATCTATTGCTAGATACCGCTCATTATTGTTGACAAATTGTTGTCACGGCCAACATTGCAAATACCTAATGGGTCGCACTATATGATAAATTGAATTGGGCTTGTTGGAGTTTGTATTTGATAATAAGTGCTCCAATTGAATTGAGAAGTCAATTAGATTAGGCCGACCAATATCGGATTGGTTGAACCGATCAATTGAACTGAACCGGCCTGTTGAACCGAATTCGAGAAAATCAGAAGTAAATGAGTTGGAAGAGGTTGTTGGTTAGGATTTGCTGTTTTATTATGGAATAAACCACCAAACCTTTATATCTCCTCTTTGTCCTGACTTGAGAAGTTGGACAACACAAAACAATAGATAGAAAACTCAATATTTTCTCTCATCTCTCTCTCTCTCTCTCTCCCTTTTATTCTGCCATATTTCATTATCAAAAGAACTCTTATGAAGATTGTCTTCAAGTCCTTTTTTTTCTTCACTTTTCTGGCTAGCACTAGAGGGTTAGAACGTCCATCCAAGAAGTCGTGTGGATACCATAGAGGCAAGGGATTGACAACGTCCTATTCTTGCTAGTGATCGACAAACTACCAATACAAAAATCGTTTATGTTCTTCGCATCATAAAGGTACTAATTCTAACGAAAACTAATTGGTTCTTACTCGTGATGATCCTAGTAAGAAACGAATTCCATGTTTTATTCAGCTTCCATTTTGTTGGAAATCAGAATTTCTTTCATACATTAGCGACCGAATGTAAGAGTCAATAGCTATTTAGAGATCGATTAGCGACAAAAAATAAATGGCTTTGATTATTGACTTGGCAACCGCGTAGCAACCAAAAGTATAGCGATAGATAGTATCTAATTAGAGACCGAAATATCGGTCGCTAATTAGCGACTAAATAATCGGTCTCTAATCAGCGACTGAATAATCAGTCTCTACTAGGAGACTGAATAATTGGGCCCTAATAATCAGTCTCTAATTAGCGACCAAATGTGATGTCTCTAAGCATAGAAAAAAATATCGGTTGTTATTCAACAACTGAATGAGTTGTTGTTGTTTAGCGACTTATTGCCATGGAATTCGACTTTTGACTAAGGGACCAAATAGAGAACGTATATTTAAAGACGGAATGTGCGATTTCTAAATAGCAACCATTTTTTCTACCTATTTTGGATTATTGTTTTATTTTTAGTCTCTAAACTGATATTATTTAAAAACAATAAAAAAAATTAAATTTTAATAGCTCCTAGCCTCAAAAGACAATATAAACCAAAAACCGTGATAAAAATCTAAATGATATGAAGCTTCCCAAAAGGCTATACCAATGCATTCTAAAAAAACACAAGTTTAAAATACTCAACTACCATTTATAACACTCACAAATAAACAAAGTTTAAACTCCAACTACCTATCCAATTTAAACAACCACTGGAACCAACCTTTTGCAAATCCTCGTATATTTCGTCAAAAATCCATGAGTATCAATCTAAGATTGCCATATATCCATAAAAATAAGGTTTTCCAAAAACAGTTTTAGCTACTATATAATAATGAAAGTCTTTAAAGACAAGTTTCTATAAAGAGGGATAAACCTTGTAAAATAAAGACACAACTTAGGTTCTTTTATAGCTTTAAAACATTTTTAAACATAACTAAGGTGGTCATTTTGAAAATGCCTTTCTAGAAATCAAGAATTGAAGCACATAGGCACATACAAACAAGTTTTTGACAAACTCATAAGATAAGAAAGATAAAACATGAGATAAGGAAATAACAAGATGAAGTAAGAGCAAGCAAATATAATCATCAAGAATAATAAGCTAAAACCAAGAGAGAGAGGGAGAGAGAGAGAGAGGGTAATAGCTGTCAATTTTTCTTCATTTGATGATTCTCTACCTTTTGACTTCTTTTGATCTTACTTGACTTTCCGTATTGAGTTGTCATCCTTAAAGCTCTTGAGGAAGTCTTGAGGATAACTCCAATCTTCTTCCCCCATTTTTCCATGAGGTGCATTTGGTACTTTGGAGTGATGTATGGAACTTCGCTTGGCCTTGTAGACCCATCTTCCTTTGAATTGTCTCTTTTGACCTTGTTCATTCCATTTTCCATCTTAGCTCTTCTTCCCCATTTTTCTTCTTGTACAAGACCTAGCCACTTTTAATCTCTTCTTTGCACTTTCTTTGAAAGTGTGGCTAGTCTCTAAATCATCTATTTGCAGGTGGGCTCTTCTTTGAAATTGTGTCTCTTTTGCCTCATCATCTTCAAGGAGGAAGTGTCTTCTTCATACGTGTAGAGAAGATGGATGATCTTTTCAACAAGATTCAATTCCTCTTCTCTCACCTATGTTTCCTGCATAAGAAGACACTTTTGGTACCCAATTTGTTTGGGTCCTAGAGGGTTAATGATGGAGTTTTTTGCAACCCACTTGGTTAGTACACCTCTATTAAAAATATCCCTATATGATGAAATCAATTTAACATGATGATCAAGATGATACAATATTAGCACATCATGTTAAACATATAGCAACGAAGATCAAGTATCAAAGAGATAAGGTATGTGCATTCTTGTGCTTGTGTTTGTACTCTAAGCAATTAAGATCATGATCAATAAGTTGAGCAAAAAACACATTATCAAGATATAAGAGCAAAATGCACCAATCAAAAAAAGAGTTTATGGAAACAAGTTTATGCTTTAAAACCATCATGCTAGGCAAGTTTGGAATAAACAATTAGCACATTGTCAAGCAAAACATGAGATACATAAAAGCATCTACAAATAAGCACATACTCTCCTTTTATTTTAAATGACTAGAAGTATATCCTAAACTAATTGCACTAAGAATCTTCCCTTAAGTGAGCAAGCAAGTTTAAAACAATTAAGCACAAAATTTCTTAGTCATCTACTTAACTCTGAAGGGATTCACGGGAGGAAACTCGTTCCAAACACCCATGAGTCCTCCCCTGAAGGATCCGCTCATACAAAACGAATCGAAAAAATACAAGAAAAAGACTTACGTTTCTTGGCTCAAGAATCTGATTCTTGAATGAAAGGTTCTGCCTTTATGCTCTCAGCAATGATCACCTTGAGTCTTCCCTTGCGGAATTACTCCCTACCGGTATCCACGTGACGAAACGGGTAGCGAGTGCTAGCTCTTCGTTTTCTGAGTTTCGGGAATTTAGAGAGAAAGGGAGGCAGAAAAACAGTTTTCTGGATTTCTTGGTATTTCGGCTGAAAATTGTCTAACCTTAGGGTTTCGACCAAGAGAGGTTTATATAGGGAGTGAGAGATTGTTTCTAGAACAACTCCCACGTCCGCTCCACCTCTTTTGGCAGAGGGAGTCTTTAACTCCCACGTCCCCTAGACTTCTACTGGTAGTGGGAGTCTTTATCGGATAATAACTCCTACGTAATCCCATCTATACCGAAAATGCCCCTTATCTCTAATTCGAATAATAACTCTTTATTATTCTCAGAAAAATGAATGTCAGATGCAATGAACCTAGACACATTCTAGATTCATTGAATTTGGACATGAAGCTCGTTAGCTCGTCTATGCGTGTGACCCTGTAGGTTTATATCACAATGGCAATGAAAACACACTTAGTAGTAGTGTGAGTTCATAAATCACAAGCGGTCCCTAGCAGGACATTGTGACTACCCAAAGTGAATGAATATACAACGGAACCTAATATCAATCCACTATTTAATCCCTTTGTCTCGCGATATCCTAATTAAGCATAAGGTATGGTAGTCGTCACCCTTATTAAGCTTAATTGTATTTATGCTCGATCTCCGGGTAAACTGTTACAACAAATAGTATTTGATAACCACTTTATCAAATATATTTGAGTACGGCCATGCATTTAAACAATTTTTCCCTGTCGAGGGGGGCCATGGATATCTCTCTCTAATAAGAGAGGGACAAATTCCTTACAATGCCTCTCACATTCAAGCCATGATAGGACACTACATCCGATCATCAGTCGTATTGATTACTCGATTAAAAGCAACGTACGACTGAGTCAAAACGTGGCTCCATTCATGCTAGAATCAATGGAGACATAAGGTCTAAGGATTTTAAAATAGTATTGAGGAAGTAATACTTATGGCTAAGGACCATGAAGTATTACTTCTCTAACAGATCACGTCCGATACGATATATCTCAATACATTGCATCTATGATATGATTTGTACTCATTAACATGATTAGTAAAACATAATCATCAATCAAACATCATACTAGTTTTATTTCTACTTTACATAAAACTAGGGACAACTAGAATAGTAATTACATAAGTAAATGAGTTTTACTATCAAATCACGCATTTGATGTTCATAAGCAAAATTAACTATTCAGATGAAATGCTCAAAAAGATATAAAATGTACAACATATGCTAATGGCACTACTAACAAACTCATCATATAAATAAGTTATAGCACATAAGGATCATAAAAAAAATGATCACTAACTAAGGATGAGTTAAGAGTTTGTACCTCATTGTTCAAGGAGCTTGGACGTTTTACCTTTGGTTGATCTTTATCATCAATGTGTCCAATGAGGCCTTTTTGTGTAATCTTTGTCATGAACAACACTTTCATTTGAAGCTCTTTGAAGAGGTGACATTTGATTGCTCCATTTTTGTCCTTTGTTCATCCTTGATGGATGAATTGGGCGCAATCTCCTCTTCCCTCATGATGATTGTAGAGGTATCATTAATGGATGAAATTTCTTTTCATGATGAACTCTCTACAATCTTGCAGGCACGTGACTCTTTTCTTGGAGTCTTAGCTCATTTGGGCCCTTCCTTGTGGTTTCTATCTTCATGTAGAAGCATTGAACTTTTTGTACCTACAAGGAAATCTTGAGAACTATTAGGTACCTTTTGGAAGGTCCTTTGAGGTTAGCTCAAATTCTCAAGATGCACATATATGCCAACTAGATGGATTCTTAAATGATGTATGACAAGACAAAGCAAGAATCAATCAAGCTGCATATGCTAAATCTCATAGATACCTAAGACAAATAAACATGAACATGTAGATGTCATGCTAGAGGTTATCTATATGAATATGACATTTTAGAAAGTGAGATGCAACATATATAAGAGCAAGCATATAAAAAAAATATACATTCCAAAAACAACTTAACCCATAAAATAAATGTCATGGAAAAGTGATTTTGATACCTTGGCTTTCTTACCAAGTGATGATGATTATGGATTGACATTTTGTCCTTTGTCATCACTTGTAGCTTTGCTCTTTGACTTTGAGCAACTTGGTCCTTCAATGAATGTAGCTTTTGATCTTTGAGAATCCAAGTGCTAAGAAGTGCTTTTAAATTTCATCTTTTGGCACATCTCCTTTTATTCGCCCCACTGCCACTTTTCTTTGAATATTTATCTTTGAAGCTTTGTGGCATATTCTTCCTCTTCCTTGTGATTCCATCATCTCTTTGAGAGTTCTTTGTTGCCTTTAGGAATCTTGACACCTTGCTTGTTGATTGAAGGAATATATATTGTTATATCTATAAAGCTCAACAAGGTGAAACTATCAATAGACACACAGAGTAGAATCATTTGGCTAAATAGAGAAGATGTATTCATCACAGGAAGGTAGGATGTACTCTTCTAAAGAATGGGTAGAAAAGCGTATGGCCATAGATCCTCCTAGGGTGTTAATCCTAACAAAAGGGATACTAGGCTCTTATACTAATTGAAATACCTGAAGGGAATTTGCAATACCCAAAGGGGATAACCTTAAAGGGGGGTGATTAAGGTTCTCAAATAATTTAAACTTTTCTACTACAATCGTTTCCTAAGTGATCACCTTAACAACAATTATGTTCATTAAGCATAAAAGGTGAATTAACAGATTATCACTTAGATGACTTAAGCGTGTAAATGCAACACATAGGAACACAAGACAATGAATATGATCAAGTACTGTCTATGTCAAGATTCTTATATGCAAAGCTTGTAAGAACAAACACACAAGTCATAAGGACTAGCATTTAGCAAGAGATATATAAGGCTATAAAGATCTCTAAATGCAAGTCCTATTGTCCAAGCCAAGGGTAGAGATAACAAGCAAATTGATCAACTCTATATAAATAATTATAGTTAATACAAACAAGTTCATGTGAATATAAGCACAAGTATAATGTAATAACTTGAAGGTAAAGAGATAGAGTTAGAAGATCAAACGCAAGGATGTAGAGTGGTACGATCACAAATATCTACATCCACTACCTTGGGACACACCAAATGATTTTGGCAACTTTCCACTAGCTTGTCTTGAGATATTACAAGGAAGGACAAACCAACTAATGATCTTTTACACACTCATTCAACCTTCCACCATTGGGAACTCTTTCTCTAACCTAGTCTACTAAGTGAGGAGGATTTACGAACACATCAATCCTACTTCTATTTCGGGTTCACCATTCACTCTAGTTCCTACGATTACAAGAAAGATTCATTCCAACTCACTGGAGGCCCAAAACCACCACTCTCACAAACAAGCCTTGTCACTCAACCCTTTACAAAGAAAGATAATTTCAACACATGAGATTTTACATTTTAAGCTCAAGAAAGAAAAATCCCTCTAAGGATTGGATATTACAATGTAAGCTATAATTCATATTTGAGAATGAAAGGATATGTCGATGAAGATCTTTCTCAAATAGAAATGTTTTGATGAATGATGGGAAGAATTTAGCTTATGAAAGTGTTTAATTTGCTTGTCTAAAACTTAGAAACTAAGGCCCCTCTATTGGCTTGAGCAAAAAACAAATTTCAACCTTAAATGCTTTATATAGGGTCCAAAAAAAGCAAGCAAATCGAGTTAAAACGACTATATTTTTGCCTTGACAGAACAACTTCGGTCGACCAGACTAGGCATTAGGTCGACCGAAGTAGTTCCAAAGTTAAGTTCAAATGCTTCTGTCTTCATCTCGGTCGACCGTGATAAGTGATCCAAAGTTATTTGGCCTTTCACATTATAGGGAAACGTTTTACAGATGGTCTTCAAATGATTCCACATACTACTAGTTCCATTAACTCCAAATGCAGCGTAATCTTGTCGACAATAATTACATGCAACTCTATCATTATCTGAATCTAATTTAGTAAAGTGATCCCATATTTCACTTCTTTTATTAGAACCATCTTTAGAAGGTAATGGTTTTACCTTTCTCCTTTTTCTAGGACGGGGCAATGGAGGAAGAGATGCTTTTACAAGTTTTGCATCTTGCATTTTTTGTTTGAGGGCTTCAACCACATTTGAAATGTCATGCCTCTGCTCACCTTTATCTTTTTGAATTTGCCAAATTAATAAAATAAAAGTTAGAACATTATACAATTTTTTTTGAGTCTATAGCTCTATTTGGGCAATACAATTTTTGTTTTTCGTTTTTTAGACATAAACAATGTTTTTTTACATTTATAAACTATAACTATTTACGGGACGCTGTGATTGGATTTTTGTCACTATTCCGTCTAAAAACCGTCACGTGCTTATCTGAGAGAGGGCGTTTTTGTCCATTCAAAGATTTAACCAGAAGACCCTGTATTCGACCCACCCATTACATTAGACCCGCCCCACCCGACATATAGACTAAAACCCATTTCTCCCCCTCTTCTGCCTCTTCCGTCAAAAATCTTTGAATTATCAAAAAATACCAAACACAAAGCAGAGGATCCAACTCCAACAAAGCCCATCTAATTATCTTCTCTTCTTCAATTGTTTTCTAAGTACAAAATTTATCAATTTGATTAAAAAAAATGGCAACATCAGATGAATCTTCAACTCTTGAGGTGATCACACAATTGCTCCTTCTTGATGATTTTTCTTTAATGGAAGACTACTCTGTTTCCAATTCCACTGATCAAACCCAAACTTCTTCTTCAAGTTCTGAATCCATCTCTAATTCATCTTCTTTCAGCTTTGAGATTACAAACTCAAACCCACAATTCTTTAATCCTCAATTTGATAATTCCTTTCAATCCGAGTTAAAGCCACAGATAATTACTACAACTTTTTCTTCTGTTTCGACTTTCGAAAACTCCCGAAATTTAACGAAAGAAAACCTTCGTTAAACATAGTTCCTCCCCCAAAGAAGGTCATGGAATTTGGGAACCTGAATAACAATTCTGAAGCTGCTGTTGAACGGAAAGTGGAAGATTCCGGCGAGAAAAGGCATTACAGGGGAGTCAGCGACAGCCCTGGGGAAATACGCGGCGGAGATCCGTGACCCGAACAAAAGGGTCTCGGGTTTGGTTGGGAACATTTGATAACGCTGTGGAAGCTGCAAAAGCTTATGATAGAGCTGCCTTTAGGTTGAGAGGGAGCAAAGCGATTTTGAATTTCCCTCGTGAAATTGGGATCAATTCTTTGCCGGAAAATCAGTTGGTGGGGGCCACTACTTCTTCTAGCCGGAAAAGGGTTAAGAGTACCGGAGACTAGAGCTTGAATTTGAGCTCATTTCTGCAAAAGCTTATCTGAGTGACCTTGTAAATGGATTTAACCAGAAAGAAGGAATGAGGAAGAAGAGAGGGAGAAATGGGTTTTAGTCTATATGTCGGGTGGGGCGGGTCTAATGTAATGGGTGGGTCGAATGCATGGTCTTCTGGTTAAATATTTGAATGGACAAAAACGCCCTCCCTCAGATGAGCACGTGCTCGGCACGTGACGGTTTTTAGACGGAATAGTGACAAAAATCCAATCGCAGCGTCCCGTAAATAGTTATAGTCTATAAATGTACAAAAATATTGTTCGTGTCTAAAAAACGAAAAGCAGACATTGTTATTGTCCAAAAAGAGCTATATACTCTTTTTTTCTTTGGGGGGGGTTGGGTCGGGTAGGGGAGGAGAAGGGGAAGTAAGAATCGAACCCTGGATCCAAGGAGGGAGAAACATCAACCAATGGGGTACTCCTTGATTCCTAGAACATTATACAATTGATTACACATTAAACTAACAAAACCACATGAGTAAAATAAAGATCATAAGTACTAGAGCAGTCTAAATGATTAGCCAATTCAAAGGTTGAACTTTTGATTTCGTTTCAGGGGCTATGTTTGCATGGTCAACTTCCACTCTTATATTTTATTGTTATTAATTTAACATGGCCAACGGACTCAAATTCTTACAAGGAAGAAAAATTTTATAAAGAAAAAAAAAATTGCAGTACAAGGAAGAGAAATAAACAATGAATAATAATGCATACCTCTAAATTAGACATGAGAAGAAAATAATTTAGGCCACCAGAGCCGTGAATGATAAGAATGGATGAGTAGAATTTAGGGTTTGCTTGTTATTGATGATATTGGGTATATATAATAAGTAAAATATATTTTATTGCAAAAGAGTCCTTTAATATATGTTATATTATATTATACTATATATGTTTGGTTTAGTTCGATTTGGTTTATAATCTTTTTTAAACCAAACTAAAAATTTGGTTTTAATTTAGCTCAAACCGAAACCAGTCCATGCACCGCTCAAACCAAAAAATCGGTTTGGATTGGTTTGGATTGGTCGGTTTCGGTTTTTATTGAACACCCGTATCCAAACCTCATTATTCCTAGTATATGAGTTCTTATCATTCCCACTTTCTTCAAAAAGATTCGTCCTCGAATCTTGTAAGTTAATGAAAGGACCATTGCTTCGATTTTGTGGCGATTCTTTGGGCAACTCCGTGGAAAATACAGCCTTATATTCCTGTTTAAAATTAGAAACAATACTAGGAAGATTAGGAGTTGTTAGATCAAGAGTAGTGAATGAAAAAGATGATGCTTTTGACTCTTCAAAAATCATTACAACAAGAGGATCTTTTTCCTCATCAAGCAATTTTGCCTCTTCTTTCAATTCGGCCTTTTTTTTTTAATCTTGCCTCTTCTTTCAATCTTGCATCTTCTTGCAATCTTGCCTCTTCATGCATTCTTGCCTTTTCTTGCTCTCTCAAATGTTGAAGAAATTCTTCCATAAAAGATATATTTTCTCTTGGTTTTTGGGGAAATTGTAACCCTAAAGAACGTCCAAGAGAGTTTATTCTCTTATTAGAACGATCAAGAAAGTTTGATATCTCTTCTAACTTCTCCAATATCTTTTGTTGTTAACATAATACCTCCATCTTCGCTCAAATCACAAAAATTAAGGGAAGGTGAAACATTAGGAAAGGTGTAAAAATTAGGAAAGTTCCTAATTTTTTTTTTTTTTTTGTCGAAATCAAGAGACCAAGTAATTTGGTAATTGGCTCTTTTCTTTCTTTTTCTTGTATCTCGGCTGGAAAAAAAAATTAAAAGGGTAATTTTTATTTATCAAGAAAGAAATAAAAGATACACCAAGAAAGAGATCAAGCTTGAGCTCTGATAACAATATGATGAAGAACCTTGAAAGTTTTGAGTATCAAGATTCAACACAAGGATAAAATATAAGATCTTTCACTTCTTAAATTTAGTTTACCCGAATGCCTCACTAACACCACAAGGCAGCATGAGCACTAAGCAACACTAGCAGAGGACTTTTAAGAGAATTCGACACACAAGACCTCAATACAACATGATGTAGTAACTTGCACGATGATTTAGGACTTCATTACGGCAAAATCTGATATTGTGGTATTCATGAAAGTTGTAGATCTGCCTCTTATCTTTCCATGGAATCCATAATGAGATCCAATGGATCGAAAGTTAAGACCATTACACAAAACTGTCGCAAAACTGAAATTAATGTTGATCCAAGTTGAAGATAGTTCTCATTATTTTTGAGTCCTTGGGTCTCCAAAATGAGTAGAGCTTAATTCCTAGATCTCTTTTTGGACATTATCCAAACCTCATTATTCCTTGAAGCATATGTATATAGGTTCTCATCATTCCCCTTTTCTTAAAAAAGATTCGTCCTCGAATCTTGTAAGTTAATGATATAAAACACATTATATATAAAATGTGTTTTAAAAAAGATATAAAACACATTTAAAGAACTTAGGCATTGACTAACACTTAAACTAGTTTGCAAAAACCTTTTCAAAGAATTGAACAATGTAAAACATGAGGTTTTGAAAGCGTGCATGGTTGAGCTTTAAACGTCTATGTATCTAGTATGCTCAAGGGAAATATTAGTCACAAAGGATTACCTATACGTTTATACTAATCTTCCTAAGGTCTTCAAATCTTCAAGTTGATTCTTCTTGGAGTTTGAACTTGAAGCCTTTGATCAACATCTTATTTGAGTGTTGAGTTCCTCTAGCAATCTTGAGTTGTAGTGTATTGGACTTCACACGTCTTTTTGTCATAGAGTCTACCACTTGATTGTACTCTTCTTGGATTGAGTAGCTCTTGACTTGTTGATCTTCCTTCTTCATGACTTTGTAAGTACTTCCATAGCATGTGGATTGACTTCATGCTTGTGCTATGGAGTCTTGCAAAGTGTAGCTTCCTTGTGTGTATGATCATACCTTTGGTGTACACAAGAAGTTAACTTACCATTTTCATCAATGTTAGTGTGAGTGCTAAGGATCCTATCATTAAGAACATGCTCACACAAACATTAGAACTATCAATGGTTTATTATTATCAAAACAAGATTGATCACTTTTCCCCTTCGGGCTAACAGACATAAGGTCTAAGGATTCCAAATAGTATTGATGAAGAAATACTTATGACTTGTAGAACCATAGAGTATTACTTCTTTTTTCGGATCACATCCTATACAATATATTCCAATATATATTTATGATATGATTTGTATCCATTAAACATGATCAGTAAAGCATGACCATCGATCAAACATCATACTAATTTTATTTCTTGTATATAACATATCATAAAACTAGGGACAATTAGAATAGTAATTATATAAGCTAATGAGTTTTACTATCAAATCACATATTTGATGTTCAAAAGAAAAAATCACTATTCAAATAGCATGCTCAAAAAATAAAAAAATGTACAACATATGCTCATGGTCCTAGGGCACTACTAACAGTTATATAAATGTCAATAGTGTTTCTTATAGTGATTGTGTTTGTATGCATAAATCCTTCGACTTGAAATCTCACAAGATTTCCAATATGACTAGTGATATGCTTTGATGGTGTCAAACGATGTATGTAGATGAGCTATAAAGGCATTTGTTGGGTATGTTACCAACCATGTGTAGGATGAGGTGTGATTAAGAAAGGATTTGTCCCTCCTATATAACAGGAGTGATATCTTGGGCTCTTGAGGGAGTGAGACTAATTCATGACCATGAACAAATGAATTGATATTGTGATATCTTTGTCATTTGATTAGTCTACTCGCGAATCAAGAAACAAAAGATTAAACTATACAAGTATGACATATTCCATGACTTGTGTGTTTCATCAAGATATCGATGAAAAATAGATTAGCTACAAAAGGTCATAAATTTTATTATGTTGAATCACCAGTAATATTTGTAATTTAGGAGTAATGATGTGTTGTTACATACCGCTTATTACTGTTGACATATTGTTGTCATGACCAACATTGCAAATACCTAATGGGTCGCACTCTATGATCAATTGGATTTTGCATGCTAGAGCTTGCATTTGATAATAGATGCTCCATTGGGATTGGGCAATCAATTGGATTGACCGACCAATATGGATTGGTTGAACCGATAAATTGAATCGGCCGAACCGGATTCTGGAAAACCTGAAGTTGTGAAGTTAGAGAAGTTAGTAGTTGGGATATGGTGGTTTATTAAGGAATAAACAACCAATACCTATATTGACTCTCTTTGTCTTAACATTAGATGTTAGACAACACCAAAAGAAAGACAGAAAAATCAGATTTGTCTTATCTCATCTCTCTGTCCCTTTTTGTTATTCCATTTATTATAAAAATAAAAAAAAAAAAAAAAAAACTCCTTTGAATATTGTCTTCAAGTTTCACTTTTCTTCATTTTATGGCTAGCACTAGAGAGCAGAACGTTCGTCCAAGGGATCGTGTGGATACCGTAAAGGCAAAAGATTGAGGAACGTCAGATTTTTGCAGTGACTGACAACAACATTGTGGCATAAATCGTTTATGTTCTTAACATCAGAAAGGTATTAATTCTAACGAAAAATAATTTGTTCTTACTCGTGATGATCCTAGTAAGAAACGGATTCCAAGTTAATTTTCGCTGCCATTTATTGTTGGGAATTCAATTTTTTTTCTTACATACCAGTTTCAAAATTTATTCACCATTGGGAACTCTTTCTCAACCTACTCTACTAAGTAAGGAGGTTTTACAAACACATCAACCGTACTTCACTCTCGAGTTCACAATTCACTCTAATTCCTACGATTACAAGAAAGATCCACTCCAAAACACTAGAGGCCCAAAACCACCACTCTCACAAACAAGCCTTGCCACTCAACCCATTACAAATAAAGATAATCTCAACAAATGAGATTTTACATTTAAACTCAAGAAAAAACAAATAAGGATTGGATATATTACAATGAAAACTCTAATTCATATTTGAGAATAGAAGAATAAGTATGTGGAGCTCTTTCTCAAAGATGAAATGATTTGATGAATGATTGGTAGACTTTAGCTTATCAAAGTGTTTGATTTGCTTGTCTCAAATGTATATATGAAAGCCCCTCTATTGGCTTGAGCAAAGAACAAAAATCAGCCTTAAAGGCTATTTAAAAGGTCCAAAAATTGCAAGCAAATCGAGTTACAAAACATCTATATTTTTTCCTTGACACGACAGCTTCGGTCGATCGGGTAGGTCATCCAAAGTGCTTGCGAAGTTAAGTTCAAAGGCTTCTGTTTCGATCTCGGTTGACCACAAAGGTTTGTCCGGTCTTCCAAATCAACGGTTCGTTCGACCGACCTATAACAAGGTCTTCGAGATTTTATTGTCGTTGGAGTCTTGGAACATTCAAAAGTGACTAAGTACAAAAGACACCTCGGTTGACCGGAAAACACATATCGGTCGACCGGACTTCATCAGGTCGCCCGAACCAAGGTTAGGTCGACCGGTCTTCAGTCTAAAAGTGATTTTCCACTTGGTCTCATTTCTAATGGTCTCAAACTCATGCCTAAGTGTTTTTCAAAGTCTTTTAAAATACGTTTAAGACCTTAGGCATTAACCAACACTTAAAATATATTTTTCTAAACCTTTTGAAAGATTGAATCAATGTAAGGATGATTGTTTTGAAAACATGCAAGAGTATGAGCTTCATCAAACTATAGACTAGTATTCATCGAAAAAGATTAGTCACAAGGGTATACCTATTAAGCATATGACTAATCTTCAAGGTCTTCAACTCTTCTTAGATGTGTACACTTCTTCAAGCTTCACTTGAGACCTTTAATCAACCTCTTCTTTGAGTGGTGAAGTCCTATATCAATCTTTATGTTGTGGTGTATTGGACTTCTTCACGTCTTTGGTTAAGGAGCATACCACTTGAATTGAGTAGCTCTTAACTTGTTGATCTTTCTTCTTTGACTTTGCAGATGCTTCCAAGGCATTGTGGATGAACTTGAAGCTTATGCCATGGAGTCTTGCAAAGTGTAGCTTCTTCTTGTTGTAGAATGATCCTTTTGAGGTCCACAAGAAGCTAACTTGCCATTTTCATCAATGTAGGTGTGAGTGTAGATATCCTATCATTAAACACAAACTCACACAAACATTAGAACTTCTCAATGGTTTGTTATCATCAAAACTAGATTGGTCACATTATCCCTTGGGGCTTACAATAATATTTGTTTTGAGCACAAACACAAGCACAAGAATGCACACTCTACTTATTTTGATGCTAAAACTTTATATTCCACTAAACTTAATGCAAATTGCTCATATGGTGGAAAATGTGGACATCATGCTACATGTTGCATCATTAAAAAAAGATTAAATGAGGTGCGAAATCTTTTTCGGTTATAAAGATCCCTAGAACTAACCCCCCAAGGACCCAAAAGAGTTTGGGTACCAAAATTGCATTGTATTACAATAAACAGTGGAATTCCGGTCGATCGCACCAGGACTCGGTCGACCGGAGAAATTGTCAAAATACATTAGGCAAATGCAAGATGTCCCGGTCGATCGAAAATTTACTTCTGGTCGACCGACATCAAATAACCTTGGCTAGCATCAGGGTATCCCGGTCGAGCGAACCCCAGCACCGGTCGACCGAAATCGAGACATAAATAAATTTAATTTATCTCGAATGAGGGTTGAACGACAGCCAAAGGCCTCTGATTGACCGAAGTGTCGCGAACGGACAAATTTAAAGTGTTTTCTCAATTCATTTTTCAATTTATTTCACACTCCCTCTCTCAAACTTCCAAAACCTTCAATATCCTCCCTCAAAGTTCAAAGACCAAACTTCCCCAAATACAAATTCCTTATATATTTCTTCAATTCATCAAATCTTGAAGACGAATATACCACCAAATCAACCTTCAAAAGATCAATCTAATCAAAATCCTTCCAAAAGGAAAGAACAAACCCAAAATCCCTTGAAAAGGCTCTAACAATTCGAGAATCAATTGAGCCCGCTCCCAAGAGATTAAAAACAAATTTTTTTTGCGGAAAAGCGAAAAAGGAAAACGAAAGTGGCAAATCAAACCGGCGATGAAACAGAATCTGATGAGGATCGTCGTATTCCACCACCATCTTATTGCTTCCACGGAGAATCATCAAGCTATTCAATGAAAAAGGTATCTCCTAGCTTTTACTCCCATGAAGCTAAATTATTATTTTTTTTTATATCAAATATGAAGCTAAGAAGTTATATGAAACTCTAGTGAGAGAGAAGAGAGGAATTACCCTAGGCTATGTGATAGATAATGATATTCTTAAACGGGGCTTAGAAGAGATTGTTAAATATTTCATTGATATATGGTGGTTAAACTTACTTGTGCATAATTGTGAGATATATGAAGGGATTCATGGGCAGAAACTCGTTCTAAACACCCATTAATCCTCCCCTGAAGGATCCGCTCATACCATGGGAATCGACAATCCAGACGAAAAGACTTACAATTTTTCGTTAATGGTTTTGATTTTGGATTATGTGTTGCTGCCACAAATAGACTTCCCTTGCAGAATTTCTCTCTACCAGGATCCACGCGACAAAACGAGCAGCGAGTGCTAGCTTTTCCTTTTTTGAGTTTCGAATAATCTAGAGAGAAGATAAGGGCATAAGTCTGATTTCGGGGTTTTTTCGTTTTTGCGGCTCTCACAAGTGTGCCTAGGGTTTCGCCCCAAGAGAAATTATATAGGGCGTAAGAGTTTGTTCACAGAACCAACTCCCACGTAGTCCCAACCTTTTCTGGTAGTGGGAGTTTTTATCGCATAATAACTCCCACGAAATCCTAGCGAAAGCCAAATACCGAAAATGCCCATCCTTAATATCTAATTCGAATAATAACATTTTATTATTCTCAGAAACAAAAATGTTAGATACAATGAACCTAGACACATTCTAGATTCATTGAATTTGGACACGAAGCTCGTTAACTCGTCTATGCATGTGACCCTGTAGGTTCATATCACAATGGCAATGAAAACACACTTAGTAGTAGTATGTGTTCATAAATCACAAGCGGTCCCTAGCAGGACATCGTGACTACCCAGAGTGAATGAATGTAGGGTGGAACCTAATATCAATCCACTATTTAATCCATTTGTCTCGCTATATCCAAATTAAACATAAGGCATGGTAGTTGTCACCCTTATAAAGCTTAATTGTATTTGTGCTCGATATCCAGGTAGACTGTTCCAACAAATAGTATTTAATAACCACTTTATTAAATATATTTGAGCACGCCCATGCATTTAAACAGTTTTCCCTATCGAGGGGCCCATGGATATCTCTCTCTAATAAGAGAGGGACAAATCCCTTACAATGCATGTCACATTCAAGCCATGATAGGATACTACATCCGATCATCAGTCGTATTAATTACTTGATTAAAAGTAACATCCGGCTGAGTCAAAACGTAGCTCCATTCATGCTGGAAACGATGGAGACATACGGTATAAGGATTCCAAATAGTATTGAGGAAATAATAATACTTATGACTAAGGAACCATGAAGTATTACTTCTCTTTCAGATCACGTCCGATACAAAATATCCCAATATATTATGTTTATGATATGATTTGCATCCATTACACATGATCAGTAAAACATAATCATCAATCAAACATCATACTAGTTTTATTTCATCGTATAGAAAATTACATAAAACTAGGGACAATCAGAATAGTAATTGCATAAGCTAATGAGTTTTACTATCAAATCACGCATTTGATGTTCAAAAGCAAAATTAACTATTCAAATGACATGCTCAAAAATATATAAAACGTACAACATATGTTAATGGTCCAAGGGCACTACTAACAATATATCCCCTTACTATACATGAATTCGAGCAAACCTTAGAGAAGAAGGAGTAAAGGATGATGGGCAACATTGGTCGACTTCTAGGGTAGGAAGTTTAGAATTTAGCTTGTCGGAAGCTATGTTGTGCAACATTCTTGGAGTTAAGCTTGAGGAAGATGCAATTAGGAATTTTGATAACTCTAGAAGTTTGTCCCGGGAAGATGACTTAGATATTGGAAGCTTGAAAACCTACTTTAACATCAATGGAGCTTTCAATAAGTCCAAAGAGAGAGACCAACAAATTAGATAAATATGGTCGTATTCTCCACTACATTGTGTCAAATGTAGTCAGCGGACACAAGAGTTCTATCTCTTATCTACAAATGACGGTGATGCAATGACTAGTTGAAAGGAAGAGAGCCAACTTTGGATATTTTGCTTTAAAGTACTTCATTGAGAGTGTCAAAGGGATTAGAAAATTCCTACCTTATGGGAGCATGCTAACTTTGATTTTCAAGAAATTCAACCTAAAGCTTATCAATCCCTTACAAATAAGAAAAAGATACAACATCTATAATGAAGGCCTTTTCCATCAAATGCACTTGCTACTAGTTGGTGGAAAATTGAAGTTCCAAACTAGGTGCACCGATGAAGAACTTTTGGCGGCGGCAATTACATAAAGTAAAAGCCCAAAAGTAAGTGAAACAATAATGAAGCTTATTGCATCAAGGAAGGCTCAAAGGCAAAATGAGCCTCAAGAAACGGAAAAAGGGCAAGGTGTTGAAAATCAAGGAAATGAAGATAATCACATTGAGGTAAAAGAAGATGGGGGAATTCAAGCAAATATTTGTATAAATGAGAAAATTCCAAGTATCAACGTTGAAAGAGAGGTCTCTTCACCAAGAAATAACCCAAGCAATGACCTACTTCTTCAAATCCACTCAAAGTTGAATGGATTCCAAGAAAACTTCAATCAAAGGATGTCAAATTTGGAGAATAAGGTTGGTGAAGTTGAGAAAATGTTAGAGGATATTGAATACAAGTTGCTAACGTGATAAGTTACACAAGAACGAAGAAATCAACAGTTGTAGCGGAGAGTGGAGAAGAAGAAGAAGAGAAATAAGAAGAGGATGATGATAGTGATGAAGAATCTAGTGATGAAAATGGAAATGATGGTGATGAGAGTAGTGATGAAATTGAAAAATAAGAGAAGGTAGATGAGGCTAAATATGTGGTTTAGATTGACGATGAAGAGAGTGGTGATGGTGGAAATGAGGGTAATGAGCAAAAAGAGGCTGATATAGAGATTGAGGTTTAAAATGCAGAAAATAAGGAAAATGATGTAGAAAAAAAAAGAAGAAGAGCATGGTATTGAAGAAGATTCAACCAAGGAAGATGATGCTCGAGAAGATTGAAGAAGCTAAAGAATCTCACTGTGGACTCAAAGTGCAAGATGCAATCTCCAAAATGAATGAGAAATTCCTAAACTCATTTTTTTTATAGCTTTCCCTACTATGTTATCCCATTTGTATCCCAACTAGCTATTGTTGTCTTTACATTTCCATATCTATGTATGAACTATGTTTAAGGGATATGTGTTATATAACATGTTATGTTTTATTGTTTTGATCTTACGAGCATGTGTTTAGAGGGCTTAATGATTATACATTTGTGATGAAAGGTCATCCTTGAACCCCCCCCCCCTCCCCTCCCATATACTCTTTTTGATATATGCCTTAGGGGGAGTTTTAAATGTTATGCTTTGCTGTTAACTTAATCTATATAGCATGGGGTATGATTTATGTTTATCTTCAAATGTCAAGTCTGTGCCTTATATGGTTGATAGTCTATAGCTTGATTTGAAGTATAAATTGTGTTGTGGCATGTGGTATATGCCTTGATATGTTTATTTGGCAGTTTGAAATTGTTTGAATTGAATTATGCAGGTTTTGGAACTTTCTGCCAAAAGTCCGGTCGACAGAACTGAGGACCTCGGTTGACCGAAGCAGCCCGGTAGACCCCATGTACTTAAGCGGTCGACCTGAGCAGTCCATTTTCAGTAAACTTTTGAACTTTCCACTCTTTATCTTGTAAGTTTTGCTTTTATTTTCACATGGGCATATCCTTAGGGGGAGTTTTATATGTTATCTGTCTTATACCCCTCCATATTTGTGATGTTTGCTTACATAGTTCTTATCATATACGTCATCACATCATAAGTTGGCCATGATTTTCATCTATTTTTAGCCAAATTGTGTACACTATAGGGGAGTTGTACGATCTTAATAAGGTTATATTTTGTATCTACCTCCCTTATATGAATGAGATCATGTGCTTTCAACCATATCTTTTGGTCTCATATAGTTTATGGTTAGCTTGATGCCTAAGTTGTTATACTTCTTTGGCTAACCATTTACTTAAAGAGGAATGTGCTTTTAAAGTGTTATCTTACACTTCCTCTTGTTTGTTGGATTGTGAAATGTGATTATCATGTCATCAATCACTTACATACTTTCACATCCATCCTTGTTAGCTATGGTTTTAACTTGATTCCATCTTGTTATGGCTAACATTTTGTTTGGTAAACATGGAGATTGTGCTTTAAGGTGTTATTCCTTTATCTTCTTACATGACTTGCATCACTTGTTTTCCTACAAAGAATAAAATGAGCCATTTTAGAAAATCAATCTACAACAACCATAATACTATCCGTACCTCTTTGTGATCTTGGAAATACAAGTATGAAATCCATAGAAACATCAATCTAAGGTGAGGATAGAATAGGTAAAGGCATGTATATTTGGTGATATCCTTGAATTAGATCAATTTTAGAAAATATCTTGGCATCATTTAACTCTTCAAGCATATCATCTAAACGTGGTATAGGATGTCTATATTTAATGGTTATCTATTTAATAGCTCGACAATCCGTACACAATCTAAAAGTTCCTTCCTTTTTAGGTACTAATATAACAGGACTAGCACAAGGACTTAGAGATTCTCTTACCTGTTCTTTCTCAAGTAATGCATCTACTTGCCTTTGAATTTCACAAGTTTCATCCGGATTTGCTCTATAAGTCGGTCTATTTGGAAGAATGGGTCCTGGGATGAAGTCGATATGATGTTCAATTCCCCTAATTGGAGGGAGACCTTTTGGCAACTCCTTGGGAAAAACATCTTTGAACTCCTGCAATAGATAAAAAAACAAGACTAGGTAGAGAAGAATAAGTTAGCTCAAAAGTGTTAGTAAGGCAAGAAGTTTCGGCTCCTTTGAAAATAAGCAAAACAATTGCTCGAATAGCCCTATCTACCTTTCCCGAGTTTATAAATAAACACTATTTTCTCACTTTAGACTCGGCTTTTTCATCATTTTTTACCTTTTTTTTTGTTTTTTTTTTTTGCAAGGGTGAGATCACTCTTTTTGTTGCATCTCATCTCTCATTATTTTCTTTCTATTCTCGGCCATTGTTTGATGAACCTCACCAGCTGCTTTTGGGGTCAAAGGATGTAAATGAAACATTATTTTATCCATGGTAACTTGATAAACATTATTTCTTCCAAGATGGTCCGCATCTCTATCATATTGACATGGTCTTCCCAAAATAATGTGACTAGCAGTCATATAGACTACATCACACAAAACTTTGTCCTTGAACCTCCCGATTGCAAATTCAATCTCAACCTGTTTATCCACTCGGATTTCACCACTATTGTTTAACCAAAAAAGCTTATAAGGATGTGGATGTGCTTTCCAAGGTAAATCAAGAGAGATGACCATATCAAGAGAGCAAACATTATCACAACTACCATTGTCAATAATAAGAAGATAAAACTTGCCTTTGACGTTGCACGTTGTTTGGAAAAAATTGCTCCTTTGAAGATATTGCTCATCTAATGGTTGAGTTTGTAGAAGCTTCATAGACACCAAAAGTTGATTCCCTTCCCCGGGTTGTGCCTCTAAGATCTCGATTTCTTAATCAAAATCCTCTTCTACGGATTCCTCATCACTCACCCATGTTCCATCATCTTGCATGATCATTATGCTTTTGTTTGGGCAGTCCCTAGCATAGTGGCCCTTTCCTCTACACTTATAACATTCCTTTTGAAGGTTAGAAGAGTTACTTAACCATGAATTGGATGAATTTGATGTAGAAGAGGTCTTGGCTGCTCCATTTAATGTCGTGGCTGTTTTGGCAGCTCCAAATGTCTCATTTGCTTTGTTTGGGCTCGGCAAAGTTGATGACTTATTTAGGGGAAGATTCTGCTTTTTCCAATATTAGAAATTAGTTGAATAAGTCCTTAAACTTTTCTCCTTTAGTTGCCTTTCTATTTGTTCTGCATAATAAACCATTGCAATAAGATTATCATGGTTATCACGTTCTACCTTTGGCCGAATTTTGTCATTGAGACCCGCCAAGAATCTGGCCAAAGTAGCTTCATTATCCTCTTGAATATCCGCTCTAATCATGGAAATCTCCATCTCTTTGTAATATTCATCCACCGATTTAGAGGCTTGCTTTAATCTTTGTAAGCGATTGAAAAGTTCACTAGTGTAATTTTGGGGAACAAATCACCGCTTCATCACCACTTTCATCTCATCCCAAGTATCAATTTGATGTTGTCCAACCATTCTCCTTGTATTAGCCTCTTTGTCCCACCAAATAGAGGCATAATCCGAGAACTCCATGGCTGCCAACTTTACCTTTTTGTCCTCCGAATAGTTGTGAACGTCAAAAACATGATCAACTTTACAAATCCAATCTAAAAATAATTCGGGATCATTCGTACCTTGAAAAGAGGGAATCTTGGTCTTGATTGCACCAAGATTGTTGTCAAATCTTTGAAAATTGCCTCCCATTCTCGGCCTCATTGGTTCAAAAGCAAGATTGTCATCCACCCTTTGATATTGCTCCCTTGCTCTCGACTGAGGTGGTACAAACTCCATTCTTGGCCGAATGTGTTAGTAGGGCCCTAGGAACATTAACATATGTTGTACGTTTTATATATTTAGAGCATGCCATCTGAATAGTTAATTTTGCTTTTGAACATCAAATATGTGATTTGATAGTAAAACTCATTAACTTATACAATTACTATTCTGATTGTCCCTAGTTTTATGTAATGTTATATACAATGAAATAAAACTAGTATGATGTTTGATTGATGATCATGTGTAATGGACACAAGTCATATCATAGATACATATTGGGGATATATTGTATTGGATGTGATCCGAAAGAGAAGTAATACTGCATGGTTCCTTTAGTCATAAGTATTACTTCTATAATATTATTTGGAATCCTTAGACCTTATGTCTCCATCGTTTCCAGCACTAATGGAGCTGCGTTTTGACTCAATCAAACGTTACTTTTAATCGAGTAATTAATATGACTGATGATCGGATGTAGTATCCTATCATGACTTGAATGTGAGAGGCATTGTAAGGGATTTGTCCCTCTCTTATTAGAGAGAGCTATCAGTGTGCCCCTCGATAGGGAAGACTGTTTAAATGAATGGTCGTCCTCAAATGTATTTAATAAAGTGGTTATTAAATACTATTTGTTGGAACAGTCTACCCTAAGATCGAGCAGAAATATAATTAAGCTTTATAAGGGTGACAACTACCATGCCTTATTCTTAATTTGGATATCGCGAGACAAAGGGATTAAATAGTGGATTGAGATTAGGTTCCACCGATCATTCATTCACTCCGGGTAGTCACAATGTCCTGTTAGGGACCGCTTGTGATTTATTAATACATACTACTACTACTACTACTACTACTACTAAGTATGTTTTCATTTCCATTGTGATATGAACCTACAAGGTCACACGCATAGACGAGTTAACGGGCTTTATGTCGATCACCGAAATAAGATTTATGCCCTCCCTTTTCTCTAGATTTCCGAAACTCGAAAAACGAAGAGCTAGCACTCGCTGCTCGTTTCGTCGCGTTGATACCGGTAGAGAGAAATTCCGCAAGGGAAGGCTTTTGGTGGTTGCAGCAAAGTATCTGAATCAGAAACCATTATGAGTGGATCCTCCCGGGGACGATTCATGGGTGTTTAGAACGAGTTTCTCCCCATGAATCCATTCAGAAGGAAGAGCTTAGGTGACAGACAAGTATGTTTGCTACTCTCTCCGATTCAAAATATAAGTCTTTTTATAAAAATTGTACATTTATGGACTAATTTACCCCTACACCATTTAATCATACACCATTTAATGTGTAATTCTCATGCAACTATCTACTCTATTAACAAGTCTCAAGATCATTTAACATCCATTCAAAATGTGTGTATCTTTGTTTTTGGGACTTATACATCCATTAACAAGTCTCAAGATTATTCATTTATATACTTTGTTTATGAGGGTTTTGAATCGGAGTATGCGACAAAAGAGACATAAATCACTATTCCAAAATCATGGACCACAATTAAAGATTTTTCTTGACTGCCTGTACTTTTATACTCAAGCACATAACCACAATTGAAGATTTTTCTTGCTGGCTATTTTCTAATCATTATTTTCAATTAACTTCTAACATTTCCATAACATTTTGAACTAGAAAAGAATCACAAGTAATTTGTGTAGGAAGTAAACCATCTCTTTCCAATGTTAGGAAGTAAACCATCTCTTTTCAATTAACTTTCTAACATTTCCTTTTTTTCTTAACGTTTTCTGTATGCAAAGAAAAATGACAAAACAGGGAAAATCCCGCACCATGCGAAACAATCTGGGCCGTCGGATGATAGTTTTAACGGTTCAGATTTGGAGAGAGAAAAGTTGCGGCTGGACTTAAAAAATAGAAAAATAAAAAAAATTCTCTCTCCAAATCTAGACCGTTCAAAGCTATCATTCGACGGTCCAGATTGTTCCGCACGGTGCAGAACTTTTCCTATTTCGCATAGGAGCCGGAGTTGCAAAACTGGGCCATTTGTTTATTCATATGAAATGGTTAAAAGAGAAGTACCTGATCCTTGATTTTCTTGAAGCAAGTCATCAATATCTAATTCTAGTAAAGGGGCTTCAAACTCTTGGTTTGGATTCACATTTAAATCGATTAATAACGTATGTGTTGAAGATGATCTGATAATCATAAAAATCGAATCATCTATATTACCAGTGGAGGTCAATTTTTTAATTATTACTACTGGAATCTATTGATAAAAAAGTGGAGTACATATAATTTTAGTTAGTACTCATTTTAAATACACATGTGTTGGGAAAAAAATTAGTTTAGCTCCATGAATTTTTTTTTTTTTTATTATTTGGCTAAATTCAAATTTTAATTTTGCCACCAAAACTTAAATTTTTTTGGCCATGATTTATTACTCCATGGATTTGAATGTTTTCATAATACACCATCCATGAGTATGTTCTTAGCTAAACGGCTACTTGGAATCATAAATAATCAAATTAAAAGATGAATATTAAATGTAGCAAATGAAAGTTACAAGAGGGAGATTGAACATTTTTTGGAGATGTAGATTGTGAGGAGAGATTTAATGTTATTTGAAGTATTAGTTAGGGTTATTTTAATCATTCAGATTAGTATATAAATTTGTGTGAAAATTCCTAAAATACTTATATTTTGTCGGAGAGAGTACAATGCATGAAGACCTCAAGAGGATGATGATGAAAAAAGAATGATAAGTATAGACACTGGCGGAGCTATTAAAGGGGCAAGGGGGGCATTAAGCGCCCCCAACATTTTCAGAAACAACGAACTTTTTATTGGAAATTTTTTTTTTGGTGATATTTTCTTATAAATGTTATATTTGTCCCCCTCTACAAAATTTCAGTAAGAAATTTGCCCCCATTATGACAAATTCATTGCTCCGCCACTGAGTATAGATGCCATAAGAAATACTATAATCAAATATGCTATACTATAAAAAGCTTGTAAGATCAACAAATATAAGAGACACAAGTAAACCAGAACAAGTTCCAATTCCCTAAAAAGTTACTTTAAAAAAGACGATGACAGTCTTTATTCTTTTCCATCCTCCGAAGAGAAACCACAACAAATTTCAAACTCATTCAAGTCTTTAGCTTCTAATCTCCTCTGTACTCTGTTTTGCTTCTCTGATCAATCAAATCCTGTTTAGGTGAGTGAGTTCCCTTTTCTTTGTCTTTGATTTTATACTTGTTTGAATTTTTAGTGTTTGATTTTAACTAGAATTAGTTGTTTACATAAAAAAAAAAAATTGAAATACATGAGTATGGGTGTCGATCGAGCTATGTGTGACGAGCTTAGAAGAGCTCACGCTCAACTCAAATAAAAATTGAAAAGCTCAGCTCACGCCCAACCCGAAAAAGCTCACAAACTTTAAACTCATGCTCAACTCACATTTTGATGTGGGCTCGAGCTCAGCTCAGCTAAATTTATATAAGAAAAAAAATAGGTAGGAAGAATATAAAAATAAATGAGCCATGAGATTACATCATGACAAGAATAAAAATATACATAATACAATAAATTATGTATTAAGATAAACTAATAAAAAGATACCAAAGATAGGGTTCTAGAAAAAGAGAAAATAATCAATGAGTTTTGCCGCCAGTGTTTATATATTTTTTTAATTAAAAATTTAGTATTATATATACATAATATAAATAAAATATTATTGTTATTCAGGTGCGAGCTTTAATCGGGATGAGCGGGGTCAAACTCATGCTCAGCTCACATAAAATTCGAGCTTGAATATTGAGCTCACAATCGACTCACGCTCAGCTCATATAAGCTCACACTCACATTTTATCGAGCAATGTGAGCCGGCCCGAACCCGTTGACACCCCTATACATTAGGATTGATATGATGACGTACCATGAGTTTATGATCTTGTCTGGGTTCTCTGATCAAATCAAACCCTCTTTGTTCCCTTTGCTGAATTAACATATGCATTTATGTTTTTCATTTTCTTTGATTTTTACTTGTGTGAACTTTTAGTGTTTGATTAATTGTTTGGTGGGGAATTATTTATTTTGTTACCTTTTTGAGCATTTAATTTGATCTAAATATATTCAGGAATTAAATCTTTTAGAATGCATTACATATTCTCTTATTGTTATGTTCGAACTATATATTCCTTCTTCAGGGTTGTTTTGAGGTACTAGTCTGGGCTTTCTTTTTGTCCTATCTTGTTAATGTACTAAAAGAAATTTGCATGCTGGATCTTATTAAGATTTGAATATATTCTTTGGGAGCAAATTGATTTATCCGTTTCGGCATGGTGGCTGGGGATTGATGTTCTGGCGTATCTTGAGTTTATGATCTTTCCTGGGTTCACCTCAATCTATTAATCTGTTGTATGAGCTCTATAGATATATAAGTATTCTCATACATGTATGGACAAGTATGTGACCTTTAATTTATCTGATCCTCAGCTACCTTTATTGTATTGTGTTCTTTTGTCATAGTGGGCTTATTTTTCTTTTCTTCATGTTTTTCTTGGCTCAATTTCCTCATGAAAGTTGTAGGAATCTGGGAAATGTCTTGGTTTTTTGGTTTCTTGAAACAAACTTTTGGATTTGGAGATGAAGAGAGGAGAGAGATCCCTAGCAACCAGATGAATAGAGAAAGTTACGGTGCTCATTCAGTTAATCAGGCGAGATATGGCAGTTGGGACAGAAAAATTGGCAATTATTCAGTTCTATATGTTGATTTGACTGGGACAATTCATAGTGCTGCAGATTTCGCCAATAGTAATAAGAATTCTGCTGTTGCATCTGAATCTGCTTTGCCAACTTCACAAAAACCAGTATCTGTTGGTAAGGTGTCGAGTTCACAATCATCATCTGCTGATGAAGAGAGCAGAAAGATCCCTAGAAACCAGATGAATAGAGAAAGTTACGGTGCTCATTTAGTTAATCAGGCCAGCTTTGGCAGTTCGAACAGAGAAATTGACGATTATTCAGTTCCATTTGGTGATGTGATTAGGCCAAATTATAGTGCTGCAGATTTTGTCAATAGTAATAAGAATTCTGCTGTTGCATCAGAATCTGCTTTGCCAACTTCACAAAAACCAGTATCTGTTGGTAAAGTGTTGAGTTCACAATCATCATCTGCTGATGAACATAGCAGAGAGATCCCTAGAAACCAGATGAATAGAGAAAGTTACGTTGCTCATTTAGTTAATCAGGCCAGCTTTGGCAGTTCGAACAGAGAAATTGACGATTATTCAGTTCCATTTGGTGATGTGATTAGGCCAAATTATAGTGCTGCAGATTTTGCCAATAGTAATAAGAATTCTGTTGTTGCATCCGAATCTGCTTTGCCAACTTCACAAAAACCAGTATCTGTTGGTAAAGTGTCGAGTTCACAATCATCATCTGCTGATGTTCTTTGGCGAAACAAAGTGAATAAAATAACAGAGAAACCAGTCTCTTCCTCGGAGAAAGACCCATTGTCATTATCTCCTTCATTGTCAAAGATTCAGTCTCCGAAACGGCCTCCTATTTCGACTAAGCCATCCTTATCTCTGGAAACATCGTCAAGCTCTACAAGCCAGCATAAAAAGACTACCTATGTTTGGGTAGAAAAGGGTGCATCATCTACTTATGTATTTCCTGATGATATTAAAAGTTCAATTGAGAAGGACATTGTACCTGCCGTTCTCAAGACGCGTTTGTGTGTGGAAACTTACAAGGATTACTTCCATTCTCTACTGTATGCTGAGGACTATTACCTTGAGGTAGAACTATACTTCTATATTGTCTTTACGTTTTCTGATAATTTTAAGCTTTGTTGCTCCAATACACCATAACTTTTTCTTCCTTAATGCATTCATAAGCCTATGTGTGACATTTTAAATTAAACAACAAACTGACACACATTTGCTTTCTCATATACCGCGTGATCTACCCTAATTGTGTTTGAATTTGAATTCAAAGCTTTAATATCCTTTATACCTGTAATGTGTTTGAAATATTAAGGAGGTACTCCCTCCGTCCCAAATTGAATGCCCACTTAATATTTTAGTTTGTTTCAAAATGAATGTCCACTTTCTTAAAATTTATATATTTTCTCATTAAACTCTCATAACTCACCTCCAATAATTAAGGGATGCAAGCTCTAGTACTAACATATGGATCCTTCTATATGTAAGGATATTGTTTGCTGCAGGAGAATTATGGTCATTAGTTCTTCAGTGATTAGAACACTTTGATCACTTTATTCTGTTTGAGACTTCATAAGAGGCTGAGAACTTAAACCCTCTTATCTTTTTAGCTCTATCTGGCCAAATTTAACATCCAGTCTTTAGTTAGCATTAGTATTTATTATTATTATTTTTCTTTGCATTGGATTTCTGTGAGGCAAATCTCGTTGTTATATGAAAATTCTTCTGCGTATGGATAGACTGTATGTACGCAGTGACTGCTTCTTATTCATGCCATATGCTCGTGTCATAGAAATGGGATGGTTTCCAAATGAAGAATGTGACTCTGGAGTTGCATGAAGCTGAGATATACATGAGAAAAGGCAAATCCAAGAACTTCAATGAGGCCGCTGATGAGAAGGATGAAAAAGTATTTGTAGCATTTGAGATGGATAAAATACCTGAAAGGCGTCCGTTCTTGTTATCCAGAGATTTTGTCACGGTACAACCGTTTAGCAGGAAAACCAAGGCATTCCAGGTTAGCTCTTGGACCTTCCTGATATTCCAGAAAACAGTCTTGGATTGGAACAAAATACTAATGAAATTTAATTAATTGAACTGTAAACACGTTCATGAGATCCCACTTTTCCTATCTTTGAATATTAGAAAACCAGAAAATTTTATTCATTTTCTCATACATAATACTATTAGCATGTTATTTTCTTATATATATATAGGGTGTGATCTATCGAGTGGTAAAAAGCAACCTCGTATTAGCTGAATTTGAAGAGGATTTCCACTCTCAGCATAACCCAGCATGTGAATATGATGTCAAATTCTCATTTAATAGAGTCTGTTTGAAACGGGCTCACCAAGCAGTTGCTGCTACTTCAGATGTTTTGTTCCGGGACTTCCTCTTCCCTAGGTTTGCACGAGCACCTGATCATGTACTTACTTCTGCACAACCTTCCGACTACAAGTACCACCACCATAAAGACGCCGTAGCTGTTTGCCAGATTTTAAGGCTCCAGGGCACACCTCCTTATCTCGTGGCGGGACCGATTTCTGTACTTGAAAAGAAGAAGTTATCAAGAACTGGAGATGTAATCATAAAAGCAGTATTGGGGATTCATCGAACTTCCCCATCAGCTAGGATTCTTATATGCGCTCCTTTAAACAATACATGTGATGTGATCATGAGATCGCTCAAGAAAGAAATGGCAGAGTCTGATATATTTAGAGCAAATGCTGCATTTCGAGAGGTTGATGGCGTACCTGAAGACATACTTCCGTCCTGCCAATATGAAGAAGAAATGGATTTCTTTGCTTGTCCTTCACTCGAACAACTTAAGAAATATAAAGTGATTCTATCCACTTACATTAGCAGTTTCCGGATTTTTGATCAAGGAATGAAGGTTGGACATTTCAGCCACATCTTTTTGGTAGATAACTCCTATGTCACCGAACCAGAGACGATGGTGCCTTTAGCCAACTTTGCAAATGCTGAAACTACTGTTGTTGTAACTGGCACTCCGGGAACTCGTTCTAGTTGGATTCGTTCCAAGATTGCTAGGCAGAATGGATTGATGATTTCTTACTTTGAGAGAATTCGCGGTTACGAGTATCTTGATCCCAGCAATATAGTGGAGCTTGAAGGTTAGTTAGCAGCGTGATGCGGTGAAGTAGTTCGATTGTCTAAAAAATGGGGGTGAAGTTGTGCATTGCTATGAACTGCTTTCTGTTTGTAAAATATGGAGAAAGTTGATGGGATACTGGATTTTCATGTGAATTCTACACTAGCATTTTGTTTCTTGAATGGGAACTCTTTTCTCATATAATAATCTTTGGATACTACTGCATTTCTCTCTGTCTTCTGTTTTGTAATGTGATTTAAAAATTGATCAGATCAACATGCATGAATATGGTGCTCTCGGCTTTCTTCACAAGTAAATATATAGGACTCTGGAAGTTGGAACAAAATGTTAGAGAATCCCTCGGCTAGTTTGTGAGCATATTTGCAATATATAAGGCTTGGACAATCTTCCTTTCGTTAAATACTTTTTGAGGGATTTAGTTGGATCCAAACTTATTTTTAACATGGTATCTGAGCCACCTATGAGAATATTTACAATATTTTCTTTGATTGAAGGAGAAATTTATCCAGGTATTATCAAACTAATATAGTAAAAGAGGTTATTAAAGCTTTTACATAAAAGAGAATGTGACCTAATAAATAAGATCTTCCTCCATGTCTTCCAACCTTTAGACAACTATCGATAAGTCACTCTCCACAGTGAATAAAGAACATTGCATCTGGTGCCTTAAAAATACTTCTTACTTAACATCTAGTAGCTCAGCATGTAAAAGAGATGTAACTCCTTACAAATCTCCTACCATGGTTACAAAAAATGAGAAATCTGCTATAATGTATACACCAATTTTTTTTTTTTGTTTTTCTCTAAATAGTATTAACTTTAATTTATAGCAGTTATAACCTAACTATTTTACGAATGCTCCGATTGTCAAATTAAGGAATCCGGCAAAAAAAAGGCCAAGGTCACGTGCCTCGCACATGTGACCCATTTTAAGTGCATGATTTCGTCATCATACAAGTCAGCTTCATCTTCCATTGCAGAATCAAAATCTGATTCAACACCTTCTTCAACATTTAAGTTCTGCAAAAATCTTCAAAACCTTAATCAAAACCCAATTATTTCTAGAATATACCAAAATCCTATAAAACTCAGGTGCCAATGGCAAATATGATTTGAGTTCTTTACTAGCCAACTCACAGAAAACTCTAACAGCATCAGGGTACAGCTCAAAAATCCTCAAAACAGTGGCAATTGCTTTATTTTTAATAAAATTCTTATTACTATTCAACAAAGTAAAAAGTTCAGGAGTCAAATCACGAGCTAAAACAGGCGTAGAAATCGAATGTAAACCCAAACTTACCTCATGTGGATTAGCCGAATTCAAGTCTTTCCTTAACTGATGAGTTAAAAGAAGGATCGCATCGGTTGTATTAGGATTAAACGACAGTGTAGCAGCAAGATAATCGATTCTCTTGGAGTTAAAGGAGGCGGAAGAAGAAAGTTCGACGGAATGGAAAGAAGCCCAGGACATGTCAACCGCGTAAAGTGTCATATACTGGAGAGAAGAGGACTAGTTCGAAGATGGAGTTGGAGGGAAAGGTAGTTAAATAACTAATTAAGTGAATTGGGTATTAGGGCAAAATCAATTAATTGCTCTAATAGCACCAAAACGACACAGTATCTTTTAATTAGTCCAATTATTCCTAAAGCCTGATACGGCACCGTTTTATTTAAAGCAATTTCATTTCCCTAAGTCCTAAGTGACATTGTATTGAAGACCTCAAGTGAAGACAAGAGGAGGAGCAACAAATATGCTAAGCTTGCTGAATGGGAGCTGCGAAGCAGAGGAATGAAGAAGAAGCAGTGGCTGCTCACTGTTGATTCTCTGTCAGCTGCTGACAGTGCTGAGGTGGAGGGATAGGATCCTCATTGGGAAGCCAAACCTAGCTATAAAAGGGAACTTCACCAAAGAGGAATGGTATCCAGAAAATATTCACTCCAAAGTGGCTACTTTCCATCCCAAATCTCTATATCTCTGTTACTCAGTTACTGATCGAGATTCATTGTCATTCCAGGAGTTGATGGTTGCTTGCAGCTTTGGATGATATTGAGTTTGCTTCTGATACTCCCAGTTCCTTTCATTTAGTAATCTTCAATTATATTTCATAGTTTAGATCTGGGGACAGTGATCCTTTATTGATTTCATATTATGAGATATTAGCTGAACTTGAATACATTATATGTAATAGTTTTGACAGTTCAATATCATTAATTATAACTATTGTTCTATCTGTTCTTGCTATTTTTATTGGTGAGACTCAAGTCTCTTAGCTGCTGTGAGTCTAGATTGAGTCTTGCCAGTGATTCCTTGAGTAGGATATCACATAAAGAGAGTGAAGATATGTAAGTTTTTGAAGAGCGATGGTTTTAGTTTGTGGGTCCGTTGATTTGATCTCGCGGCGGATCTCATCGACGGATTTGGACATAAAAATTGACAATTCGGCGCCGCCTCCGGTGGAGATGTGGTAGAGGCGAAGGCCTTTGATTAGGTCTTCCAATGAACGCTGGAACAGGGAATCCATTAGTGAAGGACCCGTCATTATTGAATTAAGGGGAAAAATGGATAAAATTGTATGGAAATTGGGGGTTTTTTTTTGGGGTTTCAAGAAGAAGATCATTGATTGGAGAGCGTGGGAAGAATGGGTTGGATGAGGAAGAAGAAGAGAATGAAGCGGGTATAATGGGTCCGGTTTGGACGGATCTTTTATCGGGTTAGAGGGAAATGAATAGTAGTACAAAAATACTATTAAAATCGGGCATATGTGAGAGGCACGTGATCATTTTGGCCTATTTTTTTAGCCTGATTTCTTAATTTGACAATCAGAGCAGATTCGCAAAATGGTTAGGTTAAAAGTGCTCTAAATTAAAATTAATGCTATTTAGAGAAAAACAAAAAAAGTTGGTGTATACATATAGAGGATTTCTTTACAAAAAATAGCTCATGATGAATCACGTATAACAAATCATGTTGTTGCTGCTCTAACTTATTTCCAACCCTTATCAACATTCAACTTTAAATTATTTATGACAAGTTTCTCCTAAACTGTTGAAAAAGTCTCGTTTTGCAAAACTAATTTAGTCAAGGCCTCTTA
The DNA here is from genome assembly GCA_026122235.1 of Vinca minor. Taxonomy (NCBI): domain Eukaryota; kingdom Viridiplantae; phylum Streptophyta; class Magnoliopsida; order Gentianales; family Apocynaceae; genus Vinca; species Vinca minor. The sequence goes on from JAOCZM010000235.1 coordinate 885,822, forward strand.
TCTTGAATATAAAATATATCTAATGCATATACCAATTATAATATGATCTGATTAATTGCAAGAAAGTTGTTAGAATCATAATATTATGATTTCTTTTTAAAGAACATACCTTGTTAGACTATCACTTAAGTGGTAGTCGGATGTCTGACTACTAATTCAAAAAATTAGGGATTAAACTCTGACTACATAAAAGAAAATTAAAAAAAAAAATTATTAGACCTTTAAATATATGGACGAAATAAATCATTGGGTTAAATTTTAAAATGTACTTAATGTCTTAATTGTACCAATTAGGTGTCCAAAGTAGGGTTCTATCCAAAAGTTAACGGCAATTTTAATTTCAATGTTTTGTTCTTATAAAAACAAATGCTCCCAGACTAAACTTAACACACTCAATCATAACCTGACTCGACCCAAATTAACTATTTCTTTCTTCAACGCGGCATAAATATCTTCTTCAACATTAGACATACAAAACAAATTAAAAGAAAACATTTTTCAGCCTAACCTAGGTGTCGCTGTCAACTTTATCACTGGCCTCATTTTCTTTCTCATTTCCTTCCCCTTCTGTACTAACCTATTACTTCCTTTTCCTACCTAAACTAGCATTTTAATTCTCACATTATCCCTTTTTCCATAACCACAATTTTTCTCCATGCATAATCCTTATGCGACTTCCCTTTTTTCTTCTTTTTTTTGTGCGTCTAAAGTTGAACAAGATATTTAGCTTGAGTTGAAGAAAAAAGTATATATGTTTGGATGGCTGAGTTTGATATTATTTGAGGACATTTTTTATAGAACAAAAAATTGGAGTTAAAAGTTCGAGGGTCATATTTTATAAAAACAAAAAGTTAGGGGTAAAAAACCTTTTAAAAAAGTCAATAGGTACCTTTAATTTTTGGATACTCAATAGGTATAATTAAGATATTGGGTACACAATTGAAACTCCCACTAAACTTTAAATACTTTTTTAGCAAATTGGTCAATATAATTCCTAAACAATTTATAATTCAGGCGTAAGGTCCCAAAAGATTAATTCTGAACATTAAAATCCTTAAGCAATTTACAATTATTATCTAAGGTCCTTCCGTCTAAAAACTTATTAGTCAACTGTGAATTTAAATTTTTGTTTGGGTAAACAAAAAATACTTTTAGAGTATAAAGGGTACATTACAATAAATACCTTGACTCTTAACATCCCTTGCCCCTACCCAATCCCTAGCCCCTATTATTTTTAAATAATTTGTTATCTACAAGTTGTAGAAAGAAGAAAGTTTCTCCTCATAAGTCATAACATATGCTAGTTTCCACAACGACTCTAGTGCGGAAGGGAAAAGTTTCGTACGTGCGAAGTTTTTTAAGTTCGTTGGATTAAAATTTTGACAGTTATAATTAATTTAAAAAAATATCTGTTCTGATTTTTAGAACATCTGTTTTTAAATTAAAAAAATATTGTTCTGAAGTGTTTCATATATATTATAGAAAAGTTGTTCCGCAGCCGGACTGGGGTAGTTTCATAATTCATTAATCTCTTGGTATCTTCTTCTGTGTATACATTCTCCAACTACTACGAATACTACATTAGAGAAAGGGACTTCTCAAAGTTGTCCTTTAAAAAAAAAAAACTGATGATGACAAGTTCATCTTTACTCTTCTTCACTTCCCCTCAAGTTCCAATTCCCTAAAAGCCATCTCCTTCATTTTCCAACTCCATTCAAGTCCTTATTAGTCTAATTCATTCAACTGTTTCCATTTTCAAATCTGAAGCTAATTTGTTAAATGGTAGTTGGATTTAGCTTTTAATCTCTTCCGTTTTGCTTCTCTGATCAAATCAAATCCTGTTTTGGTTCACAGTTTTCTTTAGGTGAGCGATTTCCCTTCTCTTTGTCTTTGATTTTTTTACTTGTGTGAATTTTTAGTGTTTGATTTTAACTAGAATTAGTTGTTTGTTGGAAAAATAAATAAAATTTTACCCTTTTGAGTATTTAATTTGACCTTAACATATTCAGGGATTGTAATCTTTCAGAAAGCACTCATTTATGCCTAATCTTGTCTTGGATTTTGTCTGATCTTTTTAATCTACATAAAAGAATTTTGTGGGTTTTTGGAGAAAATGTTCAATCTTGTTAAGATATATATATATATAGCCCCACAAGGAGGATAAGGACTGCCCTAGAAAGGGAGAATTTATTGCCCCAAGTATGGCGAGGGTGGTCTCAAGTGCACCATAACTCCCATCTGGCTATGGGACCTCTTGACATCTTGTTAAGATATTGAATATATTCGTTGGGAGCAAATTGATTTATCCATTTCGCCATGTTACATGAGGATTGATATGATGGCGTACCATGAGTTTGATCTAAATGTATTTGGGAATTATAATCTTTTAGAGTGCATTAAATATTGTCGTATTGTTATGTTTGACTATATACTCTTTTTTCAGGATTACTCTTCTTCAGGGTTGTTAATGGGATGGGGAATGCTGGATCATCATCTTCACAAAAACCAGTATCTGTTGGTAAAGTGTCGAGTTCACAATCATCATCTGTTGATGAAGAGAGCAGAGAGATCCCTAGAAACCAGATGAATAGAGAAAGTTACGGTGCTCATTTATTTAATCAGGCCAGCTTTGGCAGTTCGGACAGAAAAATTGGCAATTATTCAGTTCTATTTGTTGATTTGACTGGGACAATTCATAGTGCTGCAGATTTCGCCAATAGTAATAAGAATTCTGCTGTTGCATCCGAATCTGCTTTGCCAACTTCACAAAAACCAGTATCTGTTGGTAAAGTGTCGAGTTCACAATCATCATCTGCTGATGTTCTTTGGCGAAACAAAGTGAATGAAATAACTGAGAAGCCAATCTCATCCTTGGAGAAAGACCCATTGTCGCAAGGAAACCGAGTAGTAATCGCCAAGCCAACTCTGTCTTCAGTTTCAGACAAGACCAAGCCAACACCTTCACAAGGTTCAAGTCAATTTTTGAAACCAAAGGATTCACCTTTATCGACTGTATCCGACACTGAAAAGCGATTCTCAATGCTCAAAAAGGATATTAAGAGTTTGATTAAAAAAGGCATTGTTCCTGAAGTTCTCAAGACGCCTTTATCTCCATCAACTTACAAGGATTACTTTCATGCTCTGCTATATGCCGAGGACTGTCACCTAGAGGTAATGATATAAATTTTACCATATATTATATAGTCATTCCGACAATGCAAAAGCTTTTAGATAGGTGTTATTGCAAAAAGGGAACAATCAAGTGCCACCCTAATTCAACATGTTGGGTTACTTCACATTTTGCTCTTTTAGATCACACATTTTCTTGGAGGTGGGTTGAAAAGTAGGAAAAATGCATGGCAATTTTAAAACAGATCTTAGGAGGCGGCATTCTGAAGGAATCATTTCTTCGCTTTTCTTGACATAACTAGACAAGTACAGTAAAAGTGTTTCTGCTTCCGTTTTTGTGCAAATAAAAAATTATCTGCCAGACTTGGGAGATTGTTCTACTTTTTATGTGCTTAGTCGGTAAAAGGTCTATTTGCCAGAAAATGTGGATCTGTAATCTAGAACTGCTCCAGTTTTTAGATGCAACTTTGTGCATAAACACTGATGAAGGCATTTTTGTCTTATTTTATTCTTTTGCATCATTATACAGAAATGGGAAGGTTTTGAAGTGAATAATGTCATTTTAGAGTTGCATAATGCAACAACATACACAAGAAAAAGAACATCTAAAAGCTACAGTGATGCTACTAGGAAAGATCTAAAAGTCCTCGTCCAATTTGATATCGACAAAATACTACAAAGGCAGTCACGTGAAAGCAAGTCACGATCTTATAGAAAACGTGAAAGGCGGCCATTGTTGCTTTCGACAGATTTCGTCTCAGTAAAGCCTACAGGCAGCAACATCAAGCCATTTAAGGTTTACTTTTGAAACTTTAATCCTATTTTTCTTAATCTTTCAAATCAAGAACTTTAATCTCAACTTCTTGGATTGTTTTGATTTTTCTTTTGCGCTTCCGGTACCTTTCTGTTTAAACTTTTCTAATTCGATCTGCAAATGGCTTGGATAAATAGGGTGTCATATATCATGTTGTCAAGAGTAGTCTCATATTGGTTGAATTTGGAGAAAGTTTCCAGTCTCAGCACGAGCCTGGATGTGAATACGATGTCAAATTTTCATTCAACAGGTTTTGTTTAAAGCGAGCTCATCATGCAATTACAGCTGCATCAGATACTTTATACCGGAATTTCCTCTTCCCTGGCGTAGCACCGAAGCAAGAAATACCGTCCATAAATCTCTTTTATCGAAAAGAAGCCTTTGCTGTTTGGCAGATTTTAAAGCATCAGAGTGCACCTCCTTATCTTGTTGAAGGACCATTATCTATAGTGGATATGGAGTATTTATCAAGAACAGCACTTGTAATTGTTGGAGCAGTTCTTCAGATTTGTCGAAAATCCCCTTCGAACCGAGTTCTTTTATGTGCTCCCCTAAGCAATACTTGTGATGAACTCACGAAATCCCTGAAGACGGAGATGGACGAGTCCGATATATTTAGAGCCAATTCTGCATTTCGGGAGATTGATGGCGTATCTGAAAACATACTCCCGTCTTGTCTTTATGAGGAAGAAAGTGACTGCTACGCTTGCCCTTCACTCGAAGAACTGAAGAAATATAAGGTAATTTCATCCACCTTCATGAGTAGTTTTCGTCTATGTGATGAAGGGATGGTGGCTGGACACTTTAGTCATATATTTCTGGTAGATGCATCATCTGTTACTGAACCAGAGGCAATGGTTCCTTTAGCTAACTTTGCGAATTCAGAAACCGTAGTTGTTGTAACTGGTGCACCAAGAAATCGTTCTGGTTGGGTCCGTTCCAAGATTGCGAGGCAAAATGGACTAATGACTTCTTACTTTGAGAGGCTTAGGGAATCCGAGCTGTACAAGAATCTTGATCCGAGGATCATAATGCAACTGGATGGTTTGCAAAATTTGAAAGAGAGCTCTGAGTCTCTGTCACAATTTTTGGATCATATCTCCCTCTTTTTAAGAATCTAAATTAGTGATGTTTTTCTATTGGAGTTAAATATATGTATATATTTGTGTGTTTTTTACAGATCTTGTTGTACTGCCATTTTGTTTGGTGTAATGGTAACTTTTCTTCACCAATATTTCTTGGATGAGTTAATAACTATTTATACCCCTTCAACTATTTTCAAAAGTAAGTTATGCTCCCTTTGATTTTTGCGTGTCATTACCACCCTCAACTATTTACAGGGTGCTAAAATATTCAAAATTGGTGGAATCTGGCGAGGCAAGGCAAGGCGACTTCGCACATGTGCAGCCCGGTCAAAATTTTAGGGTCAAATTCGTCCATAAATTCCCCTACTTTACCTTCTTCCTCAATCCCCTTTTTCAGTTCATCTTCTTCCCTAATCACTTCTTCAATTCATCTTATATATGAAGTTTTATTGGGAACCCATTTGCTTCAAAATGAAATTAGAAAGAAACATATCTCTTAAATTAAAAAGGATTCAAACTTTTCCACCCAAAAAAACACCTATTAAACAAAAATATCTCAAGAAACCCCAATTGCTTCGAATTTGTCAAACAAATCAAGAACCACATAGAGGATTCATCTAGAGTGATTTTTGTGACTTTTTCAAGCTTAAATATATGTTCATTTAATAAAATTGTGTATAAAAGGTTTGAACGTGAAGTGGGTTGGTTTGGATTTGAAGAAAATGAAGGTGAAGATGAAGTTGAGAATTTTTGACAATTTTGCCCATGCAAATTTGACCATGTGGACCGCACATTTGCAAAGTCACCATTGGTCGCCGGATTCTGCCCATTTTGGGTATTTTTGCACCCCGCAAATATTTAGGGGCATTAATGGCACGCAAAAATTAAAAGGGGTATAACTTTCTTTTGAAAATAGTTGAAGGGGTATAAATAGTGATTATCTCTCCTTGGATATGCATTTTTTACTTTAACATTTGTGGTACAGGTAACAAATCAGTTTCTGTGAAGTACTCTCAAAAACTTTTTATAACTGAAATTGAAGAATAATCTAATTAAAATGAAGAAGATAACTTTTTATTATTCTCGAATTTAGGAGTGATGACAGATTCACGAACCAACGAGTGAAGACAGTAACAAATGAAAAGTGAAACCCACAATATTGATATGGAATCCTTTTTAGAACCAAATAGTGAACAATAACAAATGAAAAGTGAAACCCCAATCAATCGCCCATCGTGGCGTCAAAAAAAAAAAAAAAAGTGAAACCCCAATGTTGATATGGAATCATTTTTAATACTAACACAGTTTAAGGTCGAACTTCTATGTTGGAGTATTTATAGAAAGTGAATGATAAAATTGAAAGTCTTTCAATACATTGTCGAACATTGTACGAATTGCATTACGTTAAGTTTTAGATTACAATAACATCCATAGATTTACTTTTGCAGAAGGGCCAAATTAACCAAGAGAAGTTCTTGAAGTGATATTGTTATGTGAATACAAAAAGGAATGTGTTTACTTAGCAAAAAAAAAAAAAAAAGGAATGTGTTTAGTGGTGGTCGTTGGAAAAATGATATATAGAACTAGCTTCCTTTTGGTTGGTAGAGTATTTAAATATATGCCAAGTATAGTCATAATTAAAAAAACAACAACAGAAAATAAATATAATTTGAGAAAATTTTGCTAAGAAGAAAGTATAAGTATGAACTAACATTTGAAAAAATAAGAATCAATAAGACAAGCCAAAAATCAATAGTATTTTTTGTTCAATTCCAAAGAAATATTTTCATTAAAGAAGTTGAATAAACAGTTTGCTGTTTTCCAATATTTTTACCATGATTCATACCACCTCGACATTAGTGTTGGAGTTCGTAGGACAAAATAAAACTAATAGCCTACGAATTATTCCGAAAGGATCCGTTCATACCATAATAAGAAGTTAAGAAGTCTTGGGGATAACTCCAATCTTCTTCCCCCATTTTTCCATGAGGTGCATTTGGTACTTTGGAGTGATGTATGGAACTTCACTTGGCCTTGTAGACTCATCTTCCTTTGAATTGTCTCTTTTGACCTATTCATTCAATTTTTCATCTTAGCTCTTCTTCCCCATTTTTCTTCTTGTACAAGACCTAGTTTGTTCCACGTTTTTTTGTTTTTTGGATTTTTCAATTTTTTTATAACATCATACAAAACAAAATTTTAAGACATAAATTAAGATTTTTAAAACTTAATAAATATTTTAAGGACTTGTATGATTGTAGGAAAACTAAAAGTATCAAGTGACGCAAGGGATTATCTTAGGCAATTGTTCTGGAGATCTTGACTTTGGAGGCCTACTGAGAAAATCTGCAAGTACATTTGATTTTCCAAGGATATGCTTAACTTCAAATGTATAATGAGAAAACCGTTGTTGCCATCTTATCAATTGTGAATCAGGAATCATCTTTTGTTTGAAGTATAGCATTCTGGGAAAAGCAGACATATCCATTTCAATAACAAATATGTGGCTGACCAAGAAGAATTCAAATTTCTCAATACCACGTTAAACTGCCAAAATTTCCTTGAAAGTAGAATGATAATGCCTCTCTGATTCTTTGAACTGGCCACTTTGATAAGCACATAACCTTCACTTTCCATCTAGTTCTTCCAAAAAGACTGCTCTCCAAAATTCATCATAAGCATCTGTCTGAAGTATTTGGACACCAGAAGAAGGTATTTGTAACGGGGAAACTTTACCAGCAAGAGCTTTGAGTTTTTTGACTGACTCAGTGTGTTCGGACGTCCAAGGAGGAGGAATCGTTTTGAGTATGGGAGTCAGAACTGCCCTGTATTTGACAATCTGGTGAATGAAATTGCAGATATAATTAACAACACCGAGAAATTGTTGTAACTGTTGTGTTGACAAGATTTCATTTGGAAAGTCTAGCAATTTTTCAGCAATATGGGGATGTGGAGTGTAACTGCCATTATGAAGATGCATTTGAAGGGATTCATGGGCGGAAACTCGTTCCAAACACCCATGGATCCTCCCCTGAAGGATCCGCTCATATGAAACGAATCGAAAATAGCGGTAAAAACTTACATTTTACGGATTCAAGAAGCTGCTTCTTGAATGGAGGATGGCGTTTCTTGGATGCTAATCTGCCACCAATTGATCTCCCTTGCGGAAAGTCCCTCTACCGGTATCCACGCGACGAAACGGGCAGCGATTGCTAGCTCTTCGTCTTTTCTGTTTTTCGGGAATTAGAGAGAAAAGGGAGAGGCTGAAACTAAAATCCAATTTTGGGTTTCTTGGTTAATTTCGGCTAAAAGAATTGAGGTCTAGGGTTTCGGCCAAGAGTTTATTATATAGGGTGTGAGAGTTTGTTCCCAGAACTAACTCTCACGTCCTCAACTCCTCTCGGCAATGGGAGTCCTCAACTCCCACGTCCCCTTAGACTTTGCTTTGGTAGTGGGAGTCCTTATCGGATAATAACTCCCACGTAATCCCAGCTATAGGTAAAATACCGAAATTGCCCCTATCTCTAATTCGAATAATAAACACTTTATTATTTCCGAGAAAGACAAATGTCGGATACAATGAACCTAGACACATTCTAGATTCATTGAATTTGGACATAAAGCTCGTTAGCTCGTCTATGCGTGTGACCACCGTAGGTTCATCTCACAATGGCAATGAAAACACACTTAGTAGTAGTGTGAGTCCATAAATCACAAGCGGTCCCTAGCAGGGACATTGTGACTACCCAAAGTGAATGAATATACAACGGAACCTAATATCAATCCACTATTTAATCCCTTTGTCTCGCGATATCCCTAATTAAGCATAAGGCATGGTGGTCGTCACCCTTATTAAGCTTAATTATATTTATGCTCGATCTCCGGGTAGATTGCTTTGACAAATAGCATTTGATAACCACTTTATCAAACACATTTGAGCACGGCCATGCATTTAAACAGTCTTTCCCTATCGAGGGGCCCATGGATATCTCTCTCTAATAATAGAGAGGGACAAATTCCTTACAATGTCTCTCACATTCAAGCTATGATAGGACACTACATCCGATCATCGATCAGTATTGATTACTCTGTTACAAGTAACGTCCGATCGAAAGTCAAAAGCGTGGCTCCATTCATACTAGAATCAATGAAGACATAAGGTCTAAGGATTCTAAAATAGTATTGAGGAAGTAATACTTATGACTTAAGACCATGAAGTATTACTTCTCCGACGGATCACGTCCCAATACAATGTATCCCTATATATTGCATCTATGATGTGATTTGTATCCATTACACATGATCAGTAAAACAAGATCATCAATCAACAATCATACTAGTTTTATTTCATAGTAATTAAGCATTACATAAAACTAGGGACTTCTAGAATAGTAATTACATAAGCTAATGAGTTTTACTATCAAATCACACATTTGATAATCAAAAGCAAAATTAACAATTCAATTACTTGCTCAAAAAGATAACAAAACGCACAACATGTGCTAATGGTCCTAGGGCACTACTAACAGCATTTCCAAGAAATCAACCTCGGGGGTAGCCAAAATCATTTTCTTTTCTGAAAGCATTATTCCAAAATCTTTTACCAACTGATGAAATTGATGTAGTAAAGCAAGATGAGATTCTAAATCTTTGGAAAATAAAAGAATATCATCTATATAAATTAAAGCATTGGGAATCAGAGGTTTGAAAATCTTTGTTATCGCCTTTTGAAAATAGGAGGGAGCAACTTTGAAACCGAAAGGCATAACTGTCCACTAGTAATGGTGGTTTGGAATGCAAAAAGCTGTCTTGTATCTATCTTCAGGAGAAATTCCAAGTTGCCAAAATCCTGCTTTAAGATCAAATTTGGAAAACAATTTGGCCTTTGAAAGATATTGAAAAAGATAATTTTTTATGGGTAGAGGAAACCTGTCATCTTTTAAAAATTTATTCAATGATTGATAATTGATGACTAGTCTCATTTTTCCACGAACTTGTTCTGATATTTTGTTGACATAAAAAGCCTCTGAAGCCCATGAGGAAGAAGTGGGCTCAATAAGCTTTTCATCCAGAAATTGTTGTAACTCACTTGAAGCTAGGCCATAATGTTATGGAGACATGCCACTATGACTTGCTTTTTGAGGTGTAACCTGTATTGAGTGATTAAACGGAAGTGTTATGTAATCCGTTTGGACTGACTTGAGAATACTATCCTCACAAGAATCGGTAAACTGGAAGAAGTTGGAACATTTGGTCCAGGGGAGAACTTGACCTTTGTAAACAATTCCATTAGGAGTGAAAGAGAGATTGGTAATCTGACTTAAAAGGTCAAATCCTATTACAAGATCCTTTTGAGGGAGCTTGGATCCGAGGACTTTGTGAGTTATGGTTAGGTTTTGGAAGATTTGGATATTTATGGGTTTGCTGATCTTATCAATGATAAATTGGTTGCCATTTGCTACTGTGAAGACTTTGAAATTTGGATTCCAAAAGTCATCTGGGAGAATGTGAGGATTCATGATAGTTGCAGCTGCACCAGTATCCAATAAAGCTATCACAGGAGTGGCCAAAGACTTGTGATGAGAAATGATCTTTATACATACTAGAGGGTAAGGATCAATGATGGACATGGTAGAAGTTTTGGAGAAGGTTTCTGCGAAAGTGATGAGAACATTTCTTCATTTCGCAGAATAAAGATCACATTGAAAAAGGTCACATTGAGAGAGGACCAGGAGTCACAATTGATCAGGGAGAATTCTGTAGGGAAAACAGTAGAAACTTCATTCCTTTGTGGGAATTTAATTTCAACTGAGCCATCCTCTTTTGTGGTAAATGTTGGTTCTGTTATCTGGATGGGTTTGGTTGTTTCAACTCTATGTCTCTCATAGCTAGTGATCCAAGAGGTGGGAATAAGGACTTGCAGTTCCTCTCGTAGGATTTGTCTAGGGACAAAGGTGCAGTGAGGAGTCTGAGGAGAGTCAACTGATAGGAATATGGATTCTCCATTTTGTAACTGGAGTGGTAGAGGGAGATCGAAGGCATGGTTTTGGATTCGATATACCATCTGGTGGTGAAGGGTTTCCATATATGTGTTCTCTAATTCTGGACCAGAAACTTGTATCTGGACACGAAAAACAGTGGAAAGGGCTAGATCATCCAAAAACATAGTGAAATTTGGGAACAAGGTTATGAAAATAGTTCCTGCATTCAGGGTGGTTTGTACTCTTCCGATAACAACATGTTAATATTTTCGGAACCTAGAATCAAGTAGTGCAATGCGGGAAACCATTGGGAGGCCTTTTTTGGCATGTAAGGTAAGGGCTAATCGGATTGCTCCGAAGTGAATATGATTGTAACCCCTGCTTTAGACAAATTTGTGGAAACTGTTCTGGGAGTTAAAGGGCAACTTACTGTTCTTCTTTGGTAGAGGACAGTTTATGAGTAGAGAAATGAGATGCTTGACAGAAATCTTTGACAGAAGTTGAAGTTGGATTTCTACCTAGGACCTGTTTAAAACGGACACCGACACTATTTTTGGATTTTTGATAAATAGAATAAGGATTAACTAGTGAATATGAAGACAAAGGATATTTACTATCTTCTGAAACATAATCTAATTCGTAAACATTAGAAATACGAGAATTTGAAAAATGAAGTGGATCTGGAAGAGTTACTAAACTCGAAGATGAACTAGAAGACATGATTGGAATGAGGGGACCAAATCTGAGAGCCAGCGTATATTTATGACCATAAAATTCAATATTTCTCGAAATCCTTTTGAGAAAAATCTGCTCAAACAAAAATCATTTTTATGCTACGGCCTACCTAATGCCCAACATCTCTCATAGACAGGCAACAACACCGGCCTCCAACATAAAATTTTATTTGGTGGGGGGGGGGGGGGTTCCATACTAGTAGAATTCTTCTAAAGTGTTCAGTTAATCAATTATGTCTTAGTTTTCTGACGAAAGTATTCACAGAAAATCCAATAGTAGACTGTCTTAGCTTTCTAATGAAAGTGTTCACAGAAGATCCAATAATAGGAAACTGTGATATAATTCAGAGCATACTAATCAAAGACTAGATCCAATATCAAAAAAACTGTGATCTAATTCAGAACATACTAATCAAAGACTATTGAGCAGTGTTACTAATCAGAAAAAGAATTAAACCAGTACTGTGTAAAAAAAATCTTGAAAAAATAATAACTTTATCTTGTCATAAATTCCTCCTTTACTCAGATTCAGTCACCGGAAATTTAGCCGACCATTGCTCTGATACCAAATAGATGTAGTATTGAGAAAATCTTTAAATTAATAGACTAATATTTAAAATAAGATACTAATAATTTAAATAACAGACTACTAGAAACACTACTACAACTTGACAACAAGAATGAAAGCTACTTGAACATAAAAATGAAAACTTTGAAAGCACTACGGGAAGAAAGGAAGAAAGCTAGGAAAGCATTTCAAGAAAGAAAGAAGACAATAGTTTTGGGGAACAAACTTTTATTTCTAAGGATTTCTCCGCTCATCAACTTTTGAGGAATGAGGAAGAGTTACAATGCCTTTTATAGGCAAAATATTACAAGGCGGATGTGAAATCCGGACTCGAAAACAAACTAATAACAGTAAACTCTAATAATTACATTGCAAATTTGAAATCCTGACTCGAAAACAAACTAATAACAGTAAACTCTAATAATTACAAGGAAGATTTGAAATACGGACTCGAAAACAAACTAATAATAGTAAACACCAATAATTTACATATGACAAGGCGGATTTGAAATTCGGACTCGAAACATCACGTAACTAGAGAAAGTGGAATAATATAAGCACATTAATCAAACTAGGAATAATATATCTATTTTATAGGGAAACACCAGTAAAGTAGGTTGGTGAGAATGAAGAAAATATTAACCTAGCCACTTTTAATCTCTTATTTGCACTTTCTTTGAAAGTGTGGCTAGTCTCCAAATCATCTCCTTGCAAGTGGGCTCTTCTTTGAAATTGTGTCTCTTTTGCCTCATCATCTTCAAGGAGGAAGTGTCTTCTTCATACGTGTAGAGAAGATGGATGATCTTTTCAACAAGATTCAATTCCTCTTTTCTCACCTATGTTTCCTTCATAAGAAGACACTTTTGGTACCCTATTTGTTTGGGTCCTAGAGGGTTAATGATGGGGCTTTTTGCAACCCACTTGCTTAGTACACCTCTATTAAAAATATATCTATATGATGCAATCAATTTAACATGATGATACAATATTAGCACATCATGTTAAACATATAGCAACGAAGATAAAGTATCAAAGAGATAAGGTATGTGCATTCTTGTGCTTGTGTTTGTACTCTAAGCAATTAAGATCATGATCAACAAGTTGAGAAAAAAACATATTATCAAGATATAATAAAAAAATGTACAAATAAAAAAAAAGAGTTTAAGGAAACAAGTTTATGCTTTTAAACCATCATGCTAGGCAAGTTTGGAATAAACAATTAGCACATTGTCAAGCAAAACATGAGATACATAAAAGCTTCTAAAAATAAGCACATACTCTCCTTTTCTTTTAAATGACTAGAAGTATATCCTAAACTACTTGCACTAAGAATCTTCCCTTAAGTGAGCAAGCAAGTTTAAAACAATCTTCTATTTTTCTCCTTTGTTCATCCTTGATGGATGAATTGGGTGCAATCTCCTCTTCCCTCATGGCGATGGTAGAGGTGTCATTAATGGATGAAATTTATTTTCATGATGAACTCTCTACAATCTTGCAACCCTTGGCATGTGACTCTTTTCTTGGAGTCTTAGCTCATTGTGCCTTCATTGTGGTTTCTATCTTCATGTAGAAGCATTGAACTTTTGTACCTTCAAGGAAATCTTGAGAACTAATAGGTACCTTTTGAAAGGTCCTTTGAGGTTAGCTCAAATTCTCAAGATGCACATATATGCCTAAGGGTAGTGTGTAACAACTAGATGGATTCTTAAATGATGTATGACAAGACAAAGCAAGAATCAATAACGTTGCATATGCTAAATCTCATTGATACCTAAGACAAATAAACATGAACATGTAGATATCATGCTAGAGGTTATCTATATGAATATGACATTTTAGAAAGGGAGATGCAACATATATAAGAGCAAGCATATAGAAACAATATACATTCCAAAAACAACTTAACCCATAAAATAAATGTCTTGGGAAAGTGATTTTGATACTTTGGCTTTCTTACCAAGTGATGATGATTATGGATTGACATTTTGTCCTTTGTCATCACTTGTAGCTTTGCTCTTTGACTTTAAGCAACTTGGTCCTTCAACGAATGTAGCTTTTGATCTTTGAGAATCCAAGTGCTAATGAGTTCTTTTGAATTTCATTTTTTGGCATATCTCCTTTTATCCGCCCCCAGTGCCACTTTTCTTTGAATATTTATCTTTGAAGCTTTGTGGCATATTCTTCCGCTTCCTTGTGATTCCATCATCTCTTTGAGAGTTCTTTGCTGCCTTTAGGAATCTTGACACCTTGATTGTTGATTGAAGGAACATATATTGCTATATCTATAAAGCTGAACCAGGTGAAACTATCAATAGACACACATAGTAGAATCATTTGGCTAAATAGAGAAGATGGAGTCATCACAAGAAGGTAGGATGTAGTCTTCTAAAGAATGGGTAGAAAAGCGTATGGCCATATATCCTCCTAGGGTGTTAATCCTAACAAAAAGGGATACTAGGCTCTTATACCAATTGAAATACATGAAGGACATTTGCAATACCCAAATGGGAGAACCTTAGAGGGAGGGGGGGGGTTGATTAAGGTTCTCAAATAATTTAAACTTTTCTACACAATCTATTCCTAAGTGATCACCTTAACAACAATTATGTTCATTAAGCATATAAGGTGAATTAACAGATTATCACTTATATGACTTAAGTGTGTAAATGGAACACATAGGAATACAAGACAATGAATATGATCAAGTACTGTCTATGTCAAGATTCCTATATGCAAAGCTTGTAAGAACAAACACACAAGTCATAAGGACTAGCATTTAGCAAGAGATATATAAGGCTATAAAGATCTCTAAATGCAAGTCCTATTGCCCAAGCCAAGGGTAGAGATAACAAGCAAATTGATCAACTCTATATATTATAAGCACAAGTATAATGTAATAACTTGAATTTAAAGAGATAGAGTTAGAAGATCAAACACAAGGATGTCGAGTGGTACGATCACAAACATCTACATCCACTACCTTGGGACACACCGAATGATTTTAGCAACTTTCCACTAGCTTGTCTTGAGATATTACAAGGAAGGACAAACCAACTAATGATATTTTACACACTCATTCAACCTTCCACCCTTGGGAACTCTTTCTCTAACCTAGTCTACTAAGTGAGGAGGATTTACGAACACATCAACCCTACTTCTATTTTGGGTTCACCATTCACTCTAGTTCCTACGATTACAAGAAAGATTCACTCCAACTCACTGGAGGCTCAAAACCACCACTCTCACAAACAAGCCTTGTCACTCAACCCTTTACAAAGAAAGATAATCTCAACACATGAGATTTTACATTTTAAGCTCAAGAAAGAAAAATCCCTCTAAGGATTGGATATTACAATGTAAGCTATAATTCATATTTGAGAATGGAAGGATATGTCGATGAAGCTCTTTCTAAAATAGAAATGTTTTGATGAATGATTGGAAGAATTTAGCTTATGAAAGTGTTTAATTTGCTTGTCTAAAAATTATAAACTAAGGCCCCTCTATTGGCTTGAGCAAAAAAAACAATTCAGCCTTAAAGGCTTTATATAGAGTCCAACAAATGCAAGAAAATTGAGTTACAACGACTATATTTTTTCCTTGACATGCCAACTTCTGTCGACCAGACTAGGCAGTAGGTCGTCCGATGTAGTTCCAAAGTTAACTTCAAAGGCTTCGGTCTTCATCTCGGTCGACAGTGATAAGTGATCCGGTCGAACTAGGCAGATGCCGGTCGACCGACCTAAAATAGGTCTTCCTAAATTTTTGTATAGTCGTTGGAGTGTTGAAACATTAAAAAGTAACAAAGTACAAAAAACACTTTGGTTGACCATACAACACGTGTCTGTCGACCAGACTTTATCAAGTCGCCCGCGGTCTAGGACCTGGTCGACCGGACTTCAGTCCATAAGTGGTTTTTCCACTTGGTCAACTTTCTAATGTTCTCAAACTCACGCCTAAGTGTTTTTAAAAGATATTTAAAACATTTTAAAGATCTTAGGCATTATCCAACACTTTAAAGATTATTTACAAAATCTTTGAAAGATTAAATCAAAGTATGAAATATGGTTTTGAAAACATGCAAGAGTATGAGCTTCATCATACTATAAACTATTATTTATAAAATAAGATTCGTCCCAAGAGATATACCTATAAGCATCTTGACTAATCTTCTTCTTGGTCTCCAAGTATTCAAAATAAGTTCCTCTTTGAGCTTAGACTTGAGACCTTTGATCAACCTCTTCTTGTGATGAAGTCATTTGTAGTCTTGTCAAGTTGTATCATCTTGGACTTTAACACTTGTTGATCCTCCTTTGATTTTGCAATATCATCCATTAGCATTGTGGATGACCTCTTTGGCTTGTGCTATGGAGACTTGCAAAATGAAGATTCTTCTTGTTTGTAAAATGACCTTTGAAATCCAAAAGAAGATATTCCTTTAATTTTGCAATATCTTTCAATGACATTGTGAATGACCTTTGAGCTTGTGCCATTTGATACTTGCAAAATTTAGGGTTTTCTTGTTGTATAATGATCTTTGATGTCCACAAGAAGCTATCTTTCAATGCACGTGTCAGTGTATAATATCCTATCATTGAAACACAAGCTCACACAAATATTAGAACTTTTCAATGTCTTGTTATCATCAAAAAAAGATTGATCACATTAGCCCTTATGGCTTACACCTACTATTACCTAAGAGTCATATAAGTCTAAGACTCTTCAATCTTATCACTATAAGATATAATTTGTTTTAAAACCAAATATATGCAATGCAAATAAATAATTGGATTAGTACAAAAAAATTAAGAACAAAAGTTTTGTAATCCAAATACATGACAATAAAAAACAAGGCAGCTAATTAATTAGTCTACTTCTAGTCATTCCAAATCATCATCCGAATTAATTTCATCTTCTTCTCCTGGATTGTCATCATCCGAGTTGCAAACTTCTTCAACCTTACCTACCATAACATCATCATCATCTTAATCAAGACAGCTCACATAAGTAACACTTACAACCTTGGTTTCTCCATGTCAATGTGCAAGTGGACCAACCTCACTAACTGATGGATCAATGTGGCTGATCTCCTCCTCTCAGACTTTCTTCTGATACGGTGTCGAAATATTAGGAACATCAACTAGACAAGGTTAAGAAAGACAAATAGCCAACCAATCAGACTTAGCAGTTGTTGTCTTACTACCGGGATAAGGAGTGTAGTAAACTTGTTGGATTTGTGAAGCAAATACAAATGGATCGTACCCTTGGTACGCTATTTTCTTATTGATTTGGACAATCTTATATTGAAGGTGTACCCTCAAACCTCTATTTAGAGTTGAATCAAACCAGACACGTTTGAACAAAACTATTTTTTTGGATATCTAATCTAGCAAGCTCAACCAAAATGATTTGCTTAAGCTCTTCTCAGTAATCACATTTAACCCATACCCCATTGTTTGTGGTTACTTTTCTATCATCGCGGGCTTTTGTGTAAAATATGTAGTCATTAACAAAGTAGCCGCTATATGAATGCACTCTCATTGACGAGCCCCGCGGAAGAGCTTTTAACAATAACATGTTAGGATGATTTGCAAGTTTACGAATATGTTGAGATGAACACTATTTATACTATTTTAGTCATTCTTAAAACAAATACATATACAAATATATATATATATATATATATATATATATATATATATATATATATATATATGTCTAACTTACATGAGTTCCAAACCATGTATTAAAATCACTATAAACCCACTTTTGAATCTCATCCTCCGTTATTTGTGGAGTTTTGTCATGTATTTTACTAACAAATTTTCTGAGTTACAAATCAATCCATAAGATTACTAATCGGGTACTTTTAATTATCTAGTCATACTGAAAGTAATAGGTGGTATTACTTACTGAAGGCGTGGTTTAACCTTTTCAACATTCATAAGAATGTAATTCATGGTTGTTATCGTATCTTGATCGGATAATGAGATCAATGTTTTTCTCGCCAAAAGGTCTTCCAAGTGAATTGCAAATTGATAAAAACAATCTTTCCACTTGTTGTTACATCTGCCTCTTAATTTTGCCCAATTGTTGTAACTCGTGTGTAAACTTGGGGTTCGAAGTAATAGCTAAAGAATGTGACAGCTTCTTCCACCAAATAGGCATTGCAGATTGAACCCTCAACTCTAGCCTTGTCTTTTATGTTCTTTTTTAGATGGTGCATGTATCTAATTAAAAGATATGTATCGTACAATGAAGCTAGTTAAACACTTTGTAAATACGTAGAAACAAAAATGAATTTGAGATTAAGCGGCAAGGTTTGTTACCTCTCGAATGGATACTGTCACACCCCGTAACCAGAAGGTGACCTGGCAATGCCTCATCTACCAATGAGACAAAGAGCCCTTAACAGCATATACTCTTACAAGCCAAACTTAACAGAATAATCTTAAACTTTAACATTATTTTAAGTCATCAATACTTAAAGGTAGATTACATAAACTTAGAACTAAAGTTATTCAACTTAATAAAGGTTCATCAACTATACTATTTGCATGATCATTACTTCTTTAATTTCTACTTGTCGTGCTCCCCGTCCCAAGTCTCCTCATCAACATCATCTACAAAACAAAAGAATATAATAGGGTAAGCCACACTAGCTTAGTAAGAACCGATCAGCCTTGGGATGAAGGACCAAAGAGACTTCAACACATTCCCTGTTTCCCAAAACATTTGAAAATATATCTTGACTTGTCTTAACCTGAAACATCTTGAAAACCTTTGTAAAATACTTGTAAACAAAACATATTACTTCAGAGCTTGCATAACTTACAATCTGAAATCCCAACCCAAAACACTATTTTTAGACTCTTTATAATATTTAGACACAATACCAAATCATACAAAAAACATGTCATAACAATACTTAACCAAATCGATCACATACATATCATAAATCGTACTCCGGGTACTTAACATAACTTGACATACTTGTAGCCTTCCAATACATATAAACTGGACATAATCAGTACCAAAATGACATACAACAAGTAATTCTATAACCGAGCTCAATTATCCAACCATAACTCTATCCAGCTGTTAACAACCCAAACTTTAATGCCGTTTAGGAAGGCCCTTACATATTTTTTAACTTATAACATATCATAACTGGTAAGGCACTTATAAGTTGTTTAAGGATATATTCCTACCAATATCCATCCTCGTGGACTAAATGACTTTGATAACAGCCCTTTCTTTTTAAACCTGCAAGGGACCAGGCATCATTGGACAAGAGCTCCAAATTGAAAATATGCATATGCTGACTGTCATGTAATTCATCCAGCAATTTAATCAACAACATGCACAAGAATCAACAAGTATAAGCATGCAACGATGCAAACATCATTCGGTTCTTCATCCATATTTTTATGCAATAAAACATGTGAAAACTTCATACATATCATATCTTTAATAAAAGAATACTTCATGCATTTTTAGGACTGAAAAATAAGGACGAAGGGTTCTTACCTTATCAATCTTAAAGAAAAACCTCAAAATACACCAAAAGCAGAAAATCCAAATTCAAAGTACTAACTTCCCAATCCTATAACTCGAAATACAGAACTCCAAATGCTACTCCGTCGAATTTCAAACGTAGCTCTATCAGTCCTCTTCGAAATGCTCTAAGAATCGCTGAAAACGACACCTTTTACTATCTCAAAAGTGCATTCTTCCATACCCTACCCAATCTGCCAGGACCTTCAACTCCAATGATGATATCTCTTAATCCAGAACTTAGAATGATAATTCCTTTGGTCAAAATTTCTTTGGTTAAAATTTGGGAGGAATCCGAGATGATTTGCTATGTCTGCCAAAGTATTCTTACTTGCTGTCCAGATTTTCCAGCACTCTTATTTTCTCTCTTTTTCTTTCTTATTCTTTCTTTTCCTTCTCTACTTTTCTCCTCTATTTATAGGCTATCTAAACTCCAAATTTCTGGAAGGTTATAACTCCAAAGTAGGCAACCAATCATTAGGTTCATCCCTCTTCTTGACTTTATCTTAAATGGCACCCCTTCATACATTAACCTCCCTCCAAAATTAACCAATTTAAACTAACAAAAGAGTTCATCTTGTCAATTAGGTCCTCTAACATCTTATCCTAGCTAATACGCCCCTAAGAATAATTAGAATAAAAAGTACATATAACACATAGAATATATAAACACATAAAACATGCTATCGAAATGTCCTGGGTATCACATTCTCCCCTCCTTATAAAAGTTTCGTCCTCGAAACTTGCTCCCTCTACAAAAATAGCCTCCCTCTAGATGCAACGTCTCTAAAGGTTTTTATACAAAACATATATGGTACTATAGGCATCTTAAAAGTACAAGGAATATATAGCATGATATTCAAATAACATGTAAAGAGAATACATATAAACATGAAATATACATGCTACCACTACGCTTCTACTACACCACTCTAATAAAGTCGTAACAAGGGATCTAACATGCAATTACAATCCTATGTATATCATAGCACAATTAACGTGTAGCAAAATATACAATACATAACAGATAATCACATTAACACAAGTGTACATGTCACCGTATTTGGGGCATTTCTTGCTTTTTGTTGAGCGAGTACAAAAACCATTGCATTTGTCATTGGCCTCGATTCCTCAACTCTTGGTGCGGCAGTTTTCTGAACATTACCCCTAACCATTCGGGACAGTGACTGATTTGATGACCTGTTTTCCCATACTTAAAACAAGCTTCAGTACCCCTTCTACATATACCTGGGTGTTTTTTTTTTCCACATGTAGTGCATAAAGATATTGTGGCCAAAGTAGGTAAGGTTGAAGAACCCCCGATCTTGACTGCATTGGCACCGGTTCTCTCTTTAGTCCTGAATGTACTAGGCGTAGGCAAGAATCTTTTCTTGTTTGATAGTGATGCGGAATTTGCATCCTTTGAACCTTGACCTGATGACATGGTAGTGAAACTTCTATTTCCTGTTATTTCATTGTTAGCCTGATTGAATTCCATCTCGATGTCCAAACTTCGTTGATAAGCCTCTCTATATGTGGTGGGACGAACACTTGACAATCTTCCTCGAATTCTAGTTAGAAGCCCCCTCACAAACCTTTGTGTCCTCATCACTGGATCTTGGATAATGGAGGTGGCGTACTTTCCAAATGCATTAAACTTTCCCGCATACTCGGCCACAGTCATACCTTCCGTTTGCTTGAGCTCCAGAAACTGGTTCTGCTTCTCTATGCGATAGGTATCCGGAAAATATTGATCTAAGAAGGCTGTCTTGAATTCTGCCCAAGTGATAGGTCGTCCCCCTTGTTGATAAATTGGGGCAACGCCTTTCCACCATTCAGCTGTGTTGTCAGTTAATGATGCAATCCCCACTGTTGTTCTAGCTTCTGCAGGTGCCCTCATAGTCTCGAAGTTCCTTTCCATGTCATCTAACCAAACTTCAGCTTCATATGGTTCAACCTTACCATTGAATGAGGCCATCCTCATTTTCTCCATCCTCTCATTATATATGCCCGGGTCAACCTAGTTTCTTGGTCCTCTTGCTATCCCAGGATTCTGATTTCCGTGTATTGCATGTTGAAGTAGTTGTGCCATCATGGCCAATGTTGCATTTAACTCAGCAGTATTCCATTATTCATTGGTGGTGGAGGTGGAGGTACTACATTCTCTATCCCAGTAGCGGTTCCCACATTCTGTACTTGAGGTCGGGTAGAGGATTAAAGCACATCATCCCTTCTGCGACTACTTCTACGGCCCAAACTTAATATTGGAATGTTGAGATCATCGTTGTTGCCGTTTTGGCGATCCATCTTATATAAGTAACACTTACAGATAAGCAGATAATTCACATAAAGTATCAAAAATTAAACTAGCATGCTTCTTCATTCATATATACATCTTATCTCAGCTAAACACATAACATAAAAGGCATAACATCATATCTTAGTTAAACATATATCATAGAAGGTGGATAATTGATTACTTAAAGATGTACATGTCATGACATCAACTTAGATAATTAAAACTACAAAGCTAGACTAACATGGCATCTCTTCTTGAAATAAAGAAAGTCAAATAAGTATGCTGAGGCAATTAAAGCAAAATAATTGTGGCTAGTTTGTTAATAGAGTTCAACATGATAAACAAATACTTAAAACACATATTTCACTTAACAAGTTCATATCTCGATCTATCATAATATAACATCATCTAACTTAAATAAAGTAGCAAACCAAATTAACATGGTGATACAAATAAAACAAATAACTAAGTTACATGTTAACACAGTTCATGCTATATATAACAAGTTATAACATCATAACATACAAGGTAAACATGACATATCATACCAAATAGTTATATATAAAGCAGTAAGTAAACATATATGTCCTATTCAAGAATCTCTACCCAAGAACATCTTAAGTTATCTAAGGAATCCATCATATTTTCATTCCATATAAATTTTCAAATTAAGGATTTAAGCCTAAGGTTCGACCTGCTCTGATACCACTTATGTCACACCCCGTAACCAGAAGGTGACCTGACAATGCCTCATATACCAATGAGACAAAGAACCCTTAACAAAATATACTTTTACAAGCCAAACTTAACAGAATAATCTTAAACTTTAACTTTATTATAAGTCATCAATACTTAAAGGTAGATTACATAAACTTAGAACTAAAGTTATTCAACTTAATAAAGGTTCATCAACTATACTATTACATGATCATTACGTCTTTATTTTCTACTTGTCGTGCTCCCCATGCCAAGTCTCCTCATCAGCATCATCTACAAAACATAAGAATATAATAGGATAAGCCACACTAGCTTAGTAAGAACCGATCGGCGCCTTGGGATGAAGGACCAAAGAGACTTCAACACATTCCCTGTTTCCCAAAACATTTGAAAATATATCTTGACTTGTCTTAACCTGAAACATCTTGAAAACCTTTGTAAAATACTTGTAAACATAACATAATACTTCAGAGCTTGCATAACTTACAATCTGAAATCCCAACCCAAAACACTATTTTTAGGCTCTTTATAATATTTAGACACAATACCAAATCAAACAAATAACATGTCATAACAATACTTAACCAAATCGATCACATACATATCAGAAATCGTACTCCGGGTACTTAACATAACTTGACATACTCGTAGCCTTCCAATACATATAAACTTGACATGATCAGTACTAAAATGACATACAACAAGTAATTCTACAACCGAGCTCAATTATCCAACCATAACTCTATCAGTCCTCTTCGAAACGCACTAAGAATCGCTGAAAACGACAGCTTTTGCTATCTTAAAAGTGCATTCTTCCACAGCCTACCCAATCTGCCAGGACCTTCAACTCTGATGATGATATCTCTTAATCCAGAAATTAGAATGATAATTCCTTTGGTCAAAATTTCTATGGTTAAAATATGGGAGGAATCCGAGATGATTTGCTATGTCTGCCAAAGTATTCTTACTTGCTGTCCAGATTTTTCAGCACTCTTATTTTCTCTCTTTTTCTTTCTTATTATTTCCTTTCCTTCTCTACTTTCCTCCTCTATTTATAGGCTATCTAAACTCCAGATTTCTAGAAGGTTATAACTCCAAAGTAGGCAACCAATCATTAGGTACATCCCTCTTCTTGACTTTATCTTAAATGGAACCCCTTCATACATTAACTTCCCTCCAAAATTAACCAATTTAAACTAACCAAAAAGTTCATCTTGTCAATTAGGTCCTCTAACATCTTATCCTAGCTAATACGCCCCTAAGAATAATTAGAATAAAAAGTACATATAACACATAGAATATATAAACACATAAAACATGCTATCGAAAGGCCCTGGGTATCACAGATACATCCACATAAGCAGTACTGGACTGTTAATCTTTGCGACATAGGGTATGTGAATAGGAAAGTTTTCCATAACATCAAAACAACCATGGGGAACATTCTCTCTACTTGCACAATAAGATGGTGATATTTTCCTCTAATTCTTGCATATGAGCCACACTCAATTTTGGGTAACGCAAATCTCTGTAAAATAAACTAAGTTAACCAATGGTTCCCACACATTTGCCGACAGTACTTCTCTGAGAGCTACTGGTATAAGTCTCTCCATGAATACATGACAGCCATGACTCTTCATGCCTGACATCTTCAACTCTTTTAGATCAACGTATCTCACTAGATTTGATGCATATAATCTGGGAGCTTTTAATCCCTCACTCATTGCTACACCACTTCTTTTTGTGCCTTGGTTAGTGTGAGACATGCTTTCGGTCACGGTGTAAGATGCCTTAGGTTTTGTTGCTTTTCCCCTACCATCATTTTTAATAACAAACTCTTGTCGGCTACAATACCTTTTAACATCCTCACGGGCCTTAACATTGACCTTAGTCTTACTCTTAATGAGGAAGAACCTTGACATTTTTAAGTATCAAGATTCAACACAAGGATAAAATATATGATCTTTCTTTTCTTGAATTTAGTTCACGTGAATACCTCACTAACACTTCAAGGCAGCATGAGCATCAAGCAACACTAGCGGAGAACTTTAAGAGAATTCGACACACAAGACCTCAAGACAGCATGATGTGGAAACTTGCACGAGGATTTAGGACTTCATAATGGCAGAATCTGATCGTGTGGTCTCATGAAAGTTGTATATCTGCCTCTTATCTTTCCATAGCATCCGGATTGAGATCCATTGGATTACTGGATCGGAAGTTATGACCAATACACCAAACTGTTGCATGGTTGAAATTAATGTTTATCCAAGTTGATGATAGTTCTCATTATTTTTTAGTCCTTGGGTCTCCAAAATGAGTGATGTGATGTTAGAGCTTGATTCCTAGATCTCCTTTTGGACATTATCCAAACCTCATTATTCCTTGATGCATTCGTACATGATTTCTTATCATTCCCCATTTCTTCAAAAAGATTCGTCCTTGAATCTTGTAAGTTAATAAAAGGACCATTGCTTCGATTTTGCGGCGATTCTTAGGGCAACTCCATGGAAAATACAGCCTCATATTCCTGTTTAAAATTAGATACAATACTAGGAAGATTAGGAGTTGTTAGATCAAGAGTAGTGAAT
This sequence comes from Vinca minor, assembly GCA_026122235.1. Lineage (NCBI taxonomy): Eukaryota > Viridiplantae > Streptophyta > Magnoliopsida > Gentianales > Apocynaceae > Vinca > Vinca minor. Next base: position 911,294 of record JAOCZM010000235.1, read on the forward strand.
GAAAAAGATGATGCTTTTGACTCTTCAAAAATCATTGCAACAAGAGAATCTTTTTCCTCATCAAACAATTTTGCCTCTTCTTTCAATTTGGCCTCTTTTTTTAGTCTTGCCTCTTCTTGCAATTTTTCCTCTGCTTTCAATCTTGCATTGATAACTCGTAAATTCATCGATATATTCCTTTAGTTTTGTAATGACTTTGTGCTTATAAATGTATTTATGTATCGGGTTTTGAGCTTAGAATGGTATATTCCTCACTACTTTGTGTTTTAATGGTTGTAGAGTGCTTATTGAGATTTTATGATGTTTCGAGGACTCAATTGCTAAATCTGGAACTTGACTGGAAAGCTGTGGGACTTAATTGCAAAATCTGAAAAGTTGTCTTCTGGTCAAAGCTGATCAAAGAAAGTCAACTCGGGTGAACACTGGAAATTGGTTAACCATGAAGATTCTTTGGCATTTTACTATTATATTTTTATTGGGACTTTCCTATTTAGACTCCTAATTCCCTTAAACTTCTATGGTATTTTCCTTAAAGCTATAGGAGTCCGAACATTATAAATACACCTTGAAGACATCAGATATTACGATTGTTATTCTAGACCTAGAGTGATTGTGAGAGAATGATTGGAGGCTCTCTTCAACCAAGTTCTACAAGAGGAAACTCACCATCATCAACGGTTTGAAGACGGAGACAAGCTTGAAGATTGTATCTTTCATGAGAATGAGTTCTTTCTTTATCGCTTTCAATAAATTCTTTTATTAATTCTAGTGTTATGAGTAGCTAAATTTATATTACTTGAATGTATTGAATTTTGGGATAGTGATTAATTCATATTGAACCATATTTTGATGTTTATTATGTATTTTCATTGTGTTGGATTAATTTTCTAGAGTATTAATTCATCTTTGATTTGTTATTTGGAATTGAAAAAGGAAGAATTTGAATAGATCATCGCACAATAAAAAAGAGTTGTATGGTTTTCTAGAAATAGAATTTACATAAATCTTCGGGATTAGGGTCAAACCTAATAAAGGAATTCATAAATCTTAATCCATCTTTGGGGGGTTTAATTACAAAAGAAATTTCAATTAATCAACTCAAAGGTAGGAACTTTAAACTGTTGAAAAACATTAAAGCTCATTCTTGGAATTTTCACTGCTTCAGAATAAGTTCTTTTGAATTAATCCATCCGGTTCATACATAGATACGTCTAGAGGAATTCTCGTTCAAGTATCTATTCTCATCTTTATTAATATAAATCATTTATTCTTTTTCTAGTTATTTAATAGTTTTAATTAATTTTTATTCATATAACTCGATCGATTAAACAGTAGAAAAAGATGGTCCAAGATTATGTTCAATTTTATGGATTGCTTGATGAGGATCCAAATGCTCATATTGCAAACTTCTTGGAGATATGTGATACATTTAAGATGAATGGCGCTACTGATGATTCCATCCGCCTTAGGTTGTTTCAATTCTCACTCCAAGATCGAGCTAAGGCATGGCTCCAATCATTACCTGCGGGGTCTATCACCACTTGGGATACTATTGCAGAGAAGTTCTTGATTAAATATTACCCTCCGGTGAGGACTACTCAGTTAAGGAATGCATTATTCTCTTTTGCTCAAACTGATGGTGAAAATCTCTACGATGCTTGGGAGAGATTTAAGGAACTTTTGAGGAAATGCCCAAAACATGGCATTCAACTTAATCTTCAGATGCACACTTTTCACAATGGGTTTAGTCATGCTTCCAAGCAACTCATTGATGCATCTGCAGGAGGTACCACAGATCTTAAAACCCCAGAGGAGTTACGTGATTTAATTGAAAGTATTGCTGCAAATAACTGTAAGTGGGGAACTGCAAGACAAAAGCCGAGAACTTCTGGACTAATGAATGTAGATGCCATGGCTGCACTTGAAGCTAAGGTAGATGCTCTTACTACGAAGATGGAGAGTATGAGCTCTATTTCTCAACATTCTCAATTGATGAGTTGTGATTTCTGTGGTGGTGACCATTCCAATCATGAATGTCAATCTGCTGAAACTATTAATTATGTTGGAGAGAGACAACAAAGAGATCCTTATAGAAATACCTATAATCTTGGATGGAAGGCTTATCCAAACTTATCTTGGAGAGCTCAATAACCACAACCCAATTATCTTCCTACACCTGGATATCAACAATCTAGGCCTCTACCTCCACAAGTTCCTACAGATCCAGTTAAGCCTGATATGGAGGAATTGATGACAAAATTTATTTATACTTCGGAGGAAAGATTCCAAAGAGCTGGATGCAGCCATAAGGAATCAAGGTGCTTCAATTCAAAATTTGGAAAATCAGACTGGGCAAATTGCTAAGTTTTGTAGTGCCCTAGGACCATTAGCATATGTTGTGCATTTTTATCTTTTGAGCATGTAATTGAATAGCTAATTTCACTTATGAACATCAAATGCGTTATTTGATGATAGTAAAACTCATTAGCTTATGTAATTACTATTCTAGTTGTCCCTAGTTTCATGTAATGTTCTTTACAATGAAATAAAACTAGTATGATGTTTGATTGATGATTATGTTTTACTAATAATGTGTAATGAATACAAATCATATCATAGATGCAATATATTGGGATATATTGTATCGGACGTGATTCGTTAGAGAAGTAATACTCCATGGTCCTTAGTCATAAGTATTACTTCCTCAATACTATTTTAGAATCCTTAGACCTTATGTCTCCATTGATTCTAGCGTGAATGGAGCCACGTTTTGACTCAGTCGGACGTTACTTTTAACCGAGTAATCAATACGACTGATGATCGGATGTAGCGTCCTATCATGGCTTGAATGTGAGAGGCATTGTAAGGAATTTGTCCATCTCTATTATTAGAGAGAGATATACATGGCCCCCTCGATAGGGAAAAACTGTTTAAATGCATGGTCGTGCTCAAATATATTTTATAAAGTGATTATCAAATACTATTTATTGGAACAGTTTACCCGGAGATCGAGCATAAATACAATTAAGCTTAATAAGGGTGACGACTACCATGCCTTATGCTTAATTAGGATATCGCGAGACAAAGGGATTAAATAGTGGATTGATATTAGGTTCCGTTGTAAATTCATTCACTTTGGGTAGTCGCAATGTCCTGCTAGGGACCGCTTGTGATTTATGAACTCACACTACTATTAAGTGTGTTTTCATTGTCATTGGATATGAACCTACATGGTCACACACATAGACGAGCTAGCGAGCTTCATGTCCAGATTCAATGAATTTAGAATGTGTCTAGGTTCATTGTATCTGACATTCATTTTTCTGAGAATAATAAAGCGTTATTATTCTAATTAGAGATAAGGGGCATTTTCGGTATAGCTGGGATTACGTGGGAGTTATTATCCGATAAAAACTCCCACTACCAGCAAAAGTTTAGGGGACGTGGGAGTTTTAGACTCCCACTGCCAAAAGAGGTGGATAGGACGTGAGAGTTGTGCTTGAAACAACCTCTCACTCCCTATATAAACTTCTCTTGGCCGAAACCCTAGGGGTTAATGCTTTTCAGCCGAAATATCAAAAAACCTAGAAAATCAGATTTTCTATTCTGCCTCCCCCTTTTCTCTCTAATTGTCGAGACTCAAAAAAACGAAGAGCTAGCAATCATTGTTCGTTTCGTCGCGTGGATGCCAGTAGAGGGACATTCCGCAAAGGTAAATCCATTGGTGGCAGCAACGTATCCAAGAAACAACATCTTTCATTCAAGAATCAGATTCTTGGACTCGAAAAGTAAGTTTCTGTCTAGAATTTTTCGATTCCTATGGTATGAGCGGATCCTTCGGGGGAGGACTCATGGGTGTTTAGAACGAGTTTCTTCCCATGAATCCCTTCAAATCTTATCTGAGAGAAAAATTGGTTCTCTGCTTGGAAATACCGAATCAAACACACGAGAGCATGTTAATGTTGTTATTTCAACGAGCGGTACTAATTTGAAGGCAATGGAGCCAATTAACTGTGTGAAAGAAGAAGCAAAGAAGAAAGATATTTTAGAATACAAGTCAAGGATTCCATATCCTCAACGTCTTATGAAGAAAGATGGACAATCAGGTAAGTATTTTGCACCACCGACTCAATTGTTTCATAATATTCCTTCTATTGAAACTTTTGTGTAGACTTCCAATCTTACTAAGCCTTTGACGGATATTCAATCAAACAAGAAAGTGCGAAAAGTGATCTCGGATGCGAAGAGTTCGGCAATCTTGGAGAACAAAGACAAGCTACCTCAAAAACTCAATGATCCAGGGAGTTTTACCATTCTTTGTCAAATTGGTAGTTTATCTATTAATAATGCATTAGCGGATTTAGGTGCTAATGTGAATGTGATGCCTTATAATTTGTTCAAAAAGTTAGGATTGGGAGGTTTGAAATCCACAATTATGAATATCCAATTGCTTGATAAATCTTTACAATGTCCAATGAGAGTAAAAAAAGACGTTCTTGTTAAAATTGATAAATTTACTTCTCCTATGGATTTTGTTGTTGTGGATATGCAAGAAGATGTTGGTATACCTTTAATTTTAGGAAGACCTTTTCTAGCTACGGCTAGGGCCAACATAGATGTTTATAGAGGAAAATTAACTCTTGGAGTTGGATGTGAAAATGTTGTCTTTACAATTCCAAAGCACTTTGAGAAATCCTCAGAGAAAAATGCTACTTCATTCGGCATTCAAGTTGTGGAATCTAATATTTCGATTTTTGTGCAGGAAAGCTTGATCAAGGAACCCTTCAAAACCGTTTCAATCAAAGGAGAAATTTCTTGCAAGAAGAAAAATGTGAAAATTAGACAAGAAGTTAATTTGTCATCTCCTAAGAAGTTGTTAAGAGCTAAAGAGGATCACATGATGCATTTTCCTCACGATCTTACAAAAGGAGCAAAACTTCAATATGCTAATTTTGTTTCTCATCAACCTCCTTGAAGAACACAAGAAAAAGGTAGTCAAGCTCGAGACTATAAACGAGAACTATTTTTTTTACCCTTTGTATATATGTCGTGTGTTTCCATCTTCGTTAAAAAACTTTAAAAAAAACTTTTGATTTTCTACAAGTCGAATCGAAAAAAAAAAAGTTAATTTTTATTTTATTTTTCGATTTTTCAAAAAGGGATTTTGGACAGAAAAATTTATACACGGGAGTTTTGCAAATATCCTGCACATGCAAGTCACTCATTTTTTTCGATTTTTAAAATATTTTTTTTTTGAGGGAACATTGAACAGAAAAATGCCTGCACAGGAAATTTGGCCCCAAATTCATTCTTATTTTATTTTATTTTATATTATTATTTTTAAGGGTAAAAAGTGCTCACACTCTCTAAATTATCTCATTTTTTTGGTTTTTGACCCTCAATTAAAAAAGGTCAAGTTTTACCCCCTAAACTATTTAGACGTATCAATCTTGCCCCTTCTGTCCATTTTCTCCGTTACATTATGATGGAAGGTAAAACAAATGGAGATATTTTAGACAAATCATTTTAGACGTTAACAATTCATAAAAAATGAAAAAAGAAATTAAAAGAAAAACATCATATTCTTCTCCGCCCTATCATGCCGCAGCCGACTCTTTCTTCTTTATCTTGCAGCGCCATCCCGACTCATTCTTCTTCCATGGATAATCAAAATTTAAAAAACAGCATTAAAGCTCCAAATTTCCACATAACCCACTCTACACATTAATCGAACAATAGAAGAAACAAAAACATCATGGATAAATCAACAACCCACAAACATCCATTTAATTATTCACCAGGAAATTTTGCAAATGCCAAAAAATAAATTATTAAACCTCATCAAAACCAACCACAACAAAATTAGGGCAAGATTAATTTTACTGAATAAGGCCCTAAACCCAAATCAATAAGAGTTCGACTTGCATATTGCAAACATTCTATTATTACAACGAAATTTGAGCCTTCTTACAAAATTTTGCACAATTTTTTTCTGTTAATTCCCGATGTGTATATATGAATCTCTATCTAAGTGAATATATAGTACTAATTGAGTCAAATATTATCCAAGAAATTAAATGTTCTTGAATAAGGCTGAGACTTTTTGGGGATGAAATTTGCGTCTTTGTAAAGATTTTGCGTTTTTTGAGTTCTCGATTCCTACCCACCCGCTCCGATGAAGTTGACAATTAAATTACCTCAATCATTTCCAAATGATGAATTGATCGCCGGAATAGTTATTTAGAATCAGCAACAACACGGTAGGGAATGAGGAGAATTTTAAGATGTTTTTAAACTTTTTCCATTATTGTTGTGAATTTTTTTAATGTGTGATATGATTTGTCCAAAATATCCTCAAAATTTTTACCTTCCGTCACAATGTAACAAAGAAAATAGACGGAAGGGGAAATATTGATACGTTTGAATAGTTTAGGGGGCAAAACTTGACATTTTTTAATTGAGGGTCAAAAATAAAAAAACGAGATAGTTTAGGGGGTTGGACACTTTTTACCCTTTTTTTTTTTAATAAGTGTACCATTTTAACAAAAACACCACCCACACCCAATCCCTACCCCTTTCTCTTCCACAACAAGGTTTGGGTCCTTTTCCTTTTTCCTCAATTTTTTTTCTCTTTTCCTTTTCTCTGTTCACCCCCGCTCGCTCCCAAATCCCACAACCCTTCTTTTTTTTTCTTACCCAATTTCAGCCTCCCCTACCAACCATCACCCTTAAACTTTCATCTTGCTTCTCAATTTACATTTTTTTTTGGCTTTTATTAGTTTCCCCAAGCCCTAATCTTTCAAAAAAAAATTGAGCACCGGCTTTTGGCGGCACTACCTCCGACGTTCGACAACGCTTGGAGACTACCTACTCTCTCTTCCAATTGGTGCTAAGGACCGAGGGGAGTATACTATCCTTTATTTTCTCTATTTTATTTTTTATTTTTTTATTAATCTTTGTGCAACAATGAGGACATGCTGCACTCTTAAGTGGGGGGTGGACTATCTTCTTGTTTCTATATGTTTAGATGTTTTCATAGTTTAGTTTTTGTTTTCTTTATAAAAAAATAAAAAAAAATATGCCATAAAAATGTGATTTCCCTCATTCAATCATTCTCCTCTAAGTTTTTGTGATAATTTTTGCCTCACTTATCTTCGAATGCTTTGTTAAGTAAGTTGACATAAAATTGCATGTGAATTCATTGTGATCGAGAGAACTTGACTAAGATTTTGTAGATATGTTTACTTTTTGGAATGTATGGTTGAGCACAACTAAGAACTTCTCTCTCGATATTCTTGTGTCCAAGCTTCCAACTTGGTACTTTTGACTTGGGGATGATAATGGCAGTTTTTTGCTCGTTTGTGCCTTTCTTGCCTACCCGGTCACATTAAATACTTAGTTCCCTATTTTGTTAGCCTCAGGGGGTGTATTTTGGTGGAATCTTATTTGGAGGTTTGGAATGAATGGAAGAGAAATATACCCTTAACTAGTCGGCTCATTGTTGACTACAATCCCTTTATCTTTGTGAGAGTAATGCATATAGGAATTGGCCTGGTGTTGATGGGATTCAATGTACTGGAATGTGTTTAAAAGAAGAATGGAAGAGGAATAAGGATTTTTTTGTGTCGGAATATTTATACTAGTCTTGTGGATACTTGATTTGATTGGATTGAGACTTCTTTGATTCCGGCCTCTGTGGTGCGAGAAGTAAGGCAATTTCTAAAAAACCTAAGTTATCATTTGTGGCCATGAACAAGGATGCGGAAGCCAAATTATTTTGAGATAGTCTCTAGTCAACATTGATGTATTTATTTATTTTGATGCAAAAAAAATATAGAGAAAAAGAAAAAAAAAATCATTACATTATTGTATTTGTTTCTATTGATTAAAGACATATCCTTCATTCTAATGATTTCCTGATGGGCTCGATCGACCATGTACTTAAATTTATTATCTTGAAAGGTATATTAGTCATGATGGTTGATTTGAATTTTGGAACTATTGATTAGTGTTATTGAAAGTATGCTATGGAATGTATAATGAAATAGAGAGTTGAAGTTGATGGTAGATTTCAACAAGTTCTTCTTTGGGATCGATGCGACCACCATGAAGTTTTTGGTAATACATAAAATGGGGGGTTGTTTTTGTTCTATGAAGTGGATAAGGAATCATATTAAAGAAGATCCAATGCTTACTCTCACGACTTTGTATATCCTATCTTTCGTTTGTTAGCACCATCCTAAAGCCTACGTTATAAGCTGAGAAGTTCTTTTGGACTCAAGTTGATGCACTATGCTCCATTAGTGAGCTACATTAGTGAAGAGTATCGAGTTCAAGTCCTTGGTTGTGGTGGGTTTGGGTTTGAGGAAAAAGTTTCTTATCTACTTTAATCTTTTTCCAAGTGTTTACTTAGTAACTTGTTTTATAAAATTGTTCCATGCCTTTCTTGAGTTCTCTTTGTTATAATGAATTAACTTTGAAGTTCTTATCTACTTTACTTGGTTAGCGTTCTTTGATAAGTTGGGAAGAATTTATCATGCTTACATATTTGAGAATGAATGTGTTGGAGAGTATGTTTTGTGTTGCACTTGGGGTTCTAGTTTTGTTTTCTCGGGACGATCAAAGATTAAGTGGGGGTAATTTGATAACTCGCAAATTCATCGATATATTCCTTTAGTTTTGTAATGACTTTGTGCTTATAAATGTATTTATGTGTCGAGTTTTGAGCTTAGAATGATATATTCCTCACTACTTTGTGTTTTAATGGTTGTAGAGTCCTTATTGAGCTTTTATGATGTTTCGAGTACTCAGTTGCTAAATCTGGAACTTAACTGGAAAGCTATGGGACTTAATTGCAAAATCTGAAAAGTTGTCTTCTGGTCAAAGCTGGTCAAAGAAAGTCAACTCGGGTGAACACTGGAAATTGGTTAACCATGAAGATATTTTTGGCACTTTACTATTATATTTTTATTGGGACTTTCCTATTTAGACTCCTAATTCCCTTCAACTTCTATGGTATTTTCCTTAAAGCTATAGGAGTCCAAACATTATAAATACCCCTTGAAGACATCAGATATTACCATTGTTATTCTAGACCTAGAGTGATTGTGAGAGAATGATTGGAGGCTCTCTTCAACCAAGTTCTACGAGAGGAAACTCACCATCATCAACTGTTCGAAGACGGAGACAAGCTTCAAGATTAAATTCTTTCATGAGAATGAGTTTTGTTTCTTTATCGCTTTCAATAAATTCTAGCGTTATGAGTAGCTAAATTTATATTACTTGAATGGGATGAACCCTAGACTTATGTCTATGTATTGATTTTTGAGAGTTGTGATTAATTCATATTGAACCATATTTTGATGTTTATTATGCGTTTTCATTGTGTTGGATTAATTTTCTAGAGTATTAATTCATTTTTGATTTCTTATTTGGAATTGAAAAAGGAAGAATTTGAATAGATCATCGCATAATAAAACAAGTTGCATGGTTTTCTAGAAATAGATTTTACATAAATCTTCGGGATTAGGATCAAACCTAATAAGGGAATTCATAAATCTTAATGCATCTTTGGGGGTTTTAATTACGAAATAAATTTCAATTAATCAACTCAAAGGTAGGAATTTTAAACTGTTGAAAAACATTAAAGCTTCATTCTTGGAATTTTCACTGCTTCGGAATAAGTTCTTTTGAATTAATCCATCCGATTCATACATAGATACGTCTAGTGGGATTCTTGTTCAAGTATCTATTCTCATCTTTATTCATATAAAGTATTTATTTGTTTTCTTGTTATTTAATAGTTTTAATTAATTTTTATTCATATAACTCGATCGATTAAACAGTAGAAAAATGGTAAAGCCCCTTCTAGTTATTTCTTTCAATTTGGTCCCTTTTTTTAGTCTTGCCTCTTCTTGCAATTTTACCTCTACTTTCAATCTTGCCTCCTCTTGCAATCTTGTCTCCTCTTGCAATCTTACCTCTTCTTGCAATCCTGCATCTTCTTGCAATTTTGCCTCTTCATGCAATCTTGCCTTTTCTTCCTCTCTCAAATGTTGAAGAAATTCTTCCATAAAAGATATATTTTTTCTTGGTTTTTGGGAAAATAGAAACCCTAAAGAACATCCGAGAGAGTTTATGCTCTTATTAGAACGATCAAGAAAGTTTGATATCGCTTCTAACTTCTCCAATATCTTTTGTTGTTGATATAATACCTCCATCTTCACTCAAATCACAAAAATTAAGGGAAGGTGAAACATTAGGAAAGGTGAAAGTTAGGAAAGGTGTAAAAATTAGGAAAGTTCCTAATTTTTTTGTCGAAATCAAGAGACCAAGTAATTTGGTAATTGGCTCTTTTTCTTTCTTTTTCTTGTATCTCAGCTGGAAAAAAAAATTAAAAGGGTAATTTTTATTTATCAAGAAACCAATAAAAGATACACTAAGAAAGAGATCAACCTTGAGCTCTGATACCAATATAAGGAAGAACCTTGACAATTTTAAGTATCAAGATTCAACACAAGGATAAAAGATAGGATCTTTCTCTTCTTAAATTTAGTTCCCTCCGAATGCCTCACTAACATCACAAGGCAGCATGAGCACCAAGTAACACTAGCAGAGGACTTTAAGAAAATTCGACACACAAGACCTCAAGACAACATGATGTAGTAACTTGCACGATGATATAGGACTTCATAACGGCAGAATTTGATATCGTATTCCATGAAATTTGTAGACCTGCCTCTTATCTTTCCATAGCTTTTAGAATGAGCTCCATTGGGTTCTTGGATAGAAAGTTATGATCATTACACCAAACTAGGGTATCCAAAATGAGTGGAGTGATGTTAGAGCTTGATTCCTAGATCTCATTTTGGACATTATCCAAACCTCATTATTCCTTCAAGCATCCGTATATGAGTTATCATCACTTATCATCCAACAGAGTGTTAAAGACGTTATCGAAAATATATTTTTTGATTATGCATGACATCAATGTCATGTCTTGTTAGAAGTGTGTGTCTATGTTTCTTAAACTCCTTTCAACAGTGTGTGATTTTTGAATTCCCTTCAACTTCGCACGAATCAGATCCTTCTGATTTTGATTTGTGCAATCCCTTGCAGCACAAAAAAATCCTATATCCCTATTATTTGTTCCGTTCTCTATCCCATGAATAATTATTGCCACGTGTTACACTTTTCCTCTACGGGGGATTCTACTATTTCATTTTAGGTTATAATTTTTTAATTAAAAAATTAACACATATAAATTTCTTATTAGTGGAAAAGGGAATGAGACACTGAGTGGGGACCGAAAATTCATACCGTTGCATCACTGCTACAGTTGGATCACTCGTACCCCAACTCCGTTGAAGCAGTAAGTGACCAAGTAAAAAAAGTAGTAACCAAAAACCCTTTCATATTATGCACATCAGAATAACAAATCTCAATTTATTCAAAGAGACTTCATGATCAACAAAGTATTTATTACATTACCAGAGAAGCTTTAAAGTTTAAACACTCAGTTTAATGAATAAACTCTCAAGAACATTTATTTATTGCTCTGCAAAAACTCTCACGAAAGGCACACCGCTGCTTATTTTTAGTAGTGTCCTATAACCATTAATATATTTTGTACGTTTTTATATTTTGAGCATATTATTTGAATAGTTAATTTTGCTTTTGAACATCAAATATGTGATTTGATAGTAAAACTCATTAGTTTATATAATTACTATTCTAATTGTCCCTAATTTTATGAAATGTTATCTACCATAAATAAAACTAGTATGATTTTGATTGACAATCGTGTTTTACTGATCATGTATAATGTATATAAATCATATCATAGATGGGTATTGGAATATATTGTATCGGACGTGATCCGAAGAAAAAAAAGTAATACTTCATGGTTCTATAAGTTATTACTTCCTCAATACCATTTAAAATCCTTATAGGACGACCCTGTCCCTCTCAGGTCGGGTTGCCGTGTGCCTCTCGACAATGGTTCTAGAATGACAGCAGAATTCAAATTGTAAAATAAATACTGATATAATAAAGGTATTTATTATAGAAATTTTTCTCTAATCTAATATTTACTAAAACTTTATTTTCTTTGTCTAAGTGACGATCAATTCTTATTTAAGCCTTGGTTGGTCTTTTATTATTGCGCTCGAATCTTATAATCCTGTTCAACCTGGAAAAAATTAAAACACAAAAACAATGAGCTTAAAAAGCTCAGTGAGTTCAGGTTAAGGTTGTTATTATTGATATTATTGATATTTTTTTTCTTACTTTTGATATTATTTTTCAGGTTAAGGTTGGTTTTTTTTTGACTTTTGAGATTCTTAATTTTTTCAGGTTGTTCTCTCAGGCGTATCTTCCGTCTCCGGTGACGGTAAGTCCTTTAATTTACTGTTTTTTCTTCTTATTATTATTATTTATTATTCATGTATTTTTCTATTTTCTTTTTTATCTTTCTTTTCCTTCTGTCTTTTGATTTTTCTTTTGAGATCTTAATTTTTCAGGAGGTTGTCCTATCGGTGGAGTTTCTCCGGCGAAAGAGGTAAGTTTCTTTTCCTTTTCCTTTTTCTTTTGTTATTGCTTTCTTCTATTTATGGTAGGAATTAGGACCTTACTTGCAATTACTAAATTGCATAAAAGGTCCCTTTATTTTAACTGGGTAATTTTCTTTAGTTTGGGATAGTTTTTGGACTGTTAAAATTTTCTAGTCATTAAAATGTTATTTAATTATTTTATTTCTTTAAAGTGTACAAATGACCATTTTACCCTAGCTCGTAATTAAAATTTCTATTATCATCATTTGGACTTATTTTGTCCCTATAACTAACTTATAAGGTGTCTTAATATATAATAACAATTTAATATAGAAAGACAGTTTCTCAAAAAAAATCTTAATCGAATAATTTACTAACCTCCAATTGAAATTACCAATCGTCACATCCTTACCCCCTTAAAATAATTTCATCCTCGAAATTCATTCTTGTACCTGAAGTATTTGAGGATATTTTTGTCGCAAAAATTCATCAATTTCCCAGGTTACTTCTTCTACTTCCGGATTTCTCCACAAAACTTTAAATAACACAATCTCCTTGTTTCTTAACGTTTTCTGAGCTTTTTCTAGAATGCAAATTGGTCGGACAGGGTAAGTAAGGGTTGGTTGCAACTTCAATGGTTCCTCATTGAACACATGTTTCGGAGCCGGGGTGATACTTCTTTAATTGAGATACATGAAATGCATCATGAAGTTTTCCCAATTCCCCTTATAAAGCTAATGTATATGCCACTGGTCCAACTTTTACTACTATCTCAAAGGGGCCTAAAAATCTTGGGATGAGTTTTCCCATTCGAGATTGTTTAGTAATCGCTCGTTGAGGAAAACGCTCTCACCTTCCTTAAACTGAAAAATTCTTCTACGGTTATCAGCATAACTTTTCTGTCTGTCCTATGCAACTTTCAATCGTCCGCGAATACGTTTTATCTTTTCGTGATGATCTTCCAACTCAGGTATCAGTTTTAATCCTGAGTCTTTTGCTTTTCTTTCTTCCCAAAATGTGGGAGATCTACATTTCTAGCCATATAAAGCCTCAAAATGTGCCATCCCAATTGAAGTCTGATAGCTGTTATTATAGGCAAACTCTGCGAGAGACAAATTATCAATCCATTTATTATTAAATTCAAGAGAGCATGCTCACAACATATCTTCCAAAATTTGAATTTTCCTTTCTGATTGTCCATCTATCCAGTGGTGCGCCAGTGTACTGAAGTGTAATTTAGTCACCACAGCCTCTTGAAAACGAGGCCAGAATCGAGAAGTAAATCTTGGGTCTCGATCTGACACAATTTCCTTAGGTATCCCTTATAATTATACTACAGACTCCATGTAAATTAAGGCGAACTTCTCCAATGGATATTTCATGTTAACGGCTAAAAAATGAGTTGATTTTGTTAATCGATCCACAATCACCCAGACTGCATTGTGACAGCCTCGAGTTACTCAAGTCCGATAACAAAGTCCATGGTAATACAATCCCACTTCCATTTCAGTATGGATAGTGGTTGTAGTAATCATGCCACATTTTGACGTTATGCTTTGACCTTTTGGAAGATTAAACAAGTCCGTATATGTTGAATAGTATCTCGCTTCATGCCTTTCCACCAATAGATTCTTTTTACATCTTGATACATTTTGGTTTCTCCATGATGCATCTTATATCTTCCTGCGTGGGCTTCTTTCAGAATAAGTTTCTTTAGTTCGGGCTCATCAGGTACACATTCTGTCACGAAAATATAAGATTCCTTAATTTTCTTGAAAGTCCAGTATTCGCTTTCCTTTTATTTGACATTTAAGTGTCTGGAAGTCTTTGTCGGTTCCTTGGGCTAGCTTTATTTGTTCTAAGAGGTCAGAAGTAATGGTGATGTTTGTTAACTGCGCTCTGGGATAGTCCAAGAAATAGCCAATTTCTTAAAATTCGGTTAACAACCATCTAGAAAGTTTACTTTGACGACATAGAGCATCTGCTACAACGTTTGTTTTCTCGTGATGTATTTTACAGAAAATCTAAATTATTCCAAAACTTCCATCTAGCGACTCTGTCTCATGTTGAGATTCTTTTGGGAGAAAATATACTTCAGAATTTTATGACCGGTAAAAATCTCAAACTCGCTCTCATAAAGATAACGTCTCCACTTCTTTAGGGCAAAAACAAGCAGCCAATTCCAAATCATGGGTGGGGTAATTTCTCTCGTGTTCCTTGAGTTTTCGGGAAATATATGCAATTACCCTATTTTCTTGCATAAGAACTCCACCTAAACCTTCATCAGAAGCGTCTGTATATACTTCATAGTTCTTACAAGGGTTTGGTAAGACAAATACAGGAACTGAAGTTAATCAATACTTAAGCTCTTTGAAACTTTCTTCACATTTATTTGTCAATTGGTGCCACACCCCGTCTCCAAGTGATGACATGGCAGTGCTCCAAGTCAATGAAACACCGAACCCAAAGACAAAAAGGAAATTCCAATAGTTCATTACTTAAAAGGAAAAACATAATCCGTAAGTTATTACATCATCCAACATAAAGTACTAAGTACAAAGGAGATAACTAAACTGTAAAAAAGTTCACAAGTCAATCTATTACATGGATTAACTAAGTCAAACTACGTCATCAAGGTACTCTTCCTCATAGGTTTCGTCTATGGAACCGTCCACATAATCATCTACAAAAAGGTCAACAAATGAGGGTGAGCTAAAAGTCTAGTAAGCATCGATCACCCCTGGGATGAGGCATCGAATAAGACTCGAAAAGAACGCTCCTGAATCCCGAAACATTTGAAATAATCTGAAACAAAGTTAACTTGAAAACGCATTTAAAACATTACTCAAATGAACGGAAACGAAATCAGAACGGAAAACAAAACAGAACAGAAAACAGTCAAACATAAGCCACGGACGAAGCTGCAGACGACATCTACAGGACTGTGCCAAAAGTTGCGGACGAAAGACTATCGTCCCTGATTCTGTCTATGGGATCATCCGCCAAAAGGTTGCTCCCAGTAGTTGCGCAGACGAAGTTGCTGACGAATGCTTCGTCCGCGGAATTCAGAATGTTATTTTTCATGTACAATTTTGTAATGAAATCCAAAATTCTGCACAACCTTTTCCCAATCCAGAAAATGCAGATTTTGAATTCAAACACTTGTACCAAAACAATTGAAAATCAACCAATTAACATGCTATATCCAACAAACCTAACACAATCAGATCTGAATTTGTGCTACTAGCACCATTACTACACATGCACTTCAAACGGATTTTCGTGTCAAACTAACAGATATAATCTAAGCAATTAAAACACATAAGCAACAATTTTATATCTCTGTTAACAGCCATTAACTATCGAGTTACCTGTTAAGAAGGGCATGACTGATCTTAGCATGGATTAAGATATTAGTACCCTCCGTACGACAGGACCTGAAGTTTAAGGACACATCTGTTATGTCATCGCTCACCCTTGTGAACTCCACAACGACTGTTAACAATCCTACTTATTATTATTGTTAGGAATCGAGTCTGAAACTATACTAACTGAGAGTGCTCCCGGGCACTTAGACTGATTATGTTCGACAATGTCCTGGACTAGTCAATAGACTAGAACTCTAATTGGGAAAAAAAATACAAAACTCCAACAACAAACAACCACTCAACAAACACAGGAATTCATCAGATACATCATAGCCACAACTAAGATATTTACATCAACACTTTATCCGATTTTAATGCAGTATAACATGAATGCAAAATCTATAACTTAGCCATAACAGAAACTTTGAATAAATTGACAGTTCATGAAGTTTATGGACTGAAAAAGCAAGAGTGAATGATCTTTACATGTCAAACTTAAGCAATAATTCCAAAGACCAGAAATCGCCAAAATGCTACAGAAACAGCCTACGAAAACTGTGATCGCGTGTTCTACGGAACTCCAAGATGTAATCCGTCAAGTCTCCCACGTAGCCTAGTCAGTTATCTTTCCAACCCAACTGGAATCACTCAATTATGTTCTCAGTAGCTATGGTAACTGTTCTGAAATCATCACATCACTCATAAAATCTATAATTTCTTTCTCTTTCTCTTTCTCTTTCTTCTTTCCTTATCTAACTTCTTCTTTTCCCAGCATTAACCACCATACTAAACCTTTTCAAAAGTCTACATTCCATCCCTATAAGTTCCCACGGCTTACACTCAAGTCCCTCAAGTTCTCAAGATCAACACTTAAGTCCCTCAACCAACAGGCATGCATGGCCAAAACGCCCCCATGCTAAACGTACTAAATCTAACATATAAACATGTTGTAATGTAACATTAAGCACACAACCACATACATGCAAAATTAAAGGCAAGACATGAAAAATTGTTTTTCTAAAAGTCCCGGGTATCACATACGTCCCCCTTTACACAAGTTTTGTCCCCGAAACTTCACTGACCTTCGTTTTCAAACAAGTGTGGATATTTCTGCCAGGTTTCTTCCTCTAGTTCCCAAACAAGTATGATGTGACAACTGTATCTTCACATAGGGAATGGTGTGACGCCTCAAGACTTGATCCTTTCGATCCACAATTCTAACCGGTACCTCAACATAAGTTAAATATTATCGCAATTCCAACGGCTCAGCTTCAAGTACATGGCTGGGATCCGGCACATACCGCCTCAGTTGCGACACATGGAATCTGTTGTGTACCCGTGACAGCGTTGATGGCAGTGCCAAACAGTAAGACAACTCATCGACCTTTTCTAAAATCTCATAAAGGCCAATTTACTTAGGACTTAACTTTCCACGCCTCTCGAATCTCATAACACCCTGAGTTGGTGAAACCCGAAGATAAATATTTTCGCCAATCTGAAATTCCAAAGGTCTTCGTTTACTATCTGCCCAACTTTTATGTCTGTCTTGCGCGGCCTTGATTCTTTCCCGGATTAACGGAACCATTTCCATTGTGACTTGTACCAATTTCGTCCATGTTTCTGACTTTTGCCCGATATCGTCCCAACAAATTGGTGACCGACATTTCCGACCATACAAGGCTTCATACGGTGTCATACCAATGCTTACCCGATAACTGTTGTTGTAGGAGAATTCTACCAAAGTGAGATGATCTGCCCAACTGCCCTTGAAGTCCAAAACACACGGATTAGCTACAAAAGGTCATAAATTTGATTATGTTGAATCATCAGTAATATTTGTAATTTGGGAGTAATGATGTGTTGTTACATACCGGTTATTACTGTTGACATATTGTTGTCATGGCCAACATTGCAAATACCGAATGGGTCGCACTCTATGATCAATTGGATTGGGCATGTTGGAGCTTGATGCTAAAATGGGATTGGGCAGACCAATATGGATTGGTTGAACCTATAAATTGAACCAAATCGGTTTGTTGAACCGGTCGAGTCGGATTCTGGAAAACCGGAAGTTATGAAGTTAGTAGTTGGGATATGGTGGTTTATTATGGAATAAAAAACCAACACCTATATTATCTATATTTATCTTAACATTACATGTTAGACAACACCAAAAGGAAGATAGAAAATTAGATTTTTCTTATCTCATATCTATGTCCCTTTATGTTATTCCATTTATTATTATAAAAAAAAAGCTCCTTTGAATATTGTCTTCAAGTCTCACTGTTCTTCATCTTTTGGTTAGCACTAGAGAGCAGAACGTTCGTCCAAGGGATCGTGTGGATACCGTAGAGGCGAAAGATTGACAAACGTCAGATTCTTACAGTGACTAACAACAACATTGTGGTATAAATCGTTTATGTTCTTAACATCAGAAAGGTATTAATTCTAACGAAAACTAATTGGTTCTTACTCGTGATGATCCTAGTAAGAAACGGATTCCAAGTTAATTACCGCTTCCATTTATTGTTGGGAATCCGAATTTCTTTCTTACATACCAGTTTCCATACCCTTTGGTAGACCGGAATCAGGAGGTCAGTCGACCGGGGTTATGGCTGACAAGTTTTCTGGTTTTTTTTAATTTAGCCAAAAATCTTTTAAGTGATTTTAAATCACTTCTAAAACCTCATGAGGAACTTTGATATGATAAAAACAAGTAAGAACAAAGTTAAAACCTTTTAAAAACATCAAAGTGCTCAAAATAACACCTTAGTATCTTTGAAGATAAAAAAATCATGAAGAACATCTAAGGTGGTCATATTTTTAGACCCTTCTGAAAATGGCCAAATAATTTTAAAACAACTTAAAGTACATAAAAACAAAGGTGCCTCAAAGAGGCACACCATACTTAATGATCAAATCAATCATATGACATAAGGTGCAATCCAAAACAAGGTTGTTTGCATTCATAAGTATAAAAAGATAAAACATAGGATATAGGCATCAAGTCAAGATAAAACTTAGAAATCACAAGATTTCCATAAATCCAGAAAGATAAGAGTTTTTCGAGAATACTTTTAGCAACTATATAAGGATGATACAAGGTAAGATCAAGTTGCTTTATCGAGGGAAAACCTTATATAAGAGAGACATACCTTAGGTTCTTTGAAAGCTTTTTTTAAAAACCTTTTAAACATAACTAAGGTGGTCAATTTTAAAATGCCTTTCTATAAATCAAGAAAATAAACACATAGTCACATCAAAACAAGTTAGCCAAATCATAAGATAGAATACAAGATAAGCACATGAGATATGGCAAAAACAATATAGCACCAAAGCCAAAAAGCAAGCATAGATAATCATCAAGAATAAAAAGCTAAAACCAACAGAGATAGGGTTATAGCTACCAATTTTCTTCATTTGATGATTCTTTGATCTTTAGGCTTCCTTTGTTCTTACTTCAGATCATCTTTGAAGTTCTTGAGGATGTCTTTGGGGGAAACTCCAATCTTCTTCTTTCATCATGAAGTATTGCCTCTTGGAGTGATGTATGGAGTTTCACTTGGTCTTGTAGACTCATCTTCCATGTGATGTCTCTTTTGACCTTGTTCTCTCCATTTTTCATTTTTGCTCTTCATCCCCAATTTTCTTCTTCTTTCTAGACCTAGCCACTTTTAATCTATTCTTTGCATCTTCTTGAAAGTGTGGCTAGTCTTCTTATCATCTCCTTGTAGTGAGCTCTTCTTTGAAATTGTGTCTTGCACATATCATGATCGTCCATAAGAAATGAACATCCTCAAGAATCCATTGATTGTTCTTGAGGTGTTCTTGCAACATGAAAGCCAATTATCATTTTTCCAAAGAGGAAGTGTCTTCTTTATATGATTGGAGAAGCTAGATCTGATCTTATCTTCAAGAATCCACTCATGTTCTCTTTGCCTTTGTTACCTACATAAGAAGACACTTTTTGTAACCCAATTGTTTAGGTCCTAGAGGGTTAGAGATGGGGCTTTTTAAACCCCACTTGGTTTGTACACCTCTTCAATAATTTTCTCTTTATGAAGCAATAAATAACATGATGATAATAAAACTCAATAAACACACATCATGTTAAGCATAGAGAAATATAGAAAAAGCACCAAGAGAGATAAAATGTGCATTCTTGTGTTTGTGTTTGTACTCTAAGCAATTAAGATCATGAGAGACAAGTTGAGCATAAAAAGAATTATCAAGATATATCTAGAACTAATGTACATAATATCAAGAAAGTTTAAGAAAAACAAGATTATGCTTGAAGATATCATGCTTGACAAGTTTGGAATCAACACTTAGCACATTGTCAAGCAAAACATGATTTCCAAAGCGTAAAGCATAAAAAGATAAGCGCAAACTCTCATTTACTCTTTCTAGCACATCATAGGAGACTAGAAGTATATCCTAAACTACTTGGACGCGTGATCTTTCATTAACTGAGCAAGCAAGTTTTATAACACATAAGCATATACTTCTTATCCATCTTATATAACTCATCATATAGCAAGGTTATAAGCAGATAAGGATCATAATCATAAACATGATCACTATCTAGAGATGAGTTGGAATTTTATACCTCATTACTCATGGAGTTTGGACTTTGAGCATTTTGGTTGATCTTCTTCATCAATAAGTCCAATTAGGCCTTTTGTGTGATCTTTGTCATGATCAACACTTTCGTTTGAAGCTCTTGAAGAGGTTACATTTGATTGCTCCCTTTTTCTCTTTTGCTCATCCGTGATTGATGTAATGGAAGCATTCTCCTCTTCTCTCATAACATGTGTAGAGTCAACATTGATGTATGACATTTCCTTTCTTGATAAAACTCTCTACACTTTTGATGTCCTTGGCATTTGACTCTTTTCTTGAAGCCTTAGCTTGTTCTTTCCATTCATTGTAGTTCATTTCTTCATAGTGAAGCTTAGAACATTTTGTACCTACAAGGAAAACTTGAGAATTTTCTTGGTACCTTTTGAGAAGGTCCTTCAAGATTAGTTTTGTATCTCAAGTGGCAAGTGTGTGCACAAGGATTAAACATAACATACACAAAGCAACAAACATGACTCTTAAAAGATCAAAGCATATAAGAACAAGAATCATGGATGTTTATGATGTTGCACTTCATGGATAACTTAGCTAAAGATACATATAGCATACGGAGATCAAGCTACAAGTTATCTACATGGATATGATGATCAAAGGGGAAATATGCAACATCAATAAGAGCATAATCATATATACACCAAATCCACTTTACAAAAGGCTAAGCTCATCAATTTTAGAATAATGAGAAACTGAATTTGATACTTTTTCTCTTCTTACCAAGTGATGAGGAGTATGGTTGGACCTTATGGCTCTTGTCATCACTTGAAGCTTTGGCGTTTGTCTTAAAGCACCTTGGTTCTTCAATAGATGTAGCTTTGAGCTTTTGAGATATCCAAGTCCTAAGGAGCGTTTTTGAATTTCTTCTTTTGACACATCTCCTTTCAAGTTGTTCATTCCTTATGGAATGAGCCACCCCATTGCCACTTCTCTTTGAATTTTTATCATTGAAGCTTTGTGGAAAATCCTTTCTCTTCATTGTGATTCTACCATCTCTTCATTGAGTTCTCTTCTTGTCTTTGGCATTTTAACACCTTGTTTGTTTATTAAAGGAACATATGATCCTGTTTCTATAAAGCTCAACAATGTGAAATTATTAGTAGACAAAGAGAGTTTAAACATTTAGACAAATAGAAAAGACGGAGTCATCACCGAACGGTGGTCTAGGTGGGGAAGAGTCTTCTAAGAATAGGTAGAAAAACATATGGTCATAGATCCTCCTAGCGTGTAAATCCTAACAAAAATGAGACTAAGCTCTGATGCCAATTGAAATACCCGAAGGTCAATTCAATACCCGAAAGGGAGAAATTAGTGGGGGTGAATAAGATTCTCAAACTTTTTAAACTTTTCTACCAAATTCTTTTCCTAAATGATCACCTTAACAACAATTATGTTCATTAAGCATATAAGGGTGATTTAAAGGATTAACACTTAGATGACTTATGTGTGTATATGCAACACATAGGAATACAAGACAATGTATATTATCAAGGATTATCTAGGTCAAGATTCATATATGCAAAACTTGTAAGAAAAAAAAAAGTCATATAGACTAGCACTTAGGCAAGATATGGAAAGCTTATAAGAATTCTAAGTGCAAGTCTTATAGCCAAGGCAAGGCAAGATACAACAATCAATTTATCTAACACATGATAAACAAATAAAGATCATACAAACAAGTTCTTAAGATATAATATCACAATTAATAATGTAAGAACTTGAAAGTAAAGAGGTATAGTTAGAAGATCAAACACAATGATGTAGAGTTGTTCGATCACAAAGATCTATATCCACTACCTTGGGACACACCCAAGGATTTTGGCAAATTCCACTAGCTTGTCTTGGGAGATCTTTACACGGAAAGACAAAACCAACCCCGTTGGTCTTTTTTGCACTCATGCAACCTTCTAAAGGAAAGGACAACACATTGATCCTTTTATGCACACATGTAACCCTTCTTCACCCTTGGGAACTCTTTCTCAACCTAGTCTACTAAGTGAGGAGGTTTTACAAACACATCAATCGTACTTCACTCTCGGGTTCACCATTCACTCTAGTTCCTACGATTACAAGAAAGATCCACTCCAACGCACTGAAGGCCAAAAACCACCACTCTCACAAACAAGCCTTGCCACTCAACCCATTACAAATAAAGATAATCTCAACAAATGAGATTTTAAATTTAAACTCAAGAAAAAATAAATCCCTCTAAGGATTGGATATATTACAATGAAAATTCTAATTAATATTTGGGAATAGAAGAATAAGTATGTGGAGCTCTTTCTAAAAGATGAATTGATTTGATGAATGATTGGAAGACTTTACCTTATCAAAGTATTTGATTTGCTTGTCCAAAATGTATATATGAAGGCCCCTCTATTGGCTTGAGCAAAGAACAAAAATCAGCTTTAAAGGCTATTTAAAGGGCCTAAAAATTGCAAGCAAATCGAGTTACAAAACATCTATATTTTTTCCCTGACACGGCAGCTTCGGTCGACCGGACCATAGGGTGGGTCGTCCACAGTGCTTCCAAAGTTAAGTTCAAAGGCTTCTGTTTTGATCTTGGTCGACCGACCTACAACATGGTCTTCCGAGATTTTATAGTCATTGGAGTTCTGGAACATTTAAAAGTGACTAAGTGCAAAAGACACCTCGGTTGACCGGACAACACATACGGTCGGCCGGACTTCATCAAGTCGCCCAAACCAAGGTTAGGTCTACCGGTCTTCAGTCCAAAAGTGATTTTTCCACTTTGTCACATTTCTAATGTTCTCAAACTCATGCCTAAGTGTTTTTCAAAGTCATTTAAAATACGTTTAAGACCTTAGGCATTAACCAACACTTAAAATATGTTTTTCTAAACCTTTTGAAAGATTGAATCAAAGTAAGGATGATTGTTTTGAAAACATGCAAGAGTATGAGCTTCATCATACTATAGATTAGTATTCATCAAAAAAAGATTAGTCACAAGGGTATACCTATTAAGCATATGACTAATCTTCAAGGTCTTCAAGTCTTCTTAGATGTGTAGACTTCTTCAAGCTTCACTTGAGACCTTTAATCAACCTATTCTTTGAGTGGTGAAGTCCTATATCAATCTTTATGTTGTAGTGTATTGGATTTCATCACGTCTTTGGTTAAGGAGCATACCACTTGAATTGAGTAGCTCTTAACTTGTTGATCTTTCTTCTTTGACTTTGCAAATGCTTCCAATGCATTGCGGATGAACTTGAAGTTTGTGCCATGGAGTCTTGCAAAGTGTGTTATGTTCTTGTTGTAGAATGATCCTTTTGAGGTCCACAAGAAGCTAACTTACCATTTTCAACAATGTAGGTGTGAGTGTAGATATCCTATCATTAAACACAAGCTCACACAAACATTAGAACTTCTCAGTGGTTTGTTATCATCAAAACTAGATTGATCACATTATCCCTTGGGGGCTTACAACAATATTTGTTTTGAGCACAAACACAAGCACAAGCACAAGCACAAGAATGCACACTCTACTTCTTTTGATGCTAAAACTTCATATTCCACTAAACTTAATGCAAATTACTCATATGGTGCTACATGTTGCATCATTAAGAAAATGATTAAATGAGGTGCGAAATCTTTTTCGGGTATAAAGAGCCCTAGAACTAACCCCCAAGGACCCCAAAAGAGTTTGGGTACCAAAATTGCATTGTATTGCAAGAAACAGTGCAATTCTGGATCGACCGCATAAATGGTCAAAATACATTAGGCAAATGCAAGATATCCCGGTCGATCGAAAATTTACTCCTGGTCGACTGACATCAAATTGCCTTAGCCAGAATCAGGGTATCCCGGTCGAGCGAACCCCAGCACTGGTCCACCGAAATCGAGACATAAATAAATTCAATTTATCTTGGATAAGGGTCGAACGACTGCCAAAGGCCTCTGATCGACCGAAGTGTCGTGAACGGACAGATTTAAAGGATTTTCTCTATTCATTTTTAAAATTATTTCACATTCCCTCTCCCAAACTTCCAAAACCTTCAATATCCTCCCTCAAAGTTCAAAGCCCAAACTTCCCCAAATACAAATTCCTTCTATATTTCTTCAATTCATCAAATCTTGAAGACGAATATACCACCAAATCAACCTTCAAACGATCAATCCAATCAAAATCCTTCCAAAAGGAAAGCACAAGCCCAAAATCCCTTGAAAATGCTCTAACAATTCGAGAATCAATTGAGCCCGCTCCCAAGAGATTAAAAACAAACAAAAAATTGCGGAAAAGTGAAAAAGGGAAAACAAAAGTGGCAAATCAAACCGACGATGAAACGGAATCCGATGAGGATCGTCGTATTCCACCACCATCTTACCGCTTCCACGGAGAATCATCAAGTTATTCAATGAAAAAGGTATCTTCTAGGTTTTACTCCCATGAAGCTAAATTTTTTTTTATGAAAGATGAAGCTAAGAAGTTATATGAAATTCTAGTGAGAGAGAAGAGAGAAATTACCCCGGGCTATGTGATAGATAATGATATGCTTAAAAGTGGCTTATAAGAGATTGTTAAATATTTCATTGATATAGGGTGGTTAAACTAACTTGTGCATAATTGTGAGATATATGAAGGGATTCATGGGCAGAAACTCGTTCTAAACATCCATGAATCCTCCACTGAAGGATCCTCTCATATCATGGGAATCAAAAATTCAGACGAAGAGACTTAAAATTTTTCGTTAATGGTTTTGATTTTGGATTATGTGCTGCCACCAATAGACTCCCCTTGCCGAATTTCTCGACCGGTATCCACGTGACGAAACGAGCAGCGAGTGCTAGCTCTTCCTTTTCTGAGTTTCAAATAATCTAGAGAGAACAGAAGGGCAGACATCTGATTTCGGGTATTTTAGTTTTTGCGGCTGTCACAAGTGTGCCTAGGGTTTCGCCCCAAGAGAGATTATATAGGGCGTAAGAGTTTGTTCCGAGAACCAACTCTCACGTAGTCCGAACCTCTACTGTTAGTGGGAGTTCTTATCGCATAATAACTCCCACGTAATCCTAGTGAAAGCAAAAATATCGAAAATGCCCATCCTTAATCTCTAATTCGAATAAAAACATTTTATTATTCTCAGAAACAAAAATGTCAGATACAATGAACCTGGACAATTCTAGATTCATTGAATCTGGACATTAAACTCGTTAACTCGTCTATGCATGTGACCCTGTAGGTTCATATCACAATGGCAATGGAAACACACTTAGTAGTAGTATGTGTTCATAAATCACAAACAGGACATTGTGACTACCCAGAGTGAATGAAGGTATGGTGGAACCTAATATCAATCCACTATTTAATACATTTGTCTCGCGATATCCAAATTAAGCATAAGGCATGGTAGTTGTCACCCTTATAAAGCTTAATTGTATTTATGCTCGATCTCCAGGTAGACTGTTATAACAAATAGTATTTAATAACCACTTTATTAAATACGTTTGAGCACGGCCATACATTTAAACAGTTTTCCCTATCGAGGGACACATGTATATCTCTCTCTAATAAGAGAAGGACAAATCCCTTAAAAAGCCTCTCACATTCAAGCCATGATAGGATACTACATCCGATAATCAGTCGTTTTAATTATTCGTTTAAAAGTAACGTCCGACTAAATCGAAACGTGGTTCCATTCATGCTGGAAACGATGGAGACATAAGGTCTAAGGATCCCAAATAGTATTGAGGAAGTAATACTTATGACTAAGGAACCATGAAGTATTACTTCTCTTTCGGATCATGTCCGATACAATATATCCCAATATATTATGTCTATGATATGATTTGCATCCATTACACATGATCAGTAAAACATAATCATCAATCGAGCATCATACTAGTTTTATTTCATCATATAGAACATTACATAAAACTAGGGACAATCAGAATAGTAATTGCATAAGCTAATGAGTTTTACTATCAAATCACGCATTCGATGTTCAAAAGCAAAATTAACTATTCAAATGGCATGCTAAAAAATATATAAAACGTACAACATATGTTAATGGTCATAGGGCACTACTAACTGTAAGCCCTAAGGGCGAACAAACTCAGTTTTTGATAATGGACAAACATTTGATGTTGTGTCTAATGATCTTAATCTTGGTGATAGAATATCGGAATTCATATTGGAAGCTCTAAGTACTTCAATCAAGCCATGATCAAGATTCAAAGTTATACTTAAAGGCACATCTCGTTGAGATTGAAGATTGAAGACTTAGGTTTGGTTAGGATAGCTTTTTCTTTATAAGTCGTTATCTTATAAGCTCTAACCAATGCTCTTATGAACATAAGCTTAATACACTCAAGTCTTGCATGCATCATAAACACGTTTTCAAAAGGCTAAGTTTCCAAATGATTCTTATATGTGTTCTTATCTTAAAAGCCTTTGATTTCAAAGTCTAAGTCCTTTAAAATGGTTTTCCAAATGTTCTTACTTGTTACCTTTTGGGAAAACCTTTTAGACTTCAAAAGATTTCAAAACGTGTGAAATATCAACATCTCTCAAAGCTCAGGAGGTCGGTCGACCGAGATTAGCTCGGATCAGCCGCCTAGTTACAGAGAGTTGAACCCTTTGGACTTTGCTAAGGTCGGTCGACCTAAGGGCACCTCGGTCGACCGAGGTCTTCAAGAGGGTCATCCGAGCTTTTGTTCGGTCAACCGAACTCTGTATAAACTAGCCGTTATTTGACCGTTGCAGAGTCGTTTTTCAGCCTATTTTGAAATGTATAAATACTCCAAAGCTAGAGAATGACTACAAGGTTGCACATACAATATACATTGATTTCTTATCAAGTCTTAAACACTTTCAAAGTAAATGCTCTTCATCTCTATGATCTAAATCATTCAAGAGTGTTATTTCACAAGCAAGACAAAGAGTGTGCATATTATGTTCTAAGAGTTGAATATTCTTGTACTTCAAAGGTATCTATCTCTCACTTATAAGAGTGAACAATCTTTCTTTTAAACCATCTCATTCCCTTTCTTAGTGATAGGGTAATTCTTGTATAAGTCCTACTTTGTGTGGGAAATTAACTCTTAGTGAGTTTTGTATTGAAAGTCCTACTTAGTGTGGGCAAGCACTCTTAGTGAGTTGTCCACAAGTGTAATATTCTTCTTAGTGAAGTTGTTGAAAATCCTTGGGTGCGGCTCAAGGTAGTGGATGTAGATTCTAAGTGAATCGAACCACTCTAAATCCTTTGTCTTGTGATTGGCTTTCATATTGCTTTTAATCATCTTGCTCAAACTTACACTAGCATTGAATAGATTCGAAAAAGTTTGCAAGATCGATTAAAACCCAATTCACCCCCCTCTTGTGTTTTACAATTGGTATCAGAGCCTCGTCTTCACCTTTAGCTTAATCGCTTGAAGTTAAGATTATGGCCGGAAATTCCGCCTTAGCTTTCTTAGAGGGGTCTTCCACCAATAGACCACCACTCTTTGATGGAAACAATTATAATGCTTGGAAAAACCGATTCAAGATATATGTGTGCTCCATAGATTATTCTTCATGGCATATATTTGAAGAAGGTCCATATGTTCCCATGAAGATTGTTGATGGTATTCAAGTGCCAAAGCCGGACAATGAATTAAATGAAGTTGAGTCCAAGGAAATGACTCGAAATTATAAGGCAATGAAAATTCTTAGTTGTGCCTTGGATCAAGATGAATACAACCGTGTCCGTGGAAGCAAATCCGCTCACACTATGTGGAAAGTGCTTGAGGATGAAGAAGGAAGTGATGATCAAGAAGAAAAAGAGCACATGTGTCTTATGGGATTTGGTAATGAGGTACATCTTTCTCCCTCCACTTCAAATTCTTATGATGATGATGAGGATGATCCTAATGAGCTTTTATGTGATATGTATGATCATTTGAAAAAATGTGCAAAGTAAAACAAAGATATGAAGCTTAAAATTGAATCTTTGCTTGAAGAAAGATCTAAGTTGCTTGATGAAAATAAAAAGTTGTGTGATGATGCTAATTGCTTGAAATCCGAAAATGAGAGTCTCATTACTACTTGTAAAGCATCTTCATTACAATACAAAGAAGCATGTGTTAAATTGTCATCCCTTGAAAACAAACTTGTTGAATTTGATCTTTTGAAAAACAAAGTTAATGACCTTACCCTTCTTGTTGATAACTTTACTAAGGGTAAGAAAAATCTTGGTATGCAACGTGCTTCTCATGCTAAACATGGTCTTGGTTATATTGCTAATCATGATGTTATTTCTAGCTCTTCTCATAAACCTAAGAATCATGTTGTGAATGCTAGAATGCCACATAGGGCAAATAGATTTGTTAAGCATGTTCGCAAATCTTTTGAGTCACATATTTGTTGCACTTATTGTGAAAAATATGGTCACACTAGTATTAGATGTTATGTGAAGAAAAAGATTGAAAGGGGAGTAAAAACCATTTGGAGAATTAAGCATACTTCAACTAACCTCCATGGACCCAAAAGATACTCTTCCTTTGCTCTTATAGGTTCTTGTAAGTTAAAGGAGATGTGCCAAAAGAAGAAATTCAAAAGCACTCCTTAACACTTGGATTCTCAAAGCTCAAATGTTTAATCAATTGGAGAACCAAGTTGCTTAAATACAAAGAGCAAAGCATCAAGTGATGACAAGAGCCTTAGTGTAAATCCAATATCTTCATCACTTGGTAAGAAAGCAAAG
This sequence comes from Vinca minor, assembly GCA_026122235.1. Lineage (NCBI taxonomy): Eukaryota > Viridiplantae > Streptophyta > Magnoliopsida > Gentianales > Apocynaceae > Vinca > Vinca minor. Next base: position 940,547 of record JAOCZM010000235.1, read on the forward strand.
GTATCAAAATCACCTTCTCTTAACACTTTAATTAATGTGTTTAAGTGTTTTTGATATATATATTTTTATATATGCCTGCTCTTATATATGTTGCATCTCACATTCTTGAATTTTATATTTATATAGATAACCTTTAGCATGTTCTTTATTGTCCATGTTTATTTAGCTAAGGTATCTATGAGATGTAGCATATGCAACTTGATTGATTCTTGTTTTGTCATGCATATTCATTTAAGAATCCATCTAGTTGTCTTGGTTTTTGATTTGCATGATCCATTTGCATATTTGTGTTACTTGAGATATTGAGCTAATCATGAAGGACCTTTAAAAAGGTACCATATTTGTTCTCAAGAATTCCTTGTAGGTAACAAAGAGTTCTAAGCTTCAAGAAGAAGATATGAACTACAAGGAATGGCACAAGTGAGCTAAGACTCCAAGAAAAGAGTCAAATGCTAAGGATTACAAGATTGTAGAGGGTTCATCAAGAAAAGAAAAGTCACCCATCATTGATGACTCTACACTTGTCATGAAAAGAAGAGGAGATTGCTTTCATCTCATCAATCAAGGATGAACAACAAAGAAAATGGAGCAATCACATGTCAACCTCTCAATGAGCTTCAAAAGATAATGATGATCATGAAAAAGACCACACAAAAGGCCTCTATGGACTTGATTGATAAAGAAGATCAACCAAAATGGTAAGAAGTCCAAGCTCAAAGAGCATTGAGGTACAATAGCTTAACTCATCCCTTGTTAGTGATCATTGTTTTGTTTTTTATCCTTATGTGCTATAACCTACCTATATGATGAGTTTAGTTGTTGACTAAGAAGTATTTGCCCATTTTATTTTCAAACTTGCATGATCACCTTAAGGATTGTTAGTGCAAGTAGTTTAGGATATACTTCTAGTCTTTAAAAGATAAAGAGAGTTTGTGCCTATTTGCTTATGGTTTTATGTACATCATGTTTTGCTTGTCAACATGCTAATTGTTTATTCCAAACTTGACAAGAATGATGGTTTAAAAGCATAAACTTGTTTATTTAAACTCTCTTTTTATGTGCATTTGCTCTCTTATCTTGATAATGTGTCTTGTGCTTAACTTATATCTCAAGCTTCTCCACAATTTTAAATTATATCTCTTATCTTGATAATGTGTCTTTGTGAGTTAGGAAAAAGCTCTTTGTGAGTGTTTGTCCTCTTTGTGATGTGTCTCTTTTTTAAATTGGCTCTTTGTGAGCTTAGTTATTTGTGAACTAGAAAAACGTTCTTTGTGAGCAAAGTCCTCTTTGTGAGGCAAGTTGTAGCACTTTGTGAGCAAGAGAAGTGGTTCAAGTAAAACTCTTTGTGAGTTGTCCACTTGTTGATCCCACCTTGCAATCCGTGGCTTTCCAAGTGTTAAAATCCTTAGGTGTGTCCTAAGGTAGTGGAAGTAGATCTTTGTAATCGAACCACTATAAATCCTTGTGTTCATTTTCTCTAACTCTTTCTCCTTTATTTTATAGTTCATGAATTGATTTATCTTATTCACATGATTACATGAACTTATTTGTTTAAGAGTTGGTTATAAAACTCACACGTGCTTCTTAGCTTTACATATTTCTTGGCTTTGGTCATATGACTTATAGTGTTTTATATTACAAGCTTTGCATATAGAATACTTGACTTAGTAATTCCAAGAACATATCCATAGTCTTGTAATGCTATGTGTTGCATTTAAACACTTAATTCATCTAAACTGCCTCAACATTTAACTCACCTTATATGTTTAATCAACATACTTGTTGTTAAGGTGGTCACTTAGGCAAAGAAGTTTAAGAAAAGTTAAAAAGTTTTTAACCTAATTCACCACCTCTTAGTTTCAACCATATCAAGTATTTCATGATCCTTAATAGTACACAAGGTATTGTCCAAACTATTAGTCATTCATTGTTTTTGTATATTCAAAGTCATGGTGGACACTTTAAGGTTCATGAAGTCTTTCTTTCCATTTTCATTAATGTAGGTGAGATATAAAACATATCATCAAAACACAAACTCAAACAAACATGAGAACTTCTCAATGGTTTGTTATCATCAAAATTAGATTGATTGCATTTTTTCACTTAGGGTTTACAATCTCCCCCTTTTTGATGATGACGAAACATTGACGCAAATGAGAATTAGAGGTAACTAAAGGATAAAGGCTAAAAAGCATATGATCATGGCAAGTAGTTGGTTGGGAAAAACATACTACTCCCTCTCTTTTGTGGAATCCCTTATCTCTCCCTTTTTGCAGTCTTAGTTTTCTCCTTTTGTAAAATACTTTTTCATGGCACATTTGGAACACTAATATTTCTCCCCCTTTTTGTCAAAATAAAAAAGGTTTATAAGAGTACCAAGATGAAAAGTGTTAGCCCTAAGGGCGATCAAACTCGGTTTTTGATAATGGACAAACACTTGATGTTGTGTCTAATGTTTATATCTTTGTGATAGAATATTGGAACATATATTGGAAGCTCTAAGTACTTCAATCAAGCCATTGAAAGCCATTGATATCAAGATTCAAGATATGCAAGGCTCATTTATCAAGATTGAAGATTGAAGACTTAGGTTTGGTTAGTTTAGCTTTGTTGTCATAAGTAGTTATCTTATAAAGCTCTAACCAAAGCTCTCATGAACATAAGTACACATCACTCTAGTCTTGCTTGCACACAAACACGTTTTTAAAAGGCTAAGTTTTAAAAGGATTCTTAAATGTGTTCATATCTCAAAAGCCGTTGTTTTCAAAGTCTAAGTCCTTTAAAATGGTTTTCCAAGTGTTCTTACTTGTTACCTTTTAGGAAAACCTTTTAGACTTTAAAGACTTCAAAAAGATTTCAAAACGTGTGAAAAATAAGCTTAGAAGTTCGGTCAACCGAAGAGAAACTGAGAGGTGTGAAAAGTGGCTTCGGTCGACCTAGGCTGTGTTGGTCATCCGAACCCTGATCCGAACCATGATCCGAACCTTGATCCGAACCATGATCCAAACCCTCATCCGAAGGGTCATCCGAACCCTCATCCGAACTATCATCCGAAGGGTCATCCGAGGTGTGATTTCGGTCAACCGAACTCTGCGAAAAACTAGCCGTTTTTTGACCGTTAAAGAGTCGTTTTTCAGCCTATTTTGAAATGTATATATACTCCAAAGCTAGAGAAACATTCTAAGGCTTGCATATCAAATATTCATTGATTTCTCATCAAGCCAAAACACCTTCAAAGCAAAAACACTTGATCCTCATGATCTAAATTATTCAAAGGTGTTCTTTCAAAAAGCAAGACAAAGAGTGTGCTTCATATGTTCAAGAGCTAAAATTGTTTGTGCTTCAAAGGTATATATTCTCACTTAGAAGAGTGATTTATCTTGTATTTAAACAATTCATTCCCTTTCTAAGTGATTGGGGAATTCTTGTAAAAGTCCTACTTTGTGTGGGCAATTTGTAAAGTCCTACTTTGTGTGGGCAAGCTCTTAGTGAGTTTTTCATTGTGTGGTTGTGTTGTAAAACTCTTAGTGAGTTAGCCACATTTGTAAACATTCTTCTTAGTGAAGTTGTTTGAAATCCTTGGGTGCGGCTCAAGGTAGTGGACGTAGATTCTAAGTGAATCGAACCACTCTAAATCCTTTGTCTTGTTGATTGGGTTTTGCATTGCTTTTATTCTTCTTGCTCAAACTTCCAATAGCTTTGCAAAGAATTGAAAAAGTTCCCAAGTTTAGTTAAAACCCAATTCACCCCCCCTCTTGTGTTTTACAAAAAGTATTTGTATCGTCCTTTTTGTTAAATACAGATAAAAAGATCCAAATGAAAAGGCATTTAGGAAGGATAAGATGGAAATCATTTATGGAGAAGCTTTTTGGTCATTTTTGGATAAAATATAATCGTGGGAAAAGCCAAAAATGGAAGAAATGAGTCTTGAGACTAATTTTCAACTAGGAAAGATTTTTGAAGACATTATAAGCACATCATTTTGAATAGGCCATTTGAAGGATTAATATGTGGCCAAAGGATGATACTTGGTTTATAGAACCATAAGATGTTTAAAGAGAGTGAGAAGCTTTATGGAAGTTCTTTTGAAAGATTTTATAAGCTTGGTTGAAATAATGAGTTTATGAGCACAACAAGATAACAATCAATGCAAAGATAAGATATATGGCTCAAAACAATTCAACAACCAAAGTTAAATTAAAGGAGATAGGAATAAGAATTCATAAAGAACAATCTCTCCTAAAAAAAACATAGTTAGCTATAAAGTGATAATCTCAAGTTCAAAACCAAAGCTAACAGGCGTATGTGATAACATGTATATAATCAAGACTAGCATAAATATCACGATCCAGCGGAAGAGGAGATATAAGATAACACAAGATAGCAAGTTCCCCTTCAAGAAATTGTTAGCAAAAAGTGAGAGATCAATTGATAACATCAAGCTAAACAAACAAAATGAGATAGAAAGTATATGAGACAAGAGAATCACAATCTCATATAAAAAAGGGAGGTAGATAAAAAAGATTCAATTATAAGATCTAAACTCCCGCAAAGAACACATAAGTTGGTTGAACAAGATATGCCACAAGAAAAAACCAACACAAGAAGTGATATACAAGATAAGATAAGGTAAGCACATATCAAATATATGAGGAAAAGACATATATATATATATATATATATATATATATATATATATATATATATATATATATATATATATATAATATGAGCAAGTCTCTTCCTCAAGTAAGTCGTTAAGGAAATAACACAAAAGTAAGAATAAACTAAACCACAAAGGTGATGTAAAAAGTATAGACCAAATATTGCATATATCACCAAAGACATAGGAAAGTTCTTAAAAGACTACATATAAGCACGAATTATCCAAGAAATAGATGGCAAGTAGAAATGTGCAGTGAAAGAAAGAAATTCGAATTCCTAAAAGTATGTGCAGCGGAAAGTAAAATGCGAAAACTGTTTCTAACAGGATCATTCACGAGTAAGTACCAACGAACTTGGATATAGGATTTTTACCTTTAACTTTCGAGGAAACATAAACTGTTTCGGTTTGATTTTGCCTCTTTGAATCACCAACATCAACCAATCTAATCGACTATGTCTCTAGCGGTATCCACACGATCAAATTGAACTTCTTCTTCGTGTCTCTAATGCTAGTCAGAGGGCTCCTAAGTTTTGAAGATCAACATACCGGCTCAATCAGATCAATAAAGTATTGGTCGGCCCAATTCAATTGGAGCACATATATCCAAGTACGTGGTTAAGGAAATAACACAAAAGTAAAAATAAACTAAACCACAAAGGTGGTGTAAAAAGTATAGACCAAATATTGCTTATATCACCAAAGACATAGGAAAGTTCTTAAAAGACTACATATAAGCACGAACTTTCCAAGAAATAGATGGCAAGTAGAAATGTGGAGGTATGACCAAATGAAGCATATGCCATCAACACAAAGCACAACCTTCCTTCAACATTTGATAGGATGTAGACGAAGGATATAACATGATACCATAAGAAATCCCACGAAAAGATGACAACCAAGGATACGGCTATATAACACAATAGTCATGTAAAAGCTTCAATGAATGTTCACAACAAGCACACCTTATCAAAATAAGACTCAAAGAGCCTATAGTCCAACCACCCTCCAAAAACTTCTTCCTTTCGTTAAAAGGGCACATATACAAAATATTTTTCTTTGAAAAGAAAATTTCTTAGGGAGGTTTGAGTCTTTCAAAATAAAGGCTTAAGAGAGCTCCCCTTAAGATGTGCCGATTTTGATTTTGGAGTTTTGTAAATAGATTGGATTGTTTTAAGAAAATATTTTAAATGAATCTAACATTCATGAATGTTTTAAAAACAACTATAAGAATGATTTGTTGAGAAAAATACAATTTTCAAACAAGTAGAAAGACGTCGGTCGACCTGCGACAAACCTCGGTTGACCTGTGTCTCTGCCCTTCGGTCTACCGTGATCACAGGGTCGGTAGACTGGGGTTATGCCAGAAAGATCGATGATGAACCTTGATAACTTGTATCAAGATCCAACACAAAGGTTAATTCGTATCTTTCTCTTTCTTGAATTTAGTTTATGGGGGAATAAAATCAACGCAACACCAAGTAGTTTGATTTTCAATGGGGGCTGAAACACCACAATAAGGGAAATTAGACTTATTGATTAGTAGCTCAAGAATGAATGAAAATATAATAAGAAATTCAATTCACAAGTATCTAAGGAATAACCTTAACCAAAATATCATATATCTAACTTAAAGAAATAAGGTGGCCGAATTCTCCTTAATATAGAGGAGTCATTCGGCTAGTAGCCTTACAATGCAAGAGTCCTATTTGAATTAGGGCTCTACAATCTTTATAATAATAAACTTTCTATAAAAGAAACAACTACCTAAATAAATGGAGCACATGTCCTTTATTATAGTACCACTCGGCCTCAACTAAATAAAGGACTTAAGATAATAAAATATAAAGCTGAAAACTAATTAAAGTCTATAGACTTTAATGCACAAATTTCCTAAAATGCCCTTTAGCCACTTTGTTGATTTGGACAGTGAATGACACTTTCCAAAGTAATAAGATGGACTTGAATATCATCTTGTAAGCTAACTTGGCTTCCTCCTTAGCTTTAACCTCACGAACGAATGTAGACAAAGCTTTTCTAAATGTCTTTGTTCTTCCTCTTGTCATTGGACCTTGAATCATTTGTGTAGGGCAGCCCCTTAGACGTGTCCTCATCATTCCCTCCCCCTTGAAAATGATTCATCATCATCATAATCTTTATCAAATCCAAAAGGGGACAAGTCAGAAATATTGAAAGTAGAACTTACACCATACTCACCTTTCAAATCTAGCTTGTAAGCATGTCATTGATTTTGGAAACTACTTGAAAGGGTCCATCTCCTCTTGGGTGTAATTTAGACTACTTTATTTTATTAGGAAATCTTTCTTTCCTAAGATGCAACCAAACCCAATCTCCTACTTCAAAAGATATATGCTTGTGGCTCTTGTTGGCAATCTTTGCATTATAAACATTCTTCTTTACAATTTGAGCTTGAACTTGTTGATGTAGTTTTTGTATAAATTCTGCCCTAGAATCACCTTCTATATTAAAATACTCATCAACAGGTAAAGCAGTTAGATCTAAAAGGGTTAAGGGGTTAAATCCATAAACAACTTCAAAAGGAAAATTATTAGTAGTAGAGTGTAAAGTCCTATTATATGCAAATTAGCAATAGGTAAACAATCCTCCCACCTTTTTAAGTTCTTTTGAATAAGTGGTCTAAGAAGAACCCGTAAAGTTCTATTTGTTACCTCTGTTTGTTCATTGATTTGTGGACTTGATGTAGAAAATAACAATTCGGTTCCCAACTTACTCGATAAGGTCTTCCAAAAGTAACTTAGGAATTTGACATCTCTATCAGTCACAATTGTTCTTGGAACTCCATGTAGCCGAATGATTTCCTTCATGAAAAAATCTGCTACATGACTTGCATCACGTGTTTTCCTACAAGCAATAAAATGAGCCATTTTAGAAAATCTATCTACAACAACCATAATTCTATCAATACCTCTTTGTGATCTTGGAAATACAAGTATGAAATCCATAGAAACATCAATCCAAGGTGAGGATGGAATAGGTAAAAGCATGTATAATCTGTGAGCTTTGCTTGTACTTTTAGCCTGTTTACACTTAAAACAAAGTTCACATACTTTTCTAACATCTACTTTCATCTTGGGCCAAAAGAAGTGGTCTTGCAATATGTCTAAAGTTTTAACAACTCCAAAATGTCTCATTAAGCCTCCACAATGTGCTTCCCTAAGAAGTAATTCTCGAATTGAACAAGATGGAATATACAATTTATTATCTTTGAACAAAAAACCATTAAACCTATAAAACCCTTTTTGAGCCGAGAGCTCACATGCTAAATACAAAGTTGAAAATCATTATCATGTTCATATAAAGCTTTAAGATGTTCAAAACCTAGTAATTTAGCATGCATGACCGAAAGTAAAGTGTACCTTCTAGAACGAGCATCGACTACAATGGTTTCCTTACCTTTTTTGTACTTGATTATGTAGAGAAAAGTATCAATAAAGGAAACCCATTTAGCATGCCTTTTGTTCAACTTACTTTGTCCTTTTAGGTACTTGATGGATTCATGGTCCGTATGTATAACAAACTCCTTTGGAATCAAATAATGTTGCCATGTCTCAAAAGCTCTAACAATTGCATACAACTCCTTGTCATAAGTTGGATAATTAAGTGTAGGTCCACTTAATTTCTCACTAAAGTACGCCAATGGTTTGTTTTGTTGTTGCAAAACAGCTCCAATACCTATTCCTGAAGCATCACATTCAACTTCAAAAGTTAAATTAAAATTAGGCAAAGCAAGTATATTAGAAGAAGTAAGTAAAGCTTTGAGCTTGTCAAAGCTTTCTTGTTGCGGCTCATTCCAATAAAAATGAGTGTCCTTCCTCACAACTTCATTTAAAGAGGCAGCAATAGTACTAAAATCACGTACAAAATGTCTATAGACACTAGATAACCCATGAAAAGATCTTACTTGGCTTGCATTTGTTTGTGTCGGCCATTCCATGATAGCTTTGATTTTGGCTGGATCAACACTAATTCAATGAGAACTCACAATATATCCAAGAAAGTTGAGTGAAGTAGTGCAAAAGACACTTTTCGAGCTTAGCATACAAATTTTGCTTCTTTAAGATAGTAAAAATAGTTCTAAGATGTTCAACATGCTCTTCCAAGTTTTTACTATAAACAAGTATATTATCAAAGTAAACTACAACAAATTTTCCAAAACAATGTCTAAATATGTAGTTCCTTAATCTCATGAAAGTGCTGGGTGCATTAGTAAGACCAAAAGGCATGACAATCCATTCATATAAACCATATTTAGTCTTAAATGCAGTTTTCCATTCATCTCCTTCTTTCATTCCAATTTGGTGATATCCTTGAATTAGATCAATTTTAGAAAATATCTTGGCACCATTTAACTCTTCAAGCATATCATCTAAACGTGGTATAGGATGTCTATATTTAATGGTTATCTATTTAATAGCTCGACAATCCGTACACAGTCTAAAAGTTCTTTCCTTTTTAGGTACTAATATAACAGGACTAGCACAAGGACTTAAAGATTTTCTTACCTGTTCTTTCTCAAGTAATGCATCTACTTGCCTTTGAATTTCACGAGTTTCATCCGGATTTGCTCTATAAGTCGGTCTATTTGGAAGAATGGATCCTGGGATAAAGTCGATTTGATGTTCAATTCCCCTAATTGGAGGGAGACCTTTCGGCAACTCCTTGGGAAAAACATCTTTGAACCCCTACAATAGATATAAAAAAAACACTAGATAGAGAAGAAGACGTTAGCTCAAAAGTGTTAGTAAGGCAAGAAGTTTCAGCTCCTTTGAAAATAAGCAAAACAATTGCTTGTTTTGCTCGAATAGCCCTATCTACCTTTCCCGGGTTTATAAATAAACACTATTTTCTCACTTTTTGAGCACTTTCCTTTTTTCTCACTTTAGGCTCGGCTTTTTCATCAATTTTTACCTCTTTTTTTGTTGCAAGGGTGAGATCACTCTTTTTTTTCCATCTCATCTCTCATTCTTTTATCCCTATTCTCGGCCATTGTTTGATGAACCTCACTAGTTGCTTTTAGGGTCAAAGGATGTAAATGAAACCTTATTTTATCCATGGTAACTTGATAAACATTATTTCTTCCAAGATGGTCCGCATCTCTATCATATTGTCATGGTCTTCCCAAAATAATGTGACTAGCAGTCATAGGGACTACATCACACAAAACTTTGTCCTTGAACCTCCCGATTCCAAATTCAATCTCAACATGTTCATCCACTTGGATTTCACTACTATTGTTTCACCAAAAAAGCTTATAAGGATGTGGTTGTGCTTTCCAAGGTAAATCAAGAGCGATGACCATATCAAGAGAGCAAACATTAGCACAACTATCGTTGTCAATAATAAGAAAACAAAACTTTCCTTTGACGTTGCATGTTGTTTGGAAAAGATTGCTCCTTTGAAGATGTTGCTCATCTAATGGTTGAGTATGTAGAAGCTTCATAGACACCAAAAGTTGATTCCCTTCCTCGGGTTGTGCCTCTAAGATCTCAGTTTCTTCATCAAAATCCTCTTCTTCGGCTTCCTCATCACTCACCCATGTTCCATCATCTTGCATGATCATTATGCTTTTGTTTGGGCAATCCCTAGTAAAGTGGCCCTTTCCTCTACACTTATAAAATTCCTTTTGAAGGTTAGAAGGGTTACTTAAACTTGAATTGGATGAATTTGATGTAGAAGAGGTCTTGGCTGCTCCATTTAATGTCTTGGCTGTTTTGGCAGCTCTAAATGTCTCATCTCTTTGTTTGGGCTCGACAAAGTTGATAAATTATTTAGGGGCTGATTCGGCTTTTTCCAAGATTGGAAATTAGTTGAATAAGTCCTTAAACTTTTCTCCTTTAGCTGCCTTTCTATTTGTTCTGCATAATAATCCATTGCAATAAGATTATCATGGTTAGCACGTTCTACCTTTGGCCGAATTTAATCATTGAGACCCGCCAAGAATCTGGCCAAAGTAGCTTCATTATCCTCTTGAATATCCGCTCTGATCATGGCAATCTCCATCTCTTTGTAATATTCATCCACCGATTTAGAGCCTTGCTTTAATCTGTGTAAGCGATTGAAAAGTTCACTAGTGTAATTTTGGGGAACAAATCTCCGCTTCATCACCGGTTTCATCTCATCCCAACTATCAATTTGATTTTGTCCAACCCTTCTCCTTGTATTAGCCACTTTGTCCCACCAAATAGAGGCATAATCCGAGAACTCCATGGCTGTCAACTTTACCTTTTTGTCCTAGGAATAGTTGTGAAAGGCAAAAACATGATCAACTTTACAAATCCAATCTAAAAATAATTCGGGATCATTCGTACCTTGAAAAGAGGGAATCTTGGTCTTGATTGCACCAAGATTATTGTCAAATCTTTGAAAATTGCCTCCCATTCTAGGCCTCATTGGTTCAAAAGCAAGATTGCCATCCACCCTTTGATATTGCTCTCTTGCTCTCGGCTGAGGTGGTACAAACTCCATTCTTGGCCGAATGTGTTAGAAGTGCCCTAGGAACATTAGCATATGTTGTACGTTTTATATATTTAGAGCATGTAATTTGAATAGTTAATTTTGCTTTTGAACATCAAATATGTGATTTGATGGTAAAACTCATTAACTTAAACAATTACTATTATGATTGTCCTTAGTTTTATGTAATGTTCTATACACTGAAATAAAACTAGTATGATTTTTTATTGATGATCATGTGTAATGGATACAAATCATATCATAGATACATATTGGGGATATATTGTATTGGATGTGATCCGAAAGAGAAGTAATACTGCATGGTTCATTTAGTCATAAGTATTACTTCTCCAATATTATTTGGAATCCTTAGACCTTATGTCTCCATCGTTTCCAGCATGAATGGAGATGCATTTTGACTCAGTCGAACGTTACTTTTAATTGAGTAATTAATACGACTGATGATCGGATATAGTATCCTATCATGACTTGAATGTGAGAGGCATTGTGAGGGATTTGTCCCTCTCTTATTAGAAAGAGATATCTATGGGCCCCTCGATAGAGAAAGATTGTTTAAATGCATGGTCGTTCTCAAAATGTATTTAATAAAGTGGTTCTTAAATACTATTTGTTGGAACAGTCTACCTGGAGATCGAGCAGAAATATAATTAAGCTTTATAAGGGTGACAACTACCATGCCTTATGCTTAATTTGGATATCGCGAGATAAACGGATTAAATAGTAGATTGAGATTAGGTTCCACCGATCATTCATTCACTCTGGGTAGTCACAATGTCCTGTTAGGGACCGCTTGTGATTTATGAACACATACTACTACTAAGTATGTTATCATTTCCATTGTGATATGAATCTACAGGGTCACATGCATAGACGAGTTAACGGGCTTTATGTCCAGATTCAATGAATCTAGAATGTGTTTAGGTTCATTATATATGACATTTATTTTTCTAAGAATAATAAAATGTTATTATTTGAATTAGAGATTAAGGATGGGCATTTTCGGTATTTGGTTTTCGCTGAAAATTACGTGGGAGTTATTATATGATAAAAACTCACACCACCAGAAGAGGTTGGAATTACGTGGGAGTTGGTTTTTAAAACAAACTCGCATGCCCTATATAATCTCTTTTTGGGCGAAACCCTAATACATTTTTTAGAACCGCAAAACCGATCACCAAAATAAGATTTCTGCCCTTCTCTCTAGATTTTAGAAACTCGAAAAACGAAGAGCTAGCACTCGTTGCTCGTTTCTTCGCGTGGATACCGGTAGAGAGCAATTCCGCAAGAGAAGGCTTTTGGTGTTGCAGCACAACATCTGAATCAAAAACCATTAACGAAAAATCGTAAGTATTTTCGTCTATTTTTTTTATTCACATAGTATGAGCGGATCCTCCCGGAGACGATTCATAGGTATTTAGAACGAGTGTCTGCCCTTGAATCCCTTCAGAAGGAAGAGCTTAGGTAACAGACAAGTATGTTTGATACTTCCTCCGATTCAAAATATAATTCTTTTAGGGGTTGTTTTTTGTTAAAATATATGTCTTTTTGCAAAAATTGTGCCTTTATGGACTAATTTACCCATACACCATTTAATCTGTAATTCTCATGCAACTAACTACTCCATTAACAAGTCTCGAGATCATTTAACATCCATTCAAAATGTGTGTATAGAAAATAGTAGAACTTGAATGCACTTACTAGCTTGGTTGGTTTGAAATAAATCAACATTTAGTATATATAGGAAGTTGAAAATCGAGCTGCATTTAATGTTTCAACGACTAGTATCTACCACCTGTTTGGACACTTCGGTCAATCGACATAGGTGTTAGGTCGTCTGTGGTTCGTCAAGACAGATTAATTGGTACACGCGGTCGACCTAAGAAGGAACCTCGGTCGATTGAAGTCAAACCTCGTTCGTCCGACCTAAGATCAAGGTCGACCAGACAAACTAGTTGTTAGAGTTCAAGAACGTTCAAAGTGACTAAATAGAACTTGACACTTCGTTCGACCTAGCCACACAGGTCGGTTTACCGACCTTCATCAAGTCGTCCGACCTTTAGGCTCGGTCGACCTAGGTGGTGGTCATGAGCGAATTTCCACTAAGTCTCAATTCCAATGCACTTTAACTTATGCTAAAAAGATTTGTGCTAAAAGCAAACATTTTTAAACACATTTAATATTGTTGATCGAATGATCAAAACTAAGGTTTTCAAAACACAAGGCATTCTATATAAAAACATTTTTCGCACATGCATGACAAGTGCGAGACATATTATTTGAGTTTAGATCTCAGGGTTTTACAAGATAAAGAAATTATAATCTACCCTAGCATATGCCAGGCTTTTATTTTTCGTACATACATGACAAGTCTTCAAGGCTTCTTCATGAAATGGCATCTCCTGAATTTTCAATGAGTGTAAGGATTTCCACAGAACTTGGGTATTCATCTTGAAGATATTGATACTTCCATAAGATCTATCACATTAACAAATAACATTAAAACCTAGTCGACTGATTTTCATTTATAAAAATATAGAAATTGCCCTTAGGGCTTACAATCTCCCACTTTTTTAATATGAAAAACTTTGATGTAATATAATAGGGTATAAATATAAAGCAAATGGAAGGATGACTTTTGAATAAGCAAAGTTAAGCACAAAGTCATCTATGGGCTTTTATGAGTTAAAAAATCAATCAACCTTAGGGATAAAGGAGAGATTCACTTGATGAAATCTCTCCCTGAGGTTGTGCTCATGTTATATAAATACAAAACTGAAAGATAGATGAAAAGAGATCACAGTTTTGTATGATGGCATGATGATCCAGTCGACTACAATCTTGAGTTAGGTCGACCGAAGCATAACCAGACCGATCGACCTGCCTTTTGGCAGAAAGTATGTCAACATGCAAAACTCAGTACCAAGGCATATACACATGCCGCAAACACAATCGAGGGCATATGCACATGCCATCAAAGCAGTTGAACTAACAAGTGAAGCTATATATGATCATAATTTAAGGAACATGCTTAACACTTGAAGATTAAAACACAAATACCCCATGCTATATAGTCTAAGCATTTAACCAATATAAGCACATTACATATAATATTTTTTCCCCCTTTGCCATAGATAAAAATGAGTTGAGAGGGTTAAAATGAGCTCTCATCACAAGGATATCATCATTGAGCTCTGAAACATGCAATATAACATTAAGATAAATTAAAATATAACATGTTTATAAAGACTTCAACAAGCAATTCATACAAGAATATCAAAGGTAAGTTACATAATAGCAATACTAGGGGTACATGCAGGGATAACATATAAGGAAAGCAAAAATAAGAAGAGTTTAGAAGTTCCTATGGAGTTTTATAGATATCTTGTAAGTTCTTCACACCATGATGCTCCAAGGATTGCTACTTCACTTTAATTCCCCAGTGACATTTGCAATCTCTTCTTCGGTCAAAGATAAATGGTCTCATTGCTCTTCTTTCTCAGTTCCCTCTTCATTGTCTTATTCATTTTCCCCATTATCCCCATTTCCATCTCTTCCATTGCTTCCATCATCATCACTTTTGTCACCATCCTCATTTTCTTCAGTCTCTTTCTCTTCTTCTTCAAGGTTGGATTTCTTTGTTTTTGTGTTAGTGATAATATCATCCAACTTGCCTTCCATATATTACATCTTTCATTCCATTTTGACCACTATATTTTCCAAATTATCCATTCTAGAATAGAAGTCTTCTTTGAAAGATTGCAATCTCTTTTACATAGTCTCCACATATTTGATTACTCGAATAAATAACTCATAGTAAGTTTGTGTAAAAGTGGTCTCACCTTTGGAAACCCGGTAGTGAATCTGGATCCATGTCAACAACTTTATTCTTCCTTTGAGGCGGGGCTTCCTTTTCATTGTTTTCTTCTTGGCCTTCCTCACTTCCTCCAACATCATATTCTACCTCTTTCTCTACTTGAACCCCTTCATTCTCTTGGTTAGCTTCCTCTTTATTAGGCTCACCTTCCTTAGGCTTTTGACATTTTCTAGTGGAAATGGTTTTCTTGATAGTCTCAATTTCCTTTTGGCTAGCACCTTTAGCAATGGTGGGTGCCACCAATTACTCATCAGTGCATCTACTTTGAAATCTCCATTGGCCATCCACATATATAATATGCATTCGGTGAAAGCATCCCTCATTGTAAATATTATACTCCTTTATTTCAACGGGATTTACAGGTTTGATGTTGAATCTCTTGAACAATTTAGTACTCATAATCGTGGTTAAACAAATTTAACCCTCCCACAACAGTAAACATGTCAAGAATGCTATCTATACCTTTCCAAAAGTCCTATCATACTTTTATATTCCCGGGCAACATACCCCTTCTTGTTCTTTTGCAAAGAATCAAACAATTTCTTAGCTTCATTGTTGTAGAATCGAGATGTTACTTTTGTAGTGGTGAAGTTTGATGATTTCCCTTGAAATTTTGAGTTTCATGATCGTGATGGGGGTATCTCATAGTAGGATTCGGTTGCCGACTCATCACTCCATTTTTCGACTTATTTCCTCCCTTTTCCTTTCCGGGCAATAGTCTTCATTTTCTTTGGAGTGGGATTCGCTCCTTCTTGAATGCCAATTCCCTTTCCTAAGGGTCTTTTTGGAGGTTGTCTTTTTGGTGGATTTTACTTTGGTGCTTGTTTTTTTGGTTTGGATGGTGGTTGATTTGTCTTCACAGTGTGATTCCTTAGGACAAGATTGAAAAGTGAGATTTTTCCTTTCAACTGCACCGTTTTGTTGAGTAGTTCTAGCGGCCGAAAAATTATGGTGAATGCCATTTTCATTACAAAAGTTTTCAAAACTTTGGTTATTGAATTCTCGTCCTTTATCACTTCTAATGGATATCAATTTTAAGTCAAGTGGGTTTTGAACTTTTTTAAAAAGGTTTGAGAATTTTTAAAATGAATCTTTTTTTAGAAAGAAAAAGTACCCAAGTAAATATTGAAAAGTCATCTACTATAACAAATGTATACCTCTTACCATCAAGGCTAGTGGTCCTCATTGATCCAAAAATATCTAAGTGAAGAAGTTCAAAAGGTTCAAGAGGTCCTCATTGGCAACCCACTTACAAGTTCTTTGCCCGATAATCTATTAAGAAGGTCCATACTAACATGATTAAAACTACGGTACCAAAGGAAAGCATCATTATCATTCACATTCAAGCATTTAATATCATAGGCAAGCAAATCGTCTAGATATAGAACATAGACATTACCAACAAGAGTAGTCAAATCAAGAATAGAGCATGCAACTTTCCTAGAGGAAACAACAAAGCCATTATCACAAAGTTGACTAATGCTAAGCAAGTTGTATTTCAAAAGTTCAATAAGAAGTACTTGTCTAAAATGAGTGGAAGAGTCTTTACCGACATTTCCAATACCAAGTATTCTTCCCTTCTTTTTGTCACCAAATGTGATGAATCCATCATTGATTTGCTTCATATCTCTAATGAGAGTGAATCTCCCGTCATGTGCCTTGAGCACCAACTATCAAGAAACTATTTGGCCGGGATTGACTTCTTGCCATGTTGAACCTATAAAGAAGGTAGAATAGTGACTTTTGGTACCCACACTTTCTTGGGTCCTTGGGGGTTAGTTAAAACACGTTTAATATGCCAAATAGTTTTAACACCATGTTCTACATTATGCTTCACATAACATCTTGTCACATTTTCACCATGTTTCCCACAATATGTGCATCTTATATGAGACATGTTATATGATGAAGTTCTAGATGCATAATTCTTATGTTTAGCAATTGAGGTGATATAATAAATATAATAAGCACTTCCTTATATATATATATATATATATATATATATATATATATATATATATGTGTGTGTGTGTGTGTGTGTGTGTGTGTGTGTGTGTGTTTGATATAATAAAAATAATAAGCACTTCCTTAATCATAACTTACATATGATTAAACTTACAAGTATTAATATCCATACTAAGTGTTAAAGCTATCTATTACAGAAGATGTGTTTTCTACTCGTCATTCTCAACCCCGGTTGCCCTTCAGTATCATACTCATAATCATATGCAAAAATAGAACAATGGAATGAGCTACACTAGCCTAGTAAGGTTAAAACTGAAGGGATTCAAGGGCAGAAACTCGTTATAAACACCCATGAGTCCTCCCCCGAAGGATCCGCTCATACCAAAATGAATCGAAAATTAAAACTAAAGCTTACATTTTTCGACTAAAGAATCTGATTCTAGAATGAAAGATTCTGATTATTGGACTTTCAGAGTTTGTGTTGCTGCCACCAATAGCTTTCCCTTTGCGAAATTTCCATCTACCGGTATCCACGCGACGAAACGAACATCGATTGCTAACTCTTCATTTTTCTGAGTTTCAGGAATTTAGAGAGAATGGGAGGGCAGAAAACCGAAATCTAATTTCAGAGTCCTTTTTGTTTTTGCGGCTCAAAAATCAGTGTCTAGGGTTTTGGCCAAGAGAAGTTTATATAGGGTGTGAGAGGTTGTTTCAAGCACAACTCTCACGTCATTTCCACTTCTTCAGGCAGTGGGAGTCTTTAACTCCCACGTCTCTAGACTTCGGTTGGTAGTGGGAGTCTTTATCGCATAATAACTCCCACGTAATCCCAGCTATAACCAAATACCGAAAATGCCCCTCCTTAATCTCTAATTCGAATAATAACGTTTTATTATTCTCAGAAAAATAAATGTCAGATACAATGAACCTAGACACATTCAAGATTCGATTGAATCTGGACATGAAGCTCGTTAACTCATCTATGCATGTGACCATGTAAGTTCATATCACAATGGCAATGAAAACACACTTAGTAGTAGTATGTGTTCATAAATCACAAGTGGTCCCTAACAGGACATTGTGACTACCCAGAGTGAATGAATGTACAACGGAACCTAATATAAATCCACTATTTGATCCCTTTGTCTCGCGATATCCTAATTAAGCATAAGGCATGGTAGTCGTCACCCTTTTAAAGCTTAATTGTATTTATGCTCGATCTCCAGGTAGACTGTTTCAACAAACAATATTCAATAACCACTTTATTAAATATATTTGAGCACAGCCATGCATTTAAACAGTCTTTCCTTATCGAGGGGCCCATGGATATCTCTCTCTAATAAGAGAGGGACAAATTCCTTACAATGCCTCTCACATTCAAGCCATGATAGGATACTACATCCGATCTTCAGTCGTATTGATTACTCGATTAAAAGTAACGTCTGACTGAGTCAAAACGTGGCTTCATTCATGCTAGAATCAACGGAGACATAAGGTATAAGGATTCCAAAATAGTATTGAGGAAGTAATACTTATGACTAAGGACCATGAAGTATTACTTCTCTAACGGATCACGTCCGATACAATATATCCCAATATATTGCATCTATGATATGATTTGTATTCATTACACATGATTAGTAAAACATAATCATCAATCAAACATCATACATCATACTAGTTTTATTTCATTGTAAAGAACCTTACATAAAACTAGGGACAACTAGAATAGTAATTACATAAACTAATGAGTTTTACTATCAAATCACGCACTTGATGTTTAGAAGCAAAATTAACTATTCAAATGACATGCTCAAAAGATATAAAACGTTCAACATATGCTAATGGTCCTAGGGCACTACTAACCATCTCCCACTTGCCATAGATCCAATCATACATGATCCTCAATCACGTTGACCTAGTTTGACTTTCATGTTTAGGTTGTAGGGAGTGGCTTGGAAAATGGATCTGCAATGTTGTCGTCTGTATGAACTTTGCAAATTCTAACGTCTCTTCTGTCAATGATCTCTCTAATCAGATGGAAAAGCCTGAGAATGTGTTTGAATCGTTGGTGAGATCTAGGTTCCTTAGCTTGTGTCACAACGCTAGGGATGACACCTAATCCATCAACAAATTTCCTAATCCAAACAGCTTGTTTAGCAGCTTCAGATGCAGCCAAATACTCAGCTTCTATTGTAGAGTCGGCCACAGTCTCTTGCTTTTGAGCTCTTCCAGCTCACAGCACCTCCATTCAAACAAAATACAAAACCAGATTGCGATCTAAAGTCATTTACGTCGGTCTGGAAGCTTGCGTCTGTGTAACCATTTACGACCAGACTTCCAAACCAAGAACATACCTTTAGTCCTTCTCAAATACTTAAGAATGCTCTTGACTACAGTCTAATGTGCCTCTCCAAGGTCAGATTGATATCTGCTAGTCATAATTAACGCGAATGAGACATCCGGGACAAGTGCATATCATGGCATACATAATAGACTCAATGGCTGAAGTATATGTGATCTTACTCATGCGCTCTTGGTCCTCCTTTGTGGAAGGTCTTTGAGTTTTGCTGAGTTTAATGCCATTTAACATGGGCAAGAATCCCCTTTTGGAGTCTTACAAACTGAACCGTTTCAGTACTTTGTCAATGTATCCACTCTGACTTAGGTCAATCATTTTGTTAGATCTATCTCTATAGATTCTTATGCCCAAAATGTATGTAGCCTCGCCTAAGTCTTTCATGGAAAAGCACTTCCCCAACCAAGCTCTTACACTTTGTAATGTGGGGATGTCATTTCCAATCAGTAAGATGTCGTCCACATAAAGCACAAGGAACACTACTGCATTATTAGTTACTTTCTTATAAACACAAGGCTCGTCTTCATTTTTTATGAAACCAAATTCTTTAATTGCTTCATCAAAGTGACGATTCCAGCTTCGAGATGCTTGCTTCAATCCATAAATGGACCTTTGAAGCTTACACACTTTGCTAGGACTTGATGGATCAACAAACCCCTCAGGTTGTGTCATATACACATCATCGAGAATGTTTCCATAAAGAAATGCAGTCTTAACGTCCATTTGCCATATCTCATAGTCATAATATAAGGCTATGGAAAGTAAAATCCTAATAGACTTTATCATAACGACAGGAGAAAAGGTTTCATCATAGTCAATACCACGAACTTGTCTATAACCTTTAACTACTAGTCGAGATTTAAAAGGGTGTGTACATTACCATCCATGTCGGTTTTCTTTTTGAAACACCAATTGTTATCAATGACCTTACACCTTTCGGGTGGGTCAATCAAAGTCCACACTTGGTTATCGTACATGGATTGCATGTCAAACTTCATAGCTTCTAGCCACTTATCTGACTCAGAACTAAGAATTGCCTCTTTATAGGTAGTGGGTTCATCTTGATCAATCAGTTCAATATGATGATCATCAGTCACGAGAAATTCATATCTCTCAGGCTGTTGATGTACCCAACTTGACCTCCTTAGGCCTTGTGTCAAAGATTGAAGCTCAGTATCAGCACGTGAGCTTGTTTGAAGCTCCAAAGTTGGTTCAGATGTTGTTTGGAGATCTTGAATTTACTCAAGATGGATCTTACTCCCATTATCCCTTTGGGAAACAAATTCCCTTTCAAGAAATAAACCATTTCGAGCAACAAACACTTTGTTCTCTGATGGAAGATAGAAATAACATCCTTTAGTTTCTTTAGGATATCCCACAAACAAACACTTGTTATATTTAGGGGCGAGTTTATCAGATAACAAGCGTTTTACATACACCTCGCATCCCCAAATTTTGAGAAATGACAAACTAGGTCGTTTCCCAATCCATATCTCTTATAGAGTTTTTTGAACCGCTTTAGAAGGAACTCTATTCAATATAAAATCAGCAGTTTCTAGGGCGTAGCCCCAAAAGGAAATTGGAAGATTGGTTTGACTCATCATAGATTGAACCATATCTAGTAAGGTGCGATTACTCCTTTCTGACACACCATTCCATTGTGGTGTTCCAATAGGAGTTAATTGTGAAACAATTCCGCAACCTCTAAGATGTTCTTCAAACTCTTGGTTAAGGTATTCGCCACCTCGATCTGATCGAAGTATCTTAATACTTTTACCAAGTTTATTTTGTACTTCATTTTGAAATTCTTTGAATCTTCCAAAAGATTCTGATTAATGTTTCATTAGATAGACGTAGCCATATCTACTGAAATCATCTGTGAATGTGATGAAGTACTGAAGACCTCCTCTAGCACTTGTGTTTATTGGTCCACATACATCTGTTTATTGGCCCAACAAATCAGAAGCTCTCTCACTTTGTCTAACAAGCAAGAGTCACATGTCTCATAAGACTCTAAGTCAAATGATGTCAAAATTCCATCTTTATGTAGTTTTGATATGCGTTTCTTGTTGATGTGGCCCAAACGACAATGCCAAAAGTAGGTTTGGTTTAAGTCATTTGATTTAAACCTCTTGGTATTAATGTTATAGATGGGCCTTTTAATGGATTCATCGAGGTTAAGAATATAAAGCCCATTCATCAAAGAGGCATCTCCATAGAAGATACGATCTTTATGAATGGTGCAAATTTTATTCATAATATTAATTTCAAAACCGTCAATATCCAAACAAGAAACTGAAATAATATTCCTATTGAAAGTTGGAACATAAAGACAATTATTCAGTTCTATAATAAGGCCACTTGGCAAAACTAAATTAAATGTCCCGGTAGCTACAACAACAACTCTTGCTCCGTTCGCTACTCTTAGGTCCACTTCTCATTTTGCCAGTGATCTACTCCTTTTGAACCCCTGCACATTTGCACAAATGTGAGATCCACAACCAGTATCTAATACCCATGAAGTAGGAGCAGACATGTTAATTTCAATAACATAAATACCTGGAAGGACAGTCAAATTGGCTTTCCCCTTTTTCTTCTATTCCAAGTAGAGCTTGTCGTTCCTTTTCCAATGACCTGGTTTATTGCAATGGAAGCAAACCCCTTCCTTTGGTGACTTGGCCTTGGGTTTGGGCTTGTTATTTCCTTTGCCCTTCTTGGCCATGGGCTTTCCCTTTCCTTTCTTCTTGAAATTCCCTTTTTGAACCATTAAGACTTCAGGGGTCTTCTTAATGTTCAGTTCAGCCTGCTTAAGCATCCCGTGTATCTCATGTATGGACTTCTCCATGGCATGCATGTTGAAGTTCATGAAAAATTAGTCATACTCGGGTGGGAGTAAGACCAAGATCATATCTATGGCCATATCATGACCTACGGGAGCCCCAAGTTTCTCAAGTTGGTCAAGACAGTCCTTCATCTTAAGAACATGTGCACTTACAAAGGTGCCAGGAGCCATCTTGTAACTATTCAACGCCTTAGTGGTGAGGAATCTTTCTTGACGGGCTTGCTCTTGGAACATTTCCTTGAGCTAGCCCATCATCTGGAAAGCCTCAACCCCTTCAAACTATTTTTGAAGGTCAGTGCTCATTGTGACTAACATGAGACAAGTCACATCGTTAGAGTCATCAAAATACTTCTTCCAAACATCTTTTTCAGCTCTAGGGGCGTTGTTTGCAGGCTGTTCAGGAATGTCTGTATCAAGAACGTATAGCTTTCTTTCCTGCTTAAGGACAATCCTTAAGTTGCGGGCCCAATCAAGGAAATTGGTCCCGCTCAGTTTTTCCTTCTCAGTGACGGATCGCAATGAATTGTGTGAAGTGTTGGTTGCCATTATCTACATTAAATTATTTGCAAAGTTATTAGTTTTTGAGCAAAAACCTTTCCACAATTTCAACACTTGATAAATGGTGGAAAATAACATTTTACGATAGTTATAAGTTAGTTTTGGCTTATCCCCATAATTAAAATAAAATCAACCTATGTGAATGACATCTATATGTCCCGGCTATTTCCTATTTTATGCCCTAGGATCAAAACTATTTTGGTAGCCTAGTTAAGTCGAACCATGTCTAAGCACATGGAAATCACTATTTCCCATCTCCTTTTACTTAGATAACCACTTATCCGTTGCTTTGGCAAGCAGACATAATGATGATCCAAGCTCATGGAGTGCTTAGGATATGGTAGGCATTTTAAGACTTAATTAAAACGATTTATGTGACGTATAATAAATAAATCAAGCTCCATTAGACATAAAATAAGCATCACATGCAAGCTATCAAACGTAAATGTAAATGTGATATAGCATGGCCTAATCCTGTAATGACTCCCACGAGCCTTGTGGGAGCCAAGGGGGGTCAATCTAAGTCTATATCCATCTCATGGATAAAGTCTTCGATCCAGCGTCCTCCAATCTTGTTACATAATTACATGGGCATACCCAGCCTTCAATGTAAAGCAGTAAAACTAATCTAAGAAAGCGATTACAATTTTACAACATTGAAAAATGGCTCGCAGGCCGTATTATAAAATTACAACCCAAAAATGCGTAAAACAAGAGGGGTATAGTAGGCCATGCTATTCACCATGCTAAAACTCACATAAATCATAATAAATACGGTAACGAGTACATATACAAAGTCGTGGGTCAGCGAAACGCAGACGGTCAGCGCAACGCAGAAAAATGTGATTTTTCATCTACTCATTGAATGAATTTTCTGCCCCGATTTACCCCTCAATCGCCTAAACAGTTTATGCGGTTTGTTAATCGGATTAACGACAGAAAGCATACAATTGCAGTTTATGCAAAATTAATCAAATTAATAACATACGATAGCAGTTCATTAAATATTAATCGAATTAATAACATACATAACTGTTTATGCATATTAGAATCAAAGAAACTTATAAGACACAGTCAAAGAAACAATCTTTTATGTTTTTACACATACACATACCAAATCGAAATTGATATGTGTTATGATGTGAATAAAAACATCGAATTCTAATAGCATGAGCAAGGCTCTGATACCACTGAAGGGATTCATGGGCAGAAACTCATTCTAAACACTCATGAGTCCTCCCCCGAAGGATCCGCTCATACCAAAACGAATCGAAAATTAAAACTAAAGCTTACATTTTTCGGCTAAAGAATCTGATTCTTGAATGAAAGATTCTGATTCTTGGACTTTCAGAGTTTGTGTTTCTGCCACTAAAAGCTTTCCCTTTGCGGAATTTCCCTCTACCGGTATCCATGCGACGAAACGAACATCGATTGCTAGATCTTCGTTTTTCTGAGTTTCAGGAATTTACAGAGAAAGGGAGAGGCAGAACACCGAAATCAAACTTTGGAGTCCTATTGGTTTTGGCGGCTCAAAAATCAATGTCAAGGGTTTTGGCAAAGAGAAGTTTATATAGGGTGTGAGAGGTTGTTTCAAGCACAACTCTTACATCCTTTCCACTTCTTTTGGCAGTGGGAGTCTTTAACTCCCACGTTCTCTAGACTTCTGGTGGTAGTGGGAGTCTTTATCGCATAATAACTCCCACGTAATCCCAGATATAACCAAATGCCGAAAATGGCCCCTCCTTAATATCTAATTCGAATAATAACGTTTTATTATTCTCAGAAAAATAAATGTCAGATACAATGAACCTAGACGCATTCTAGATTCATTGAATCTGGACATGAAGCTCGTTAACTCATCTATGCATGTGACCATGTAGGTTCATATCACAATGGCAATGAAAACACACTTAGTAGTATGTGTTCATAAATCACAAGTGGTCCCTAACAGGACATTGTGACTACCCAGAGTGAATGAATGTACAACGGAACCTAATATAAATCAACTATTTTGATCCCTTTGTCTCGCGATATCCTAATTAAGCATAAGGCATGGTAGTCGTCACCCTTTTAAAGCTTAATTGTATTTATGCTCGATCTCCAGGTAGACTGTTCCAACAAACAATATTCAATAACCACTTTATTAAATATATTTGAGCACGACCATGCATTTAAACAGTCTTTCCTTATCGAGGGGCCCATGGATATCTCTCTCTAATAAGAGAGGGACAAATTCCTTACAATGCCTCTCACATTCAAGTCATGATAGGATACTACATCCGATCTTCAGTCGTATTGATTACTCGATTAAAAGTAACGTCTGACTGAGTCAAAACGTGGCTTCATTCATGCTAGAATCAACGGAGACATAAAGGTATAAGGATTCCAAAATAGTATTGAGGAAGTAATACTTATGACTAAGGACCATGAAACATTACTTCTCTAACGGATCACGTCCGATACAATATATCCCAATATATTGCATCTATGATATGATTTGTATTCATTACACATGATTAGTAAAACATAATCATCAATCAAACATCATACTAGTTTTATTTCATTGTAAAGAACCTTACATAAAACTAGGGACAACTACAATAGTAATTACATAAACTAGTGAGTTTTACTATCAAATCACGCATTTGATGTTCAGAAGCAAAATTAACTATTCAAATGACATGCTCAAGCGATATAAAACGTACAACATATATTAATTGTCCTAGGGCACTACTAACAAAAACACCTTTGGGATGAAGCATCGTTTGGCTCGAAATATTTTTTCATTCCCAAAACATTTATGTAATATCTTATGGCTAATGTGATCAATCTAGTTTTGATTATAACAAACCATTGAGTAGTTCGAATGTTTGTGTGAGCTTGTGTTTTAATGATATGATATTTCACTAACACTTACATTGATGAAAATGGTAAGATAGCTTCTAGGGAACTCAAAATATATCATCATTCAACATAGAAGAAGTTACACATTGCAAGACTCCATGGCACAAGCTTGAAGTATATCTAGCCTTGGAAGTAGTTGTAATGTCAAGAAGAAGAAAGACCAAGTGTTATGAGCTACTCATCATCACATTGAATATCTTCGTCAAGTAGGCTCTTAACCTTGAAGTGATGAATTCCATGGTTCTACAACTTGAAGATTACAAAGGACTTCACCACAACTTAAGAGGTTGATAAAGGTCTCAAGCCAAAACTCAAAGAATAATTCATCTTGAAGACTTGAAGACCCAAGAATATTAGTCTATGCTATATAGGTATATCCTTGTGACTAATCTTACTTTGAGATTACTTGTTTATAGTATGTCAAGCTCATACTATAGTAGACTAGATTAGAGAAAGAGTTCTAAAGGGTGAAGAAGGGTTGCATTGTGCATAAAAGGATCATTTGTTGGCCTTTCCCTCGGAAGGTTGCATTTGTGCATAAAAGAGCATGTATTGGTTTTGTTCTTTCGTGTAAAGCTCTCACAAGACAAGCTAGTGGAATTTTCCAAAATCCTTGGGTGTGTCCTAAGGTAGTGGATGTAGATCTTTTTGATTGATCCACTCTAAATCCTTGTGTTTGATCTTCTAACTCTATCTCTTTACTTTCAAGTTCTTACGTTATACTTGTGTTTATATTCCATATGAACTTGATTGTATGAGCTTTAAATGTTTATCTTGAGTTAGAATACTTGCTTGTTATATCTTGCGTTGGCTTGGCTATAAGACTTCCACCAAGTGTTCTTACAAGCTTTATATACATTGCTTAGTGCTAGTCTTGTGACTTGTGTTGTTTGTTCTTACAAGCTTTATATACCTTGCTTAGTGCTAGTCTTGTGACTTGTGTTGTTTGTTCTTACAAGCTTTACATATAGGACTCTTGACTTAGACTTCCTATTTGTTTGCATCTTAACACACTAGTAACATAAGTTGTTCTATCCTTTAATCACCTTTATGTGCTTAATAAACATACTTGTTGTTAAGGTGATCACTTAGGAAAATAATTTGATAGAAAAGTGAAAAAGTTTGAGAACCTTATTCACCTCTCTCTAAGGTTCTCCCCTTCGGGTATTTCAATTTTAAACATGCTTAGACTTCTTTTGTAAACATAAAATAACGTAATTGATCTTGATATAAAACTTAGAAAACATAAGGACATATAAAACTTTCAAAATGGATTTGAAACATCACAAAAACTTAGTTGGACAGACCCACCCCCGAACAATGGCTCCGGATGATGCATCATCTGGCCCATCGTCTACAATCCTGTCAAGACCTCCCAACATTTCTGCGGACGAATTCCACGGAAGATGCACCGTCCCCGGTCTTCGTCCATGAGAGACCAGTAATTCTCACTAGTTACGTGGACGAAAGACTATAAAGAATGCTTGGTCCGCGAGTTGCAGAAAATGCACTTTTTAGTGCATTTTTTCAAAGAAAAAAACCATTTATGAAATTACATTTCCCATAACCCAAAAATCCATATTCTGACCATTTTACACATACAATTTCATATACACAACATGCAAAACCATATCATTTCATATCCAACACTTGTACATAATATTTGTGCTATGAACATCAAGGAATATGATTTTCAAAAATATATTTTAGGGAGACAAATACCAAGAATCTACAAGGTGTAGAAAGAGGAAGTTTCTCCTCAATATGGTAGTTAATCTCTTGTATATACATTCCCACTAATACAATATGCATTCAAATACCCTTTTAAAGAGACAAAACCTCAAGTTGTAGAAAGAAGAAAGTTTCTCCTCATAACATATAACATATGGAAGTTTCATAATAATTAATCTCTTGGTATCTTATGTACATACATTCTCCCACTAATACAATACTCCTACATTAGAGATGTTTCATCTTCTTCTCAAAGTCATCTCCTTTAGAAATTGTTTAAAGAAAAAAAATGACGATTACTACAAGTTGTCATTTTATAATCTGAAGCTAATTTGTTAAATGAAGTAGTTGGAATTAGCTTTTAATCTCCGCTATTTAGCCCATTCATGATGTTGGGGAATCTTGTGTCCATGTCACTGATATTCTCATTTGATTTCATTTAGAACATTTCATAATCTCTCACTTGTGTATTTAGTTTAGACTCTTTTACTGGATTTGTACCGTTGTTAGTACTTCAAAAATCTTCCACATGTCATGAGCCGTATCACTTCCTCTTACACGGTTGTACTCATTTTGATGAAGAGCACAACTAATGATATTCATAACTTGGAAGTTCATGGTCATCTTTTTAACTTCGAATTCGGAAAACTCATGTTTTGCTTTTTCGACTCTAACACCATTCTCTTCTTTCATATGAACATAAGGTCCATCTTCAATCACACTCCACAACTCAAAGTTAATGGAACAAGCATAGATACAAAAACGATTCTTCCAAAAATTGTAGTTTGTTGCATCAAAGAACCCCTCCAAATAAGCAAGAGTTGAATGCTACCCATAGATCTTTACTACAAGGTGATTAAACCAAAAAGAGAAGACAAGGCTCTGATATCAAATGAAAACCTAAGGGGGTGAAATATATTTTTGTAAACTTTTAAAACTTTCTTCAAAATAAAGAGAAAAGAGGTAAACAAAAACAATAAATGAAAGCTAGAAAGAGAGATCAAAGACAAGCTATTTGTTAGTAGTGCCCTAGGACCATTAGCATATGTTGTACGTTTTATATCTTTTTGAGCATTTCATCTGAATAGTTAATTTTGCTTATGAACATCAAATGCGTGATTTGATAGTAAACTCATTTGCTTATGTAATTACTATTCTAGATATCCCTAGTTTTATGTAATCTACTTTACAATGAAATAAAACTAGTATGATGTTTGATTGATGATTATGTTTTACTAATCATGTGTAATGAGTACAAATCATATCATAGATGCAATATATTGAGATATATCGTATCGGACGTGATCCGTTAGAGAAGTAATACTTCATGGTCCTTAGTCATAAGTATTACTTCCTCAATACTATTTTAGAACCCTTAGACCTTATGTCTCCATTGATTCTAGCGGAATGGAGCCACGTTTTGACTCAATCGTACGTTGCTTTTAATCGAGTAATTAATACTACTGATAATCGGATGTAGTGTTCTATCATGGCTTGAATGTGAGAGGCATTGTAAGGAATTTGTCCCTCTCTATTAGAGAGAGATATCCATGGGCCCCTCGATAGGGAAAAACTGTTTAAATGCATGGCCGTGCTCAAATATATTTGATAAAGTGGTTATCAAATACTATTTGTTGTAACAGTTTACCCGGAGATCGAGCATAAATAGAATTAAGCTTAATAAGGGTGACGACTACCATGCCTTATGCTTAATTAGGATATCGCGAGACAAAGGGATTAAATAGTGGATTGATATTAAGTTCCGTTGTATATTCATTCGCTTTGGCTAGTCATAATGTCCTGCTAGGGACCTCTTGTGATTTATGAACTCACACTACTACTAAGTGTGTTTTCATTGACATTGTGATATTAACCTACAGGGTCACACGCATAGACGAGCTAACGAGCTTCATGTCAAGATTCAATTAATCTAGAATGTGTCTAGGTTCATTGTATCTGACATTCATTTTTCTGAGAATAATAAAGCGTTATTATTCGAATTAGAGATAAGGGGCATTTTCGGTATAGCTGGGATTAAGTGGGAGTTATTATCCGATAAAGACTCCCACTACCAGTAGAAGTCTAGGGGACGTGGGAGTTGTGCTTGAAACAACCTCTCACTCCCTATATAAACTTCTCTTGGCCGAAACCCTAGGGGTTAATGCTTTTCAGCCGAAATACCATAAAGACCTAGAAAATCAGATTTTCTATTCTGTCTTTCCCATTTCTCTCTAATTCCCGAAACTCAGAAAAACGAAGAGCTAGCAATCACTGTTCGTTTCGTCACGTGGATACAGGTAGAGGGACATTCCGCAAAGGGAAATCCATTGGTAGCAGCAACGTATCCAAGAAATAGCAACTTCCATTCAAGAATCAGATTCTTGAACTTGAAAAGTAAGTTTCTGTCTAGTTTTTTCGATTCCTATGGTATCAGCGGATCCTTCGGGGGAGGACTCATGGGTGTTTAGAACGAGTTTCTGTCCATTAATCACTTCAGTGGTATCTGGGCCTTGCTCATACTATTCGAATTCGATATTGTTAATCACATCATAACACTATCAATTTCGATTTGGTATGTGTGTGTGTGTGTGTGAAAACAGAAAAGATTGTATCTTTTGTTCAATATATGTGATATATGCATAAACTGATTTCGGCTCATCATGTTTATATGTTTCTGTATATTCTGATATGCATAAACTGTTATGTATGCTATTAATTCGATTAATAATGCATGAACTGCTATCGTATGTTATTAATTCGATTAATTATGCATCAATTGAAATTGTATTGATTCGCTTAATCTGTTATTAATATGATTATATGCATAAACTGTTTATGAATCTGTTATTAATTCTGTTAATTTGATTAACCAATCATAATCTGATTATGTAAGTAAGGCGATTGAGGGGTAAATTGGGACAGAAAAACTCATTCGATGAGCTGATGTAGAATCAGATTTTTCATCCCGAGGCACTGGCCCCATGACCCCCCGCCCACTAACCGGCTAGCAGGACCGCCGTCTGCATCGCGCGACCGTCCGCGTTCCACTGACCTAAGACTTTGTATATGTACTCGCTTTTATTTCATTATGCTTTATGTGAGTTTTAGCATGGCCTACTATACCTCTCTTGTTTTACGCATTTTTGGGTTGTAATTTTATAATACAGCCTGCGAGCCGTTTTTCAATGTTGTAAAATTGTAATCGCTTTCTTAGATTAGTTTTACTGCTTTACATTGAAGGCTGGGTATGCCCATGTAATTATGTAACAAGATTGGAGGACGTTGGATCGAAGACTTTATCCATGAGATGGATATAGACTTAGATTGATTCTTGGCTCCCACAAGGCTCGTGGGAGTCATTATAGGATTAGGCCATGCTATATCACATTTACATTTACGCTTGATATCTTGCATGTGATGCTTATTTTATGTCTAATGGAGCTTGATTTATTATACGTCACATAAATCGTTTTAATTAAGTCTTAAAATGCCTATCATGTCCTAAGCACTCCATGAGCTTGGATCATCATTATGTCTGCTTGCCAAAGCAACGGATAAGTGGTTATCTAAGTAAAAGGAAATGGGAAATAGTGATTTCCATGTGCTTAGACATGGTTCGACTTAACTAGGCTACCAAAATAGTTTTGAGCCTAGGGCATAAAATAGGAAATAGCCGGGACATATAGATGCCATTCCCATAGGTTGATTTTACTTTAATTATGGGGTTAAGCCAAAGCTAACTTATAACTATCGTAAAATGTTATTTTCCACCGTTTATCAAGTGTTGAAATTGTGGAAAGGTTTTTGCTCAAAAACTAATAACTTTGCAAATAATTTAATGTAGATAATGGCAACCAACACTTCAAACAATTCATTGCGATCCGTCCTTGAGAAGGAAAAACTGAGCGGGACCAATTTCCTTGATTGGGCCCGCAACTTAAGGATTGTCCTTAAGCAGGAAAGAAAGCTATACGTTCTTGATACGGACATTCCTGAACAGCCTGCAAACAACGCCCCTAGAGCTGAAAGAGATGATTGGAAGAAGCATTTTGATGACTCTAACGATGTGACTTGTCTCATGTTAGTCACAATGAGCACTGACCTTCAAAAAAGTTTGAAGGAGTTGAGGCTTTTCTAGATGATGGGCCAAGCTCAAGGAAATGTTCCAAGAGCAAGCCCGTCATGAAAGATTCCTCACCACTAAGGCGTTGAATAGTTGCAAGATGGACCCTGGCACCTCTGTAAGTGCACATGTGCTTTAGATGAAGGGCTATCTTGACCAACTTGAGAAACTTGGGGCTCCCGTAGGTCCTGACATGGCCACAGATATGATCTTGAGCTCACTCCCACCGGAGTATGACCAGTTTTTCATGAACTTCAACATGCATGGCATGGAGAAGTCCATACATGAGATACACGGGATGCTCAAGCAGGCTGAACTGAAAATTAAGAAGACCCCTGAATTCTTAATGGTTCAAAAAGGGAATTTCAAGAAGAAAGGAAAGGGAAAGCCCATGGCCAAGAAGGGCAAAGGAAATAACAAGCCCAAACCCAAGGCCAAGACACCAAAGGAAGGAGTTTGCTTCCATTGCAATGAACCGAGTCATTGGAAACGAATCGCTAAGCTCTATTTGGAAAGAGAAGAAAAAGGGAAAAGCCGGTTTGATTGTCTCTCCAGTATTTATGTTATTGAAATTAACATGTCTGCTCCTACTTCATGGGTATTAGATACCGGTTGTGGATCTCACATTTGTGCAAATGTGCAGGGGTTCAAAAGGAGTAGATCACTGGCAAAATGAGAAGTGGACCTGAGAGTAGCAAACGGAGCAAGAGATGTTGCTGTAGTTACCGAGACATTTAATTTAGTTTTTCCAAGTGGCCTTATTATAGAACTGAATAATTGTCTTTATGCTACAACTTTGAGTAGGAATATTATTTCAGTTTCTTGTTTGGATATTAAATGTTTTGAATTAAATATTCTGAATAAAATTTGCACCGTTCATAAAGATCGTATCTTCTATGGAGATGCCTCTTTGATGAATGGGCTTTATGTTCTTAACCTCGATGAATCCATTAAAAGGCCCATCTACAACATTAATACTAAGAGGTTTAAATCCAATGACTTAAACCAAACCTACTTTTGGCACTGTCGTTTGGGCCACATAAATGAGAAAAACATATCAAAACTCCATCAAGATGGAATTTTGACATAATTTGACTTAGAGTCTTATGAGACATGTGATTCTTGCTTGTTAGGCAAAATGACTAAAGCTCATTTTACTGGACAAACTGAGAGAGCTTCTGATGTTTGTGGGCCAATAAACACAAATGCTAGAGGAGGGTTCCAGTACTTCATTACATTCACAGATGATTTCAGTAGATATGGTTACGTCTATCTAATGAAACATAAATCAGAATCTTTTGGAAGATTCAAAGAATTTCAAAATGAAGTACAAAATCAACTTGGTAAAAGTATTAAGATACTTCGATCAGATCGAGGTGGCAAATACCTTAACCAAGAGTTTGACGAACATCTTAGAGGTTGTGGAATTGTTTCACAATTAACTCCTCCTGGCACACCACAATGGAATGGCGTGTCAGAACGGAGGAATCACACCTTATTAGATATGGTTCGATCTATGATGAGTCAGACCAATCTTCCAATTTCCTTTTGGGGTTACGCCCTACAAACTGCTGCATTTATATTGAATAGAGTTCCTTCTAAAGCGGTTCAGAAAACTCCATATGAGATATGGACTGGGAAACGACCTAGTTTGTCATTTCTCAAAATTTGGGGATGCGAGGCGTATGTAAAACGCTTGTTATCTGATAAACTCGCCCATAAATCTGACAAGTGTTTGTTTGTGGGATATCCTAAAGAAACTGAAGGATATTACTTCTATCTTCCATCAGAGAACAAAGAGTTTGTTGCTCAAAATGGTTTATTCCTTGAAAGGGAATTTATTTCCAAAGAGGATAGTGGGAGTAAGATCCATCTTGAGGAAATTTAAGATCCCCAAACAACATCTGAACCAACTTTGGAAGTTCAATCAAGCTCACGTGATGATACTGAGCTTCAATCTTTGACACAAGGCCCAAGGAGGTCGAGTCAGGTACATCAACAGCCTGAGAGATATGGATTTCACGTGATTGATGATCATCAGGTTAAACTGATTGATCAAGATGAACCCACTACCTACAAAAAGGCAATTCGTAGTTCTGAGTCAGATTTGTGGCTAGAAGCTATGAAGTCTGTGATGCAATCCATGTACGATAACCAAGTGTGGACTTTGGTTGACCCACCTCGAAAGGTGTAAGGTCATTGATAACAAATGGTGTTTAAAAAGAAAACCGACATGGATGGTAATGTACACACTTTAAAATCTCGACTAATAGTTAAAGGTTATAGACAAGTTCATGGCATTGACTATGACGAAACCTTTTCTCCTGTCGTTATGATAAAGTTTATTAGGATTTTACTTTCCATAGCTGCATATTATGACTATGAGATATGGCAAATGGATGTTAAGACTGCGTTTCTTAATGGAAACCTTCTCGAGGATGTGTATATGACACAACCTGAGGGGTTTGTTGATCCATCGAATCCTATCAAAGTGTGTAAGCTTCAAAGGTCTATTTATGGATTGAAGCAAGCATCTGGAAGCTGGAATCGTCGCTTTGATGAAGCAATTAAAGAATTCGGTTTCATCAAAAACGAAGATGAGCCTTGTGTTTATAAGAAAGTAACTAATAATGCAGTAGTGTTCCTTGTGCTTTATGTGGATGACATTGGAAATGACATCCCCACATTACAAAGTGTAAAAGCTTGGTTGGGGAAGTGCTTTTCCATGAAAGACTTAGGCGAGGCTACATACATTTTGGGTATAAGAATATATAGAGATAGATCTAACAAAATGATTGGCCTAAGTCATAGTGGATACATTGACAAGGTACTTAAACGGTTCAGTTTGCAAGACTCCAAAAAGGGATTCTTGCCCATGTCACATGGCATTAAACTCAGCAGAACTCAAAGACCTTCCACAAAGGAGGACCAAGAGCGCATGAGTAAGATCCCATATGCTTCAGCCATTGGGTCTATTATGTACGTCATGATATGCACTCGCCCCGGATGTCTCATTCGCTTTAAGTATGACTAGCAGATATCAATCTGACCCTGGAGAGTCACATTGGACTGCAGTCAAGAGCATTCTTAAGTACTTGAGAAGGACTAAAGATATGTTCTTGGTTTACTGAGGTCGGGAAGGAAAGTCCCGGTTGTAAATGGTTACACGGGGACACAAGCTTCCAAACCGACGTAGATGATTATAGATCGTAATCTGGTTTTGTGTTTTGTTTGAATGGAGGTGCTGTGAAGCTGGAAGAGCTCAAAGCAAGAAACCGTGGCCGACTATACAAATGTAGCTGAGTATCTAATCGCCTCTCAAGCAGCTAAAGAAAGCTCGTTTGGATCGGGGAAGTTTGTTGATGAATTAGGTGTCATCCCTAGCATTGTGAACCCAGTGGACCTCTATTATGATAGTACTGCTGCCATTTCACAAGTTAAGGAACCTAGATCTCACCAACGATCCAAACACATTCTCAGGCGTTTCCATCTGATTAGAGAGATCATTGACAGATGAGACGTTAGTATTTACAAAGTTCATACAGACGACAACATTGCAGATCCATTGACCAAGCCATTCTCGCAGCCTAAACATGAGAGTCATACTAGGTCAATGGGATTGAGGATCATGTATGATTGGAGCTAGGGCAAGTGGGAGATTGTTAGTAGTGCCCTAGGACCATTAGCATATGTTGTACGTTTTTATATCTTTTTTAGTATTTCATCTGAATAGTTAATTTTGTTTATGAACATCAAATGCGTGATTTGATAGTAAAACTCATTTGCTTATGTAATTACTATGTAATTACTATTCTAGTTGTCCCTAGTTTTATGTAATCTACTTTACAATGAAATAAAACTAGTATGGTGTTTGATTGATGATTATGTTTTACTAATCATGTGTAATGAGTGCAAATCATATCATAGATGCAATATATTGAGATATATCGTATCGGACGTGATCCGTTAGAGAGTAATACTTCATGGTCCTTAGTCATAAGTATTACTTCCTCAATACTATTTTAGAATCCTTAGACCTTATACCTCCATTGATTCTAGCATGAATTTGTCCCTCTCTATTAGAGAGAGATATCCATGGGCCCCTCGATAGGGAAAAACTGTTTAAATGCATGGCCGTGCTCAAATATATTTGATAAAGTGGTTATCAAATACTATTTGTTGTAACAGTTTACCTGGAGATCGAGCATAAATACAATTAAGCTTAATAAGGGTGACGACTACCATGCCTTATGCTTAATTAGGATATCGCGAGACAATGGGATTAAATAGTGGATTGATATTAGGTTCCGTTGTATATTCATTCGCTTTGGCTAGTCATAATGTCCTGCTAGGGACCTCTTGTGATTTATGAACTCACACTATTACTAAGTGTGTTTTCATTGCCATTGTGATATGAACCTACAGGGTCACACGCATAGACGAGCTAACGAGCTTCATGTCAGGATTCAATGAATTTAGAATGTGTCTAGGTTCATTGTATTTGACATTCATTTTTCTGAGAATAATAAAGCGTTATTATTCGAATTAGTGATAAGGGGCATTTTCGGTATAGCTGGGATTACGTGGGAGTTATTATCCGATAAAGACTCCCACTACCAGTAGAAGTCTAGGGGACGTGGGAGTTATAGACTCCCACTGCCAAAAGAGGTGGATAGGACGTGGGAGTTGTGCTTGATACAACCTCTCACTCCCTATATAAACTTCTCTTGGCCGAAACCTTAGGGGTTAATGCTTTTCAACCGAAATACCATAAAGACCTAGAAAATCAGATTTTCTATTCTGCCTCTCCCTTTTCTCTCTAATTTCCGAAACTCAGAAAAACGAAGAGCTAGCAATCACTGTTCATTTCGTCGCGTGGAAACCGGTAGAGGGACATTCCGCAAAGGGAAATCCATTGGTGGCAGAAACGTATCCAAGAAAAAGCAACTTCCATTCAAGAATCAGATTCTTGAACTCGAAAAGTAAGTTTCTGTCTAATTTTTTCGATTCCTATGGTATCAGCGGATCCTTCGGGGGAGGACTCATGGGTGTTTAGAACGAGTTTCTGCCCATGAATCCCTTCACTATTTATAGTGGTTCGACTCACTAAGAATCTACGTCCACTACCTTGAGACTAACCCAAGGATTTCAACAACACACTAACTTCTCTTTACAACTTAATGATGGTGGAATGAAACCTATAATACACAAGTGGCTAACTCACTAAGAGTTTTGCACAACAACCACCAACAAGTTCACGAAGAGCACAACTCACAAAGAGCTTAACATTCTCACAGAGATATGAGGGAAATGATTAACCAAACTAATCACACTTTACGTGATGGATAGATACAATTGCATATTTCAAAATTTCTAAGCTCAAGTGATAATTATCACACTTGATTAACACATGAAAGTGTATTACATAGTGAAAGTTTTTACCCTTCAGGGTCGTGGATGTAGGTCTGCGTTGAGACCCAAGGTGGATGTTGGTCTGCGTTGAGACCGAGCCACGTTAAAAATATTGGTGTTCTTTCGTGTTGGTTTATTCATTCTTCTTTTTCTCTCCATATTATCCGCGTGTTTGCTTCTGCTGCCCCAACAACTGGTATGAGAGCGTCAGGTTCGAGACTGTGATAAGTTCGAGTCTTGGGAGAAACGCAGATCTTAGAAAAGGCGCAAGTTCTCGTGACTGTGATGAGAAGAAAGAATCATTCATTGACCCAACATCAAGGAAGTAAAACTAAGAAGATACAAAGAAGAAACCCAAGAGAAGACCTAGGGTTAGGGATTTTCTATTTTAATTGTAATTTGGGAACTTAATAAAATGGAGGATTTGTTAGAGATTATCAAGATCCCAAAGTTGATAAGTTTCCTTATTCTGTTTAAGTTGTAATTTAGGAAATTGAGAGAAGAGAGGATATGTTAGGATTCTCTCAATATCCAACATCGGTTTTGTTAGTAAAATAGGAGGGAGAAAAACCTTATAAATAGGGATCTCCAAGTTTAGTATTATTTGTGTGTGCCGCGTTGAGCGCCACCAACTCAGATGGTGAGTTTCCTGAGTTTGGTTCCCGAGAGGGTTTGTAATTTTGTTCAGTCCAAAAATTACATAGTGAAAGTTTTTTTTACCCTTCAGGGTCGTGGATGTAGGTCTGCGTTGAAACCGAACCACGTTAAAAATATTAGTGTTCTTTCGTGTTGGTTTTTTTATTCTTATTTTTCTCTCTATATTATCCGTGTGTTTGCTTTCGCTGCCCCAAAAACTGGTATCAGAGCGTCAGGTTCGAGACTGTTACGATTTCGAGTCTTGGGAGAAGCGTAGATCTTAGTAGAAGGCGCAGTTTTCGTGACTGTGATGAGAAGAAAGAAGCATTCATTGACACAACATCTAGGAAGTAAAACTAAGACGAAACAGAGAAAAACCCCAAGAGAAGACCTAGGGCTAGGGGTTTTTTATTTTAATTTTAATTTGGGAACTTAATAAAAGAGAGGATTTGTTAAAGATTCGCAAGATACCAATAATGATAGGTTTCCTTATTCTTTTGAAGCTGTAATTAGGGAAATTAAGAGAAGGGAGGATGTGTTAGGATTCTCTCAATATCCCACATCGGTTGTGTTAGTAAAATAGGTGGGAGGAAAACCTTATAAATAGGGATCTCCTAGTTTAGTATTATTTGTGTGTGCCGCGTTGAGCGCCACAAACTCAGGTGGTGAGTTTCCTGAGTATGGTTCCCGAGAGGGTTTGTAATTTTGTTCCGTCCATAAAATTACTTAGTGAAAGTTTTTACCCTTCAGGGTCGTGGATGTAGTAGGTCTGCGTTGAGACCGAATCACGTTAAAAATATTGGTGTTCTTTCGTGTTGGTTTATTTATTCTTCTTTATGTTAGGATTCTCTCAATATATCCAACATCTTTTGTGTTAGTAAAATAGGAGGGAGGAAAACCTTATAAATAGGGATCTCCTAGTTTAGTATTATTTGTGTGTGCCGCGTTGAGCACCACCAACTCGGATGGTGAGTTTCCTGAGTTTGGTTCCCGAGAGGGTTTGTAATTTTGTTCAGTCCAAAAATTACATAGTGAAAGTTTTTACCCTTCAGGGTCATGGATGTAGGTCTGCGTTGAGACCGAGGGTAGTGGATGTAGATTTGCGTTGAGACCGAACCACGTTAAAGAATATTGGTGTTCTTTCATATTTGGTTTATTTATTCTTATTTTTCTCTCCATATTATCCGCGAATTTGCTTCCGCTGCACCAACAACTGGTATGAGAGCTTCAGGTTCAAAAATGTGCTGATTTCGATTCCTGGGAGAAACGCAGATCTTAGAAGAAATCGCAAGTTTTAGTGACTGTGATAAGAAGAAAGAAGCATTCCTTGACCGAACATCACGTA
This sequence comes from Vinca minor, assembly GCA_026122235.1. Taxonomy (NCBI): domain Eukaryota; kingdom Viridiplantae; phylum Streptophyta; class Magnoliopsida; order Gentianales; family Apocynaceae; genus Vinca; species Vinca minor. The sequence goes on from JAOCZM010000235.1 coordinate 979,475, forward strand.
AGTAAAAACTAAGACGAAATAGAGAAGAAACCCAAGAGAAGACCTAGGGTTAGGGGTTTTCTATTTTAATTGTAATTTGGGAACTTAATAAAAGGAAGGATTTGTTAAAGATTCTCAAGATCCCAAAGGTGTAGGTTTCCTTACTCTGTTTAAGTTGTAATTTAGGAAATTGAGAGAAGGGATGATATGTTAGGATTCTCTCAATATCCCACATCGGTTGTGTTAGTAAAATAGGAGGGAGGAAAACCTTATAAACAGGGATCTCCTAGTTTAGTATTATTTGTGTGTGCTGCGTTGAGCGCCACCAACTCAGATGGTGAGTTTACTGAGTTTTGTTCCCGAGAGGGTTTGTAATTTTGTTCAGTCCACAAATTACATAGTGAAAGTTTTTACCCTTCATTGTCGTGGATGTAGGTCTGCGTTGAGACCGAACCACGTTAAAAATATTGGTGTTCTTTCGTGTTGGTTTATTTATTCTTTTTTTTTATCTCCATATTATCCGCGTGTTTACTTCCGCTGCCCCAACAACCGGTATCAGAGCATCAGGTTCGAGACTGTGAAGAGTTCGAGTCTTGAGAGAAGCGCAGATCTTAGAAGAAGGCGCATGTTTTCGTGATTGTGATGAGAAGAAAGAAGCATTCCTTGACCCAACATCAAGGAAGTAAAACTAAGACGAAACAGAGAAGAAACCCAAGAGAAGACCTAGGGTTAGGGGTTTTCTATTTTAATTGTAATTTGGGAACTTAATAAAATGGAGGATTTGTTAGATATTCTCAAGATACCAATAGTGATAGGTTTCCTTATTCTGTTTAAGTTGTAATTTGGGAAATTAAGAGAATGGATGATATGTTAGGATTCTCTCAATATCTCACATCGGTTGTGTTAGTAAAATACGAGGGAGGAAAACCTTATAAATAGGGATCTCCTAGTTTAGTGTTATTTGTGTGTGCCCCGTTGAGCGCCACCAACTCAGGTGGCGAGCTTCCTGAGTTTGGTTCCGAGAGGGTTTATAATTTTGTTTCGTCCAAAAAATTACATAGTGAAAGTTTTTACCCTTCAGAGGTCTTAGATGTAGGTTGAGACCGAACCACGTTAAAAATATTGGTGTTCTTTCATTTTGGTTTATTTATTCTTCTTTATGTTGGGATCCTCTCAATATCCCACATCGGTTGTGTTAGTAAAATAGGAGGGGAGGAAAATCTTATAATTAGGGATCTCCTAATTTAGTATTATTTGTGTGTGCCGCGTTGAGCGCCACCAACTCAGATGGTGAGTTTCCTGAGTTTGGTTCCCAAAGAGGGTTTGTAATTTTGTTCTGTCCAACAATTACATAGTTAAAGTGTTTACTCTTCAGGGTCGTAGATGTAGGTCTACGTTGAGACCCAGGGTCGTGGATGCAGGTCTGCATTGAGACCGAACCACGTTAAAAAACTTGTTAGTCAATTGTGAATTCAAAATTTTGTTTGGGTCAACAAAAATATTTTTAGGATATAAAGGGTACATTACAATAAAATATCTCGACTCTTAACATCCCTAGCCCCTATTATTTTCAAATAATTTGTTATCTACAAGTTGTAGAAAGAAGAAAGTTTCTCCTCATAACATATGGTAGTTTCCACCACGGCTCTAGTGCGGAACAAGAAAAGTTTCGTACGTACGGAACTTTTCACGTTTATTGTATTAAAATTTTGACGGTTAAAATTGATTTAAAAAAATATCTGTTTTAATTTTCAGAACATCTGTTTTTAAGCTAAAAAATACATGTTTTGAACTATTTGGTATATAATGAAGAAAAATTATTCCGCAGCCGCACTGGGTAGTTTCATAATCATTAATCTCTTGGTATCTTCTTCTGTGTATACATTCTCCAACTACTACGAATACTACGTTAGAGAAAGGGACTTCTCGAAGTCGTCCTTCAAAAAAAAACTGATGATTACAAGTTCATCTTTACTCTTCTTCACTTCCCCTCAAGTTCCAATTCCCTAAAAGCCATCTCCTTCATTTCCCAACTCCATTCAAGTTCTTATTAGTCTAATTCATTCAATTGTTTCCATTTTCAAATCTGAATCTAATTTGTTAAATGGTAGTTGGAATTAGCTTTTAATCTCTTCCGTTTTGCTTCTCTGATAAAATCAAATCCTGTTTTGGTTCACAGTTTTCTTTAGGTGAGCGATTTCTCTTTTCTTTGTCTTTGATTTTTTTACTTGTGTGAATTTTTAGTGTTTGATTTTAACTAGAATTAGTTGTTTGTTGGAAAAATAAATAAAATTTTACCCTTTTGAGTATTTAATTTGACCTTAACATATTCAGGGATTATAATCTTTCAGAAAGCACTCATTTATTGCCTAATCTTGTCTTGGATTTTGTCTGATCTTTTTAATCTACATAAAAGAATTTTGTGGGTTTTGGAGAAAATGTTCAATCTTGTTAATATATATATAGCCCCACAAGGAGGAGAAGGACTGCCCTAGAAAGGGAGAATTTATTGCCCCATGTATGGCGAGGGTGGTCTCGGGCAGACCATAACCCCACTGGGCTATGGACCTCTTGACATCTTGTTAAGATATTGAATATATTCGTTGGGAGCAAATTGATTTATCCATTTCGCCATGTTACATGAGGATTGATATGATGGCGTACTATGAGTTTGATCTAAATGTATTTGGGAATTATAATCTTTTAGAGTGCATTGAATATTGTCTTATTGTTATGATATTGAATAATTCTTTTGGAGCAAATTGATTTATCCGTTTCGGCATAAATTGATATCTCGAGTCTATGATCTTGCCTGGGTTCACCTTAATCTATTCATCTGTTGAATGCAATCTATCGATATATAAGTTTTCTCATACATGTATGGACAAGTATGTGACCTTTAATTTATCTGATTCTCAGTTACCTTTATTGTATTCTGTTCTTTTGTCATAGTGGGCTTATTTTTCTTTTTTTCATGTTTTTCTTGGCTCAATTCCTCAGGAAAGTTGTAGGAATCTGAGAAATGTCTTGGTTTGTTGGTTTCTTTAAACATACTTTTGGATTTGGAGATGAAGAGAGGAGAGAGATCCCTAGAAACCAGATGAATAGAGAAATTTACGGTGCTCATTTAGTTAATCAGGCGAGCTTTGGCAGTTCGGACAGAGAAATTGACAATTATTCAGTTCCATTTGGTGATGTTATTAGGACAAATAACAGTGCTGCAAATTTTGCCAATATTAATAAGAATTATGCTGTTGCATCCAAATCTGCTTTGCCAACTTCACAAAAACCAGTATCTGTTGGTAAAGTGTCGAGTTCACAATTATCATCTGCTGATGTTCTTTGGCGAAACACAGCGAATGAAATACCTGAGAAGCCAGTCTCGTCCTCGGGGAAAGACCCATTGTCACAAGGAAACCAAGTAATCGCCAAGCCAACTCTGTCTTCAGTTTCAGACAAGTCCAAGCCAACACCTTCACAAAATACAAGTCAATTTTTGAAACCAAAGGATTCACCCTCATCTACTGTATCTGATACTGAAAAGCGATTCTCAATGCTCAAAAAGGATATTAAGAGTTTGATTAAAAGAGGCATTGTTCCTGGAGTTCTCAAGACGCCTTTATCTCCATCAACTTACAAGGATTACTTTCATGCTCTGCTATATGCCGAGGACTGTCACCTAGAGGTAATGATAGATTTTACCATATATTATACAGTCATTTCGACAATGCAAAAGCTTTTAGATAGATGTTATTGCAAAAAGGGAACAATCAAGCGCCACCCTAATTCAACATGTTGGGCTACTTCACATTTTGCTCTTTTAGATCACACATTTTCTTGGAGGTGGGTTGAAAAGTTGGAAAAATGGATGGCAATTTTAAAGCATATCTTAGGAGGAGGCATTCTGAAGGAATCATTTCTTCGCTTTTCTTGACTTAACTAGACAAGTACAATAAAAGTGTTTCTGTTTCCGTTTTTGACTTAACTAGACTTGGGAGATTGTTCTACTTTTTATATGCTTAGTCAGTAAACTTCTGCTGATTATGCGTAATTCCTTTTTAACTTTTATGTTTCCAATTGAACGCATATTTGTGTGTTACCCAAATTACAGTTAATTTCTTTGGTTCGTTGCTTGTAGAATTACAGTTAATTTCTCTCTCTCTCTCTCTCTCTCTCTCTCTCTCAGGTAAACTTGTAGAGTTTTGCGATTATCAATTTTGATCAAACTTTTATGTTGCCTGTGGAAAAGTTAGCAGCTTCTTTGGCACGCAATTATATCATTTATATCATATTTTGTGATTGCCACAAAATGTGGATCTGTAATCTAGAACTGCTCCAGTCTATAGATGCAACTTTGTACATAAACACTGATGAAGACATTTTTGTCTTATTTTATTCTTTTGCATCATTATACAGAAATGGGAAGGTTTTGAAGTGAATAATGTGATTTTAGAGTTGCATAATGCAACAATATACACAAGAAAAAGAAAATCTAAAAGCTACAATGATGCTACTAAGAAAGATCGAAAAGTCCTCGTCCAATTTGATATTGAGAAAATACTTGAAAGGCAATCACTAGTTGATGGAAAACGTGAAAGCCAGTCACGATTTTATGGAAAACGTGAAAGGCGACCATTCTTGCTATCGAGAGATTTCCTCTCAGTAAAGCCTACAGGCAGCAACATCAAGCCATTTAAGGTTTGCTTTTGAAACTTAAATCCTAATTTACTGTTCTTTCAAATCAAGCACTTTAATCTCAACTTCTTGGATTGTTTTGATTCTTCTTTCGCAATTCCGGTACCTTCTGTTTACACTTTTCTAATTCGATCTGCAAATGGCTTGGATAAATAGGGTGTCATATATCGTGTTGTCAAGAGTAGTCTCATATTGGTTGAATTTGGAGAAAGTTTCCGGTCTCAGCACGAGCCTGGATGTGAATACGATGTCAAATTCTCATTCAACAGGATTTGTTTAAATCGAGCTCATCATGCAATTACAGCTGCACCAGATACTTTATACCAGAATTTCCTCTTCCCTGGCGTAGCACCGAAGCAGGAAATACCGTCCATAAATCTCTTTTATCGAAAAGAAGCCTTTGCTGTTTGGCAGATTTTAAGGCATCAGAGTGCACCTCCCTATCTTGTTGAAGGACCATTATCTATAGTAGATATGGAGTATTTATCAAGAACAGCATTAGTAATTGTTGGAGCAGTTCTTCAGATTTGTCGAAAATCCCCTTCAAACAGAGTTCTTTTATGTGCTCCGCAAAACAATACTTGTGATGAACTCATGATATCCCTGAAGAAGGAGATGGACGAGTCCGATATGTTTAGAGCCAACGCTGCATTTCGGGAGACTGATGGCGTACCCGAAAATATACTCCCGTCTTGTCTTTATGAGGAAGAAAGTAACTGCGTCGCTTGCCTTTCAAAATATAAGGTAATTTCATCCACTTTCATGAGTAGTTTTCGTCTACGTGATGAAGGGATGGTGGCTGGACACTTTAGTCATATATTTCTGGTAGATGCATCATCTGTTACTGAACCAGAGGCAATGGTTCCCTTAGCTAACTTTGCGAATTCAGAAACCGTAGTTGTTGTAACTGGTGCACCACGAAATCGTTCTGGTTGGGTCCGTTCCAGTATTGCGAGGCAAAATGGACTAATGACTTCCTACTTTGAGATGCTTAGGGAATCCGAGCTGTACAAGAATCTTGATCCGAGGGTCATAATGCATCTGGAAAGTTTTCAAAATTTTGAAAGAGAGCTCTGAGTCTCTGTCACAATTTCTGGATCATATCTCATTCTTTTGAACAATCTAAATTAGTGATGTTTTTCTATTGGAAAGTTTTTAATATATGTATATATTTGTATGTTTTTACTGATCTTCTTGTACTGACACTTTGTTTGGTGGAATGATAACTTTTCTTCACCAGTAATTTGGGTTGGGGGTTATTAGTCTGGGCGCTGTGGTTCGATGTCGAACTCAGACTTCTCGGTCATGAGTGAAGGGGAGCCCCACTGGGCTACGGCCATCTTGATCTTCACCAGTATTTCTTGGATATGCATTTTTACTTTAACATTTGTGGTCATTGTTACAAATCAGTTTGTGTGAAGTACTCTCAAAAGCCTTTCATAACTGAAATTGATGAATCGTCTGATTAGAATGGAGAAGATAACTTTTTATTATTTTCGAATTTAGGGAGTGGTGACAGGTTCAGGAAAAAAAGAGTGAAAACAAGAATAAAGGAAAAGTGAAACCCACAATATTAATATGGAATCATTTTTAATACTACGACCATCAACGTGAACTTCTATGTTGTTGAAGTATGAAGAACAAGGTGTTGATCAAGCTGAGAGCTCAAGTATGAAGAAAGGAAAGAGTGCAAGTGAGTGCTATTGTTATGAACATAAGCAGACCAAGAACAAGAACAAAGAAGGAAATGGGCTGACAGGATTTTGACACAAAGAGTAAATAAGAAAGTAGGCATTGGGCCTGTTTAATTGTACATATAGTCTGGCCCATGAGCCCATAAGTAGTCTTGTACATAATTAGGAGCTTAGATATTTTCTATTCCTAATTTAGAAGTTTAACTACCTAACAAAGGTGGTTACTGAGTTGTAAAGTATAAATAGAACTTTGTAATCATTTTACATTCAATGAGAAAAATCCCAAAATTCCCAAAACCTTTTTCTTCTCTCTCTGCAGTTTTACATGGTATCGGAGCTTCGTAGGCAGAAGCTACGAATATCTTTCTTCCGCTTTCTAAATTCTTGCTAATTTCTTCTTCTCTATATTGATTCTTGTCAACAATTTCTTGTAGGTTGTTCGATTGTTGAATTCATTTCGAATTATATCAGAAATTGTTTCGTGTTTGCAGTTTCTTGATTTTAGGGTTTGATAGATTGCTGTTCTTCCTCATTCTTGATAATTCGATTCTTGTTTACTCTCTTATATGGCAACTTCTGGTGTTAGTAATGAGATCAATGTTTTACATCCATTTTACATTCATCCGAATGAAAGTCCTGCTCTTATGTTAACAACTAAGTGTTAACTGGAAGTCGGAATTACTTTGCTTGGAGAAGATCAATTAGGCGGTCTCTCAACACTAAGAACAAGAAATGCTTCATTGAACATGTAGAAGATATTCCTATTCTTAAGCCTGATGAAAAGGCTTTATCGTACTTGGGAGCAAGCAGACCAAATGGTACTTACATGGATTACCAATATTGTTAGTCCTACTATTGAACAGAGTGTGCAGATGATGAGCACTGCCATGGATGTTTGGCAAGATCATGAAGTTCTTCTGTTACTGAGTATTTTACACAACTGAAAATTCTATGGGATGAATATCTACTGTTAAGACCTATCCCTAATTGCACTTGTGGTGGTTTGAATGTGATTAAGAAATACTATGATTCAGATTATGTGATTAGTTTTCTAAAGGGGTTAAATGATAGTTTTGGAGGTGTTAGATCACATGCCTTGATGATAAAACCTATGCCTAATATCAATGAAGTGTTTAATGATGCATGCCAACATGAGAACTAAGATGATTATGCTGTTAAACATAATACCAGTCATGTCATGTATAGCCAAGGAAATTATCTAGGAGGGAAGTATGATAATGCAATAAGACATGACAATTTTCAGAGGCCACATGATAATTCTTCTCCTGCCAATAGTATGCATTCTGCCAATAAAAGAATGTTGCTGTGTTTTTTTTTGTGGTTTGCAAGGGCATAGTGTAGAAAAATGTTATAAAAAGCATGGATACCCTCATAATGTTAAATTCAAAGGAAGAACAGGAGAGACTGAGAATGGAATGAACTATGGAGGGGGAATGTTAGGTTCAAGACCTTCTACTCATGCTTCCTATAGACCTGCAGGCAGTGGGGGATACAATGCTAATCATAGGCCTTTTGTCAATGTTGTGAATGGAGGAGTTATGTATGGAAATAACTTCTCAGGGAATTATGGGAATAGTACTACTTCTTAATACAATATTGTTCCTAATATGCTGCCTAATCATAACGTTGGGAACAACACTCTTTCAGGATCCATCTCTGGCCTTAGTTCAGAACAAAATCAGCAAATTGTTCAACTTATTCAGAATATGCAAATGGGAAATACTGCATCAAACAATGACAATGCTATTGCAAACCATTACTCAACCCATCATACTACCTTACTGGATTTCAGTACATTAGAGGTAGCTGCCGCAGCTACAGGTAACTCACATTTACCTAATGCTAATAATTGGATTTTAGATACTGGGGCATCAGATCATATCATTTGTACTCATGCCCATTTTGCATCATCCATTCCTGTGACTAATATGTGTGTCACTTTGCCAAATAAGTCTAAAGGCACTGTCAAATTGAGCAGATTCCTTACTCTTAAAGATGTTTTACTTGTTTCTTGCTTCAAGTTCAACCTAATTTCTATTTCCAAATTAACTGCTCAAAATAATTGTACTGTGACATGTGTTGCCACCTTTTGTCATATTCAGGAGTTGATAACTTGGATCAGCTAAAGTAGTACATGGGCTCTACTTGTTTCTGCTGAGTTCTTAGACTCCTAATAAATGTTGTCCTAATCCTCTTGTTTGTAAAACTTCATTTCCTTACATTTGCAATATCGCTTTACTTGTAACTAGTACTGAAATAAAAGTTTTGTTATGTCACTATAGGTTAGGTCATTTGAATTCTTCTAGTTTGCAGCTTATTACAGGTCTTGATCCCACTTGTAAATATCCTTCTTCTTCATCATCCTGTAATAACTGTCCTTTGGCCAAGCAACATAAACTCAGCATTTCCTTAAGAAACTCTACTGCTATTGCCCCTTTTGATCTAATACATGTAGACATATGGGGACCTTTCAAAGATCCTACTATATATAATCAGAAATACTTTCTTACCTTAGTAGATGATCATTCCAGGTTCACATGGCTATTCCTTTTACAAACCAAATCAGAAGCAAGAACCAAACTCCAGCATTTTTGTGCTTATGCCCTAACTCAATTCAATGCTTCTGTTAAAAGAATTAGAACTGACAATGGTCAGGAATTTCACATGCCAAACTTCTATGCAGAAAAAGGAATAATACACCAAACTTCATGTGTTCAATTTCCTGAACAAAATGGCATTGTAGAGAGAAAACACCAACACATTTTGAATGTTGCTAGAGGTTTGAGATTTCAATCTAAATTACCTATTGCTTACTGGGGGTTATTGTGTTTCACATGCTGTCAAACTTATCAATATTACTCCTTCTCCAGTTCTAAAAAACTCCACTCCTTATACTAAACTGTACAAAGTCAATCCAACTTATGAAACCTTAAGAATTTTTGGTTGTCTAGCTTATGCTTGTACTCTTGAACATGGTAGGCATAAGTTTGATCCTAGAGGTAAACAATGTGTTTCCTAGGACATTCAATACTACAAAAGCTTACATTCTTCTAGATAATGAGTCTATGACTGTTTTCATTTCAAGAAATATTCTCTTTATAGAACATATCTTTCCATTTGCTAATTCTTCTGACTCTTTTGCTTCTTTTCCTTCTTCTAGTAATGCTTCTGCTTTAGACCTTGAAACTATACCTCCTCTTCCTGCATCTCATCCTACTGATACTCCAGAGCCTTTAATTTCGCATAATCTTCCTTTTGAATCCATTCCATCTCTTAGGAAAATTTCTAGAATTTCTAAAGTGCCTGCACATCTCAATGATTATGTGTGCCCTACTATATCATCTTCTAATCATACTACTACTTCCAACATTATTAGTCATGTACAATCATATCATATGCTGCATCCAGAATCTCAATCCTTTGCTACAACTTTAGATTTAGAACAGGTACCTAAAAGCTATGCAGAAGCAGCTAAGTCTCAGGTTTGGAGGGAGGCTATGCAAGCTGAAATCAAAGCTTTGGAGGATAACCAAACCTGGACTTTGGTGCCTCTACCTGAGGGAAAGAAGCCTGTGGGAATAAATGGGTGTACATATTAAAATACAAGTCTGATGGTTCTTTGGAAAGAAGGAAAGCAAGGTTTGTTTGCTAGGGATTTACACAGCAGGCAGGTATTGACTATGTTGATACCTTTTCACCTGTGGCTAAAATGACAACCATAAGAACTTTATTAGCTTTAGCCACAACTCAGCAATGGCTTGTACATCAACTTGATATGAACAATGCCTTCCTTCATGGAAATTTGCAGGAAGACATCTATATGTTGCCTCCACCAGGATATGTCAAACCTGGGAGCAATTTGGTATGCAAGCTGAAGAAAACTCTGTATGGCCTTAAGCAGGCAAGCAGAGAATGGAACAACAAGTTAACTAATTCATTGTTAAGTTTGGGATTCTGTCAAAGTTGGCATGATTACAGTTTGTTCATCAAACAAACTAAGGAAGGAAAGTTCATAGCATTACTAGTCTATGTAGATGACATAGTATTAGTTAGTAATGATCTTGCTGAAATTACCAAAGTTAAAGAATTTTTACATGAACAGTTCAAAATAAAAGATCTAGGAGAATTGAAGTATTTTATGGCGATAGAAGTGACAAGGAGCAAAGAAGTCATAGTGCTGAGTCAAAGAAAGTATGTTCTGGATCTTTTAGAAGAAGAGGGCTATCTTGATTCCACTCATGTGTCTACTCCCATGGATGTGGTTACCAAGTTTCATCATCAAGATTCTGATTATCTCTTAGATATTACTTAGTATAGGAAATTAAAAGGCAAACTCTTGTATCTGATAGTGACCAGGCCTGATATTTCCTTTGCCATACAACAGTTAAGTCAATTTCTTGACAAGCCAACAATGCTGCACTTAAAGGCCACTTACAGGGTACTAAGGTATTTGAAGGGGTCTCTTGGTCAAGGTATACAATTTCCTTCTCAAAACACTCTTGACTTGAAGGCTTATACTGATTCAGACTGGGCCTCTTATGTTGAAACAAGGAAATCTGTCACAGGATTTTGTGTTTTTCTTGGCAAAGCAATGATATCATGGAGGGCAAAGAAACAACAAACAATCACAAGAAGCTCTGCAGATGCAGAATATAGAGCCATGATAATGACTACATGTGAGGTACCTAGGAATGAGGCAAGAGATGACATTCTCATGCAAATCTTCATCCATGAATGAACTCAAGAATGCCGTTAACTTGAGGATGACAAGTGTGGTAGAGAAGCTTGGGGAGTTCAATAAAATATTTGATGAATTGGATTACAAAGTTGATGATCTGATTAGAAACGCAAAGTCAAAGAAATCAACCATTGAATGAATTGATTTTGTAAAGGTCACATTGATGTGATAACATGTTTTGCTCTTATTTTTTTTGATCTTTTGTGAGCATGTTGTATTAGAAGAGCTTAATGATTTGATCATTATAATGAAAGCTCTCGTTGAACTCCCCTCCCCTCTATTCTTATTAGTCATATATTTTGGAGGAGTACTTAGATGCTATGGTTGGTTTAATTTGATCTATATAGCATTGGGATATGTTTTGTTGCTTAAGTTCAAGTCAAAAGCAGGAATCTTATATGGTTGATCGTCTAGATGCTTGACTTAGGATATAAACTGTGTTTGTGGCATTTTAAATGCCTTGGTTTGTGCATTTTGGCTGTTTGGATGTTGTTTAAAATGAAAATTGTAGGTTTTCATCTCTAATAGACAACCTGTGTAAGTTATATGGGAGTTGTATGAGCTAAATATGTTTATCTTTTGCATATACTGATGAGGGACCATCCAAGGGACAGCCCTACAAAGATCCTTTATCCAAGCTTCACGGACCAATGACTAGACAAAGGGCCAAGATGGTGAATCAACTAATATCAAGATTGGTCCGAGACTACAAAGTTAAAGAGGAAGTTAAACTTCAACTAGAAGATGATGACAAAGTCAACCTCTTAATTTTCCAAGGCATTCAAATCAGCCCAAACAAGCAAAGTGGCTAAAAAAGGCATTTTAGTATTTTTGTAAAATTAAAGTTTATTCTAGCCTTTAATTTATTTAGACTTATTTAGGCGTGTATAGAAAGTATTTGTTATAATAGAGGACATGTTGTCCAAGTGGTTGATTAGTTAGTTATCTAGTAGTTGAGAGTCCCACGTCTCAAGGACTCTTCACATGTTTTCTAATTTTCAGCCATGTTTGGCCGCCTATATGCAAGATAATAGGACATGTTGTCCATTATCTAATTTAGTGGTTTACTTGATAGCAAGTTGTTGTTCAAGAGTCCTACTTCTTCAAGGACTCTTCTTATTTTAGGGCAAGTAGCCGAAATCACCTATATTTAAGAGAGATTTCGGCCACCATTGTAATTATGTTAGCTATATTGATATTTTGGTAAGGTTATTTCTTATCTACTTGTGAATTGACTTCGTATAGAATTCATTTATTCTTGAGTTACTGTATCAACAAGTTTAGTTTACGCTTGTTGTGGTGTTTCAGCCTTCATCGATTCTTAGCCATCTTTAGAGTTGCGTTGAGAATATTCCCCCGTTAAACTAGTTCAAGAATAGAGAAAGATCCGATTAAACTCAATTGTCGAATTCATGGTACTTTGTACCTCGGTTCTTCATCAAGTGGTATCAGAGAAAAAGGTTCATCTCATTCTTGGTGTACCTTTTTCAGCTTTCCATAAATTTTTCTGGTTTGCTTGAATTGACAGCATTCGCCCTAAAAAATAAAAAGGCAGCCGTGTTATTATCTAGATAGATCAGTGTTCAAACCAAAACCAAACTTCTTGGTTCCTTCAGAACATTCAAGAATTGGTCTTGTCACCCCTTAAACTTGTCATTGTCGTGTATAATTATTATACATCTTGGTTCCTTGTAAGCATTCAAGATACCACACGGCCAAGAGACAGTAAGTCTCTAAAAAAAAAGAGAGAAGTCAAGAACATCAAGAAACAAGAAAATCAAGAAAGTAAAGATAGAGATTTTTCTCTTTCTAAACACAAAAGGATACCTTTAAAAAGTATCTCTTTTCTTGATTAGGTCTAGAAACTTTTCAAGATTCACCTTATTTTCTTTCTTTTAGATTTTTGTGTAGGTGTTAGGATATCTTTCCTTTATTTTTTTCAGCTTTGTATCAATGCAACAAGTTAGGAATCTTTTCATTCATCTAGAGTTTGAAGTTCTATTACAAGTGGTGTTGGAATAAAGAGTGAATTTTTCTTTGATATCTAACAGTTTGTGTGTTTTCTTGAGACTATATCATGTCTTATTCAGGATCTCCATCAAATCAACCCGAATTTGCTGATCCGGAAATGCTCTACAAAGAGTCCATGAACAACAAGATCAACAAATTGGAACAAATGTTGGCTAATATGGCGGAAGAGAGGAGACTTCTTAGAGTCTCAATTCAACAAGGTGGTGTTGGAAATGATGCCGAGAGTGATGATCATTCAGTTGATGGAGTTGAGCCGCAAGAAAGGGTGCCATATCTTCGAAAGGTTAAGCTGTATAAGTTTTGCATTCTAGTTTTTGCTCATACTAGCATAGGCTTAAATGTATCATCCTTGATCATACTTATAAATGATCAAGTTTGGATTTTTTGCTAGCATTTATGTATGGAGTGGATTTGTTTCCACCTTTTATTTGGAGGTTTTGGTATTAAATCCCCCTCCTTGTACATTTTTTTCCTTTTCAGCTAGATTAATAAATGGGGGTCCGCCCCACCACAACTGGTGGCTTTTCCACAAAAAAAAAGTAAACTTTGTATGTCTCTTTTAATCATTTTCAAAAACATTTTAACATGAAAACATTTTAAGTGTAAGCATAAAAAATATGAACATTATCATTTGAGCTTTACTAAGGGAGATTACAAGATATGAAATATCTAATCTACCCAAATCAAGGGCCAAAGTCTTCAAGTCCTTCTTGTAGGCATCTCTTGGATCTTCAATAAGATTGCCTTTGATATGTGTATGCTTTTTTTTTTTTTTTTTTTATAGACTTGATACTTTTCTTGTAACCTATCACATACACAATAATAGCAATTAATCTCATCAATGGTTTGTTGTTCATCAAAATAGAAAATTTAGCCCTTTAGGGCTTACAATCTCCCCGTTTTTTATTATGACAAACTTTGGTGTAATGTGATGGGTGAAAACAAATTATCTTTAAGAATGGATGACCTTTGAGTAATCAAAGATAAGAGGAAGTTCATCTATGAGCTTTTAATTTTTTCAATATAAATCAACCTTAGGGGTATCAGTATATCAGTTAATAAATTCTCCCCCTGAGATTCTGCTATTTCTTAAAGATAACAAAACTGACAAAGATGTAGAGGAAATAGTTTACAGTTTTTCTATTTTCGAGAATATCGATCGACCGCAATCTTTCCTTAGGTCGACCAAGCCCTTCCGCTCGGCCGTAGTTTAACCAATCCGGTCGACCAAACTTAAGGTAAAATACATATTAACCTGCAAAGACACTTTCAAAGTATTTCCAAAAACCACCAATACAGTTCTGTGCCACAGATGTATTACAATATTCCAATTTAAGCATAAAGACGATCAACCAATTAGAGCATATGCTTACAATTTTGAAAAATCCAAAACATATTATACATCACATTTCATAGTACCTTTTTCTCCCCCCTTTGTCATATATCAAAAAGAGAAAGGGGGAGGGGGTTGCAAGATGAGCTCTCATCACTAGGATATCATCATTGAGCTCTGTAAACATATTCATCAAAAACTTAAAATTTTATAGAACAAGGCATAACAAAGATTAGGAATACAAGAGAGAGTGGCAAGTAAAATAAAGAGAATGGGCAAGAGAATCTTATTGGTATGTTTGAAGCTTCATCATTGCAAGTTTTCAATGACTTGTGCAATTTCTTTCTCGGTTAATGCAGCATGAAATTATTGCTCTTATTCTCCTTCCTCATCCTTGTCTTGCTCTTTTTCAACTTCTTGATCATTCTCCTTATCTTTTTCTCCTTCCTCTTCAATTTCTTCATCCACCACATCAATTCTTGTATTGGTGTTTTTGATGACCATATCAACTTTGTTTTCAATAGAGTCCATCATTTCTTCCAATTTCCCCAAGGATTTGAAGTAAAAGCTCATATTGAGTTGATGAAGTTTCCCTTGTCTTTTCACTTCATCTTCTTCTAACATTATTTTCCTCAATGTTTCTTTGTACTTCCTCCTCTATTTGGACATTTTCTTGTCCTTGTTCTTCTTCATCTAGCTCTTCATTTCTTCTTTGACCCCTTATTTCCTTTGTAATTCTTTTGATAGTCACACTAGCCTTTTGACTAGCTCCTCTTGCAACCACCACTCCAATTAGTTCTTCCTCGGTGCATTTGAATTTGCATTTCCATTTTCCATTTACAAGGATCAACTGCATTCTATGAAAATTTCCCTCATCAAACTTGTTATATTGGTTTAATCTAGGAATAGGGTTTGAGTGCTTGAGCTTGTATTTCTTAAAGAATGATGTAAGCATTCTCCCATAGGGTATGAAGTTTTTATCGGCTTTTATGGATTCACTCAAATGCCTTAAGGCCAAATAATCAAAATTGGTCTTTGTTCTCTCAACTAGCCAATTCATCACCATCATTTGCAAGTATCTGGCGGAATTCTTATGGTCTTTTATTGGTAGGGCAACATTTGCTACCATATGATGTAGAATACGACCATACTCATCTAGCTTGTTGGTCTCTCTCTCATAGACTTTGCTAAATGCCCCTTTTATGTTGAAATTGGTTCAAAAATACCTCAAGTCTAAGATTTTTTTTTGTTTTGGAATACCTCCAGTTCTATCATAAAATTGTGTGGCCCCTTCCTCAAGCTCAACCCCAATGCTTTCATCAAACATGGCTTCCGAAAAAAATTAATTCTCAACCCTCTATTCTAGAAGTCCAGCAATATTGACCATTATCTTTTTTCCTCTTCGTTTAGGTTTGCTCCAAACTCATAGATAGCTAAAGGATATATGTCATTTTCATGAGAAAACAAGTTCACCCACCCCATATCAATAAAGTATTCAAAGATTTCATCTAATCCCTTATCAAAATTTTCATCCCTAATATACCCCGGTATAATTCCTCTCTTTTCTTTTACAAGGGCTTCATAGGTTTTCTTGATTGGAGGAGTAAAGAACCTAGGAGTTACCTTTGTAGCCGCATAGTTTGATGATTCTTCTTTAACTCTTTGTGATAGTGGAAGAACCAAGCTTTCTTCATCCGACTTAATTTCTTCGTCGGAGTGTTCTTCCATTCTTTTATTGCATTTGTCTCCCCTTTTAATCATGTTCTTGATTTTCTTTGGTGCAAACTCATTTAATTCTTGGATAGTAATTCCTTTTTCAAGAATTTTGTTTGGGGAAGTTTTTCTTTTGGTGAGAATTTTCTTGGGTTTGATGTTTTATGACCTTGGAGCTTTGGATGGTGGTTGACTTGTCTTTATGATGATGTGAATCAAGGATTGGTATGAGGAATTTTGGTATGGAAGAGTTTGGGTTTTGATTTTTGAGAGAGAGAATCTGGGATTTTGAAAGTTGGAAAGAATGGGAAAGTGAAAATTTGAAATATGCACTGTTGATGTTCCCTTATTTCTGATTTCCCGATGGTTCGGTCGACCGGTAACCTTTGATATCGACCGAACTTTGTCCGAAGTAAATCGTGAAATGTTTGTCTTGATTTCAGTCGATCGTGGATTGAATCCGGTCGAACGATAGGCCTTGAATTGTGTATTGACAAGATTTTTACCATTTCTCCGGTCGACCGTCACGTTAAAAAGGTCGACCGTGATTAACAAACACATTAACTTTGCAATTGCGTGATTCCTACGCAGCGCCTTAGGTCAAAACGTTCAGTACCTAAAGGTTTATGTAAAATATCCGCAAGTTGATCATCAGTACTTACAAAATCAATACATGCATCTTCTTTAGCAACATGATCCCCAATAAATTGATGCTTAATTTCTATGTGTTTTGTCCTAGAGTGTTGAATTGGATTTTTAGTCAAATTAATGACACTAGTGTTGTCACATAGGATAGGTACATTGTTGAATATAAGGCCAAGATCAAGTAAAGTGTGCTTCATACAAAGAAACTGAGCACAACAACTACCGACGGCGATATATTCGGCCTCGGCGGTAGATAAAGAAACACATGTTTTTTTCTTTCTATACCAAGAGACAAGAGCATGTCCAAGAAATTTTCCATGACCACTAGTACTTTTACATCGACTCTACATCCGGCATAGTCGGCATCGGTATATCCGATAAGGTCACAAGTCTCGGTTTTGGGATACCAAAGGCCATAATCAAATGTTCCTATAAGATACCTAAGAATACGTTTAACGACTACTAAATGTGATTCCTTAGGACAAGATTGAAAACGAGCACATAGACATACGCCAAACATAATATCTGATCTACTAGCGGTTAAATAAAGTAAACTACCAATCATACCTCTATACTTGGACTCATCCACTTTCTTACCCTTTTCATCTTTGTCAAGTTTGAGTGTTGAGCTCATAGGAGTCTTGCTCTCTTTAGCATCATTCATTTCAATCCACTTGAGCAACTCCTTTGTGTATTTAGCTTTATTGATGAATATACCTTCATTTGTTTGTTTGATTTGGAGTCCAAGAAAGAAGTTCAATTCGCCTATCATGCTCATCTTAAATTCATCATGCATTAGTTTGGCAAATTCTTCACACATGGAGACATTAGTAGCACTAAATATAATATCATCAACATAAATTTGTTTTTTTTTAATAAAAAGCGTGGTATCTACTTTTCCTCTTAGAAAACCATTTGCAAGAAGAAAATTTCTAAGTCTTTCATACCAAGCTCTAGGAACTTGTTTAAGACCATAGAAAGTTTTAGAAAGTTTGTAGACATGATTTGGAAATTTTTCATGAGCAAAACCGGGAGGCTGTTCAACATAGACTTCCTCCTCAATATAGCCATTTAAAAATGCACTTTTTACTTCCATTTGAAATAGTTTAAAGCCTTTAAAACAAGATAGAAGCATCCTAATTGACTCAAGTCTAGCAACCGGTGCAAAGGATTCTTCAAAGTCTATGCCCTCCTCTTGATTGTATCCTTGGGCAACTAATCTACAAGGTTCCTTATGATTTCACCAAGTTCATCTAACTTATTTCTAAAAATCCATTTTGTGCCAATAATGCGTTGATCAATGGGTCTATGAACTAGTGTCCACACTTTATTTCTTTCAAATTGATTCAATTCTTCTTGCATTGAAATAATCCAAAAATAATTATCTAAAGCATCATTTAAGCATGTAGGTTGAATTTGAGATAAAAGAGCAAAGGTATCGCTAAAATACCGTCTAGTTCTTACTCATTCGGAGATGTCACCTATGATATGATCTTGGGAGTGACCATGAGTGTGCCTCCATTCTTTTGGTAGTTCATTTCTTGGGGGATCATTGCGAGTTTTTGTAATGATAGCAAAAAGAAAATTTTTGACTATAAGTTTGACTGTTACCTTTTAACCATTTAATTATCAATATATAGAACTCTAAGTGCATTTGCTTAGTTAATACTACTCAGTTTTCATTTGATCTGTTAATATAATGAAAAAAATCACAAATCTATCAAAAAATATATTTTATTTTGCATTTAATAATTGAGTATGACGCATTCAATAAAACAACACATTATTTATTTTGTCTACACATTAATAGTTCATTCAACAAATAGAAAATCTGGGTCTTTTATTATCCCCTCCAACACCTCTACAATGAAAAATAGTGCTAATTAACATAGACTTGTTTGCCAAAATTTATGGTCAGAAGAATTTTGAAGCAGTTTTTATCACTTGATTTTTGCAGTATAAACGAAGCGAATTGATTTTTTTTTTCATTTTTAAATATCCATATTTATTTTTTTAAAAAAATATATTATGAAAATAAAAATGATGCATAAGAATCCAAAAAAATGAACATTGCACAAGTCTAAGCTAAATCGAACTTGATTGTAAGCTCAATCGGAATTCAGAGGATCCGGTCATCTTAATTACCAGTTATTTGTTAAAACTTTAACTATTTATATTTATTTAAGTAAAAAATATAAGAAGCAAATAAGTGGGCTTCCCTAATTTGATGGGTTGAAATGTCAGCCAATTTCTCACTCAAAACACGTCAAAGTTACTCTCTTTTATAGTATTGTCAAACTCAAAAAACAACGTAACTTTTCAATGTGGGATACTCTTATAAGCCAATCAAGAGTTTACAACCAAAGTAAATATTAACTAACCAATCACAATTTTATAAAATAATTAATTGAACCAAAATTCATGGAAATTACACGTAGGATTTAGAAGGATGTGATTGGCTGAAACTGAAAACAGGCACTGTAATATAAATATAGATAGATACTCCCTCCGATTCAAAATATAAATCTTTTTAGGAGTTTTTATGCAAATTAAGATACTAATCAAGATTACTAAAGTACCCCTAATTAATACTCCAAAAGAACAAATAAATTAATGAAGAGTTGCACGGAAACTACACATTTTGACAAAAATGATAAATGGAGAAAATAATGTAAGGATAAATTAGCCAAAAAATGCACAATTCTTGTAAAAAGACCTATATTTTTCAACAAAAAATAAATCGTAGAAAAATTTCTATTTTGAATCGAAGGGAGTATAATTTTATACACATTAAATTTTGTTCATAGTCTTGTCATTTGTCCAGTTTTAAAAATAATAACTATTTTTTTATGTGGGAGTCTTTATTGTTGTTAATTCTCTTATGTGACTTTAGATTAATATTTTTTACTTTTTTATTTTATTAGAAATTAAAATTTCTACAAATTATTAATTTTAGAGAGTTTAGAAGAAGATTCACTTGATTTTTGCAATATAAACGAAGCGAATTAATTTTTTTTTAAATATCAACATTTATTTATTTTTAAAAATATATTATGAAAATAAAAATGATGCATAAGAATAAAAAACAAAAAATGAACATTGCATAAGTCTAAGTTAAATCGAACTTGATTGTAAGCTCAATCGGAATTCAGAGGACCCGATCATCTGAATTAACCGTTATTTGTTAAAACTTTAACTATTTATATTTATATAAATAAAAAATATAAGAAGTAAATAAGTGGGCTTTCCTAATTTGATGGGCTGAAATGTCAGCCCAATTTCTCACTCAAAACACGTCAAAGTTACTCTCTTTTACAGTATTGTCAAACTCAAAAAACAATGTAACTTTTCAATGTGGGATACTCTTATAAGTCAATCAAGGGTTTACAACCAAAGTAAAAATTAACCAACCAATCAAATTTTATAAAATAATTAATTGAACCAAAATTCATTTAAATTACACGTAGGATTTAGAAGAAAGTGATTGGCTAAAACTGAAAACAGCCTCTGTAATATATATATATATATATATATATATGTGTGTGTGTGTGTGTGTGTGTGTGTGTGTGTGTGTGTGTGTGTGTTACCCTTTCCTTTCCTTTCCTTTTAATTATTTTATTTAATTATTATTATGGTAACTCTCCCAAACCTATTATGATTCCTATTTCAATTCCAATACCAAGTCTAATTAAATTAATCCTCTAAGTGAATTACAACTAGATCCCTCAATACGATACACGTACGAAACACCCCTCACAAAACGTACCCAAAAGTAACATGTTATAAAAATAAATAGACGCGCAATCACATAATCGCACAAAATAAATTACGCCTACGCACTAAGTCACATAAAAAAAAATTACATGCAAATAACATGTAGGCAAAAAGTTATGGGTATCACATACTTCCCCACTTACAAAAGTTATGTCCTCGAAACTTACACTCCCTACAACATGCATACTAACGCTCCCCACTAAATAAAAAGTCTCTATGGGCATACAAATAGCAAGTATGGTACTAAATGCTCCCTAACAATGTAAGGAATACAATAACCACATAATCACATAATTTACTTGTTACCACCACGCTTTCGTTGCGCTACTCTGATAAAACAATAGTAAGAAAATATGAAGCGATAAACAATTAACACGTTAAGCATGTGAAGCAGTTACAAGTAAGCATAGTACAAAGAATTACGCAACATAACATGAACGATAATATGTAAAGCGATAAATAAACAAGTACATCCTAGTCCATGGTCGCTACCCATCTCACACACATTAAGTGTTCTTGTTATCCTAAGTTCATTACATATTTTAATTCCTAAGGTTCGACCTGCTCTGATACCACTTCTGTCACACCCCGCCTCTGGAATGATGACATGGAAGTGTCTCATTGGTGGATGAGACACCAAAGCCCACGATTCATAGATTACTAAAAAGGGAATTCATTATAAAATAATCCAAAGGAAATTGCTATAAATGAAAATACGTCTAAGTGTAATGAAATAAAAGAATGATCTAAATCTCTAAATCATAGCCGGTTATGGAGCACTTCCCAAGCATCACCATCAAGGATATAGAATCAACATCCACAAAACCTACATAGCAAAGCGGATGGACTGTGCTCCGGTGCACAGTAAGGACCCAATGAAAGAAGTATAAATAACAGATGACACTAGCACATTATGGTTTCACAAAAATACCCTTTTGAAATAAAGACATTGAACAAGACACTACACAAGTCCCGTAACACTCAGAACCTACAACAGAACAAAATGGAGTCAGATCGAATCAGAACAAAACGGTACAAAACAGAAATAGCCTCATTGTGACCCACCGGTTGACCTCGTCCGTAGTCTGGTCGACCGGTGGTCGTCCAGAAGCTTCCCGACAGAAAATAGGGGCTCCGGTCGACCACCCACCCGAACCAGTCGACCGAAGGGCTTCGTCCGCAGATTCGTCTGCACGAAGATAGTAGGTTCTGTTTCTCTATGGACGAAACCTAGGACGATACAGTAGAGCTCAGAAAAACAACTACAAAACTTGTACACAAGTGTACTATCTTGCATCAAATCGAACTCAACCCGGAATACAAGTTAAAATGCTCAAAATCAAATATCAAATAGGACCAAAGCAAGAACAACAAGTTAAGATAACAAATAAGCTGAATAACCACACTCTTCATGTCCAAGCACTTACACAACCGAATGTACGAAGGGCACCGTGCTCTGTCCAAACGGTACGCACGATTGTACACTTGCTTCGACACTACGAGTATAGCTACCATTGTGACAAGACTTCCCACCATTCGAGCTCAAGTATCTAGTCACAACTCTACGACAATAACTGTAACGGTCCTAGTTATATTCCAAACCAGGAGGCTCACATAGTTCAACACATTGGTTTAGTTTCACCCCTTGAACGAACGGGTTCACGCTTTACGGACTCATCCTACATTGCATCATCATCCAACACCTTGGACTCCACAAAACCGTTACAGTCCCAGTGACACACCTCATCAGATGAAGGTCGCAAAACCCCTCGAAAATTCGCCAAGGGACACCCGCATGACCCCTCGAGATTCGCACTTCCATATCACAGGACCCTCAAAATCCACCAAAGAGCACCGAAAGGATTCCTCGATATCTGCCTCACCACCATGTCGCGGGACCCTCGGGATCCGCCCAAGAACACCCGTAGAACCCCTCGGTATCCGCACTATCCATATTGAACGAGTCATGTCATTTAGTATATCCTAGGGCGACAGCTTGGTCGACCAAAACCACATAAGACTAACTACGACGGGATCAATTAGGACGACTCCAAGTATTGACAATCAATTAAGACGACCAAGCGATAAACAATTAGGCAAGTTCAACAATAAACAAATACGATTCACAATTCACAAAAATGATATACAATTGTATATACGAAAAATTAGATAAAACAGTAAAAACAATTCAGATTATATCATCATGTAAGATTAATCAAGTTCAAGGCAGAAATCCAATTAACGAACGATAAACTCCGAACGTTCATTTAATTCGTAAACTAATAGTTTATGCAATAATTCACGTATAATTTCTCAATAAATAATTATGAATCAGTACCCAACATATATATAATAATTCGAACAGAAAATAATGTAAGGATGGGGGTCCTTACCTCAAACAAAATCAATTAAACACACTAACCCATAACAGCACTGCCCAGTCCCGCTCTCTGTGCGATAACTTTCTACCCCCGAACTCCGAATCACGATCCGTCTGCGCTCACTCGAAAGTGCTTCAATTCTATTCAAATTTGATATATAGTTCGTCGAAAACGGACGAGTAACGCTCTCTCAGTGATCTCTCAAAGTTCTTTCCAGAAATTCTAAATTCGAAAGGCCTCTCACAAAACGTACCCAAAAGTAACACTAACATGTTATAAAAATAAATAGACAGGCAATCACATAATCGCACAAAATAAATTATGCCTACGCACTAAGTCATACAAATAAATTACACACAAATAACATGCAGGCAAAAAGTTGCGGGTATCACAATTTTTTCGGAAGTGCTTTTCGTTCTTGTTTCACCTAGAAATGAGGTAGAACTGTGATTTTTGGTACCCACATCTTCTTGGGTCCTTTGGGGGTTAGTTTGAGCAATTCTAATACGCCAAATTGACTTGGAACCATGCTCAATTTAATTTTTAACAAAACATCTAGTTACCTTGTGATCATGTTTTCCACAATAGGTGCATCTAACATGTGATCTTGTGAATGTGGAATTTCTAGATGTAGTATTCTTCGTAGTATGAATGTTATTCTTATAACCGATTCCCCTTCTAGCAAAAATATGAAATGTAGATGGCATAGTATATTTAGATGTACTAGCAATATGTGATGAAGTACTAGAAACAAAAGATGAGATGTTCTTAGTATGCACATACCCTAAACCACTCTTGTCATTTGAGAAGCGTTGAGATCCAAGAAGTTAATCTAAGTTCTTTTTACTATAGTGAAATTTGTCAAAAGGAGTTGTAAGATCAACAACCTTTTTCTTTAAGAATTCATGATCAAAATGTTTTTCTTCTAAACATATCATTTGCTAAATACTTCCTTATGTTGTGAGGTTGAAGACCTCATTGTAAATATAAGAGTTTCATTTTCAAGTTTACTACTTTCCAAAGACTCAAGAAGTCTTTTGTTTTCCAAATTCAAAGTAGTGTTTTCACTAATCAAGGTATCAAGTTTAAATCTCATCTCCTTGTTTTGTTTAGAAAATCTTTTTAGTTCAACATAGATGTCACGAAGTAAATCATGAGGATCTTCCTCCTCACATACATCATTACAACTATAAAAGAGAAGAAGAAGAATTAAATTATACCGCATCTTCTATTTCCATTAAGCAAATGTTTGCATTTTGATTGTTTGGGTGATCCTCTTCTTCTTCACTATCTTCCTCATCCCATGTGCCAATCATGCATTTAGCATTTTTGGCTTTGAAGAATCTTTTCTTTTTGTCACCTTGATTGTCCTTGTTTTTAACTTCTGGACAATCTCCAATGAAGTGCTATTTGCTTCCACATTCAAAGCATTTCATTCCATTCGGCTTGAGAGGGCTTCTTACCCTTTCCACCATAAAATGCCTTTTTCATCCTCCTTACCATCATGGCCATGGCCTCATCATCTGTGTTATCATCATTCTCATCACTCTCCTTTGTATCATGAGATACCTTGTGATCTTTTGCTTTCAAGACAACTCCTTTTGGAGCTTTTTCATGATCAAGATTGGTTTGTCTTTTTAGCTTCATCTCATGAGTGAGGAGTGACCCAATAATCTCTTCAGTAGGGTAAACTTTCAAATCATTGGCCTCTTCAATGATCAAGGCTTTATCTCCCATGTTTTGGGGAGAGCATTAAGAATTTTCATGTTAATTTCCCCGCAAGATTTCCTTTTGACATAGCCATTTAGCCCATTGATGATATTTGTGATACGAGTGTTCATATCACTTATATTCTCATTGGATTTCATAGCGAATAATTCATAGTCTCGAACAAGCATGTTTAATTTCGATTCCTTCACTTGATTAGTACCCTCGTGGGTAACTTCAAGTGTTTTCCACATATCATGAGCGGTGTCACTACCACTCACTCAGTTGTACTCATTTTGATGAAGAGCACAACTCAAAATATTCATAGCTTGGAAGTTCATGGTCATTTTCTTGACCTCAAAGTCATTAAATTCATGCTTTTATTTTTCAACCCTTGAACCATTTTCTTCCTTCATAGGAATATATGGTCCATGTTCAATTACGCTACAGAGTTCAAAGTTGATAGAACAAACATAGATCTGAAATCTATTTTTCCAACAGTTATAGTTTGTACCATCGAAGGAAGAGGCACAATTAGTAGAAGACCCCTCGAGGTAGGCTAAAGCAGAATGTCCGGCCATAAGATCTTTACTTCAAGGATGTTAATAAAAATAAAAAATAAAAAAGACATGGCTCTGATACCAATTGAAAAACACTAGACGGGGAGGGTGAATAAAATTTTTGAATCGTTTTCCAAAGTTCCTTGCAAATAAATTATTCAAGAGGAAATAACAACAAAAGGAAAGCTTGTAAAATAGAGAAGACAAGGCAAACGATTTAGAGTGGTTCGATTCACAACGAAACTACGCCCACTGCCTTGAGACACACCCAAGGATTTGAACACTTCACTAAGAAGTTCCCTTCACAACAAATGTAAGGTGAGATCAACCTTTTACAAGAGTGGATAACTCACAAAGAGTTTTACTTGAACCACACAACAAGCTCACAAAGAACTTAACTCACAAAGAGTTCTACAAATCTCACAAAGAGATGAAACTCACAAATAGTTACTTTCTAGATCACAAAGAACTAATATCAACAAATGAGACGGGAAGAGGGAATAACCAAGTATCACCTACAAGTGATGGACATGTTACAATTGTAAGGCTCAAATGATTTTGTTCAGCTTTGACTAGCACATGAAATAGATAGCAATGACTAATAAAAGATGCTTTCAATGAGAGTAAACTTAATTCACTTAATGGAATGAGTAAGTAGCAAAATCTCATCCTTGGGGTATAAATAGGGAGAGAAAATAGCTTGCAAAAAATGCTACAACGGTTAGAAACTGCCAAAATTTCATCACTTCGGCCTACTGGACTCTGTTCCTTGTCGTCCGAGATGCTTCTGAGTTATTTTAAAAAATGATTTATCTCGATCTTGGTTGACCTTACCCTATCTCGGTCGACCGGAGCTTATATCTTGGTCGACCGAATAGGTTTAAGGTCGACCTAACCAAAATAGTCGTTGAGTCTTTTGAACCATTTGAAAAGACTGAGTGATGTGACACACTTCGGGCGACCTGGCCAAGGCGAGGTCGACCGACCTTCAACCGGTCTCAAATCAAATGCGAACATTTACTCAAGTAAACTTTGTATGGCTCTTTTAATTATTTTGAAAACCATTTTCAAAAAACTTTTAACATGAAAACATTTGAAGTGTATGCATGGAAAATATGAACATTATCATTTTAGCTTTCCTAAAGGAGATTACAAGATATGAAATATATAATCTACCTAAATCAAGTGCCAAAGTCTTCAAGTTCTTGTAGGCATCTCTTGGATCTTCAATAAGTAAGATTTCCTTTGATATGTGTATGCTTTTCTTGATAGACTAGATACTTTGCTTGTAACCTATCACAAACACAATAATAGCAATTAATCTCATCAATGGTTTGTCGTTCATAAAAATAGAGAATTTACCCTTTAGGACTTAACATGTCTTACAGAAGACTTAAATAGAAACTAAAACAGAACATAACTCAAAGAGGACCAAAATACCACTTCGGACGACTGGACAAGAGGTCCGGTCGACCGAGGGGTCGTCTGAGATTCGAACAGCACACAAGTGAAAAAGTTCGGATGATAGAAATAGCAATTCTTCCGGAGCAGCTCCGGTCGAGTGGTTTCTCACCCCGGTCGACCGAGATAAGTCCTCCACTAGTCTGACCGATCCAATAGTTTGCTTCGGAAAACTGGCACATGATCCGGTTGACCGGGATTCAGAATAGACCAAAAACAGTGCAATTACGTGAATTAAAATACCATTTCTGAAATCCAAATTCCTAAACAAA
Source organism: Vinca minor (assembly GCA_026122235.1). Lineage (NCBI taxonomy): Eukaryota > Viridiplantae > Streptophyta > Magnoliopsida > Gentianales > Apocynaceae > Vinca > Vinca minor. The sequence continues at coordinate 1,006,479 of JAOCZM010000235.1, forward strand.
AAAATGCAGACTTATACATATATGCACACATATCAACAAAAGACCAAAACAAGAACAAATAATGCAATGAACCATACTCTTCATATCTTAACACTTATACATCAGAATTGTGCTACGAGCACCATGATTTACTCATAACTGAACACACGGACATACAGAACATCAGATACTACGAATATTGTTCATGCAAGACACACACAATTTCATACAGCCGAGCACAATTGTCCAATACTGACTCTAAAGCAACTACTAACAGCCCCCAAACTATTAGCCCAGATTAGGGAAGGCCCAGTGATACAATCATTGGTCTAGATATTCCTCAAAACGAACAGGGCCAGTATTTTAATATCAACAACAATTATACACATATCATACGCATTTAGACTCGATGATCAACCACAGAATAATGATAAATTCAACACTTCATCCAATACAATAAAGAGAAAATAGCACTAAATAGCCACCAATTATTTGCATATTTCCCTTTCTAACCAAATGCTTTTATATTAGTGGGTTATAGCCATCATTTATTTACGACTTGCGGATATTAACTCCGGGGACGATTTCAAGCCAAATTTTGAAAAACTTCACCCATGTGCCGGGCACGCGAAGGGTAATTTTGTCCACAAAATATGACCCACGAACAAAACTTCACCACCCGTGAAAATACCGCCCGACCCGCGAAAAACCCTTTACCCTAAAACTTAAGCGCCGCTCAGGCCTTTATCTTAAAACATTTCCTTAAAAATTTCAAAACCTTAAGCATCACAAACAACTAACCCTAGAATCAAGACTGAATCTTTTATCCCCAAAAATTTCGAGAATATGCAGTTACGGGATAAGGAAAAGGTCCTTCAAACCCCTAAATATGGTAAGATATCCACTAAATCTGAGTTAATTTAAAAGATTCTGTAAATATTTTATGTTTTTCATGTAAATCCGTGTATAAAGATTCGAAATTTTCAAATTAAAAATGAAACCCTAAACATGGTAAGATTGTGGTTAACCTTCGTGGTCCCAAAATCAGATCTATTTGTTTAGATATGGTTTGCGTTTATTATTCCATGATTATGACAGTGGTCCCAGAAAGTACTATATTAAAGGCTTTTCTTTTGTAAAATTTCAGTGCTTTTAATATTTTCTGACACTTTAATAATTATTTTGTTTTTTATAGTTTACTGACCATTTATTTTTGTTTTGTAGCTGTGGGTTCTCGAAAAGTTACTCTAAGAGTCAGACACGGTGGGAAATTCTATAGAACAAAGTCTGGTGTTCTTGGCAGAGTGGTGGCGAGTCAATATGCTGGAGGTAATGTTGACTATTTTGACAATGTCCGTACTGGGTGTTTTGACCTAACTCAATTGCATTATATGTGTTTTCTTTTGGGATACAAAAAAGGTTAACCAGTGTTGGTATAATATTGATGAGTTAAACTTAGAAAATCCAGAAATCACATTAGTTCGCTCTGAAACTGATTTATCAATACTCTCTAAACTAGTTTAATGGAAGATCTTGGCTTTGAACAGCAAGAGAATTGGACTGTCATCTCTGACAGACATAAGGTAAATGATTTCATGTTCCTATTTTTTGTTTAGACAATTATTTTATATTGTAATCACAATCTGGTTTTTTTTCCAGGGTTTGGTTGGGGTACATGAACATCATCTTCCTAATGTAGAACACAGATTTTGTGTGCGCCATCTATATTAGAATTTCAGGCAGAAATTTCCAGGCTTGGCACTGAAGGAAATGTTATGGAATTGTGCAAGAGCCACACACCCCAGTCGGTTTAATGCAAACATGGAAAAACTACAGGTACTAGATAGTAGGGCCCATGGATGGTTATTGAAGGCATGTGATTCAAAGCACTAGAGTAGAGCTTATTTTAGCACTTTATCACACTGTGACAAGCTATTAAACAACCTATGTGAGAGTTTCAATGCGGTTATTATGCAAGCTAGAACAAAACCAATCTTAGATCTCATAGAAAGTAATAGAACCTATCTGATGACAAGGCATGGGACTAAGAGGGAGTGGGTAAAAAAACAAGATAATGTGTTGTGTCCTCGTATACAAAAATATGTGGATAGTCTAGTTGACAAAGCTGCTAACTATATTGTGAGGGGTGCTGGTTGGGGAAATTATCAAATTGATGGTTGTTTTGGTGATACGTATGTTGTTAACCTGACTAAGAAAACTTGTGCATGTCGTAAATGGGAAATCTGTGGGATACCTTGTGTGTATGCTTGTTGTTCTATTGTTGCAATGGAGGAGGATATTGAGGGGTATGTGAGTGATATTTACTACAAGTCTACTTATATTAAGACTTATGCCCCCATTGTGACTCTTATAAGTGGACCAATGTTCTGGCCTAAAACTGGAAAAATAGCCTTGTTGCCTCCAAAAAAAATTAAACTTCCTGGTAGACCAAAGAAGTTGAGAATGAGGGGGGATCCAATTGTTCATGATGACAAAGATCAAGACAAAACATTGAAATTGCCTAGGATTGGGAAGCTGTCAAAATGTACTTTTTGTTTGGAAAGAGGGCACAACTGTAGGAAATGCCCTAAAAAGGATGAAATTACAGCTTCAAGCCAAGTTGTCAATGATGAAACTGTAGGAAGCAATCAGCTTTCAACTCCAAGGTCATCTCTTAACAAGTGCAGCCAATGTGGAGTCCTTGGCCATAATAAAAGAATATCCAGGTCTAAGAAGGTTGTTGATATTCCCCCTCCTGATGAAGATATTCAAACTGAAGAAGTCATATTTTTTCCATAAATTCAATTTTTATTCTTATAGTACTATAATTTAGTACTAATTATATGTTGGTTAACACAGGAAGAGATGCTCATGGAGGAACAAATGTTGATGGAAGAGGCTATGGCTGCTGTTGTAGGTGAAGATGAAGTAGATGCAAACTCCTCTCAAGTTACACAAGCAAGTCCAAGGAAGTCTCAAAGGCTGAAAGACAAGGCTGCTTCCAACAAGGAAACATAATGAATTCTGTTAATTAGTGTTTTTTGTTGCGTACTCTACTTTTGTGCCTTGCTGATTTTTAGGGCCTAATCTGGTACTAAGTAGTTATTTTTCTCCCTTTGTTGTAACACCCAAACTGAAACTGAAAGGATCATGTTTAGGCCCTAAACATTACTTTAGCAGGTATTCATGTTTTAAGAATTAGTTTTGATGATGTTAAGTTTTTAATATGTTTTTTTTATACTAAACCACACTATAGAAACCATCAAAATAATGGTTACTCAATGAATGTCATTCAAACCTTACTAAAACTGGCAAATAACGACAAATACAAGCACCAAAATAAACACATGATAAAAACCCATGCACATTCCAAGCTGAATTAATAACTTCAACAACCATAATGAATTAGTCATTTAACTGGAAAAAAGGGATTTAAAGTACATCAAACCCAAAATGAAATAAACAACAACACAATATGTCTAATTAACCAAATTTGAAAAACATGAAAAAAATAATGACAACTCCTAAGATAAACCAAAATTTCTGAGTCTTCTTCTTCAACAAGACCCTTGTCTCAGCCAGTTCCAACTTCAATCTCAAACATTCTTGCTCAATTTTGTCCAGTTTGAGAAGTCCCAAAACCATATCCCTTGACTTATTGTTCTTAGTTGCTTCCACGAAGTGAATATATATATATATATACTGTGTCTGCCGCTTTCTTTCTTTTTACTGTTATAATATACTATTCCATCCTATTATCCCCCCTAGCACCCGAAATAACCTATGATATATACTATTTTCTAAAAACAAAACGCCTACTCCTTCATTACTTTCCTTTTAATTCCTTTTGTTTTAATACCACAAAAACGCTTCTTTTTAATACTGTAACCCCCCAAGTGCAGCCCTTTAATTTACTACCCATTTTATTATATATAATTTTTATTTTACTGATTAAATTATTTCATTTTAATTATAATATATATGTAATCCTTACTAAAGCGCACACAAAAGAATGTAACACATAACATGTTATAAAAATAAAAGAACACATAATCACATAACATTTAACATGACATTTAAACTCAAAAATTATGCAATTAAATCACATAATTCACATAAATTAAATTGGTTAAAAATCCGGGGTACCACAGGTACCATACTTGTTCTCAAGAATTCCTTGTAGGTAACAAAGAGTTCTAAACTTCAAAAAGAAGATTTGAACTACAAGGAATGGCACAAATGAGCTAAGACTCCAAGAAAAGAGTCAAATGCCAAGGATCACAAGATTGTAGAGAGTTCATCAAAGAAAAGTCACCCATCAATGATGACTCTACAATTGTCATGAAAAGAAGAGGAGATTGCTTTCATCTCATAACTCAAGGATGAACAACAAATAGAATGGAGCAATCACATGTCAACCTCTCAAAGAGCTTCAAATGAAAGTGATCACACAAAGGCCTCTATGGACTTGTTGATAAAGAAGATCAACCAAAATGGTAAGAAGTCCAAGCTCAAAGAGCATTGAAGTACAAGGCTTAACTCATCCCTTGTTAGAGATCATAGTTTTGTTTTTGATTCTTTTGTGCTCAAATAATACCCCCCTCCCCTCTATTATATAGTGTCTTATGCTTTGGGGGAGTTTGTATATGCTATGTGTAGATTTTACTTGATCTTTATTGCATATAGGGGTGCTTGTGTGTTTATGTTCAAGTCTATAGCATTTATCTTATGTGGTTGATCGTCTAGATGCTTGACTTAGGATGTAAACTGTGTTTGTGGCATTGATTATGCCATGGGTTGTGTCTATTTGATTGTTTAGAAGTGGCACAACCTAAGAGGGAGTTTTTCAAATGTTTTCAACTCATACCTCCCTCAAAATATGTGATGTTTGCTAAATTGTTCTTAATCTACTTCATCACATCACTTGTTGGCTTGTCTTTCATCTTTTATCTCTTATAGCCAACTTGTGTAAGTTATTTTGGAAGTTATATGTGTTATAAATGTTTATGTCTTTAATTGGTATCACATATACTCTCCCTTAATAACTTTGAGATCTTATTATTCATTTTCTTATCCATTGTGATCTCATTATGGTTTTTGGTTAGTATTACTTTAAGAGTTGTTACACTCATTTAGCTAACCATTAACTTGTTAGAGGAATGTACTCAAAGTGTTATCTTACACTTCCTCTACTTCTTTTGGTTGTGATACGTGTGCTTATCTTATGTATTCATGGTATCACTTCCACTAGTACTTTGTTAGCTATATTTTCAAACGTGTGTTACAATTGGCTATATTTACAATTGGTATCATGTTTTACAATTGGTCAATTGGTATAATACTTGGTTTTATCTCGAATAGCTAACATCGTATGTTTGAAAAACGGGGAGATTGTTCTTTAAGGTTTATTTCCTATCTCCTTTGTTTTTAGCTTAGGTTGATATTCTTTTTGAGCCATACATGACCATCTTTTGGATTTATGTGTTATTATGGACTCCTTGTTTTTTAGAAATCAACCAAGCTTATTCATAAGTAATCCTTCTTAAGAATTATTTTTTGGTCTTTAGGTTTGATCTTTTGGTTCTTATTTTATCAATCTACAAGACCATCAAGTTGTCTCCATTTTTTTTTAGTTTTTTCTTTATATGGGGAGGATTATTAAATTTCATCAAGCTTCTCCAAAATTAATCTTTACTTTTCGTTAAAATGCTTTTCTTATTGGCGCTCTGATATCCCTTTTTGATTTTGACAAAAAGAGGGAGAGTTTTTAGTGTTGCAAATGTGCCAAGAGAAGTTATTTACAAAAGGAGAAAGCTTAGAACTTGCAAAATGGGAGAGATAAGGGATTCTTTAATATAGGGGGAGTAGAATTTTTTTTGAGAAAACTTCTACTTGTCTGGATCCTTAATATCCTTATCTCATGCATACATTTGGTATCTTATTTTTTGCATATTATTCCCATTTGCATCAATGTTTTGTCATCATCAAAAAGGGGGAGATTGTTAGCCCAAAGGGCAAAATATTCTATGTTGTTTTGATGATAACAAACCATTGATAGTTCTAATGTTTGTGTGAGCATGTTCTTTGTAATAGGATCCTTAGCACTCACATCAACATTGATGAAAATGGTAAGTTAGCTTCTTGTGTAAACTAAGGTATGTATGTTACACACAAGAAAGCTACATTTTATGGAAGGAAGGAGGCAAGGAGGTTGGTTGGGAAATAGGGCTCTTCAAAGAGTCCCTAATGTATATGGCATAAGAACTTAACATGCTAGTGCTTATGTTTCTTGTTCTATCTTGGTTTATCTTATAAGCACTTAGCTTTACACTTATTTGTTCTTATATCCTTTTGCCATGCTTCCTTGTACTTAAAATTGTCCATATCCTATCTAATTACATCAAAGTTTGTCATAATCAAAAAGGGGGAGATTGTTAGCCCTAAGGGCGATCGAACTCGCTTTTTGATAATGGACAAACACTTGATGTTGTGTCTAATGTTTACATCTATTGTGATAGAATATCGGAACATATATTGGAAGCACTAAGTACTTCAATCAAGCCATGATCAAGATTCAAAGTCATATCATTCAAGGCTCATCTATCAAGATTGAAGATTGAAGACTTAGGTTTGGTTAGATTAGCTTTGTCGTTATAAGTCTTTATCTTATATAGATCTAACCAAAGCTCTCATGAACATAAGCTCTACACTCAAGTCTTGCATGTTTTCATAAACACGTTTTCAAAAGGCTAAGTTTCAAATTGATCCTTACATGTGTTCGTATTTCGAAAGCCTTTGATTTCAAAGTATAAGTCTTTTAAAACGGTTTTCTAATGCTCTTACTTGTTACATATTAAGAAAACCTTTTAGACTTCATTAGAGTTCAAAACGTGTGAAAAATCAACACTCTCAAGCTTAGAAAAGGGTCGGTCGACCGAGTTAAAGATCGGATCAACCGACGAGAAACAGAGAGTTGGAACTTGGAGGTTCGGTCGACCTAGGGTCAAGGTCGGTCGACCGAGGTGGGCTTCGGCTCAACCGAGGTTGACTTCGGTCATCCGAGGTCTGTGAACGGTCAACCGAACTCTGCTTTTACTAGCCGTTATTTGACCGTTGGAGACTCGATTTTCAGCCTATTTTGAAATGTATATATTCTCCAAAGCTAGAGAATCATTCTAAGACTTGTACATAAATTTTACATTGATTTCTTATCAAGTCTAAACACCTTCAAAGCAAAAACACTTGATCTCCATGATATAAATCATTCAAAGGTGTTCTTTCAAAAGCAAGACAAAGAGTGGACTTCATATGTTCAAAGAGCTATAAATTCTTGTACTTCAAAGGTATATTTCTCACTTATAAGAGTGATCAACCTTGTTCTTTAAACATTCTATTCCCTTTCTAAGTGATTGGGTAATTGTTGTAAAAGTCCTACTTTGTGTGGGCAAATTGTAAAGTCCTACTTTGTGTGGGCAAGCTCTTAGTGAGTTTTTCTTTGTGTGGTTGTGTTGTAAAACTCTTAGTGAGTTAGCCACATTTGTAAACATTCTTCTTAGTGAAGTTGTTTGAAATCCTTGGGTGCGGCTCAAGGTAGTGGATGTAGATTCTAAGTGAATCGAACCACTCTAAATCCTTTGTCTTGTTGTTGGGTTTTGCATTGCTTTTATTCTTCTTGCTCAAACTTACAATAGCTTTGCAAAGAATCTAAAAAGTTAGCAAGATTAGTTAAAACCCAATTCACCCCCCCCCCCTCCCCCTCTTGTGTTTTACAATTGGTATCAAAGCCTCGTCTTCATCTTTAGCTTAATAGCTTGAAGAAAAGATTAATGGCCGGATATTCCGCTTTAGCATACCAAGAGGGATCTTCCACAAATAGACCACCTCTCTTTGATGGAAATAATTTCAATGCTTGGAAAGACCGTTTCAAAATCTATGTGTGCTCTATAGACTACTCTTTATGGAAGATTTTTGAAGAAGGTCCTTATGTTCCTATGAAAGAGGTGAATGGTGTTCAAGTTCCAAAATTGGACAATGAGCTTAATCAAGATGAGTCCAAGAAAATGACTCTCAATTATCGAGCTATGAACATCATGAGTTGTGCTCTTAATCCGGATGAGTACAATCGGGTACGTGGAAGCAATTCCGCTCACAAGATGTGGAGAATCTTAGAAGTCACCCATGAGGGGACTAATCAAGTCAAAGAATCAAAGCTCAACATGCTTGTGAGGGAATATGAGCTTTTCTCTATGAAGACAAATGAAACTATCAATGAGATGAACACTAGGTTCACAAATATTGTCAATGGGTTGAGATCCTATGGAAAGGAATATTCTATGGGTGAAATGAATAGGAAGATTCTCAACTCACTTCCTAAAAGTTGGGAAGGAAAAGCTCTTGTGATTGAAGAAGCAAAGAACTTGAAGACTTATCCAACGGAGGAGCTCATTGGTTCTCTTCTCACTTATGAGCTCACACACAAAAAGAATGAGCATCTTGAAAGGGCAAAAATGAGTGGTGCTTTAATGGCTATTCTTGATCTTGATGAATCAAATGATTCAAGTGATGAAGAAGACATCAATTTTGATGATGAGACCAAGGATTTGGTGGTAAAGCGCATGAAGAAAATGTTTTCCGGGAAAGGGAGAAAACACTTCCAAAATAGAAGAAAACTAAATCCTCATGGGATGAAATGCTATGAATGTGGAAGTGATCAACATCTCATAGGAGAATGCCCCGCCACCAAAGAAAAAGAGCCCAAGGAATACAAAAAGAAAAAATTCTTTAAATCAAGGAATTTCAAGGGCATGCTAAGCCATTGGGATCAAGAAGGGAGTGGTGATGAAGAAGAAGATGAAAATGCAAATGTGTGCTTCATGGCTTTTGGTAATGAGGTACATCTTTCTCCCTCTCCTTCAAATTCGTATAATGATAATGATGATGATGATGAGGATGATCCTAATGAGCTTTTATGTGACATGTATGATCAATTGAAAAAATGTGCAAAGCAAAACAAAGACATGAAGCTTAAAATTGAATCTTTGCTTGAAGATAAATCTAGGTTGTCTAGTGAGAATAAAAAGCTATGTGATGATGTTGATTGCATGAAAATTGAAAAAGAAAAGCTTATTTCTACTTGCAACACTTCATCATTAAAGTACCTAGAAACCTATGATAAATTGACATCTCTTGAACTCAAACTTGTTGAATTTGATCTTTTGGAGAACAAAGTTAAAGATCTTACCCTTCTTGTTGAAAACTTTACTAAGGGTAAGAAAAATCTTGATCAAATTCTTGGTGTGCAACGTGCTTCACATGATAAACATGGTCTTGGTTATAATGCTAATCACATTGATCATGCTAGCTCTTCTAAGTTGCCTAAGAATCACTTTGTGCATGCTAGTACCTCACATAGGCAAATTAGATATCATGAGCATGTTCACAATTCTTCTAAGCCACACATTTGTTGCACATATTGTGGAAAACATGGTCATACTAATGCTAGATGCCATGTTAAGAAGAAGATTGAAAAAGGGGTAAAAACTATTTGGAAAGTTAAACGTATTTCAACTAACCCCCATGGACCCAAACAAAAGTGGGTACCAAAAGCTACTATTCCCTTGATCTTATAGGTTCTTATAAGTTTGATGTATGTCACAAAGCTTCAATGAACTTGATTCGAAGAGAAGTGGCATTGGGAAGAAGTCAAAGAAGATGTGCCAAAAGAAGAAATTCAAAAGCACTCCTTAACCCTTGGATTCTCAAAGCTCAAATGTTAATCAATTTGAGAACCAAGTTGCTTAGATACAAAGAGCAAAGCATCAAGTGATGACAAGAGCCAAAGTGTCAATACAATGTCTTCATCACTTGGTAAGAAAGCAAAGGTATCAAAATCACCTTCTCTTAACACTTTAATTAATGTGTTTAAGTGTTTTTGATATATATACATGCTTGCTCTTATATATGTTGCATCTCACATTCTTGAATGTTATATTCATATAGATAACCTTTAGCATGTTCTTTATTGTTCATGTTTATTTAGCTAAGGTATCTATGAGATGTAGCATATACAACTTGATTGATTCTTGTTTTGTCATGTCTTATTCATTTAAGAATCCATCTAGTTGTTTTGGTTTTTGATTTGCATGATCCATATGCATATTAGTGTTACTTGAGAAATTGAGCTAATCATGAAGGACCTTTAAAAAGGTACTGTCACACCCCGTTTCCGGAATGATGACATGGCAGTGCCCCATTAATTAATGAAACACCAAAGCCGCAGTCAGAGAATTACTAAATAAGGAGTTTATTATTTAAGTCCATAAATAGCAGTAACAGTATTAGCGTAAACATTAAATGACAAAAGAAAATCTTATAAGTTTATTAATACTGATAAAAGAACCAACAGTTCCAAATTAAATGACTAAAAAGAAAATAAACAGTGTTCTTGAACTAGCAGCTTAAAATCACTCGGTGTAATCCCCATCCCATGTGCCGTCATCATAGTATAGGTCTTCACCTAAATCATTTGCAAAATAAGAAAACCGGATATCGGACTGAGCTCCGGTGCCCAGCAGGAACCTAAAACAGTAATATAGATAACAAAGACAGAACAGAAACAGAGACAAAAACAAACACATATAATGCATCAATTAAGTAAATAACCACCTTCTTCGCACCTAAACGATTCCACAACCGAGTATACGACAAGCACCACGCATTGCCCATCTGGTACACTCAGTCACATACTCGTCTTAGATACTTAGAACGTAGCTACCTACTATGACACGACTCCCACCACATGAGCTCACATATCTAATCTCTACTATTCAGCAATAACGGCAGTGGTCCCAGTTATCAACCAAACTAGGACGGTTTCAGTAAACTCGTGGGTTCGGATTCTCCCCCAAACTACAGGACACAGATTTTAAGGTTCAATCCTTACATTGTCTCATCATCCCCAATCAGGGACTCCACAAAACCACCACCGTACCTAATGATTAGCCCCATTAAGTGTGGGCCACAGGACAGAACAGATCAGAAGACCACTTGGGTCACAGAACAGAAATCAGAACATAAGGCAGACTGAACCTGCTAAGTAGCGATCCTAGATACGAGCTCAATAGGGGGCGACGACTCGGTCGACCAAACCATTTAGGACAAAAACAATAACACCAATTAAACGACTCTAAATAAGACCTAAAGGTAATTAATCAAAGAAACGAATACCATGCAGTTCAGAACGGTACATAAACAGCTTATAGATATATATAACAATTAATTAAAGCAATTGAAATCGGTTTATAAAACATGCTCAAATTACCAAATTCAAAACATAATCAATTTAATAAAGGGTAACATTAAATAATTAATTTCTAACAGTTTATGCAATAAAATATTCTCAAATACAGTAATAATGCCAGAACAGAAATTTAACGGTAATAAATATTTCGTAAACGGGAATTTCGAGATGATCAATATTACAGGACATAATTTAAAATTAGAAAGCGAGGTCCCTACCGTTACGGTGTTAATACGAGGGAAATAATTCTGACAAAAATAGCTTGCGGTTGACGGAAAAATCTGAACAGCAACTGATCACAAAATTTTATATTTTGATTGCGCACACCTCCCGAGACAGTAATGGAAACAATGATACCTTTGTCTCCTTCCGCTGATCACCGAGAGAAAAATAAACCACTGACCACTACGCTTCACACTTTCCGATAACCCCAAATTGGTTGACTGCCTATTTCTTTATTTTTTTTCTCTTCTAAGGCTAAGACCTACGAAGTACTATATATATATATATATATATATATATATATATATATATATATATATATATATATATATATATATATATGCTTTTCTATTTTTTTTTCCTTTTTGCTTCCACGAAGTGAATATATATATATATATACTCTGTGTCTGCCGCTTTCTTTCTTTTTACTGTTATAATATACTATTCCATCCTATTATCCCCCCTAGCACCCGAAATAACCTATGATATATACTATTTTCTAAAAACAAAACGCCTACTCCTTCATTACTTTCCTTTTAATTCCTTTTGTTTTAATACCACAAAAACGCTTCTTTTTAATACTGTAACCCCCCAAGTGCAGCCCTTTAATTTACTACCCATTTTATTATATATAATTTTTATTTTACTGATTAAATTATTTCATTTTAATTATAATATATATGTAATCCTTACTAAAGCGCACACAAAAGAATGTAACACATAACATGTTATAAAAATAAAAGAACACATAATCACATAACATTTAACATGACATTTAAACTCAAAAATTATGCAATTAAATCACATAATTCACATAAATTAAATTGGTTAAAAATCCGGGGTACCACAGGTACCATACTTGTTCTCAAGAATTCCTTGTAGGTAACAAAGAGTTCTAAACTTCAAAAAGAAGATTTGAACTACAAGGAATGGCACAAATGAGCTAAGACTCCAAGAAAAGAGTCAAATGCCAAGGATCACAAGATTGTAGAGAGTTCATCAAAGAAAAGTCACCCATCAATGATGACTCTACAATTGTCATGAAAAGAAGAGGAGATTGCTTTCATCTCATAACTCAAGGATGAACAACAAATAGAATGGAGCAATCACATGTCAACCTCTCAAAGAGCTTCAAATGAAAGTGATCACACAAAGGCCTCTATGGACTTGTTGATAAAGAAGATCAACCAAAATGGTAAGAAGTCCAAGCTCAAAGAGCATTGAAGTACAAGGCTTAACTCATCCCTTGTTAGAGATCATAGTTTTGTTTTTTGATTCTTTTGTGCTCAAATAATACCCCCCTCCCCTCTATTATATAGTGTCTTATGCTTTGGGGGAGTTTGTATATGCTATGTGTAGATTTTACTTGATCTTTATTGCATATAGGGGTGCTTGTGTGTTTATGTTCAAGTCTATAGCATTTATCTTATGTGGTTGATCGTCTAGATGCTTGACTTAGGATGTAAACTGTGTTTGTGGCATTGATTATGCCATGGGTTGTGTCTATTTGATTGTTTAGAAGTGGCACAACCTAAGAGGGAGTTTTTCAAATGTTTTCAACTCATACCTCCCTCAAAATATGTGATGTTTGCTAAATTGTTCTTAATCTACTTCATCACATCACTTTTTGGCTTGTCTTTCATCTTTTATCTCTTATAGCCAACTTGTGTAAGTTATTTTGGAAGTTATATGTGTTATAAATGTTTATGTCTTTAATTGGTATCACATATACTCTCCCTTAATAACTTTGAGATCTTATTATTCATTTTCTTATCCATTGTGATCTCATTATGGTTTTTGGTTAGTATTACTTTTAAGAGTTGTTACACTCATTTAGCTAACCATTAACTTGTTAGAGGAATGTACTCAAAGTGTTATCTTACACTTCCTCTACTTCTTTTGGTTGTGATACGTGTGCTTATCTTATGTATTCATGGTATCACTTCCACTAGTACTTTGTTAGCTATATTTTCAAACGTGTGTTACAATTGGCTATATTTACAATTGGTATCATGTTTTACAATTGGTCAATTGGTATAATACTTGGTTTTATCTCGAATAGCTAACATCGTATGTTTGAAAAACGGGGAGATTGTTCTTTAAGGTTTATTTCCTATCTCCTTTGTTTTTAGCTTAGGTTGATATTCTTTTTGAGCCATACATGACCATCTTTTGGATTTATGTGTTATTATGGACTCCTTGTTTTTTAGAAATCAACCAAGCTTATTCATAAGTAATCCTTCTTAAGAATTATTTTTTGGTCTTTAGGTTTGATCTTTTGGTTCTTATTTTATCAATCTACAAGACCATCAAGTTGTCTCCATTTTTTTTTTAGTTTTTTCTTTATATGGGGAGGATTATTAAATTTCATCAAGCTTCTCCAAAATTAATCTTTACTTTTCGTTAAAATGCTTTTCTTATTGGCGCTCTGATATCCCTTTTTGATTTTGACAAAAAGAGGGAGAGTTTTTAGTGTTGCAAATGTGCCAAGAGAAGTTATTTACAAAAGGAGAAAGCTTAGAACTTGCAAAATGGGAGAGATAAGGGATTCACACTTTCCGATAACCCCAAATTGGTTGACTGCCTATTTCTTTATTTTTTTTTCTCTTCTAAGGCTAAGACCTACGAAGTACTATATATATATATATAAGCTACTGATTCTTTCTTCTTCTATTTTTTTTTTTTCCTTTTTGCTTCCACTAAGGTATGTATGTTACACACAAGAAAGCTACATTTTATGGAAGGAAGGAGGCAAGGAGGTTGGTTGGGAAATAGGGCTCTTCAAAGAGTCCCTAATGTATATGGCATAAGAACTTAACATGCTAGTGCTTATGTTTCTTGTTCTATCTTGGTTTATCTTATAAGCACTTAGCTTTACACTTATTTGTTCTTATATCCTTTTGCCATGCTTCCTTGTACTTAAAATTGTCCATATCCTATCTAATTACATCAAAGTTTGTCATAATCAAAAAGGGGGAGATTGTTAGCCCTAAGGGCGATCGAACTCGCTTTTTGATAATGGACAAACACTTGATGTTGTGTCTAATGTTTACATCTATTGTGATAGAATATCGGAACATATATTGGAAGCACTAAGTACTTCAATCAAGCCATGATCAAGATTCAAAGTCATATCATTCAAGGCTCATCTATCAAGATTGAAGATTGAAGACTTAGGTTTGGTTAGATTAGCTTTGTCGTTATAAGTCTTTATCTTATATAGATCTAACCAAAGCTCTCATGAACATAAGCTCTACACTCAAGTCTTGCATGTTTTTATAAACACGTTTTCAAAAGGCTAAGTTTCAAATTGATCCTTACATGTGTTCGTATTTCGAAAGCCTTTGATTTCAAAGTATAAGTCTTTTAAAACGGTTTTCTAATGCTCTTACTTGTTACATATTAAGAAAACCTTTTAGACTTCATTAGAGTTCAAAACGTGTGAAAAATCAACACTCTCAAGCTCAGAAAAGGGTCGGTCGACCGAGTTAAAGATCGGATCAACCGACGAGAAACAGAGAGTTGGAACTTGGAGGTTCGGTCGACCTAGGGTCAAGGTCGGGCGACCGAGGTGGGCTTCGGCTCAACCGAGGTTGACTTCGGTCATCCGAGGTCTGTGAACGGTCAACCGAACTCTGCTTTTACTAGCCGTTATTTGACCGTTGGAGACTCGATTTTCAGCCTATTTTGAAATGTATATATTCTCCAAAGCTAGAGAATCATTCTAAGACTTGTACATAAATTTTACATTGATTTCTTATCAAGTCTAAACACCTTCAAAGCAAAAACACTTGATCTCCATGATATAAATCATTCAAAGGTGTTCTTTCAAAAGCAAGACAAATAGTGGACTTCATATGTTCAAAGAGCTATAAATTCTTGTACTTCAAAGGTATATTTCTCACTTATAAGAGTGATCAACCTTGTTCTTTAAACATTCTATTCCCTTTCTAAGTGATTGGGTAATTGTTGTAAAAGTCCTACTTTGTGTGGGCAAATTGTAAAGTCCTACTTTGTGTGGGCAAGCTCTTAGTGAGTTTTTCTTTGTGTGGTTGTGTTGTAAAACTCTTAGTGAGTTAGCCACATTTGTAAACATTCTTCTTAGTGAAGTTGTTTGAAATCCTTGGGTGCGGCTCAAGGTAGTGGATGTAGATTCTAAATGAATCGAACCACTCTAAATCCTTTGTCTTGTCGTTGGGTTTTGCATTGCTTTTATTCTTCTTGCTCAAACTTACAATAGCTTTGCAAAGAATCTAAAAAGTTAGCAAGATTAGTTAAAACCCAATTCACCCCCCCCCCCTCTTGTGTTTTACATAACTCACATATCATGCTAAAAAATTGAACACAAAACATGGTATCCAAAGCAAATAGCATGGCATAGAATACATCACGCAGTAAGACATAACACATCATCAAAACATAACATAACAGTTATCAACATAATAGAAAGTAGTAAGTAAACATATACAACCTATGCAAGAGTCTCTACCCATCACACATCTCACATGTTATCTACCAAGTCCATCCTATATTCATTCCAGGTTTAAGGCCTAAGGTTCGACTTGCTCTGATACCACTTATGTCACACCCTGTACCCAAGTAATGACCTGGCAGCACCTCATCAACCAATGAGGCACCGAACCGAAAACATAAATAAAATCTTTATTAAAAGGAAACTAAATGTCTTACATCAGAGTTAATGATACTAAAAGGGAAACTCGTTCTTACACATGAAATGGCAGAGTTCAACTATTAAATGAAACTAAATGATTAACTTATTACAAAAGATTCATTATTAGTTCAATCTTCATAGTCACCATCCCAGGCATCGTCATACACATCATATTCATCTGCAAAGAAAGAAAAGTAAATGAATGAGCTATGAAGCCCAGTAAGCATCAACACTATTGGGATGAAATGTCAAATAAGACTAAAAAACTTTCCCAGTTTCCCAAAACAGTGTGCGTGAGACCATGCATTCTTTAGCATGACTTGAACACATCACAAAAACCTTTACAAAACTTTCCCAGTTTCCCAAAACAGTGTGCGTGAGACCATGCATTCTTTAGAATACTTGAATAGAAACTAGAACAGAACAAAAGTCAAAGTGGACCAAAATGCCCCTTCGGACGACTGGACATGAGGTCTAGTCAACCGAAGGGTCATCCGAGATCCGAACAGCACACAAGTCCAAAAGTCCGAACGATAGACAGAGCATGTCGGTCGACCAAAGTCCTTGGAGAGCTGCTCCGATCGAGTGGTTTCTTAAGCCCTAAGGGCTAATGTGATCAATCTTGTTTTGATGATAACAAGACATTGAGAAGTTATAATGTTTGTGTGATCTTGTGTTTCAATGTTAGGTTATTATAAACTCACACAAGCATTGAAAGGTAGCTTCTTGTGGTCATCAAAGATCATTCTACAACAAGAAAAAGCTACATTTTGCAAGTCTTCAATGGCACAAGCTTAAAGGTAATTCACAATTCCATTGAAAGATATTGCAAAATCAAAGGAAGATCTTCTTGTATATTTCAAAGGCCATTCTACAAACAAGAAGAGTCTTCATTTTGCAAGTCTCCATAGCACAAGCCAAAAGGTCATCCACAATGCTAATGGAAGATATATCAAAACAAAGGAAGATCAACAAGTGTTGAAGTCCAAGATGCTACAACTTGACAAGACTACAAAGGACTTCATCACAAGAAGAGGTTGATCAAAGGTCTCAAGTCCAAGCTCAAATAGGAACTCATCTTGAAGACTTGAAGACCAAGAAGAAGATTAGTCAAGAATCTTATAGGTATATCTCTTGTGACTAATCTTATTTGATGAATGATAGTTTATAGTATGATGGAGCTTATACTCTTGCATGTTTTCAAAACCATATTTCATACTTTGATTTAATCTTTCAAAGGTTTTGCAAAACATCCTTTAAGTGTTAGTTAATGCCTAAGATCTTTAAAATGTTTTAAATATCTTTCAAAAACACTGAGGCATGAGTTTGGGAACATTAGAAAGTTGATCAAGTGGAAAATCCACTTATGGACTGAAGTCCGGTCGACCGACATGTGTTGTCTGGTCGACCGAAATGTCTTTTGTACTTTATCATTGTAAGCCCTAAGGGCGAACAAACTCAGTTTTTGATAATGGACAAACATTTGATGTTGTGTCTAATGCTCTCAATCTTTGTGATAGAATATCGAAAGTCATAATGGAAGCTCTAAGTACTTCAATCAAGCCATGATCAAGATTCAAAGTTATACTTAAAGGCACATCTCGTCGAGATTGAAGATTGAAGACTTAGGTTTGGTTAGGTTAAGCTTTGTCTTTATAAGTCTTTATCTTATAAGCTCTAACCAATGCTCTTATGAACATAAACGTACAACACTCTAGTCTTGCATGCTCATAAACACGTTTTCAAAAGGCTAAGTTTCAAAAGGATTCTTATATGTGTTCTTATCTCAAAAGCCTTTGATTTCAAAGTCTAAGTCCTTTAAAATGGTTTTCCAAATGCTCTTACTTGTTACCTTTTGGGAAAACCTTTTAGACTTCAAAAGATTTCAAAACTAGTGAAAAATCAACATCTCTCATGCTCAGGAAAGTCGGATCATCCGAGCTTTCCTCGGATCGACCGAACCGAAACAGAGAGTTGTAGCTTTTGGAACTAGCAGGGGTCGGTCGACATATGGTTGATCTTGGCCGACCGAGGTTTCTTAGGTTCAACCGAGGTCCAGTTCGGTCAACCGAACTACTGTGTTACTAGCCGTTATATGACCGTTGCAGAGTCGTTTATTCAGCATATTTTGAAATGTATATAAGCTCTAAAGCTGAAGAATGACTAAAGGCTTGCACATCAAATATACATTGATTTCTTATCAAGTCTTAAACACTTTCAATGTAAATACTCTTCATCTCTATGATCTAAATCATTCAAGAGTGATCTTTCTAAAGCAAGACAAAGAGTGTGCATCTTATATTCTAAGAGCTTATTATTCTTGTACTTCAAAGGTATATATCTCTCACTTAGAAGAGTGAACAATCTTTCTTTTAAACCTTCTCAATTCCGTTTCTAAGTGATAGGGTTATTCTTGTATAAGTCCTACTTTGTGTGGGCAATTTACTCCTAGAGAGTTTTGTATTGAAAGTCCTACTTAGTGTGGGCAAGCTCTCTTATTGAGTTGGTGTATTGTGGTTGAGTTGTAAAACTCTTAGTGAGTTATCCACAAGTGTAATATTCTTCTTAGTGAAGTTGTTGAAAATCCTTGGGTAAGGCTCAAGGTAGTGGATGTAGATTCTAAGTGAATCGAACCACTATAAATCCTTTGTCTTGTGATTGGATTTAGTTTTGCTTTTATTCATCTTGCTCAAACTTACACTAGCCTTGCTTAGATTAGGAAAAGTTTACAAGTTTGATTAAAACCCAATTCACCCCCCCCCCTCTTGTGTTTTACAATCACTTTTGAATGTTCCAAGACTCCAACAGCTATAAAAATCTCGGAAGACCTACTTCAGGTCGGTCGACCGGCACCTTGCCTAGGTCAACCGAACCACTTATCACGGTCTACCGAGATAGAGACATAAGCTTTTGAACTTAACTTTCAGACTACTTCGGGCGACCGACTACCTAGTCCGGTCGACCGAAGATGTCTTGTCAAGGCAAAAATATAGCCGTTGTAACTCGATTTGCTTGCATTTTTTGGACCCTATATAAAGTCTTTAAGGCTGAAATTTGTTTTTTGTTCAAGCCTATAGAGGGGCCTTAGTTTATAAGTTTTAGACAAGCAAATCAAACACTTTCATGAGCTAAATTCTTAAGTCATTCATCAAAACATTTCTATTTGATAAAGAGCTTCATCTACATATTCTTTCATTCTCAAATATGAATTACAGCTTCAATTGTAATATCCAATCCTTAGAGGGATTTTTCTTTCTTGAGCTTAAATGTAAAATCTCATTTGTTGAGATTATATGTTCTTGTAATGGGTTGAGTGGCAAGGCTTGTTTGTGAGAGTGGTGGTTTTGGGCCTCCATTAGTTGGAGTGTATCTTTCTTGTAATCGTAGGAAATAGAGTGAATGGTGAACTCAAAATAGAAGTAGGGTTGACGTGTTCGTAAAACCTCCTCACATAGTAGACAATGTTAGAGAAAGAGTTCCCAAGGGTGGAAGGTTACATGAGTGTGTAAAAGACCATTAGTTGGTTTGTCCTTATCATGAAGGACCTTTCAAAAGGTAACATATTTGTTCTCAAGAATTCCTTGTAGGTTCAAAAGATCTATGCTTCTACATGAAGATAGAAATCACAAGGAAGGGCACAAATAAGCTAAGACTCCAAGAAAAGAGTCAAATGCTAAGGATTGCAAGATTGTAGAGGGTTCATCAAGAAAAGAAAGTTCATCCATCATGATTACTCTACACTAGCCATAAAAGAAAAGGAGATTGCTTCCATCCCATCAATCAAGGATGAACAACAAGGAAAAAGGAGCAATCACATGTCAACCTCTCAATGAGGTTCAAATGAAAGTGATGACCATGACAAAGATCACACAAAAGACCTCATTGGACATACTGATGATAAAAAAATCAACCAAATGGTAAATCGTTCAAGCTCTTACATAAAATTCTGAAAATTGTATCTGTTCTGTATTGTGGACCGTTGGGAGTCCTTTTTGTAATTGCCTCTATTTAGGTCGTCTTAATTGGTGTCGTTATTTCAGTCCTATTTGGTTTGGTCGAAAGAGTTGTCGCCCCTATTGAGCTCGTGTCTAGGATCACTAGTCAGCAGGTTCCATCTGCCTTCTGTCCTGCTCTATTCTGTGACCCCGAGAGGTCTTATGCTCTGTTCTATCCTGTGGCCCGCACTTAATGGGGCGAATCATTAAGTACGGTAGTGGTTTTGTAGAGTCCCTGGTTGGGGATGATAAGACAATGTAATGGATTGAACCTTAAAATATGTATCCCTTAGTTTGGGAGAGAATCCAAACCCACGAGTTTTACTCAACCGTCCTAGTTTGGTTGATAACTGGGACCGCTGCCGTTATTGCTGAGTAGTTGTGAATAGATAAGTGAGCTCATGTGGTGGGATTGTTGAGTCATAGCTGTAGTGATGTTCTAAGCATGGCAATCAAACTCGCGAGTTGACTCGTAAGATCGTACGATCCTACGAGTTTTAAGGGGTCTTCCGAGTTAGATCCTACGTAGAATCGATAATCCGGTAGGATCGGTGTAAACTCGTAGGATTTGAAACAGAAACATAGGATCGGTACGATCCCACGAGTCACTCAAAACTAAAGTCTTTAATTTTTTTCATTTTTTTGGTTAATTAATTCCATATATTCTTCAGCTTTGTAGGATTTTGGTAAGTGGAAAAACTAAAGAGAACCTTAGAAACTTTGATTTCTAGATTCACTGCTCAATATTATAAATCTTCATTTCTATGTTCCAAACATGTAAAATTAGTATTTTTTTTTTTTTTTTGCTAAAACACTTTATATTTTCTATTTTTTTTTATCATTTCTTATGCTCATAACTGATACTTGAAGATGTATACAAATTTATATATCTCATGAGATATTTGAATCTTAATTTAAAATAGAAATTACGCACATTTTACCAATTAAATTAACTCTTGTTGACTTTTTTGCTGAATACTTAGTCATTAAAAATGAAGTTTCACCATTTGAATCATGTTTCAGCAACAGGTAAATTCTTTGTTTTCAAATTATATCTCGCTTCTTGTTATTGCTAGATTATTTTTTTAATTTATTTATTTATTTTTATTATTATTTTGTCTAGACTGGGAAACTAGTTTCAATTGGTATATTGCTATCCCTACTTCCAATAAATATCTCCTCATTCATTCTCCTCTTTCATTCTGTGAATTGATATGAAAGTATTTGGTGATTGACTGTTTCAATTCTCACATTTTCTTTGAAAATTTTAGTTGTTTAACAATAATCTCAGCTAATTTTACATAATCTTTTTAGATTGCCTTTATTTAATTTTGTTAACTTCAAATTAAATTTAACAAACATGTTTAATTTTAGTACATGATATTTTGTACTTTTATCTTTATAATTAATAAACATGCTAATAACGTGAAAGATTTGCTTTGAGTATTTGATTATCTTTTTTTCTTTAAGACACTTTAAATTTGTGATTGAAATGTTTTTCTAAGAGTACATATATATTTTCAAATATTTTTTTAAATTAAGTAGGATCTACGATCCGAGTTACGATCATACGATCCTCATATGCACTTCCGAGTTTGACTGCCTTGGTTCTAAGTGTCTAGACGAGGTTATAATCGGGTGTACCGGATGGGCAATGCCTGGTGCTATTATGCCTTGTTATGTTTGCGAATAACCACATTCATCGAATCTAAACGCCTTCGAACTGATTTTTTTGAAGTTCGCAGGTCGCGGACGAACCATTCGTCCGTAGAAAGGCAGTGGTCACTGCCTTACCGCGGACGGACCATTCGTCCGCAGGTACGCAATGGACGATCCTGCGGACGATGCTTCCTCCGCAGCTATTCTGTCATGTTATGTCTGTTCTGTTCTGTTCTGTGTTCTAAGTCTCGTGAGACTTATGTAATGTTCTATGATGGGTACCTGTCGTGTCACATATTATTTCCAAAGGGATATTTTGGGAAACGGGAATCTGTTGTCTCTTCTGTGATTTATTCTATTCTGTTATATTTATTTTCCATTATTATTATTGGTCCTTACTGAGTACCGGAACTCAGTCCATCCGCTTTCTTACTGTGCAGGTGACATAGATGATGCGTCTTACTTTGATGATGTCTGGGATGGGGATTACGAAGAGTGATCCTAACTGGCAAGTTAACAAACATTGTCACTTTCCCATTTTAGTTAATTATACTGGAACGTTTAGTTTTCTTTTCAGTTGTAATAGCTTAGAATTAATTTCCTTTTCAGAATTACGCGTCCGCTAGTGCTTTTTTACTATATATGGATTTACATAATTATTTCATTATTTAGTAATCTCTGATTGTGGGCTTTGGTGCTTCATTAACCAGTGAGACACTGTCATGTCATCATCCCTGGTTACGGGGGGTGACAAGATGTAAAGTAAAAGGAAGGTAAATTGGAATTCTATACCTAAATGGAAGATAACACTTTTAGGTTTCCTTTTGTGTATAAGACTCTATGTTCTCAATCTTTCCTTTTTGCTTTTGGAAACACTTTTGGGAAAGTTTCCTAATCTTTTCTTGCCCCTTTGCTCTTTTCTTCTTCTTCTTCTTTTTGTCGAATTAGAGACTAAAAAATTGATAATTGACTATTTTCTTTCTTCTTTATTTTTTGTCGAAATCAAGAGACATAGTAATTTGGGTAATTGGCTTTTTTCTTTCTTTCTTTTTTTGCTCGACTAAATATAAATAAAATAGAGCAGACTAAATAAAATAGAGCAGACTTTTTTTATGAAGAAAAGATACACCAAGAAAGAGATCAACCTTGAGTTCTGATACTAATATGATGAAGAACCTTGAAAAATTGAATGTTTCAAGATTCAACACATTAGGGAAAAGGAAGGATCTTTCTCTAATTTGAAAATAGTTCACATGAATGCTTCACTAAAACCTCTAGGCAGCATAAGCACCTAGCAACACTAGTAGAAGACTTTAAGAGAATTCGACACACAAGACCTCAAGACAGCATGAGCATCAAGCCACCATGACATAAGAATTCTAATGGAGGATGAAACGCCACAACAAGGGAACTAACTCGTTGATACAATAACAATGAAGGAAGATCTAAAAAGAAAATCAATCACAAAGTATTAAAGGAATAACCTCACAAGATTATATCAAGTCTATAATCTGAATAATACCTTGTCCGAAATCTCTCTTAAATAGATCTTGAGGATTTCGGCTAGATAGTTTACAAAGTTTCCTAATTGAACTAGAACTAAACAATAACAAGTATAGTAAGCTAATTAAACAAGTACTTTACTTAAACTAAATAACTAAATGGATTGCATGTCCTTTATTAAATAATAAAGTAAATAAAAGCTAAAAATTAATTAAAGCCTAAGATACACTTTAATTTACAAACTTTCTAAAAATACACTTTAGCCACTTTGAGTGATTGAGCCAGGAGTAATACTCTTTAGAGTGATGAGATGAACTTGTCTTGAACATGTAGACTTGCTTGAAGGTTGCCTTGCTTGAAGGTTGCCTTGCTTCCTCCTTAGCTTGAACTCTTGAATTAAAGTAGTTAAAGCTTGGTTCATTGCCTTCCTTCTAGCTATTGTCATTGGACCTTAAATGTTGATCAATTGATCACTTGAATAACTTGTCTTAGGAAGCTTCATAGGTGTGTCCTCTCAAAAGCAGCCAATTGTCCAGTTAAGTTTTAGACATCCTTGACGCTAAGGTCGTCTAATGTTCTGGATAGCATGTATTTTATCCTGGTTGACCTCTATTCCCCTTTGGGAAACCAAGAATCCTACATTTGCCTGAGAGAACTCCTAGTGTGCACTTCTTATGGTTGAGTTTCATCCCTATCCTCCAGATTGTAGAGAAAGTTTCCTTCATATTCTTCTGAAGAGGAATCCAGGGTTTTGGATTTTATGATGAGGTCTCCTACATAAACTTCTATGTTCCGAACAATTTGGTTTGTGAACTGTGTGTTGACCATTTCCTGGAAATATGGCCTGGCGTTTTGCCACCCGAAGGGCATTCTCGTGTAACAGAATATACCATCATCCGTAATGAACGCTGTTTTGGGCATGTCAGCTTCCGCCATGGGAATCTGGTGATATCTCGTGTATGTCGAGGAAACAAATTGTGGGGTGTCTTGCCACCGAGTCTACCAACCGGTATATCCGTGGTAACTGGTAAGGCTTCTTCGGGATAAAGTCATTTAGATCTTTGAAATCAACGCACATCCTCCATGAGTCGTCTGACTTTCGAACCACCACATGGTTGGACAGCCATTCCGGGAAGTTTATCATTTTTATTATTCTCGCCTTGAGTAGGTCCCTAACCTCTGTTTGAATTGCTTCTCTCCACTAAAAGAACGTTTGCATTGAAATATGGGTTGGGTCGTGCGGGGCACTCCCAAGTTATGTTCCGCAATGGCTCGAAATATATTCCCATATTAGTGTATGCAAATGCGAATACATCCCTGTTATCCCGAAGTACCTGTGTTACTTAGCCAAATATGTGTGGTAGTGCGGCCCCTACCTGGACCTAGGGGTGGAAGTGAGTTGAGTCGGTTCGTGAGTAGCCCACGATTCAATTCGATATTCGGCTCGACGAGCCTAGCTCATAAGCTAAATCAACTATACTTGAGCCAAGATTTGTGGCTCATCTAAAATATGATTCGAGCTTGAGCTAGATAGAGTTCGACTCATTTGGCTCATGAGCTGGCTCTATATATATATATATATATATATATATATATATATATATATATATATATATATATATAACAAAATAGCCTAATACCCCTAAAAACAGTAGTTGCACATTTTTCAAGGAAACTAAACCAAGAAAACCCTAGAAATCTCTTGTAATCTCCTCATCGTCTCAAAGTGCAAGAGTTATTGATTTATATTGATCTTCTTTGCCTGAAAATAGTTCAAGCATTAAGTTGTGAATGAGTTTGGCTCGAGACACTTATGACATTAAGAAGAAACCTAAAGTATATCACTACTTGTCTTTTATTACTAATGATAATTAATTATTAGTGTACAATAATTTTTTTATGAAAATACTATATTTTCATCATTTCATGTGGAAGAACATGCCACAAAAATTAAATTGCTTATATAAGAAGACTTTAGATATTTTTACTATTTATTAATACGTACTAGAATTTTTGGTAGCTAGATATCTCTTGATTTATTTTGTATAAGTTAGATATTAAACTCATATTATAAGTAACCGTATTTTTTTCTAAATTAATTATAGATAAATGAGTTGAGCTGAGCTGCTCGTGAGATACTGATGAGTTGAACTTGAGCTGAGAAAATTAGCTCATATCAAATATGAGTTGAACTATGAGCTGGACAAAATTAGTGTGAGTTGAGCCTGAACTAGCCTTAGCTCAGCTCAGCTCATTTCACCCCTATTGGACCGTCTTTTTGGGGTCTGAATGGTTTATCTGAACTGTAACAGATTTACCCCCAAGCTCGATTGGTGGCAATTTATCCTCTTCTTCGGGGTCTTCGTCCTCTTCCACACCTTGCACATCATGGTTCTGAAAATCCCATGAGTCCTTTTTTTTTACCGTGAACCTACACCCGACAACGTCTCTCAGGCGGACTCTTAGGGCTAACGTGTAGGTGGAGATGTCAACCCTCCATGCGTTGAGCTATTATCTTCCAATTATGGTGTTGTATTTGGAGAATGCTTTGACGTTGTAAAAGACCATGCTTTCAGGCTAGTACTCACCTCATTCGACTATGACTGGCAATCAGATAAACCTCATGGCCCCAAGTGGTTTGTCATGCGAATCCTGCAATGGGTTGCGCACAAGGTGTCACATGTACTTCAGAATTCTAGTCTGGTCTAAAGTAGCTTTAAAGATGACATTGACCAAACTGTTGATATCCACCAATACGCGGCGGGTCCGATACAGGCCAAAACTTAGTTCGATGACGAGAGGCTCCTCATTATTGATCGTCTGCTTGGATATGTTTGCACGTGACATTATTTTTCGAGGTGGTGTAGCTAAAAATATGTAACGTGGATTGTTTCATTATACATAAACACGGTGGACGCCAAATGATGTGTACTGGACAAACGAGCTCCTATCCTCCGATATCCTCCCTCTAAGGAAGCAAACGGGTCTCAACAAGAAAGAAAGTAGCCTGCAAGACAAAGATGGTCGAAGAGTGGTGAGGATGTTCCCAACCACTCTCTAATTCTTAAGTTAGCTTTTTAGAGCGAAAGATACACAAAGAAGAGAGCTCAATGTCTAGAAGGCAAGTAATCAGAATGAATCAAAACTATAAATGATACTTGATATTTATAGTAGAAAATTTCATGAGTATAGTAGTTACCTATTAGAAGTATACTTACCATAAGTGTTATAGTCGGATACGGTTAAGGGAAACGTAGTCCCATGAGGAGTCCAACTTTACAGTAGTTGACTTAAACCGGAGATGTCTAATTAGAACATGTCAATTAATATCGGAGCGGGTCGACCCGAGTTAGGTCCAACCCGGGGCCCATCAGTAATTCTTGGGCCAGAACCCACCATAAATCAAACCAAATGCATAGGTCTAAGATTTTGAATGGTTTGGATTGATTTCAAAATTTTCAAACCGAATATTTCGATTTGGTTTGAAAGATATAAAACCGAACTAAACCGAATCATGAAAACCCCTACTCATTTTCCAAATACAGTTAAACCTCTATACAGTAGTACTCTATATAAGAATAACCTCCTTATAGTAATAAAAATAATTATGGTCTCATCTTGGGACTAGTTATAAATAAGAATAAACTCTACATTGTAGTATTTCATGTTTTTTTAGGATCATCCTTAAGAAATTTATCTCCATATAATAATAATATAACACTAAATTTTAAATATATTTATATATTTATATAAAATATCCAAAATTATTTAGGTGGCATCGCTTGCTTGAAGTAGAAAATGTGTGATTTGAAATGATAATGAAATTTATGATTATACTAGCATTTATATATGTATAATAAAAAGAAAACAAACGAAAAGACATTTCGAAGATACAACATACATGAGTGAATATTTTAAATGCATACATTATGTACATACATTATTTTTACATTTTCTAGAAACTGTATGTACATGATCTTTTTACATTTGTGTTTTTAAAACTCATAAATCTGGTATATCTTTTAAATTACTGTTTTTAAAATATGAAATGACACATTTCCAAGTGACGTATAATGTATATAATTTTTTTTTTAAATTATAATTTTTTTATATAAGCCTCTATTTAAAAATAACCTCGTTAACCTCTATTTAAGAATAACCTTCTTATAATAATATTTTTCTCCGGCCTCAAAAGTATTACTGTGTAAATGTCGTAATGTATGTTGAAAGACTCGAAATTCAATACTCCTCGGAAATCAAATCTTTGTGAGAGGGGATATTATTTTCAAAAATATATTTTGGGGAGACAAAATAGTACCAAGAATCTACAAGTTGTAGAAAGAGGAAGTTTCTACTCAATAGGGTAGTTAATCTATTGTATATACATTCCCACCCACTAATACAATATACATTCAAATATTTTTTAAAGAGGCAAAAAATACAAGCTGGTAGAAAGAAGAAAGTTTCTCCTAATAACAAAAAATGGTAGTTTCATAATCATTAATCTCTTGGTATCTTCCGTAAATACATTTTCCCACCAATACAAATACTCCTAAGTCCCTATAAAGTCATCTCCTTTATAAATTGTTTTATAATAAAAAACGATGATTACAAGTTCATCTTTACTTTTCTTCACTTCCCCTCAAGTTCCAATTCCCAAGATAAACCAACATCATTCAAGTCCTCAGTCGAATTCATTCAAGTGTTGACATTTTTCAATTTACAGATAATTATATTTGATCTTGTTGAATGGAGTTGTTGGATTTAGCTTTAATTTGATAGTCTCCTCTGTTGTGCTTCTCTGATCAAATCAAACCCTCTTTGATTCACATATTTCTTTAGGTGAGTGACTTCTCTTTGCTGCAAATTAACATGTATACAAATGCATGCATGTATTTCTTTGTCTTAGACTTTTACTTCTCTGAATTTTTAATGTTTGATTAACTAGACTTAATTGTCTGCTGAAAAGAAAAAAATTACCCTTTTGAGCATTTAATTTGATCTCAGGTATTATAATCTTTTTGAAAGCACTAATTTATGTTTTTGGGCATTTACATATTGTTGTATTGGTATTGGTATATGTTTGAATCTTCTTCAGGATTAATCTTCTGCAGGGTTGTTCTGAGGTACTAATCTGGGTTTGCTTTTTGTCCGATCTTGTTAATGTAATATTATTCGTAAAAGAGTTTTGAAATTGATGCAAAATTCTTGTGGGTTTTGGACTAAATATCCGGTCTTATTAAGATAATCCCTCCATTCCATAATATATGTCATTGGGTAACACTGATTTTCCCCATGTTTACCGACTTATATTTTGGAATGGAGGGAGTATTCTTTTAGACGACATGTTACAACTTACACGAGTCTATGATCTTTTCTGGGTTCTTTCTGGTTAGCCTCTGCTAGTATTTTTATTGTTATTATTATTATCTTTTATTTATTTTATTTTTAATTTATAAATCTCACCCCAAAATGGTGGTTCTGAAGTGATTAATCTCTACTTTTTCTTTGGTTTAATCTTGTTATTTATGTACTAAATATTTTTAAATTTGGAACAGAGAATATTTGAGGGATTTGGAAAAGATGTCTTGGATTATTAAGTTGTTGAGGCGTATTCTATGTGGTGAAGATGAAGAAAGGGACGAGAGTGGAAATTTGAGTCAATCTTATGAATATCTGAGACTTCCTAGTGCGGATCCATACTCAAGGACCAACCTTACTTTCAATCCTTTGAGAAGCCAATCTAACTTTGCAAAAACAACCACTACCACATTGAATTCGCCTTCTATTCCGAACTTAGAATCCATTCGTAGTAATTCAGTTGCAGGTAGAAATGTGGTTATTAAATCCTCTACTGCTGTTATGGATCCTTGTAACAAGGTTCCCGCTGTTTCATCCCAATTTTCTTCTGTGAAACAATCATCTGGTACTATTAAGGCAAATGTGTCTTCAATCTTTGAGAAGTCAAGTGAAGTTTCTCCAAAACCAAATCCTATTACTTCTTCATCATCATCTGCTGAAGTTCTTAGGACCATTCTAGGGAATCGAGTAATCAGTCAAGTAACTGAACACAGCTCTCCTTATAATGTAATCTTAGATTCTTCCCAGAGATCTGAGCCTTCTTCTTGTGACTCGCCTTCTTCAGTTTCAGACATCTCCAAGCCAACAGCTTCACAGAATTCGAGTCAATACTGGAAACCAAAGGATTCACCCTTATCATCTTCCAATGCTAAGAAAAGAAATACTGAAAAACGATTCTCTATGCTAAAAAAGGATCCACCGCCTTCTGGTTCACCTCAATCTCCAAAACCACCTCCGCCACCTTCTGGTTTGCCACAATCTCCAAAACCACCTCCCATATCGACTAAGCCAACCTTGCGTCCTTTGGTATCTAGTTCCACAAGGCAACAGAAAATGACTAATTATGTTTGGGTAGAGAAGTCTGGTTCAACCACCTATGTATTTCCTGAGGA
This sequence comes from Vinca minor, assembly GCA_026122235.1. NCBI lineage: Eukaryota > Viridiplantae > Streptophyta > Magnoliopsida > Gentianales > Apocynaceae > Vinca > Vinca minor. The sequence continues at coordinate 1,036,281 of JAOCZM010000235.1, forward strand.
TATTAAAAGTTTGATTAAGAAAAACATTGTTCCTGGAGTTCTCAAGACGCCTTTATCTCCATCAACTTACAAGGATTACTTTCACTCTCTGCTATATGCTGAGGATTGTCACCTAGAGGTAATAAACAAATTTTATGTTTTTATATAGTCATTCATGATAATTGTTGATCTTTCTGCTTCCTATATATAAGTGTTTAATACAAATATCGACAGGGATGAAACATCTGCTTGTGTTTTGACTCTTGTATAGATGGAGTCATATGTTCTGTTACAATGATACAGACAGGTCTAAAAGCAACAAAATATGTTCTGTTTTGACTCTTGTGTTTTGTGCATTATTCAGCTACAAAATATCCTACTCAATGTGCTTCCTGTTTCCTTATTTATGCCTTATTTTCTGCAATATATATTGATGCGAAATTTGCAAGTGCACAAATATCAAACAAGTAATGAAGTGATAAGTAAAAAATCGTGCCAACGAAGATTGATTATCTCTTTAAATTAAGTGAAAATCAACCAAAGAATAACAAATAACCACATTAGAGAAAAGATAAAATCTTTATTAGAAATTAAGTAGATTCCTAATATGATTGAAGTTGCTTTGATCATATCTTTTGCCACGTTTTCCTTTACCTTGTTGGACTCCAATTTGGAATCAATATCCCTATTCAGAATAGGAATTTGATTCGTATCAACAACCATAACCTTTGACTATCTGCTTGTTCGATTTCTAATTGGAATTGGATTGCACTTCTTCAATCTTTTATCTCAAGTTAGAATCGGTAACAATTTAGCACATGCCTATTTTCTTTTACTGTCCAAAATGCCCTCTGACCTGTATCAAATATTATAAAATTAGTAAATTATATTTTTGTTTTGCAAAATCCACAATAACATTTGTAGACATATTCACTCATAAAGACTAATTTAAATATATTTTTCTATCAACACAAGTTGGCTCAGTTGGTAAGGATTCTGCACGTCCTTACAAAGGTCAAGTGTTCGATTCCCGCTGCCGACATGAGGACCGTGTTGGTGGGTGATCTGTAAGTATCCTTGTAAGCGACCTATGGTCCTTAGGGCCTGCCCTTACCCGTAGTGGTGTCCGGAGCCGAACCCACACAAACTTTTTTTTTACCATATATATATATATATATATATATATATATATATATATATATATATATATATATATCTCTCAATTAAGTTCAATCCAAATAGGAAAATAATCCCAAAACAATGGTAAAATATAGACTTATCATATATGCTAATAGTTTACTTAATAATCAAATTTACATGTTTTAGATGATTAAAATTCTACAAGCCGGGGAAGAAGTAGCCAATGCCATTCTGGCCTAAAAGCAACAAAGAGTGCTTGCAGTATTGCTTGTCAAACTACCACAGAGAAGCTATCTTCCTGTATCGGATCATTCCCATTTTAGAATGGGACAGACCTACAAGTGTTCCAAGTTTCGTATTGTAAAGATTTGACTTTTAAGATCACACGTTTTCTTCGCTTTTGTTGACTGAACTAGTGAAATAGAGTAGTAGTTGATTGATTGCTAAAAAGTGTTTTTTTTTTTTTTTGTTCAAATAGAAGATTATCAGCAATTAGTTTCACATCAGAGATTTCAACTTTTGCTGATTATGCTAATAAATTTTACTGCCTCCAAGTCCAGTCTGCGATGTTGTACTCTTAGATGTATTCTGTTCATCTGATATCGAGATAGTATAATAAAAGAATCAGAGAAAGTAACTTCTAGATATTAGGAATGAAACTTGGTTGGATTCTGCAGGAAATAATAGTTTCTTCAAAAAAAGCATACTTATGTGGAATTTGGTTGATTCTATTGCAACTGCTTTTGCTAGTACGCAGATTACGGTTAATTTAGGTGAGAAGAGAAAGTTAATTTAAAGATTTTTGGGATAATTTTTTGGGGTCATCAACTTTGATCGAACTTTTATGTTGTCTGAGAAGTTAAGTAAAAGTTTAGATACTTTGGCTGGTTATTCCATCATCTATAACATATTTTATGATTACCACAAAATGTGGATCGGTAATGTCGAACTATTCTAGTCTATAGATTAAGCAATGCACTAAAGTCATTTATGTCTTATTTTATTCTTGTTCGTCATCATATAGAAATGGGAAGGTTTTGAAGTGAATAATGTGATTCTGGAGTTGCATGATGCAGCAATTTATACAAAAAGAAGAAAATTTAAAAGCTGTAATGATGCCGTTGACGAAGATCAAAAAGTCTTCGTCACATTTGATATTGACAAAGTACTTGAAAGGCAGACACGATTTGATGGGAAACATGAAAGGCGGCCATTCTTATTATCAAGAGATTTCATCTCAGTAAAGCCTACAGGCAGCATAATTGAGCCATTTAAGGTTTGCTCCTTAATCTTGAGAAACACATTCCTCATATTGTCTGAATCAAGTTATTTTCTAGCTTGATTTATATTAGGAGCACTTGTAAGTAGCTAACATTTGCAAAAAATAAATTAATAAATAAAAGAAGTTAATCCTAAGTTCATTCTTTCAAATCAACAGATATGGAAATAAAATTTCAAAATCTTGGATTGCTTCAGTTCTCTTTTTGCAATTTTTATACGGAATATAATGTTGCGTACAATTTTCTAATACAAGTTGCAAATGGCTTGGTATAGGGTGTTATCTATCGTGTTGTGAAAAGAAGTCTCATACTGGCTGAATTTGGGGAAAATTTCCACTCTCAGCATGAGCCTGGATGTGAATATGATGTCAAATTCTCATTCAACAGAGTTTGTTTAGCGCGAGGTCATCATGCAATTAAAACTGCACCAGATACTTTATATGGGAGTTTCCTCTTCCCGGACTTGGCGCCGAAGCAGGAAATACCTTTCACGGATCTCTTTGTGAATTACAGATGTCGTAAAGAAGCATTTGCCATTCAGAAGATTTTAAGGCTTCAGAGTGCACCTCCATATCTTGTTGAAGGACCATTATCTGTGCATCATTTATCAAGAACAGCACTTGTAGTTGTAGGAGCAGTACTTCAGATTTGTCGAAAATCCCCTTCAAACAGAGTTCTTTTATGTGCTTCTTTAAACAAAACATGCGATGAACTCATGATAGCCCTGAAGAAGGAGATGGACGAGTCCGATATGTTTAGAGCCAATGCTGCATTTCGGGAGATTGATGGCGTACATGAGGACGTACTCCCATCTTGTCTTTACGAGGCAAAAAATGACTGCTTCGCTTGCCCTTCACTTGAAGAACTCAAGAAATATAAGGTAATCTCATCCACTTTCATGAGTAGTTTTCGTCTACGTGATGAAGGAATGGTGGCTGGACAATTTAGTCATATATTTCTGGTAGATGCATCATCTGTTACTGAACCAGAGGCAATGGTTCCTTTAGCTAACTTTGCGAATTCAGAAACCGTAGTTGTTGTAACTGGTGCACAAGGAAATCATTCTGGTTGGGTCCGTTCCAAGATCGCGAGGCAGAATGGACTAATGACTTCTTACTTTGAGAGGCTTAGGGAATCCGAGCTGTACGAGAATCTTGATCCGAGGGTCATAATGCAGCTGGAGAGATCGCAAGACTAGAAAGAGAGCTCTGAGTCTGTGTCACCATTTCTAGATCATATTTCACTCATTTGATTGAAGAATGAATATAAATAAGTTATGTATGCAGGTGTGTTATTACTTATTACTCCTCTCCGAGTGAAAATATGACCAGGTTGTTTTGCTATTGGAGTTCATTATATGTACACATTTGTTTGTTTGATTTCCTCTGGTACTGACAGGCATTTTGTTTGGAGGAATGGTAATTTTTCTTTACCAACAAAATGTCTTGGGTATGCATTTTTATTTTACTTTGTTTATTTCTTGACTCGAAACCTTATAAAACTGGGAAAGAAGACCAAATATAGACCTTTTGGTGGGTTTGAAAAATATGATGCAATCATCGGCAAGACATCAAATATAGCTTTATTTTTCAATTTTTTGTGTTCTTTTTTTCTCTATGGTGGTGTAAGATAATTTTGATTTTATAATGGTTCAAGATAATTGCTTTATTGAATTAGTAATTTTTTAACTGAATAGAGGTTATTTTCACTAAAAGAACAACTTTCAACCTATAATCCCAAGCTTCAAAAGAACGTGTTCGATGAACAAAATTTGAACATTACAAACACATCCATTACTTCGTTCATTTTTCAATACAGCTCTGGAACGGAGTTGACAAAGGCTTGTTTAAGGCTGATATCATCGATTTGGTTAATGATAAAAAACCTTTTGCACATTCGGTCGAAGTGTTTTTCTAGATCTTTCAGTTTAATGGAGCAACACTTCATCTTGAGGAATTCAGTCCTGGCAATGGTGATATCGTGTCCTGCTTCTCCCAGAAAGTGTCCTCTGAGGACGGCAATTACTTCTTCAGGAGATTTGAGTTGAAGAAACTGGATTTGTCTGTATTCTCCTAAAGAGTTCCAAAAATCTCTAAGGCTTCCTTCAAGCCTAGCAACAAATCTTTTGAGGACCTCTGGAAGGGGATATTGCTGCATATCGGTGGTTAACCACGCATATAGAGACTGAAATCGTTCACGCCATTGAGATGGAGGAATGTCGTTAATGGTGAACTTGTAGTAGTAATCATTTCTGGCAATGGGATTGAGGAACTATGAAGCAGGGTTATCATCTTCCATAGGAGTATCCACTGGTTCGACAACTGGGTCTGATCCCATCATGAAAAGATTGTCAAAACCTTCAAAGTAATCTAGATCAGATGAAATGACTGGGATTGGTTTGGGAGGGGTATGGATTGTGTTACTGTTGGTGAGCTGTTGCTTGAGGAATGTACATATGGGGTTTGGCTCATCAAAGGATAGCATTTCTGCCATGGAGGAGGATGAAGAAGCACCAATGGTGGGGTCTTTGGAAGGGGTATTTGTTTGGTCTGCTATCAAAGGGGTTGCTGATTTAGGATTTAAAGGTGAAACTGGAATAGGTGTAAGGTTTGGTGATGGAGCTGGTCTCTTTTTGTGATGGGGCAAGTCTTTCCATAAGGCTAGAACTGGTGAGTAAGTTGTGGCAGAGGTTGGGATTAGAGGGTTGAACTGTATCGGTTGGACGGAGGTTGTTGGGAAGTAGGATGGGGAAAATAAGCTCGGCTAAGACTGATCTAGCTGAGATTCGAGGGACTTGAGCTGGTGTTGCAAAAACTCCTTTTCTGATAATAACTTTGACATCTTGGGGAGACCACTCTGTAGTGTATTGGACCAAGTAAGACAACTGTTGATGTATGGTTTCAACTTTGCTGCGGACATTTGAAATATTTTGGACCAAGAACGAAAGATCTGAACTTTGTTTGGACATCTGAGAGGTAAAAGTCTCTTGGTTGCAAATGATTCGTTGAAGGGCTTGATTTTATGCAACAGCATTTTCTGCCTACCAGTTGAGGGCTGCTTCTGCAACAGAGATCGTATTTTGTTGTCCTTTCTCATCAACCACATTGGGGTTGGGAATTTTCCAGACATGTTTGATATTCTCCTTATCGAAAGTGGTGAAGGATGGAAACAGAGGTTTGTGTGAACTTGGAGAAGAAGAATGCATCATACTAAATTCAGTGGGGAAAACAGTAGAAACCTCATTCCTATTGGTAAAAGTGGGTTCTGTGTGCTGGATGGGTTTGGCTGTTTCGGTTCTGTGTTTTTCATAACTGGTTATCCAAGAGGTGGGTAGAAGGGCTTGGAGTTCCTCTCTTTTGATATGTTTGGGAACAAAAGTACAGTGAGGGGTTTGAGGAGAGTCAGCAGAAAGGAATATGGATTCACCATTTTGTAACTGGGGAGGAAGTGGGAGTTCGAAGGCATGGTTTTGTACTCTGTATGCCATCTGATGGTGAAGGGTTGCCATATATGTATTCTCCAATTCTGGGCCAGTGATCTGGATCTGAACCCGGAACACAATAGACAGAGCTGGATCGTCCAGAAGCATGGTAAAATTCAGGAAGAGGGTCACAAAGATTGTCCCGGCATTGAGGGTCGTTTGCACTGTTCCGATCACGGAGTGTTCGTATCTTTGGAACCTGGAATCAATGAGTGTAATACGGGAGACCATCGGGAGACCTTTCTTGGCATGGAGTGTGACCGCCAGGTGGATGGCACCGAAGTGTATGTAAGTGTAACCTTGGTCCAGACAGGACTTAGCAAAGTGTTCTGGAAGTTTGAGAGTTACGTACTGTTCTTCTTTGGTGGAGGGAAATTTGTGGGTGGAAAAATGAGAGGCTTGACAGATGTCTTTTACAGAAGTTGATACAGGATTTTTACCTAAGACTTGTCTAAGACGCACACCTACAATATTTTTGGGTTTTTCTTTTTGGTAAATACAGTAAGGATTTACTACGGGATAAGAAGACAAAGGATATTTACTATATTCGGAAACATAATCTAATTCGTAAACGTTGGGAAGACGAGACTTTGAAAAACTAGATCTAGGCGACTCGGGAAGAGATACTAAACTAGAAGGCGAACTAGAAGATGAAGACATGATGAAGATAAACGAGAGGGAGGGAACCGAATCCGAGGGTGAGGGGAACTTATGACTGACAGAACCAAGTTTTCATATTTAATGTGTTCTTTGAAAATCTACAGCTTACTGCTTTTAAAAATCATTTTCACGCATCAGACGCGCAACCCACACTGGAATTTCACTCATCAGTGTACCGGGCCTTCCTCGTCAGGCTAGCATAACTATGACTCTCTAAGCAGGGATCCACATCAGTAGACTCTTTAGAAGTGTTCAGTTACTCTATTAAATTCGTAGTTTTCTGGTGGAGGTACCCGCAAAATCCCATAATTTCCCGTAGACCTTAGTTTTCTGGTGGAGGTACCCGCAAAATCCCTTAATTCTCCAAGGCCTCGGTTTTCTGATGAAAGTACCCACAGAATATCCTAATTAAGGCAACTGTGGCATAATTCAGAGCATACTGGTCAGAGGAAAAGAAGAATTAAAGAACTAGCGGCATCATCAAAACCATACTGGACAAAGATCACGAGGAATTAATGAACTAGCGGCATCATCAAAACCATACTGGACAAAGATCACGAGGAATTAAAGAACTAGCGGCATCTTCAAACTCATACTAATCTAAGACCAAGAGCAGTGTTACTAATCATCTAAATCATAAAATGATATTTTGTAAAAAAATCATTTGAAAACCGTGATTGGTCGTGTCATAATCTCCCCCGCTCCCCAGATTCAGTCATCGAAAATTTAGCCGGACATGGCTCTGATACCAATAAACCTAGTAGTTAAGGAAAACATTAAACTAAGAGGATAATATTTAAATTAAGAAGCTAGTTTAATATGGAACTACTACTACTACTTTGAAACAACTACAGAAGAAGAAGAAGACTAGGAAGACATTAGAAAATTCCTACGGGAACTAAGAAAGCTTGAAAACCATATGAAAACAAAAAGAAGAGAGCAAGAGAGAATTGTGGAACAAACTCTTTATTTCTAAGTTTTTCCTCTCATCAACTTCTGAGGATTTAGTAGTGGTTACATGCCTTTTTATAGGCGAAATATTACAAAGGAGGATTTAAAATCCGGACTCGAAACAAAACTAATGTACAGTACAACTAATAATTACATGACACGTCTCGGAATTGAAATCCGGACTTAGAAACGAAAATATGAATAGTACAATACACGTGACGGACTCGAAATCCGGACTCGAAACAAAAATAATGTACAGAAAACTTTACAAGACACGTCTTCGGACTTGAAATCCGGACTTAAAAACTAGTAGAACTATGTAAAGAAAGCGACATTTTTTACTTTTAAGCATCTAAATCTCACTTTTACTAATAGTATGCCTAGATAAGCTATGCCCACTACTAATCTAGATAGGTTAAGTACGAGAAAATGCTGAATTATGAGTTTGTACCACGTTTTTTGCTTTTTCGGGTTTTTTCGATTTTTTTTTAATGAAAAATTCCACACGACGAAATTAAAAACATAAAATACAATTTTACATGCTAAAATAAAAATTAAGGGCTTCCATGATCTTCTGCTTCAGAATCATAATCAGAGGAATTATGAGGCATCCAATCATCGCTAAAATTTTCATCATCTGAAGAAGGAGGTTCGTCAGGACTACTCACTGAAGCTGAAGTACTTGCCGAAAATGGAATTCTTGAGGAAGAAGAAGCATTTGCATGTATCAAAACTTCAGCATAATACGGGTGATCTAGCCATTCTGGTGTCTTCAGTCCTTCTAGTGTGCAGTACAGACCATTCTATCTCATCAAGCCAATGTAGGTGAGACTGTCAAATCTTACTCCATTTTTATCGCCGTTTCTGTAACCACATCCATATACTCCTGTGGATGCTCTTTCTGAATTCTGGGTGTAGCAATGTTGAAAGAGTACCAGCCTAAAATCTTTTCCATTGGGAAATGGTAAAGTCTTAGAGAGGAGCTTGGAATATGAAGATTCATTATCGAACGATGCAGGCAGATGACCACATAATTTTGGTAGTGGCTAAGAAAACGAAAACCATCCTGCTGTAGGAAGAAACCAGTTTAGGATTTTGAACATGGTAAGCTTTTCAAGGGGAAGGTCTTTGGCTTGGTCACAGCACCAGAGATAAGAATATAGTTTTTGAGTGTTGAAGACAAAAGATATCTGGTGTGCTTCAAGAATGTACCAGAAATAACAAAGTGCTAGCTTCGGGAGTGACCACAATTTACAGATATGAAAGATGGTAGCAAAAGGTCGGTCTGGGTGATTCGAAATACCCCGGAAAACAGAAAGGCCATGATTTCTCATAAGAAGAATGTGAAACAGTTTATAATTGAGTGTACTTCGAAGAGGGAGAGTGAGGTCCAAGATGGATTCAACCACTTCAGGGGGAAGCTGAGAAAAGTCAAATGTACAAATACTGGGGTTCATCACCGGGAGTTGCGAAACCTGTAATGGATGAGAAAACATACCTGCCTGAGAAACATAACCTTCCTTGTCATTGGATGGAACCTGTGAAAAATAATAATCAAATGGATGTGTTATATGAAACTCAGAGTTTGTCCAGTGTTCCAATGACCTAGGAACTTTGATATTTCTGACCGACTCAAAGAGAATAGACTCACAAGACTCGGACTCGGGAAGGGAGAAGAAAGCAGGAATTTTTGTATAAGGAAGCAGTTGGCCTTTGTAAACAATGCCGTCTGGACTAAAAGGGAGGTGGGGAATTTGGCTCAGAAGGTCAAAACCAATAACAATATCTTTTTGGAGAAGTTTGGAGCCAAGGACTTGGTGAGTGATTGTTAGGTTCGGGAAAAGGTGGATGTTTATCGGGTTACTGATTTTATCAATAACAAACTGACTCCCATTTGCTGTAGAGAAGACTTTGAAGTATGGATTCCAGCAATCATTGGGAAGGACGTCGGGATTCATGACGGTGGCAGCCGCACCAGTATCCAACAAGGCTATCACAGGAGTAGCCAAAGAATTGTGATGAGAGATCTGTGTAGAAATAAGAGGATACGGATCATCCGTAACAAAAGGTTGAGATAAAGGGATCCGAAATCAGAAAGAAATTGTCAGAAGCATCAGTATCAGAATTTCCATTATCAGATTGGCTAGTTTCATCGTCTGTGCAGGAAATTGCCATTAAGAAACCTGGGGATGGATCACTAGTAAGTTCAAACATGGATTCAACATCGGAATAATCTTCTCCTTCCATATGAGGAGCGATTTGGGCCATGAACTGCTGTTTCTTTGTGCTTTTCGGGCAATTCCTGGCAAAGTGGCCCTTTTGCTTGCACAGAAAACATGTGTCGGATTTTTCCTTTCCTTTGCTGGATTTTTTCCTTAGAAACTTCCATTTCTTCTTGAATCCTTTAGCCTTTTTGTGTCTCTTGTCTGTTGCCTGCTTGTATTTCTTTGATTTTGCTTTGCCGGAACATGAGCAGGGTTTTTGATCTTTGCACTTGATGTACAGGTGTTTATCAAAACAGACCGGACCAAGAGCTTTGGCATGAGACTGATATTTTTGCCAGAATCTAATATGCACGCACAATTTTTCGAGTGCTTGTTGCATCATTTGCCATATCTGACCGAAAGTAATGGATTGCCAGTCAATGCCTTTGGTGCAAATTTATCTCATTGTGATGGGGCAAGTAATTAGACCCTGTCAATCTCAAAACAAAACATAAATTTCATATTTAAGATTGATATATCTTCGCATAAAATTCAACTATAAAAAATTCAAGACATTGTTTTCAAGCCAAAACGCCGTACAATCCTAGAGAAGTATGCCATGCACTTCAACAAAACAAAATTTCTCGATACATTCACCGCCCCACAACCAACTAGAGAATAAAGAGAGATAAACAAGAACAAAGTTACTAAAAAACACTTCATAACATTACATTAACAAAACTAATGCAACCAAAAGGGGAAAAAATAGATGATACAGAGAAACTTTCAAAACACCTACTCTAAACAGTAGTAGTAAGAGTGTATACGAATTAGATGAGAGGAGCACGATTTAATGTTAGAAACTCAAAAAGTACTTCAAGTTAAAGGATTCTACATTCCCCAGTACATTTGGGGCGATAGGTTTTATCACACACCGCAAACTCAAACATAGTTATCAGCACTTCTCAAATCCAGCACACGCCACACAGCAACTCTTTAATTGTTTCACTTGCTGCCAGAGAAGAAGAGAAACAAAATCCAATTCACCACATACCAAAAGCAGTCATACGGGTGATCCAATTCGAGAAATCTCATATACATCTTTATCCAATGCCTAAATCAAATCAGCAACATTCATAGGCATTTCATCTATTTGGGTACTGTAGTATTGCTCAATATCTCTCAGAATTTTGATGTCATCACTCTTCACAAAGTTTATGGCAACACCCTGAAAAGAGAATAAATGACAAATTCAAGCCTAGCAGACAACCCTAAGAAGTTGTCAAAAAATTATATAAGACAACTTAAAAGCATTAATTTAAAAATGACTCAAGATATCAGGTTCAAACACCCATAGTATTCACAGCACCAATTGATATTTTTCAGTAAATCAAATAAAATTAATCCAAGGTCCAAACCTATATACCCTTTAGCTCATCAGGTCAGAACTAGATAGCCTGTGGTCATTTTGGCAACCTAAAATATCACCAAACATTTTTGTGTGTATTTTGCTATTATAACTGTCTGGATTTTTTGTTTTGTACCCAACGGCTCAGAATCGAGTCCAGTAAAATCATAACCCACTATGAAGAAAACTGCCAGACGTGTTATTTCCCACCGAGGTTACAGAAAACAAAACACATATCCTGATCTTCAACACTAGTGAACAAATTCATTTGAACTTTTAAGAGCAAATTCTTCTGTTTCCATTCAAAATTAGTGATCAGATTAGCTAGATTTGAAGACAAATTATTATTATAAGCATATCACAAGATTGAAGAAAGTTGAGAACTTCCTTGCTTCTATGCCAAGATTGGGGGAAAAATTTAAAAAAAAACGTCAGGCAAAATTTATTCTCTCAACCTAACTGTAAGATAGAAGACTGAAGCTCAATCGACTGAAAATTGGGATTGGTTAAGCACATATGATCTAGGTCCAAAAGTAGAAAAATTATACTGAAATATACTAAGGCATTATTGTCAGGTAATAACAGAGAAGTTTTTGCAACGGCAATTATCAGCAAGCAAATATACTAGAGCATTATAAAAGAGGGAGTAGCATACCTTCCGCCCAAAACGGCCAGAGCGACCAATTCTATGGATATAAAGCTCTCGATTATTCGGGAGATCATAATTGATCACCAGTGAAACCTTCAAAACAAAAGATTTTACAAGTCAAATGGAGAAAACGAAATTACCACATACAGACACCACCCTCTGCCTGCCCATGATGCAGTAAGATAGAGAACTAAATAACTTAACATAACCTCCATTTATATAAGAGGAATGTAAAGATGTTCCAAACTTCAACAACGATGTCCACTTCCTAAATCAAGCACATCTTTCCACCTAAATCTACCCTCACTCAGATGTGCAACTTCCTCAAACAATGAGCGCGGCAAAGTCAAAAGCTCTCCTTAACCTCGGTGCCAAGACAAATATCATTCTAAATCATTTCGAAGTTAGGAATCACATGAGAACACAAGATGGGGAGTACCAAGAGAGGATATATATATATATATATATATATATATATATATATATATATATATATATATATATATATATATATATAAGTTAAAACAAACTCAAAGATTAGGGCAACTCATCAACTCAAAACAGACCAAGCACAATTTACAACATAACTTCCTTTTCAGTCAAAACAGAATTCTGAAACGAGACCAAGTGCCTGTTTTTTCTTTTTCTTTTATCCCCCTCCCCAGAAGGTCAATAGTGGTTCCCCACTTCCCCTCCGGCATGACTCGAACTTCCAACCGGTAGACCTACTAGTTGGAAGTGAAGCGTCTTACCACTTTAACTGCGCTTCGTTGTCGACCAAGTTCCTGTTACATATGATGCACTAGAACACACAGAAGCATTAAACTTTGCAAAAAGATTTTCATTAGCGATTCCCAAGAGATGATGGGAAAAATGTTTAAGAATGCATACATCTGTTCGTCCCTCAAACAAAGAAAAATACACGACTTCCAGAATAGAAGGTTGCTAGCAGAGACCTTGAAACCAAAACCTTTAAACAATATTGTAGTGATACAAAACTTATATTTGCAAAAAACATATCATGCCCCAATAAACTATGTCCTTACAAAACAGCAATGAATTCAGCCCTCGTCTAACTACCCTGGCCCTACTCGTGACAAATCCCAAAAATTTGAAAAGGGAAAAGTGGAAGAGAAAAACAAAGAAGAAAGAGAAAACTGAAAGAAATAGGAGACCCTGGCACGCAATGAAAGAACTGTATCATCCTCTTTTTTGCAGTTTTATTTTGTCCTAATTGAACAATGGAAGTAGGTTATCAAAGCCAAATTTGTTAATTGGTTCCAATTATTGCAGTAACTGGAAGCAAGACATCTCCCAGTTGAATGAAAGCCTCGTAAAAATATAAAATAGGATAAGAAAATGAAAGGGGAAAAGAGAACCATGTTAAAGTTTCTTATATCGTAAAGAGGTGTCAAAAAAAAATAAAAAATAAAAAATAAAAAAAAACAGTGTCTAGGGAAAGAAATGCCATGCCCTTCAAAACTTCTCTTTTCTCAAACTTTCTCATTTCTTGGGCTGAGATATAAAAAGAATATCAAATTACCTGTTGAACATCAAGGCCTCTTGCCCAAACATCAGTTGTAATGAGAACACGAGTTTGACCAGATCTGAACTCTCCCATAATTGCATCTCTCTCCTTCTGGGGCATATCTCCATGCATAGAAGAGACAGTGAAATTGTTCTCCCGCATCTTTGCTGTTAGCCAATCAACCTGCCACACAATACCGATCACATTAATCACAATGATGAGAAACTTTTTTCCATTTCCTGGTTCATGTCCACAAAAATAAACTTTAGGCCCCATGTAACGGAGTAGCATGCTCTCTGGTTGGTTAGAATCATGCCACTGTTAATTTAAGTCAGAATGATAAAAGGACATTACAAGATAAACTATGAACAATGTCAATGCATTTTACAAAGAGATTAAAAGGCTCAATATGGAATCTAACTGGTATCTTTACAAAAAAATCAACAAAAGCAATTCAAATAGGGAAAAACTCTGAAAGCCCATCTAGACTGACTGATGAAGCGTGTAAAAGTAAAATTCTCTGAGATGCAAGTCAATTAGATATGATCCATGCAACTTAAGGACCGTCCTCCTAAATCTTTGTAGTTCTAGACAAGATGCTAGGCACAAGGCTCATACACCAAGCTTTTCATCATATTAAATGTCCTACAGCTTGCTCAAGGAAGAAAAAATGAGGTGTGGCTGGAGTTTCTGCAAATCTTTTTTCTCCTATTCACTTTCTTGTATCTCATACAAAGTAGAGTTTTGTAGAGTACTTAGGTCACATAAACTTCGTTCGACATCTAGGAAGCGTCAAGTTCTAGAGAAGAACGAGTCCTCTCTGTGGGATACCCGATCAACAAAATTTGAATGGGATCAGAAAAAAAACACATACAAACAGATCTAAATAAATTATAAGCAGATTATCGGACAGTTGGAGTCCAATTGAAAAATTGCTTAAAAGGAGGAGATTACATGGACTACAAACTGATGCCGAAACACTTGAATAGAAAGAAATGTTTGAGTCAAGGACAGAAATGTAACAAAGTAAGAAGTGTCTCGCTCTTCTTGTCATCTGAATAGAACAACTATATTAATAGTAAATGATAATTTTACCTTTCGTTTAGTGTTGCAGAAAATCACTGCCTGGGTAATGGTCAGAGTATCATAAAGATCACAAAGAGTATCAAATTTCCACTCTTCTCTTTCCACTGCAACAAAGAATTGCTTAATCCCCTGCAAAAGTTTAGAAGAATAATTAGGAAAATGAACCAACAAAATCGAGAATCAAGCAGCAAAGCACATTACAGAAAAGAGAACTTGCCTCCAGAGTCAGCTCATCACGTTTAACTAGAATCCGAACAGGGTCTGTCATGAATTTGCTTGTAATCTCTAGAATTTCATTGGGAAGGGTGGCAGATATCAATACAACCTGAAATAAAAATTATCACTCAATATTAGGATTCAGCCTTCAGATTCTCCTTAATTAAATCCCTGCAGATCATGCTTAACATATCTTTCACAATGACAGAAGTATACTGCAGTTAAATTATCCTAATACTAAAGCAAAGCACTGAATTTCCCCCATGTTTACATCTAAATAAAGAAATACGCAAACTAAAGACCAAAGAGACAACAAAGCACTGGTGTTTCCCTATGTTTCTAATCTAAATAAAGAAGTAAGCAAACTAAAGACCAAAGAAACAATAAAGCACTAATAGTGCTCTCAAGTAAAGTGCATCCTTAATATGAGGTTGACAAGTTCTCAGAAACACAAAAGATTTAAGGAAATCCAGAGTTGTCCTCATCTCTTGTAAGGTACCCAAAAAAAGGAACAAAATTGTTTACTTGGGCAGCATTTGGATTGAGGGACACCGAACCGAAGGAAAGGAGAGGGCAGGAGACACAAGGATTTTTTGTTTGGATTGATTTTTGATAAAGGAAATGAGAGGGAACAGCTCTAATTTAAACATCAGTCTCCACTCCTTCCAAAAGTGGACAGAAACATAGGGAAAGAAGGCCAACTCTAATGTATTTTTTTACTGATTAAATTGATATAATTTTAAGATGTCTCTATCAGTGTTATCAAATGGCGGCCATGGCAGTATGGCGTTGCGGAATTTTGGCCCACCGCAATACGCAATGCGCTATATCCTCTAATATAGCGGTGTCCGCCTTTTAGCGTTTCGCGGGCGTTATGGCGGTTACGCTATGGCGTTTTATGGCGGGCATGGCGGTATAGCGGGCCTTTTTTGTTCTTTTTTTAATAAATGAGCTTGGGTTACTTTATTATAATATATTTACCTAATCAAATCTCTTGCCTTTCTTCAAAAAAAGAAGTCTCTTGCCGTCTCTCTCTGCACTCTACAACAGGTATGTACGTCTTTTCATCTTCCATCTTCCGACTCTCTTTTCTTTCTTCTTCTCTCTCTCTCTCTCTCTCTCTCTCTCTCTCTCTCTCTCTCTCTCTCTCTCTCTCTCTTTTTCTTTTCTCCATCTTCCTTTCTCTTCTCTGTTTTTTTATCCGCATCAACTTCGAGAGTGTCTAAAGGAGGTATCGGTAGAGGAATTGCTTCGTCGAGTAGAAGACGAAAAGAGCAAATAATTGAAGTTGAAAAAAACTTGATTTTGAAGATGATGACATAGATGAAAATATCAAAGATATTGATATTGATTTTGATGGCCCCTCAGATGGGGAAGAGGGTGAAGGATTTGCATCTGTTCCTAGCAAGGAGGATGAGTATATTGAAGAAGAAGAGGGGGAGGAAGAGGAAGAGGAAGATGGAGAGGATGATTAGATTTCTCGAATTTTCTTGTTTTGTTTTGGTTATCGTTTTTTATCGTGTTTGGAGACTTTTGAGTTATGCATGCTTGTTATTTTATGTGTTATGACTTACTAGATATACTAGTTAATGGTTGATTAATGACTTTTGAGTTATTTGTTTGATTCATTTTGTTATTTTTTTGCTTTTTTATTTAGATTATGTATTGTATTATATATATTTTGTATTATTTTATTGTGTCCGCTATTAGGCGTTATACGTTATGGCATTTTTTTTGTTTGCCGCCATCATCCGCCATCCGCAATTGACAACACTAGTCTCTATTCAACAAAAAATAAAGATAAATATGCGAACTAATAGTTCCCTCTCCTTTCCCTCTCACCAACTATCCAACCCC
This sequence comes from Vinca minor, assembly GCA_026122235.1. NCBI lineage: Eukaryota > Viridiplantae > Streptophyta > Magnoliopsida > Gentianales > Apocynaceae > Vinca > Vinca minor. The sequence goes on from JAOCZM010000235.1 coordinate 1,052,720, forward strand.
ACAATGACTCATCTCTCCTTCTCTTTCCTCTCCATTCCTTTCTCTCTCATTGCTCTCCTTACCTCTCCTCTCCCCTCTTTTCTCTCAAACTAAACATAACCTCAGAGAACGATAAAAGAACGTGAACCAACAAAAGCAACTAGTAAACAGCAGTTATTAATGGTTAACTGCTATACGATAGCATTCCAAGAAGAGAAGAAAAATAATGATGCCATACAGAAAAGAAAGAATACCTGAAGTTCTGGAGGAAGATATCTATAGACATCATATATCTGGTCCTTAAACCCACGACTCAACATCTCGTCTGATTCATCCTAGTAGCGTGTCATAATAATACAAACAATATGAGACTCATCAAATAGTTTCATATCTTTAAAGTTAAAAAAACAAATGATAACTTTCATCAACTTACAAGAACCAATAACTTGATTGCTCGGGTTCTCAGACTTCTCCTTTTAATCATATCACACACCCTACCAGGAGTTCCAGATACCACATGAACTCCATGTTCAAGTTTCCTAATATCTTCGGCCACACTTTTACCTCCAACACAAGCATGTGCTTGCACATTTATATATTCACCAACTGCTTGTATGACTTTTTCAGTCTGTGCTGCCAACTCCCGGGTGGGCGACAATATCAAAGCTTGCACCCTATGAATATTACAAAACTAGTTAACTTCAAAACCAAAATTGATAAAAGAAAAAAAAGGTAAACTTTCTTTCTGGTAATATTTGTTTTCCGTAATTCCTTCAAAACATATAAATAAAAAAGATTAAACAGGACAACTAAAATATTTCATAATATCTTCCTGTGGGACATTAAAATTAGAAGTACTTTAGACAGAATGCAGGACAATTATAATTCTTTCTAGCCGAGTTATTTTTTCTAAATTTTATCTTAAACAACATATAACATTCAATTAGGGTGGAATAAGACCAAATATCACCGAAACAGAAATTATACATTTGTTCTCCATTTGCTCTCGAATGCAAAAAATTTACTTTGGGTCCCACTTCTTCCCTAACATACCATTCACATATTTTCTTCAATGCGTAAGCCAGAAATTCGCAAACCAATCCAAATATACGCTCACAGCAGTATGCAATATGAAACATGTTTTAGACATGTGTTAAATTTCGTGCCTCTCGCTACAGACATATGTCCGGTTATAAACACTTGTCCTTAGAAATGTAAGGCTTACCAGGCTTGTCTGTAAATCCAACAAGTTCTCCCGAAAAAATCATGAACCTTTGAATTTTGTATCCAAGGGCAACCGCCAAAATTGTTCATTATGCACTAAAAACGTGTTATGCATCATAACCCTACCCCAAATATACAAAATTCCCCTAATAAACCCCAACTCCGAGAGCACAAACTCCTGGTAATTAAAAAAAATAAATAACTTTCCCCCCAAAAAACCCTAACCCTAGAAAAAATATTTTTTTTAAAAAAAAGAAAAGAAGAAAACTGAAAACATACTCAGAGGATCTGGTATCAACGACTTGGCAAACGGTGAGGGCAATCATGGAGGTTTTACCAGTACCAGATTGAGCCTGAGCAATGACATCACGACCGGAAATAATAGGAAGAACGGCTCTCTGTTGAATTGCAGAGGGTTTCTCGAATCCATAATTGTAAATTCCTCTCAATAAATCATCTTTTATTCCCATCTCATCGAAGCTCATAATTGGTTCGACGCCTTTAGAGGTCTCGAACACCAAAGCTTCGTCGCCGTTATCCATGGCACGGCGGTTTCGATTAGCCGGCACCACCGAGCCTCCTGCTGCTGCCGCCGCCGCCATATTTATATTATCCTTCTTTCTTCTTCTTCTTCTTCTAAGGTGGTATAATTCTCCTTCTCTTTGCTTCTCAACTAGACCCGACCCTTCTCAAGTCTTTGGATTAATTGGTCTGAAAAGAAAGAGCCGTAAAAGTACGATGTTTTTCCTTTACTTGTTTGAAACCCTACCCAACTATATCTCTTACCCTTTTCCCTCTTTTTGTTTTTTTTTTCTTTCTTTACTTTTTTGACGCCTGAAGGGGAAGAGCGGAGAATATCCTAGATAGGGAGATTGTAGCATGCCCCAAGCCGGGGAGGGAACTTAGCCTCACAAGGAGGAGAATTTATTGCCCCATAAGGGGTGATACGGGAATCGACCACGGGACCTCCGTCTCGTGGCAGGGTAGCCTTACCACTTGGGCTACCCGATTCCCATTCTTCTTTCTTTACTTTAAGAGTAAGAATTAATAGTCATTTTAATTATCAATTTATTTTGTATTAGTCATTTTCATAATTTTTTATTTTTTATTTATTTTATCGCATTGATTTTACGTACTATCAATTTCATCCTCTCGTACAATAATTGGATAAATTTAGTCCAATTTGATGATATGGCTTAACGGATAATCAATCTTTTTTTATTAGTCACTTTTATAATTTTTTTATTTTTTATTTATTTTATCCTAATAAATTTACGGAGTGCCACGTGCGAAATTTGATTTCAATTTCTTCTCCCTTTTGGATTCATTTTCTTTATTGGAATTCATGAGGTTCCCTAAATTTTATGTGTGAACCAGATATATATTACTTTGGATTCCTAAAGTTTATTTATGGACAATAAAGTTTATGTTTCATCTCTTTTAACTTTTATTATTTGAATTCTATGAAATATTTCAAGCAATTCCATAATATTATAAAATATCAGTTCATGCATCTTGGGACTGAAAAACAAGAACGAATGATCCTTACCTTGAACACTTAATCGAATAATCAACGAAGAACAGAATTTCTGGTTTGCAGGGACAAGTTCTGAGAGCAATTACTCCTAATTGAACCATTAGAATCTAATCTCCACAGTTCAGAATATAGTTATTTAAGTCCTTTAACTTTATAAATAAGAAGAGAGTCGATCAGGGTTCGATTAGTATATTAAATGGCTATTTTTCTATGAACAGTCGAATTTTCCGATTTTTGATTTTTCCTTAACTTCTCTTTTTCTCTCTCCTTCTTTTCTCTCTAGGGATGACAATGGGGCAGATCAGGGCGGGTATATCAATACCAAACCCCACCCCGCGCAGGTGACCCATTCGCCCCCCGCCCCGCCCCTTTCCTACTTTTTTTTTATATAAAAAATCATTAATTTTATCATAAAAATATAGCCTCTAACAAGTATAATTAGTACATTTTATCCCAAATCAATTCTCAAACAAGTACAATTAGTATATTAAAATGAAAATTAAACATGATTAGGTCTAATAATAACAATATTATAATAATATAATATAGATGGGGCAAAATGGGGCGGGCGGGAAGTGCGAGCACGAAATATATGCTCGATCCGCCTGGGTTCATGGCGGTCTGATTTGCCCCATTCTCTTCACGGGGCGGGGCGGGCGGGTCTACCCTAAAAGACGTTGGGGCAGCGCGGGTCGACGGGTCACGGGTCAAATTGACATCCATATTTCTCTCCTCTAACTTATAGTTTTTCCCTGCACTAACTACATCAACTAACATAATTTTCCAAGCATCACATATGCCTATAACTTTCTTATTCTACACTTAAGCCCTCAAACTTCCCAAACACAACAAAATACCCCTTAACAAATATGTACATAGCATATAACACATATAAAATCGATTAGGCACATATGATTCAATTAATATCATGAAATAACTAAGGTCAAAATGTGTTTTACATCCTCCTCTCCCCCTGTGAAAGTTTCGTCCCCGAAACTCACTTACCTTGTTATTGGAATAGATGAGGGTATTTCTGTCTTGCTTATTCTTACAACTTCCCTTTCAGTGTGATGTGACCATTGTACATTCACATATGGTATTATCCTTCTTCGCAATACTTGTTCCTTTCGGTCTACAATTCGAATTGGTACTTCTTGATAAGATACGTCTTCTTGAATTTCCAATGGTTCTGTTTCTCTCAAGATGTGACTCAGATTGGGTACATGCTTCCTTAGTTGTGATATATAGAAGACGTGAAGTATTGACAAGGGTGGCAGTAGTGCTAACTGATAGGCTAACTCATCAACTCGTTCCAAAATTTCATACTGCCCCACATACCTTGGACTTAACTTACCCCTTTTTACCAAATCTCATTACACCCTTTGTTGGAGATGAAGGGATTCATGGGCGGAAACTCGTTCCAAACACCCATGAGTCCTCCCCTGAAGGATCCGCTCATACGAAACCGAACCGAAAACAACGATAAAAACTTACATTTTTACGGATTCAAGGATGACGTTTCTTGGATGCTAATCTGCCACCAATTGATCTCCCTTGCGGAAAGTCCCTCTACCGGTATCCACGCGACGAAACGGGCAGCGATTGCTAGCTCTTCGCTCTTTTTCTGTTTTTCGGGAATTAGAGAGAAAAGGGAGAGGCTGAAACCGAAATCTAATTTCGGGTTTCTTGGTTAATTTCAGCTAAAAAGAATTGAGGTCTAGTGGTTTCGCCAAGAGTTTATTATATAGGGTGTGAGAGTTTGTTCCCGTAACTAACTCTCACGTCCCTCAACTCCTTCCTGCAATGGGAGTCCTCAACTCCCACGTCCCCTTAGACTTCGCTGGTAGCTGGGAGTCCTTATCGGATAATAACTCCCACGTAATCCCAGCTATAGGTAAAATACCGAAATTGCCCCCTATCTCTAATTCGAATAATAAACACTTTATTATTTCCAGAAAAGACAAATGTCGATACAATGAACCTAGACACATTCTAGATTCATCGAATCGGACATAAAGCTCGTTAGCTCGTCTATGCGTGTGACCTCGTAGGGTTCATCTCACAATGGCAATGAAAACACACTTAGTAGTAGTGTGAGTCCATAAATCACAAGCGGTCCCTAGCAGGGACATTGTGACTACCCAAAGTGAATGAATATACAACTGAACCTAATATCAATCCACTATTTAATCCCTTTGTCTCGCGATATCCTAATTAAGCATAAGGCATGGTGGTCGTCACCCTTATTAAGCTTAATTATATTTATGCTCGATCTCCCGGGTAGATCGTTTCGACAAATAGCATTTGATAACCACTTTATCAAACACATTTGAGCACGGCCATGCATTTAAACAGTCTTTTCCCTATCGAGGGGCCCATGGATATCTCTCTCTAATAATAGAGAGGACAAATTCCTTACAATGTCTCTCACATTCAAGCTATGATAGGACACTACATCCGATCATCGGTCGTATTGATTACTCTGTTACAAGTAACGTCCGATCGAGTCAAAACGTGGCTCCATTCATACTAGAATCAATGAAGACATAAGGTCTAAGGATTCTAAAATAGTATTGAGGAAGTAATACTTATGACTTAAGACCATGAAGTATTACTTCTCGACTGGATCACGTCCCAATACAATGTATCCCTATATATTGCATCTATGATGTGATTTGTATCCATTACACATGATCAGTGAAACAAGATCATCAATCAACAATCATACTAGTTTTATTTCATAGTAATTAAGCATTACATAAAACTAGGGACTTCTAGAATAGTAATTACATAAGCTAATGAGTTTTACTATCAAATCACACATTTGATAATCAAAAGCAAAATTAACTATTCAATTACTTGCTCAAAAAGATAACAAAACGCACAACATGTGCTAATGGTCCTAGGGCACTACTAACAGGAGAGACTCTCAAGTATACCTTATCCCCAACTTGAAGTTCAAAAGGTCTTCTCTTACTATCAGCCCAGCTTTTATGTCGGTCTTGTGCAACCCTTATTCTTTCTCGGATAAGAGGTATATTTTACATTGTTACTTGCACAAGTTCTGGCTATGTTACTACCTTCTTACCAATGTCGTCCCAGCATACCGGTGATCTGCATCGTCTACCATACAACGCTTGATATGGTGTCTACCAATACTTACTTGGTGGTTGTTGTTGTATGCAAAGTCCACCAATGTCAAGTGATTTACCCAGCTGCCCTTGAAATCTAAGACACAAGCCCTTATCATATCTTCCAATGTCTGAATAGTCATCTCTGACTGTCCATCTGTTTGTGGGTGGTAAGCGATGCTAAGGGACAACTTGGTTCCCATCGCCTCATTTAAACTCTTCCAAAAACGGGATACAAACCGTGAATCTCTATCTGAAACCATGCTTACCAGTACACCATGTAGTCTGACAATCTCGTCCATATACATTTGAACCAAAACATCCATCGACGTTGTAATATTCATAGGTATGAAGTGTGCTGAATTGGTTAATCTATCCACTATAACCCATATTGCATCTTTCTCGACCTTGTCTCTCGATAATCCAACCACGAAGTCCATTGTGATATGCTCCCATTTCCAAACTGGAATTTCCAAAGGTTTCAACAATCCAAAGGGTCTTTGGTGTTCCGTCTTGACTTGTTGACATACCAAACATCTGGCCACAATTTTTTAAATCTCCCGCTTTATACTTTTCCACCAAAAATTACCTTTCAAATCCTTGTACATTTTTTAAGCCCCCGTGTGATAACGAAACTTTTTTAACTTACGTGTATAACATGTCTACTTGATTTTATTTGTTATATGTCTACTACATGTTAATTGTTGCCTATTTTGTGTTGAGGGGCGCCTTGACCTACTTTGTAAGTGTGGGGACCTAAGTGTGAGAATTAGAAACTTGCGGGGGTTGTTTGTAAAGAGAGTTGAGTAGTTTATTTGGTGGCTGTGGCTGGAAAAAGAAAGGGAGTTAGAGAGAAAAGAAGTTAGAAACGAGAAGAAAATATGGCAGATTAGGTAGGTTGTGGGAGATTTAACATTTGGAGGGGTAACGGTGTTGGATTTCATAGTTCTTTAGTGCGTTTCAAATGTCTTTGAAAGGGCTACGAGTGGGAAGTGATAGAACTGCGTTTCGAGTTTCCAGAGAACGGAAATTTGGGTTTGAAGTTGTTGCGTTTTTCTGGAAAATCTGCACTTTTGGGTAATTTGCTTGCTTGCTAAGACTCACAAGTAAGGATCTTCACCCTTGTCTTTACTGTCAAAAAACTCATGAAATGTGGTCTTTAAACTTCTGGAAAACTTGTGTTGAAATGATTTAAAGCGAGTTTTATTGCATTGGATGAAATGTCGAATTATTCATACTTGTATGTTAAGCATTGGATATAATTGCGTATGTTGTTGTTGCATTTTATCATGTTCATACTTGATTGATTTTACTTCTTTGAGAAGTCGTTTATATTATTTGCTAATTTGAGTCATCACTGGTCTTGATCTCTTGTCTAGAATCGATCATATTGCAAGATTCATTCATCTGCATATATGTCTGTGTGTGTGTTGTCGTTGAACTCGGGAGTTCACGATTCTCTACTTTGTCTCTATCTCTGATGCCGTTCCTAATCGGGAGAAATGTTAGGGACTACAAACGGTTTTTGTGTTGAGCCCTTAATAGGGGAGAAACTGAACCCATGTTCTGCATTCTCTAATGAATTTCCCTTCTTGGCTATAAGTTGGGGACCATTGTAGTAATTACTTTAGGGTTGTGTATAGACAATTGAGCTCGGTCATGTGATTTGTTAAGTCATAGCATGAGTAGTATTCGAAGAGTGCAGCGTTGTGTATGTCCGTATGTTGGGATGAGCAACACATGGTGCTTGTGTCACATTTTCGATGTATAGATTTTGATTTCGATGAGTACAATTTATGGCTTAGTTGTTCTTGTTTGCCATTGTTATTATATGTGCAATTCAATCAAAGACTGGTATTTTGGGGTTGTGATTCGAAATGTGCAGAAATGCACTTTTCCTTCACAAAATTACACTGAAAATGAACCTGATGGGCCGGTCAACCGGATCATTGTGCCATCGTCTATACCAAACTACTTGGACGAATTCAAAACTCCTTCGTCCAGAGATTTACGGTCGACCAAAGTCCTTGTGTGGTCGACCAGAGGGGAATTATGTCTTTTCTGATTTTTGTTCTGTTCTTATTCTTTCTGAGGCATTCTGATAACTCTGTTATGATGTTCTATAGTGTTTTAAAAGCTTTCACAAGTCAGACTAAACTCTGCATGTTTTCATACTCTTTTCTGGGAAGTTGGGGAACGGTTTTGAGTCCTATTTGATATTTCATCTCAATGGTGTTGATTCTTACTGGGCTTCACAACTCATGCCTTTGCTTTTCTTATTTGCAGATGAGCAGGTACATGATGGTTTGTATGATGATACTTGGATGGATGACTTGGAAGAGTGATCGTAACTGAATGTAATAGTTAGGAACTCTTTATTTATGTCTTAGATGTTGTAATCACACTTAGTATGACTTCTCTTTGCACGTATTTTGTATTTTATTTATAATTCTGAAGTTATTGTTAGTCTGTTTGTATTCCTTTACATAATATGGTATAATAAACATTATCTTTCTGCTCTAGGTTCTATGCATCATTGGATGATGAGGTATTGGCAGGTCGTCAACCCTAGCATGGCGTGTGACACTCCGGGTGTACTGATAATCTGAAGTTGTGTGTCTCTTGTAGAATTTTCGTTTTCAGCCTCATATTTGTTGGTACACATAATGTGCCCCTAAACCGTAAGCTACCATATTCGTGTATCTAAAAATCTTTTTCTTCACCCGACTATGTTATTGATCGTTCTTTCTCCAACTTTGAATATGATAACTGAGCTTATTTGATGCGAACAAGTAATGGTGGCTGAGCTACTAAGGCTGCCAGGACGTTATTGGTATCCTTAATAACCTCAATATTTAACTATTCAAACTCCGAGATAAGCTCTTGTTGCTCAGTGATCAAGGTTGCCATCTTACCTGAATTCTTCTTACTCAAAGCATCAGCTACCCAGTTAGCCTTACCCGGGTGGTAGCTAATTGTCAAGTCATAATCCTTTAGTAACACCAGTCACCTTCTTTGCCTTATGTTGAGCTCCTTTTGGGTGAATAAATATTTAAGACTTTGATGATTAGTAAATACCTCACATGGCTCGCCATATAGATAGTACCTCCAAATCTTCAAAGCAAAAACCACTGCTGCCAACTCTAGATTATGTGTAGGATAATTCTTATCATACGACTTCAACTGTCTCGAAGCATAGACAATTACCTTCACTTTTCCATAAGTACATATCCCAAACCAATACCCACAGCATTGCTATAAATGGTGAACCCCTGGTTACTTCTAGTAGTGCCAAAATAGGTGCAGTAGTTAAATTCTCCTTAAACTTCAGAAAACTTTCCTCACAATCTGAATTTCGATCAAACTTTACTTGCTTTTGTGTTAACCGTGTCAAAGGTGCTGCAACTTTTGAAAAGTCTTCAACAAATTTCCGATAGTATCCCGCTAACCCCAAGAAACTTTGAATTTCAGCCACTGTTGTTGGTCTAGGCCAATCCACTATACCTCTTATCTTAGCTGGATCTACTGATACTCCTTCAGATGCCACTACATGACCCAAAAAGGACACACTCTTCAACCAGAACTCACGCTTGCTAAATTTTGCATATAATTTCTATTTCCTCAGAATTCCTAAGATTGTCTGCAAATGCTCTTCATGAACTTCTTTAGATGGTGAGTAGATTAGGATGTCATCAATACATACCACCACAAACTTGTCCAAGCAATCTCTGAAAACCCGGTTCATCATATACTTGAATGTCGTCGGTGCATTGGTCATACCAAACGACATTACAAGGAATTCGTAGTGCCAATATATGGTTCTGAAGGCACTCTTTGGTATATCTTCTGGCTTGATTCTCAGAAGAATAGGCCAGTGAAATAGAATGAAGCAGGCCCAACATATTAAATAGGGTAAAAGGGAGTCCAACAATGTAAACTAAATATGATACAATGATCCAACTGAATTTCATACCCGGTTTGGAACTCAAATTGTAATTAATTGTAGTTAGTTTTATAATTAAATTATGGAAAAAAAAAAGGTTAGTTAGTTTTTCAGTTTTTTCCTTTTTAGTTTTCTTGTATAAATACACATCTCAAGGAGCTTCTTCTTTCTTAATAAAAAAATTCCAGAAAATTTCCCCAAATATTTCCATTGCTTTTTTGTTCTTCATTAGGTTATAGCCTAGATTTATTTTTTTCATAATGGTATCAAAGCGTGTAGAATGAAGACTACGCAAGTATGCTTCACATTTGCTAATTGTTCTTCCTGAATTGAACATTTGTAAGTAGAATATTTTTTTACCATTTCGAAGATTAGAATGATAATGATGAAGAAATCATTCTACAACTATGAATTTCTTGCTTTAGTTTGATCGTTTAAATAGTTTCAAAGGTTGTGATTACTAATCTTTGGCTTAAGTTTGTTACATAAGGACTTTTGGAAGTCAATTTTGGTAATATTTTTCATCCTAAATAATTCTCATTAGGTTTTCAATTTCAATTCTCATTCTGATTGTGTTTACTCTTCGATTGCTTAAATTTGTTCTTTGAAGCCTTGATTCACGTATATTGGGAGATATCATCTTAGATACATTGTTTTCCGGTCATTGACAAGCTTACTTCATATGTATTGCTTCTGCTTGATTTTCACATCCTTTTACACAGTAAATAGTAGGAACTCGATCCTTCTTGTTACTCTATTTGAGGTGATCATCATCAATATGTCAGATTTTCCTTCTTCTTCTCAAACCTTTGAAATAACAACTTCCCATCCATTATACTTACATCTTAATGAGAATCCTACATTGAAACTTATGGAAATAAAAGTTTCCAAAAATTTCAAACCTCAAACTACAAACATGTTAATATGGTGGGGTTAGGACCTGATATGAGAGTATGAACTACTACTTATTGAAGATATATATGATATCAGCTAGGACATCGAGCATGTGGTAGTGATCATATTGCACAAGAAACTAATGCTACTTGCACATGATTTAGTGTTGAGCAGCAAAATTGTCTTATGCAAATGATTCAAAAATTGAAAAATGGAGGAGCTGTAGCTACTGGACATGATACTCAATATGCATCAGTCAGTGCAGCAGTGGCAAAAGTTGCAGTAGGACCAACTAGTGAACAACAAGTCTTACAGGAACACTTTGATGCAAATGTGACATCAGCTAGTATATCATTAACTCCTACTGTACATAGTTAGATCATTGATTTTGGTGCATCTACTCACTATGTCAGATCAAAGTTTCATTTCTACATTATCAGTTAGTAATGTCTTTGTTCACTTGCCAAATAAGTGTGCCATTCCAGTCCTTAAGAAAGGCATGATCAAACTCATTTCTTCTATTACACTTAATGATGTTCTTTATATTCCACACTTCAAAATCAACATCATTGCTGGCCGGAAGAGGTTGCCATTTTACTTTCCACTGCTCTTTTTGGGGATTACAAATTATTCCTTTCACGTGGTATCAAAGCCTATCACGAGAACCCAATTACTTTGTCTATGTGTTATCGTGTTTTTTAGTAGACTGATAATGCATGTCATAGGATGTTATTTACCTTTGTATAGCCTCTGAGAAGTCGTTTAAGTGTTAAACGAATCCCGGAACGAATTGTAAATTTGTGTTTTTGGTTGCTTTCTATTTTCTGGCAAAAGTTCGGTTGACCGGAAGAGGTTCGCAGCAGACTGAAATGTGTTGGAAAATGAAATTTTGCTAATGCCTAGATTTCGGACGACCGATGAGCAATCACGGTCGACCGAGGCTAGTCTGTTTTTAGGCCGATCGATCAGAAATGTTCTCGGTTGACCGAGGTGGCCTAATTTTACCCTATTTTTGGTTACTGCCTTATCGCGGTCGACCAGGAGTATGGCCTGGGTCGGCCGGAAAGGGGCAAGCAGTGTGTAATTGCACTTTTAGCTTGATCGTGTTATTTTAGCATGGTGCATAGTAATAGCCTTTGACCCAGTGGTTTTTATTATAATACGGTCTGTGTGTCGTGCCTTATCTATTCATTTCTTGTTGTAAATTTAATCTCGAATGTAACTCGATAATTCTTTCAATTATGTAAAAGTATAGAATAGGATTTTATGTTTTTACATATGTAACAAGTGATGAAGAAAGTCGTCTATCAGATGGAGGAAACCACAAGGAGGCGGAAGACAATAGACAGTGTTTTATTGCTTTTCCACCTTTAGATTGACCTAGGATTTTCCGTTGGCTTGGAAAATCTGTATAGGGGCTATTACTATGTCACGTTTTATTTACTATTTTCGCATGAGATGCATGATGCATGTTTTTACAACTTTAAAGCACGTGTTACAGTTGTATAATCAAATTATACACTCGTTTGGTGAGACAATTTAAAAATCCTCAATTTTAAATATTAAGTCTATACATTCCATGATTGACCCTCGTCAAGGCCAAGATCGACAGTAGAGTGGAATAAACACATGTCTATCCTGGTGAGGCACGAAGTATAAGTTAGTGATATCCGTTGGTGCAATCATGGGTACTACTTAACCGGATAGCCAATACCGAGCTTTGTAGCCAAAGCTGCCTTGGTATTGGGTCTGGAGGCAAAGAGTTAAGATGTGCATTTATGTACTTAGGGTAAATGTTACCTACTTAACCAACCAAGAGTCACATAATTGATGTGATTAGCAAACGTTGCTTACCTAAACAACATTTTCTTGAGCTTTGTAGCCAAAGTTGCCTCGGGATTGTTGATATATGGATCTTGGTCCTACTAGAAAGTTTTGAACTTTCTAAATAAATACTTGAGGGTTATTATTTGAAAAAAATAGTGGGTGAATCATTAATTAAAGTCCTATTAATGATTTTAAAATATGACAATAAAAATTTTGCAAATTCTTCTTTATATATATAATGGCAAATGCAATCGTTGCATCAAACTCTTTGTCACTGTGATCCGTCCTTGAGAAGGACAAACTTGAGGGAGGAAACTTCCTCGGCTGGTACAGGAACTTGAGAATCGTTCTCAAGCACGAGAATAAGTTGTATGTTCTCGAGGAACAAATTCCTAATCCACCACCCGCGGGGGCTCCGGCCGCTGAAAGAAATGCTTATTGTAAGCACTTAGATGACGCATTAGATGTGTCTAGTCTTATGTTAGTGACCATGACCTATGAGCTTCATAAGCAACAAGAGGAAATAAGAGCTTTCGATATGATTAATCATCTATGACAACTCTTTCAGGGTCAAGCCTTCTAGGAGAGATTCGATGTGTCGAAGTCTCTATTTCAGTGCAAAATGGCAGAGGGAACACCAGTCAAACTCACGTTCTGAAAATGATAGGCTATATTGAGAGCCTCGAAAGACTGGATTTTCTCTTGGCAAAGAGTTATCCACTGACTTGATTCTGCAATCGTTGCCTTAACCATTCAGTCATGAACTACAACATGAATGAGATAGACAAACCTCTCCCAGAATTGTTGAACCTGTTGAGGGCTACCGTGAAGGAAATAGGCAAGTCCAAGGCCATCTACATGGTCAATAACAGAAGCAAGGTGTTTTGGTAAGCCTAAAGGCAAGTCTTCGGGTAAACCTAAAGGCAAACCTAGCCCTTCTGAGAAGGCATGCTGTGGCTAAGGATGGAAATTGTTTCCATTGTGGAAAGAAAGGATACTGGAAGAGAAACTGCCCTAGTTTTCTTCCCGAGAAAAAGCTTGGAAAGGGAGCAAATGTTGCTTCTGGCTCATGTATTTATGTTATTGAGATGAACTTGTCTACTATTACTTCCTCATGGGTATTAGATACCGGATGTGTTTCTCACATTTGCATGAATGTGTAGGGACTACAAATGAGTAGAGAGATGACAAAAGGAGACGTGGACCTACGCGTTGGTAATGGAGCAAGAGTTACTGCATTAGTTATAGGAACATATAGTCTTAGTTTGCCTTCTGGATTGTTCTAGATTTAGACAGTTGTCTTTATGTACCTACATTAACAAAGAATATTATTTCGATCTCTTGTTTGGACAAGATGGGTTTTAATATTCATATTAAAAACCAACGAATGTCATTATCGCTAAATGATATCTTTTATTGTAGTGGTACTTTGGTGAATGGTTTATACTTGTTAGTGAAGGGATTCATGGGCAGAAACTCGTTTTAAACACCCATGAGTCCTCCCCCGAAGGATCCGCTCATACCATGGGAATCGAAAATTACTTACGAAAGACTTACTTTCGGCTAAAGATTATGTCTTTCCGGATGTGTGATGCTGCCACCAATAGCTTCCCTTGCGGAATTGCTCTCTACCGGTATCCACGCGAGAAAACAAGCAGTGAGTGGTAGCTCTACGTTTCTGAGTTTCGGGAATCTAGAGAGAAGAGAAGGCCAGAAAATCCAGAAAACTGATTTCGGGAGTATTTTGGTTTATTGACACTCAAGCAAGAATAACCTTGGGTTTCAGCCAAAAGAGGATTATATAGGTGTGAGAGTTTGTTCCGAAAACAACTCCCACGTCCTATCAACCTCTTCTGGTAGTGGAAGTCTTTATCTTATAAAATCTCCCACGTAATCCCAGCTAGAACCAAAATACCAAAAATGCCCCTCAATAATCTCTAATTCGAATAATAACATATTATTATTCTCAGAAAAATAAATGTCAGATACAATGAACCTAGACACATTCTAGATTCATTGAATCTAGACATCAAGCTCTTTAACTCGTCTATGTGTGTGACCCTGTAGGTTCAATTCACGATGGCAATGAAAACACATTCTTAATAGTAGTATGTGTTCATAAATCACAAGTGGTCCCTAGCAAGACATTGTGACTACCCAAAGTGAATGAATGTTCAGTAGAACCTAATATCAATCCACTATTTAATCCCTTTGTCTCGTGATATCCAAATTAAGTATAAGGCATGGTAGTTGTCAACCCTTATAAAGCTTAATTGTATTTATGCTCGATCTCCAGGTAGACTGTTCCAACAAATAGTATTTAATAACCACTTTATTAAATACATTTGAGCACGGCCATGCATTTAAACAGTTTTCCCTATTGAGGGGCCCATGGATATCTCTCTCTAATAAGAGAGTGACAAATCCCTTAAAATGCCTCTCACATTCAAGCCATGATAGGATATTACATCTGATCATCAGTCGTTTTAATTACTCGATTAAAAGTAACGTCCGACTGAGTCAAAATGCAGCTTCATTCATGCTGGAAACGATGAAGACATAAGGTCTAAGGATTCCAAATAGTATTGAGGAAGTAATACTTATGACTAAAGAACCATTAAGTATTACTTCTCTAACGGCTCGCGTCCAATACAATATATCCTAATATATTGCATCTGTGATATGATTTGTATCCATTACACATGATCAGTAAAACATAATCATCAATTAAACATCATACTAGTTTTATTTCATTCTAAAGAACATTACATAAAACTAGGGACAATCAGAATAGTAATTACATAAGCTAATGAGTTTTACTATCAAATCACACATTTGATGTTCAAAAGCAAAATCAACTATTCACATGACATGCTCAAAATATATATAAAACGTACAACATATGCTAATGGTCCTAGGGCACTACTAACAGTTAGACCTAGAGTCATCGATTTATAACATAAATATAAAGAGGATAGAGACTAAAGAGTCTAATCCTACATACATCTTGCATTGTCGCTTAGACCATATAAACGAAAACTGCATTTCCAAACTCCATAAAGATGGATTGTTGGAATCATTTGATTTTGAATCATATGATAGATGTGAACCTTGTTTAATGGGTAAGATGCATGCTTCTCCTTTTACTAGAACTGGAGAACGAGTAAATGATTTGTTGGAACTAATACATAGTGATGTATGTGGTCTATTCCATATCCATGCAAGATGTGGTTATCTATATTTCATTACTTTTACTGACGATTTTAGTCATTTTGGATACGTGTTTTTTATGAAACACAAGTCTTGAGGCCTTTGAAAAGTTCAAAGAGTACAAGAATGAAGTAGAAAACCAGCTTGGCAAAAGTATTAAGATGCTTTGATCCGATCGAGGTGGGGAATACTTAAACCGAGAATTCCGTGACTATCTAAAGAGTTGTTGAATTGTTTCACAACTTTCTCCACCGACTACTCCTCACAGGAATGGTGTATCTGAAAGGAGAAATCGAACTCTATTAGATATGGTTCGATCAATGATGAGTCACGTGAGCCTTCCAAACTCTTTTTGAAGACATGCTTTAGAAGCAGCAGCTTTAACACTAAACAGAGTTCCATCTAAATATGTTGAAACGGCATCATATCAGATATGGTCTGGAAATGTTCTAGTATGTCTTTCTTAAAGATTTGGGGTTGTGAGGCGTTTGTGAAACATCCAACTTTGGACAAGCTCACCCCAAAGTCGGTCAAGTGGATTTTTGTTGGGTATCTTAAGGAAACTAAAGGGTAGTACTTCTACATTCCTAACGAGAACAAAGTGTTTGTTTCTCAAAAGGGTGTTTTTCTGGAGAAGCAGTTTATTTCTGGGAAAACGTGTGGGAGCCACGTGGAACTTAATGAAGTTTCGGAGCTTAGAGAAATTCCAAGGGAACTTGGTGAAGTTCCAAACACAAGTGACCAGGTAGAATTGGAACAAGTTACTCAAGCTGTTGTGGAGCCAATTACGGAAACACAAGATTTGCGTAGGTCTAGTAGAGTTCGTAGATCACCCGAAAAAATTGGATTTTTCGTAACAGAACATGAAGATGTTATGTTTATTGATCACGATGAACCTACAACCTACAAACAAGTAATTACTAGTCCAGATTCCGAGAAATTTCTTGGGGCCATGAGATCCGAAATGGATTCCATGTACACTAACCAAGTATAGATCTTGGTAGTTGCGCCTGAGGGGGTAACCCCAATAGGGTGCAAGTGGGTTTTCAAATTGAAAACTGACATGTAAGGGAATGTTCAAACGTGCAAGGGGCAACTTGCCGTGAAAGGTTTTAAACAGATTCATGGTATTGACTATGATGAGATCTTTCCCCCTATAGTTATGTTCAAATTTATTCGTATCTTGCTTGATATAGCTGCATACTACGATTATGAAATTTGGCAAATGGATGTCAAAACAGATTTCCTTAACGGAAACCTAAATGAGGACGAAGGTTTTGTCGATCCAAATAATGCCAATAAAGTATGTAAGCTATTAAAGTCAATTTATGGACTAAAGCAAGCTTCTAGAAGCTGGAATCGATGTTTTGACGAAGCCGTACGCGAGTTCGGTTTTATCAAGAATGTTGATGAACCTTGTGTTTATAAAAGGTTTAGTGGAAACTCAGTTGTATTCCTGGTTTTATATGTAGAGATGACATACTACTTATAAGGAATGACATTCCAACCTTGGAATCTATAAAGGTTTGGTTGGGGCTATTTTCTCTATGAAGGACTTAGGTGAAGCAAGCTTCATTTTAGGAGTCAAGGTCTATAGAGATAGATCACGTAGACTCCTAGGCCTAAGTCAGAGTACATATATAGACAAAGTGCTAAATCGGTTTAGCATGCAAGAGTCCAAAAATAGCCTTTGTCATATATCACTTGGTACAATTCTTTCAAGACAACAATGTGTTAAGACACTGGATAGCCGTCAAGAACATCTTTAAGTACTTGCGAAGGACTAAGGATACGTTCTTAATCTATGGTGGGGAAGACGAGCTCATTGCAAGTGGTTACACTGATGCTGGTTTCCAAACTGATAGAGACGACTTTAGATCACAATAATGTTATGTATTTTGCCTAAACGGCGATGCTGTGAGCTGGAGGAGTGCAAAGAAAGCAACCGTTGCGGATTCTACAACCGAAGTTGGGTATATAGCTGCATCAGATGCTGCTAAGAAAGCCGTTTGGATCCGAAAGTTTATTGCTAAACTTGGTGTGGTGCATATCATTTCGAATGCAATTGATCTCTATTGTGACAACAACGGAGCCATATCTCAGTCAAAGGAACCATGGTCTCGCCAAAGGTCCAAACATATACTGCGGCAGTATCAAGAAATGATTTTTGGATTATGGATTGAATCAAGAAAGTTCAAGAAAATGGGGGGTTTTAGAAAGTTTTGATCTTTTTTGGGAGAAAGAATTCAAGAAATGATTTGTTTTCATTGCTCTGGTTTTGTATTTTAGAAAATAGCCCCAGTCGTCCCTGAATTATTTTCACTTCGCTTCGATAGTCTTAGTATGTTTTTTTTCGCCTAAAGAATCCTTTAAAAATTTACGGTTAGCCTAAAGAGTATTTTTCGTCAAAATGTGATGAAATTCGTTAATTTCAAGGGTAAAATAGCCATTTAACAAATACCATCTTCTTCTTCCTCATCACCTCCACCACCACAAGCACTTCCACCCCATCTTTTGCCATTCTTTCTACAACCCATTAACCTCTAAACTCCTATTTTTTTCCTCCTCCCCACACCAAAACAAAAAAATTCATCAAAAGCAAAAAGTCTTGATGATTTTTTTTAGTTCCAATAATTCCTTCAAAAACCATATGAATGCATGCCAAATTTGATGAATTCCAAGGTCAAGAAAGTCGTAAGGCTGAAAATTTTCAGCCTTTTAGGAAGTAGAAGATGACATGTGGGTTTTTTAATTTTTGGTCAATTTTTTTTTATCAATTATATGAACCCTTTTCTGAAAGGGCCCCCAAGATTGGATTTTTAATGATGGGTTTTTCTTTTATTATCGAATTATTATATCTTTTCTTTGTGGGTATGGATGGTTGTGTTTGTTTATATGAAAAGAGGAATGTTTAATTTTGTTGGAATGTTTATGATATCATGTTGCGAATTTTGCTTGGTTCTATGTACTTAGGAGTTAGAAAGTAGTGGTGGTGGAGGCAAAGGCGAAGGTGGTGGCCGGTGGAGGTGGTTGTGATGAGGAAGAAGAAGATGATATTATTTTAATGACTATTTTACCCTTGAAATTAACGGATTTCATCACATTTTGACGAAAAATACTCTTTAGAGGATTCTTTAGGCAGAAAAAAACATATTAGGACTATAGAGGCTAAATGAAAATAATTGAGAAACGATTGTGGCTATTTTTTCTTTGCATTTTTGGGAAGGGTAAAGGGTAGAGCTGTCAAAATGGGCATATGCCCAGGCATGCCCACCCCGTGAGCTTAATGGGCGTGTATGGGGCTATGAATTCCATGCCTATTTAAATGCGAGTATTAATGGGCATACCCGTTCGGGTAACGGGCAATGCGGGTATGGGCGGGTTGCAACCGGGCATGCCCGCTTTGTTTTTTTTTTAAATTTTGGATATGGATTAATTTTCACAGTTGAGACTTGAGAGCCAAAAGAAGAAGAAAAAAACCCTAAAAGCCCAAGATAAAAGTTAAGTCGTGCTATATATCTTGGGCAAAGCCCCTTGAAGCCGTTTTATATTTCTATTACCCAAATATTAACGGTTTCATCTCCGAAGGTAACTAAATATGTTCTAACTTATGATTTATCATTTATCATTTATAATGTTTTAAGTTCTAATTTCTCAAGTTGTGTGTGTTTTATAGGTGGAAATGATGAGGAGGAATCAACACTATCCAAGGTGGATTCAAATAATACTTCTAGTGTTCAAGATCTACATCAATAGATAGAGGATTTTTTTAAAAAAACGTATCTATTTTTTGTTGCTTTGACTTCAGCAATATGTTTGTTAATTTTGGATAGTTGATCTTGAATTATTTTTGAAATTATGGACTTTGATTGTTTCTTATAACTATTTTGGATATTGTGAACTTTTATTTGATTGTTCTTGAACTATTTTGGATATTTATTTACCCTCTACAAGACTATACACTGCAAGTGAATGAGAAAGAATTACATTTTGTTGAGTTTTTCGGATTTAATCTATTTTTAAAAAATAAAATTAATAATAAGGGTCGCGGGCATGCCATTTGCCCACGGGTATTCGGCGGGAGGGGGGTACGGGCATCCCTTTTGATGGCCCGTGAAAAAAGCGGGCATGCCCGCCCATCCCCATTTAAGACATGCCCATGACGGGGCGGGGCGGGAAGGACAGGCATACCCGTTTTGACAGTACTAGTAAAGGGGTGGGATGCGTCAAGTAGGGGGTGGGGGGTGTGAGGCATCGAGGTAGGGTGGGGGGGTGGGGGTTGAATAAGAAGAAAATTTGGGGTGCAGATTACTATAATTATACCTTCAAGCTTTGCTTTGACTCAATATATTTTTCTTAAATTCATGTTGATGTAACTTTTTGGACTGGAGGACCTTGTATACCAAAAAAAAATTTGGTAAAAGAGAAAATGTATATAATGTGCTGGCCAGATCTCCGACTGAAATTGTCAAGAACCTTTCTCATTTCATTGATTGTTCCGTCGTCCGCCAAACCAAAGAGAATTACATCGTCTGCAAATAGTAAGTGAGAGATATGTGGCCCTTGCTTGCCTATCTTGATAGGCTTCCAGTACTTCATACGAACTGAACTTTGAATACTGATAGAGAGAAATTCCATGCAGATGACAAACAAATAGGGTGATAACGGGTCACCTTGTCTGATGCCTCTTGAGGGGTAAAACCAGTCATTAGGTTCCCCATTTATCAGGATTGCCATCTTCGAGGAGCATACTAAGTTCATAATAAGCATGATGAATGGCCTAGGGAAGTTGAAGAATTCAAGTGCATCTTTAATAAAGTCTCATTCCAAACGGTCCAAAGCTTTCTCTATGTCAATCTTGATCACAATAGCCCCTGCTTGCAAGTAGTTTTTCTCATAGAATAGATCACTTCTTGAACAATGATAATATTATCAGTGCATCTTCTGTTCGGGATGAAACTACATTGGTTAGGAGAGATGAGTGTCGCAAGGAAGGGTCTGATTCTGTTAACCAAGATTTTTTAAATGATTTTGTAGGAGGTATTGCACAGGCTGATCGGTCTAAGCTGTCCCACTGATTCTGGTTTACCTACTTTAGGCAGCAGGCAAATGAAGGTTGCATTAAACTCCTCATATAAAGGAATACCATTAAAGAAATCCCTGATAAAGTTGAGGATTGAAGGTTTGGGGATGTCCCGGAAGTGTTGGAAGAAAATCGGGTGCAATTCATCGGGACCCAGACTTTT
The DNA here is from genome assembly GCA_026122235.1 of Vinca minor. Lineage (NCBI taxonomy): Eukaryota > Viridiplantae > Streptophyta > Magnoliopsida > Gentianales > Apocynaceae > Vinca > Vinca minor. The sequence continues at coordinate 1,073,711 of JAOCZM010000235.1, forward strand.
GTGAGACTTAAACATCCATAATGCCTGTTTAATTTCTACCGATGTAGGCTGAATAGCAAGCCCAAATAGGTCATTAGATTCGTTCCTCGACCAAGTAAAGGGGAACAGAATAGGCGTCAATGCCACAGCAATACGACTCGGAAGAGTAGAGGTTATGGAAATGGGAAGTAATCATAGATTTAACATTGAAAATATCGAATTCCCATTCTCCATTTGCCTTCTTAGGGGACATGATTTTATTGTTCTATCTATTCTGAATAGATACTGCCTTTAAAAATTTAAAGTTAAGATCATCCCACATCAACCAGTCCATTCTTGATTTGATAGCCCACAAGTGTTTCTCTTCCTTATAAATAAGATCTAACTTCATTAAAAGTTCACAATCAAAGTTGATAAGGAAAGAAGACGAGTGAGTTTCTAAGGCAAGTTCGAGTTCCCTTGATACGAGCCAGAATTTTACTTTTTTTTTCTTAACATTGCCGAATACATTAATATTCCAGTCAGAGACATTCTCTTTGAAGATAAAAGATCCCAAACTAAAATTATCATTCATACCCAGCCATGAATGTTGAACTATAGGGTAGAGGTCAGGATGGGTAAGCCAAATAGGTTCGAACCGGAAAGGTTTAATGAGGGGAATGGTATTATTCGGCTGGAGTTGTAGGAGGATTGGCGAGGGGTCAGATTGAGTACGCACTAAATTGTAAACAATAGCCTCTTGAAAGAGATCTCGCCATACCGAATTGGAAACCGCTCTATCATTCCATTGGAATATAAGCTGACTGTTATCTTGCTTATTTGTCCATGTATAATGAGATCCTTCATGACCAAGATCCAAAAGATTACAATCATCGAACATGCTTCTAAAGCCCGAAACTCTGGTTTGTGATGGAGGTAGCCCCCCAAATTTCTCAGATTGGAATAAAATCTCATTGAAATCCCTCATTAAAACCCACGACAGATTATGGCTAGCAGATAAATTACGCAATTGATCCCAAAATACAAGTCTAGTGTTAAAATCGGGGCTAGCATAAATAGCAGAGAGAAGCCATAAATGAGGTGAGTTACTAACCTTTACCACTACATGGATGGACTAAACATTTTTAGCAACTAGGGAAAGTTCCACCTCAGCAATATTCCATAAAATCCAGACACCTCCACACCGTCCATCTGGGTCCACACGCTCCGAGTTGGTAAAAGGAAGTCTATCACAGATATCTGCCGCTCTTGTTCCACTAATCTTAGTCTCGAGAAATGCGTTGACCGTAGGGTGGTGGGTATTGATAAGCTCCATCATGTGAGAGTGAAAATCTGGATGCCCTGTGTTGTTTTCTTGCAAGCACACAATATTCTACTCAAATTGGACACATGAAACTCAAGGCAAGAGCACCTATCGTTAATGTAATTTAGAGTGAGCAACCAATGTATCGTATTCGCGAAGAAGGGTAAGTACTAGTAGTGACTTTTATTTTATTGTTTAGTTGACGAAAACTTTAAGAAGGTTTGTTACTAAACTAAATTAATCTACTAATAAGCTAAAACTAAGATCTAGAGTGTTTACAGAGAAAATTCAATTAGGAGAGTGAATACTTGAACGGGTATCCCCATAGATGTACTTATGTGTTTAGGGAGGGGTATTATGAATTAGAAGCCTTAGATGAACCTACAAAGGGATTTCCAAATAAACTTCACTCATATCTTAATTTGTGAAGTTCCAACTCTAGAATTAATCAAGTTAGTATCTCTACTTACTCAATTTTACCCCAAGAGTGCATTAAACCTGATATTTTCTCTTAAAGCAATATTTTAACTTGTATAATGTGTTTCATAATTTCAAATTTGCATGGGTAAGATGCCTACTTATACTCCATTTTCTCTTCCTTTTGGTTTAGGTGGAAGATATTAAAGCTTGGAAGATACTTAGATGAAAGTAGATGAAAGTCACCAACTTTGTGGACCAAAATGTAGAAAATCGAAAGTACATGGGATGGACTGTAAAAGAGATAAACTTCAGGGATCTTTATTGCAAATAGAAGAAAGTGTTAAAATTATCTACATCTTCCATTTTAGCTTGAAGCTTAGAAAGGGTAGAGACATATTATTATCCTAGGGTTTTCAAGAGAGTTTTGAGAGAGAAAACACTTCCTAAATTCTAGAGATAGATTTAGAGGTAGATTTAAAAAAAAAGCTTGAAGCTTCATTGAAGATTCTTGGCAAGAAATTGAGGTGTGGCTCAAGACTTGGTTTTTCTTGAAGGAAGAAAGAGGATTTCGAATTAAAGAAGAGAAGCTTGAAGAAGATTACTTAGCAATGAGAATTTCTTCCTCTCTCTCTTTTAATTTATTGTCTTCTTTCATGAATATGGATAGCTAAATTTGTACACTACTTGAATGGGTTGAACCCTAGCATGTTATTTATGTGTTGACAATTGGGGGTTTTTGTGAATTGAAGTTAATTAGTGAAATTATTTGTGAATTATCTTTTTCTATCTTGTTGGTCATTTAATTAATTGAGAAATTGATTTACTTGACTAGAACACTCACTTTTAATGAGAATTAATTTTGACCTAGTGATGGGCTTAAGCAATTCTTCCTAATTTGAGTTTGGATAATTAGGGGTTTTGGGTTTAATGCACTCTTGGGGTAAAATTGAGTAAGTAGAGATACTAACTTGAATAATCCTAGAGTAGAAACTTCACAAATTGAGAGATGAGTGAAGTTTATTTGGAAATCCCTTTGTAGGTTCACCTAAGGCTTCTAATTCACAATACCCCTCAAATTGGACACATAAGTACATCTTGGAGATACCCGTTCAAGTATTCACTCTCCTAATTGAATTTTCTCTCTAAACACTCTAGATCTTAGTTTTAGCTTATTGGTAGATTAATTTAGTTTAGTAACAAACCTTCTTAAAGTTTTTGTCAACTAAACAATAAAATAAAAGTCACTACTAGTACTTACCCTTCTTCGCGAATACGATACCTTGGTTGCTCACTCTAAATTACATTAATGATAGGTGCTCTTGCCTTGAGTTTCTTGTGTCCAATTTGAGTAGAATATTGTGGGCTTGCAAGAAAACAACAAGTTTTTGGCGCCGTTGCCAGGGAAGGATGATCTTAGGAAAGCTCTAGTTTTATTGATTTGGTTTTTATGTATATTTGTTAATATTCATCTTTTACTTTATGTTATCTTGAATTTCTTTGGATTTCTTGTTATTAAACTTTGTTAGTTTTAGTTTCTTGAAGGCGACTCTTGTGTTGCATGACCCGAAAGCATCCGGAAGAATTACTTGATATTGATCCCGAAATTGATAGGACATTTCACTGGAATATAAGGGTAAGAAAACAAGAGAGGGTATATATTGTTGGGGAAGGTCTTCAACAACATAACAATATGGAAGCCCCTCGTAATGTGAATGAACAAATGAACGAGAATAACCAAGAAAATGCTCAAAGACAAGAGAATGTGAATGGAAATGGTAGAAGAACCATGGGTGATTATGCAAGACCTTTCTTGACCGGGTCCGAGTCAAGCATTACTAGACCAAGAGTTGATGCTAACAATTTTGAGATCAAGCCAAATGTGATACAAATGGTTCAAAATTCAGTACAATTTGATGGGCTCCCCGAAGAAGACCCGAACGCTCACATCTCAAACTTCCTTGAAGTTTGTGATACTTTCAAGATTAATGGAGCTTCGGATGATGCAATAAGATTGAGATTATTTCCTTTCACTTTAAGGAACCGGGCTAAGTCATGGTTGAAGTCATTACCCAATGGTTGCATTACCACTTGGAATGAGTTGGCCGAGAGATTCCTAGCCAAGCACTTCCCACCGGCTAGAACCGTGAAGATTAGAAATGATATATTCTCATTCCAGCAACAAGATGGGGAAAGTTTATATGAAGTATGGGAGTGATACAAGGAGTTGCTAAGGAAGTGTCCTCATCATGGCCTAGACCTTGGGCTTCAAATGCAAACATTTAATGCGGGTTTGAACTACTGTTCCAAACAACTCATTGATGCTTCAAGTGGAGGATCAACAAGTTCAAAAACCCCGGAAGAGCTAAGAGATTTAATAGAGAACATTGCCGAAAACAATTGCTTGTGGGGTGGTCAAAGAATGAAGCCAAAGATAAGTGGAATTCACAATGTTGATGCTTTGTCGGCTTTAGAGGCAAAGATTGAATTTTTAACAAAAATGATGCATGGGCTAAGTACTACCTCCCACAAACCTTCTCATGTGATGATGGCGTGTGACTTTTGTGGAGGAGGTCATCCAAACCATGAGTGTCAAAGCATGGAACCTTCAAGTGAGCATGTAGATTACCTTGGAGGAAATAGGCAACAAAATTACCCTTGTTCCAACACTTATAACCCCGGGTGGAGAAATCACCCCAACTTCTCTTGGAGGGATCAAGGACACCAAGGGGCACAAAATTCACCGGGTTTTCAAGCTTATTCAAACTTTCGGGCTCAACAACTATTACCTTATCAAGCACAACCTTCATCTTCTTCTCATGTGCCCATCAAGCCTACTTTGGAGGATCTCATGATTAAGTTTCTTCTACTTCGGAAGCTCATTTTCAAGATCAAGAAACTAAGTTTAAAATTAAAGAAGCTAGGTTCAAGAATCAAGAAGCCTCCATACATAATTTGGAAAGTCAAATTGGGCAACTAGCTAAGTTTGTATCGGAGAGGGCTCAAGGATCTCTTCCTAGTAATACCGAGCCAAATCCAAGGGAACAAGCTAAATCAATTACCCTAAGAAGTGGAAAGGAACTTGATGATCCAAGACCTCAAGTGCTAGAAAAGAAGAAAGAAATGATAGAGGATCTTGAGAAGGATCAAGATGAAGAATTGGTGGAAATCAAAGGAAAGGTCAAGGAAGAAGTCACAAGAAAGGAGGTACCAATTTACAAACCGCCCGTACCTTATCCCGGGCGCCTTCTCAAGGACAAGGAAGGTGCACAATATGGAAAGTTTCTTGAGCTCTTTAAACAATTGCATATCAACTTACCGTTTGTTGAAGCTCTTTCTCAAATGCCAAAATATGCTAAATTTCTCAAGGACTTCCTTTCTAAGAAGAAGATGCTTGAGGACATTTCTACCGTCACATTAAATGAAGAATGCTCCGCCATCCTCCAATACAAGGAGAAGCTACCTCAAAAGTTAAAGGACCCGGGAAGTTTTACTATCCCTTGTAATATTGGTAGTCTTTTCTTTGGACATGCTTTAGCCGACTTATGAGCTAGCATTAACTTGATGCCATACAAAATGTTCAAGAAGCTAGACCTTGGTGAACCTAAGACTACTAGGATGAGTATACAACTTGCGGATAGATCTATCAAGTACCCTAGAGGGATTATTGAAGATGCTTTGGTAAAGGTTGAAAATTTTATTTTTCCGGTGGATTTTGTTATACTTGACATAGATGAGGATATGCATGTTCCTTTGATCTTGGGTCGTCCTTTTCTTGCTACCACTAAGGCACTAATAGATGTTCATGAAGGAAAATTGATCCTTAGGGTAGATAATGAAGAGGTAGTTCTCAAGATTCCAGAGTCTTTGAAGCATTCTCTTGATCATGATGATTCTTGCTTTATGATTGATGTGGTGGATGATTTGGTTGCTAACTATGGGAATGAAATGTACATTGATGACCCTTTGGAGATAACCTTGATTCAAGGTAAAGAAGCAAATGAGGGTAGTCAATCAATTCAAGAAGTGTTGGCACATTTGGAAGTAATCGAGTCAATTCCTTTGAAGACAAAAATTCAGAAGATGAATGTTGAGAAGTTGACAAAGATAAAGACATCTCTTGAGGAACCCCCTACTTTGGAACTTAAGATTCTACCGGAGAACTTAGAGTATGCCTTCCTAGAGGAAAACTCTAAGCTTCCGGTCGTTATTGCAAGTGATTTGAATGAGGACCAAAAGGAGGAGCTTATAACAATGTTGAAGAGGCATAAGAGAGCTATGGCATGGGAAATTATCGACATAAAGGGAATTAGCCCTTCTTTTTACACTCATAAAATCCTTTTGGAAGAAGATTACAAGCCGGTGGTACAACCTCAAAGGAGGTTAAATCCAAACATGAAAGAAGTGGTGAAATCCGAAGTCATCAAGCTTCTTGATGCGGGAATCATTTATCCCATCTCGGATAGCATATGGGTGAGTCCGGTTCAAGTAGTACCCAAGAAATGTGGAATGACTGTGGTAGCTAATGAGAAGAATGAACTCATCCCAACAAGGACCGTCACCGGTTGGAGGGTGTGCAATGACTATAAGAAGCTCAGTGATACTACAAGGAAGGATCACTTTCCACTCCCATTCATTGATCAAATGTTGGAGCGCCTCGCCTATCACATGTATTATTGCTTCCTAGATGGCTTCTCCGGATACTTTCAAATTCCAATAACCCCCGAGGACCAAGAAAAGACAACTTTCCCTTTCCCATTCGGTACATTTGCTTACCGTCGCATGCCTTTTGGCCTTCGTAATTGCCCCGGTACTTTTCAATGTTGCATGCTTGCTATATTTGAGGGGTTGGTGGGGGAAATCATGGATGTTTTTGTGGATGATTTTTCCATTTTTGGTGATTCATTTGATATTTGCTTGAAAAACTTAGAAAAAGTTTTACAAAGATGTGAGGAAACTAACTTAGTGCTTAATTAAGAAAAATGTCATTTCATGGTTCAAGAGGGAATTGTGCTTGGTCATCTAATATCAAGTAGAGGTCTAGAAGTAGATAGGGAAAAAATTGAAACCATTGAAAAATTGCCACCTCCCACATCTGTAAAAGCAATTAGGAGTTTTCTAGGTCATGCGGGCTTTTATAGAAGATTCATTAAGGATTTCTCAAAGATTTCTAAACCTCTTACTACTTTGTTGGAAAAGGACACAACTTTTGTGTTTGATGATGCATGCTTGAATGCTTTTAATATCTTGAAGGCTAAACTTGTGAATTCTCCCATTTTGGTTGCTCCCAATTGGTCCCTACCCTTTGAACTAATGTGCGATGCTAGTGATTTTGCAGTAGGGGCAGTTCTTGGGCTAAGAATTGGTAAGCACTTTCAACCGATATACTATGCAAGCAAAACCTTGACCGATGCTCAAAGAAACTACACTACTACCCAGAAGGAGTTTCTTGCCATAGTATTTGCGTTTGACAAATTTCGATCTTATTTGATTATGTCCAAGGTTCTGGTCTACACCGACCATTCGGTGCTCAAGTTTCTTTTGAGCAAGCAAGAGGCAAAACCGAGACTAATTCGATGGGTATTACTTTTACAAGAATTAGACCTCGAAATTCGCGACAAGAAAGGAGCAGAGAACCTTGCTGCCGACCATCTTTCTCGCCTTGAGAATCCTTTCTTGGAGAAATTAAATGAGGAAGAGATCAATGACACTTGTCCGGTGGAGAAATTGCTCATGGCAATAAGTAAACTTACCAATGAACCATGGTTTGCCGAATATGCGAATTAATTTGTGAGTAGGGAAATTCCTAGTTGCTTGAGTACACAACAAAGGAAGAAATTCTTCTCAGAGCTTAAATATTACTTTTGGGATGATCCATATCTTTTTCGCATTTGCACCGACCAAGTGATCAGGAGGTGTGTTGATGACTCGGGGTTTGAGTCCATTTTTATGCATTGTCATGAAGGACCGGCCGGAGGACACTATCAAGCCAATGGGACGGCAAGAAAGGTATTAGAGTCGGGCTTCTATTGGCCGACTTATTTAAAGACACCCAAAGGTATGTGGAGAATTGTGATAAATGCCAAAGATCCGGTAATATCTCTAAACGCCATGAAATGCCTCTTTCTACTTTTCAAGTATGTGAGATATTTGATGTTTGGGGAATTGACTTTATGGGACCCTTTCCTACTTCATTCGGCCATAAGTATATCTTGGTAGCGGTGGATTATGTGTCTAGGTGGGTAGAAGCCCAAGCTTTGGCTACCAATGATGCTAGGGTGGTTGTGAAATTCTTGAAAAAATTGTTTTCCCGTTTTGGCATCCCTAGGGCTATTATTAGTGATAAGGGAACCCATTTTTGTAACCATCAACTTGAAAAAGTGCTTAAAAGACTAGGTGTTACTCATAAGATGGCGGCCCCTTACCATCCTCAAACTAGTGGCCAAGTCGAAGTGGTAAATAGAGAGTTGAAAAAAATTTGGAGAAGATAGTGGAGGCCTCTAGGAAGGATTGGAGTGCTAAGTTAGATTATGCTTTATGGGCCTATAGGACGGCGTACAAGACCCCCATTGGTTTTACACTGTATAGATTGGTTTATGGGAAGTCTTGTCATTTGCCGGTAGAAGTAGAGCATAAGGCTTTTTGGGCATTGAAGCTTGTTAACTTTGATCTTGAACTTGTAGGTCAAAAGAGGATGCTTCAAATCAATGAGCTTGACGAATGAAGACTTCAAGCTTATGAGAATTCTAAACTTTACAAGGAAAAGGTCAAGAAGTGGCATGATAAGCACATCATACAAAATCGGGACTTCAAAGAAGGTGACCAAGTGCTTTTATACAATGTTGTCCTAAGTGTGGGGGAGTTTAGTTTTATATGTTTCGTTTTTAGTTCTATTTCCTTATTTGTAAATATTTGTTAGTATGTGTTAGTAGTTATTTTAAATGTTTCGTTTTTAGTTTTATGTCCTAAAAAAAATATTTAAAAAAAAAAAAAAAAAAAAAAAAAAAAAACTCAAGGAGTGGTAGAGTTCTCTTTGTTTATTTTGCATAAGAAGCTCAAGTTTTGTTGAGAATCTGGTGTATATAACAAATTAGTTGCTATCATTTTTCATGCTTATATGATTTCAACTCTTTTCCACGCCTAGCTTACTTGTATTTGAGGACTATGCTTAATTGTTCCTAAGTTTTTAGTTTAAGAACCATTGGGCCATCCTAGACATATTCCTTGTAGTCCTCGGCAAAGCTTTTTGGTGCTTAGAAATGAGGGTCATGGCATCTCTTTGAACCGTTAGAGCCAAATTTACCCCTCCTTCACTTAAATATATCCCTAGTACCCCCATTGAAGCCTTTATTGATATGAATGAACTTCTTGTTGATAGTCACTTTATAAAACCCGTAATTAGTGGAGAGTTGATATTATTTGTCAATCTATGTGGATTTTGGGTTTATGGAAGTGTCTTGAAGCATGAAGAAAGTTGAGGGAAAATGAAAGACATGATATTTTTTTTGGGATTATTGAATGAAAGAAAGAAAGATATTGATAACTCACGCATCCATCTCATGTTTATTTATGATTTATGTTAAGGAAAAAAATGAAAAAAAAAGAGAAAAAAGAAAAGAAAAAAAAGAATGTAAAAGTCTTTATATTTTATGTAAATGTTCATAGCATGGTTGATGTTGAGATCTTTCAAAATGGTTTTGGGTATCCTTTTGTGCGCTAAAGAAGGAGATTTGGGATATTGTGGAACTCATAAGTTTTTGTTGAAATGTGAGTTTATGAGTTATGGAGTGATTGGTGATTTTGATTGACATGTTTGTATAGCTTTTCCTTGCTCTATTCTCATTAGCTTTGCATATCCCTACCGTCGTTTGGAAACGATAAACCTTGGCCTACGTTATAAGCTTTAAAGTCCTACCTAATCTAAGCATAAATTAGTGACCTAATTCTTGTAGAGGAACACAAGTAATATGCCCGTGGATGCCCCAATGGTTCATTTACCGATAATTGGGAGTCTTGAGTAAACTTCTCGAATACTTGTTATGTCTAGGTTCACACACACACTTGCAATCCCTTGCAGGTTAAATGATGAAGACTACTTTCATATATACATTGGATTTGAAACTTCACTTGCGTGATTATGTGTTGATGGTATTGAGAATCTATAACGCCACTTGAGCACTTTTTGGAAAATAAAACTCTCTTGGAAAAATGGCACCTCATGTTGAGCTTATAATGGTTGAAAAATATTTTTCATTGAGAGTGATGTAAATGCTTGGTTATTCCCTTTAGACGTGGAGCTTCATTGATGAGTTGTGTTATTGGGCGTATATGCACTTTGCTTGAAAGATACTTGGATGAAAGTCACCAACTTTGTGGACCAAAATGTAGAAAACCGAAAGTACATGGGATGGACTGTAAAAGAGATAAACTTCAGGGATCTTTATTGCAAATAGAAGAAAGTGTTAAAATTATCTACATCTTCCATTTTAGCTTGAAGCTTAGAAAGGGTAGAGACATATTATTATCCTAGGGTTTTCAAGAGAGTTTTGAGAGAGAAAACACTTCCTAAATTCTAGAGATAGATTTAGAGGTAGATTTAAAAAAAAAAGCTTGAAGCTTCATTGAAGATTCTTGGCAAGAAATTGAGGTGTGGCTCAAGACTTGGTTTTTCTTGAAGGAAGAAAAAGGATTTCGAATTAAAGAAGAGAAGCTTGAAGAAGATTACTTAGCAATGAGAATTTCTTCCTCTCTCTCTTTTAATTTATTGTCTTCCTTCATGAATAAGAATAGCTAAATTTGTACACTACTTGAATGGGTTGAACCCTAGCATGTTATTTATGTGTTGACAATTGGGGGTTTTTGTGAATTGAAGTTAATTAGTGAAATTATTTGTGAATTATCTTTTTCTATCTTGTTGGTCATTTAATTAATTGAGAAATTGATTTACTTGACTAGAACACTCACTTTTAATGAGAATTAATTTTGACCTAGAGATGGGTTTAAGCAATTCTTCCTAATTTGAGTTTGGATAATTAGGGGTTTTGGGTTTAATACACTCTTGGGGTAAAATTAAGTAAGTAGAGATACTAACTTGATTAATCCTAGAGTAGGAACTTAACAAATTGAGAGACGAGTGAGTTTATTTGGAAATCCCTTTGTAGGTTCACCTAAGGCTTCTAATTCACAATACCCCCCCCCCCCCAAACACATAAGTACATCTAGGGGGATACCCGTTCCAGTATTCACTCTCCTAATTGAATTTTCTCTCTAAACACTCTAGATCTTAGTTTTAGCTTATTAGTAGATTAATTTAGTTTAGTAACAAAACTTCTTAAAGTTTTCGTCAACTAAACAATAAAATAAAAGTCACTACTAGTACTTACTCTTCTTCGCGAATACGAGTTGCTCACTCTAAATTACATTAACGATAGGTGCTCTTGCCTTGAGTTTCTTGTGTCCAATTTGAGTAGAATATTGTGGGTTTGCAAGAAAACAACAAAACCCAAAACCCTAATTATCCAAACTCAAATTAGGAAGAATTGCTTAAGCCCATCTCTAGGTCAAAATTAATTCTCATTAAAAGTGAGTGTTCTAGTCAAGTAAATCAATTTCTCAATTAATTAAATGACCAACTAGATAGAAAAATATAATTCACAAATAATTTCACTAATTAACTTCAATGCACAAAAATCCCCAATTGTCAACACATAATTAACATGCTAGAATTCAACCCATTCAAATATTATACAAATTTAGCTATCCATATTCATGAAGGAAAATAATAAATTAAGAGAGAGAGAGAGAGAGGAAGAAATTCTCATTGCTAAGTAATCTTCTTCAAGCTTCTCTTCTTTTTCGAAATCATCTTTCTTCCTTCAAGAAAAATCAAGTCTTGAGCCACACCTCAATTTCTTGCTAAGATGACTTGCTTGCGTCAACACTTTCGCGCGTGCCATCCATTCCCGCGTTTGTGATTGCGCATGTCCCATTGGATTTAAAATCTGAGCGGTCCGGACATCCACCCGGCCAATCTGGTGCCTTTGATCTAGATTGTTCTGCCGGCCCAAAGCAACCCCCTGATCCAAACCGCTAATTTGGGGTGGCCTGATGGTTTGAGCGTCCCAGGATTGTTGCTGTCCCATTTCGGGTTCAGTAACATTTTGTACAACCAATCCAATTGGTTGTCCTCTCGCTCTAAAATTATTTGTAGTTTTGGAATCCCGCTTGATAATTGTACCAAAATTAGCGTTGTCCTTAAGTTTTGAATCGCTGCTCTTAATGAGCGGGAACTTAAAATGTAAGAACTTAGAGGAGATCTTTGGCTTGTTTGATTGCGTGTTTCTACGTACTCTTGGCTTCTTGTAACGTTAGATTCCAGCGGAAGAAAAGTTGGAGCATGATGAATTGTTGATTGATCCGCTAGTTGAAAATTCTCCCTCCTTGAGAGCCTCTCCCGATTCGCCCGTATCGAAAATAATGCATTCATTTTCGGAGTTGCAAAACTCCTCAACTGGGCCAGATTGGTCATGACCCAATCCATCAAGTTTGTTGGATCCAAGTCTAGTGTGAAAGTTGTAATTGTGCTGTTGCACCAAATGTTTATCTGGCACAGATGTGCCTCCCCTATTGTTCCCAACAAATTTTCTATCTATCCCTGATCAAAAGTCTGGCTTGCTGAGATGATTTTTAGTGACCCCAATCACAGCCAGTCGTCCGGCCCCAGAGGTTCCGGAGGTGTAATGGTCTGGATTGGTGTCCAAAAGGGGTACCTTCTCTGGACTTGGTGTACAGTTCTTCTGTAAGGGGTGTAAGGACCTGGCCCGTATCTGGCCTGATGTACTACTGGTGGACTTGCCCGCTATTGGTAGCTCTGACTTTGTCTTGGGCTTAGAACCCTTCTTGAGGTGGTCCGCTGTGTATATTGGTTTAGAGGGTTAGTTTGGTATCTTGGGCTTCTATAATGGGTTCTCCTTGCAGAGGCCCGCATGTTGTGGCAATTTTGGTTGTCCTTTGAGATAGCTGGGCTGAACACTCTTCTCCTTAGGGTGGTGGGCCAACCTTTGTGACCGGAGGCATTAAAGAGCTTTGGAGGAGATGAGATATGCTGTGTTGGAATATAGGTCTTAGAATCCCAATTTAAAGGGTAGAAGCGGTTTGGGCTAATAGGAAATAGGTCTAGACTAACAGAACTAGCTGGCATAGTCAAACCCAAAGCAACACTCCTCTTATTAAGGTCCAAAATAGACTCATTATCAGACAGTTTTGGGACCCATGATGTCACATCTCTCACATTCTCCACCGCACACAAGGCAGAGGGGGCCGACTCCTCACTCCTTTGCGATGTCACCTCAGTCGCAATTAAAGTCACCTCAAGCGTATTAATTTCAAAATAAGCCCCCTGTTAGCCCTAAGGGCGATCAAACTCGGTTTTTGATAATGGACAAACACTTGATGTTGTGTCTAATGTTTATATATTTGTGATAGAATATCGGAACTAATATTGGAAGCTCTAAGTACTTCAATCAAGCCATGATCAAGATTCAAAGTCGTATTATTCAAGGCTCATCTTTCAAGATTGAAGATTGAAGACTTAGGTTTGGTTAGTTTAGCTTTGTCGTCATAAGTCGTTATCTTATAAAGCTCTAACCAATGCTCTCATGAACATAAGCTCTACACTCAAGTCTTGCATGTTCTCATAAACACGTTTTGAAAAAGGCTGAGTTTTCAAAAGGTTTCTTAAATGAGTTCGTATTTTCAAAGCATTTGTTTTCTAAGTCTAAGTCCTTTAAAATGGTTTTCCAAGTGTTCTTACTTGTTACCTTTTGGGAAAACCTTTTAGACTTCAAAAGACTTCAAAAGATTTCAAAAAATGTGAAAAATCAGCTCAGAGGTCGGATCAACCGAGATTAGTTCGGATCAACCGAAGAGAAACTGAGAGTTGAGTTTTGGAATCTGTCAAGCCTCGGTCATCCGAACCATCATCCGAACCATCATCCGAGGTATCATCCGAGGTGTCATCTGAGGGGTCATCCGAGGGGTCATCCGAGGTGTGATTTCGGTCAACCGAACTCTGCGAGAAACTAGCCGTTTTTTGACCGTTAAAGAGTCGTTTTTCAGCATAAATGTATAAATACTCCAATGCTAGAGAATGACTCCAAGGCTTGCATATCAAATATTCATTGATTTCTCATCAAGCCAAAACACTCACAAAGTAAATGCTCTTCATTTCTATGATATAAATCATTCAAGAGCAATCTTTCAAAAAGCAAGACAAAGAGTGGATTTCATATGTTCAAAGGGCTATAATTGATGTGCTTCAAAGGTATATCTTTCTCACTTAGAAGAGTGAATTATCTTGTTCTTTATTCATCTTAATTCCCTTTCTTAGTGATAGGGTAATTGTTGTAAAAGTCCTACTTAGTGTGGGCAAGTTCTTAGTGAGCTTTTGTATTGTGGTTGTGTTGTAAAACTCTTAGTGAGTTAGCCACATTTGTAAAAAGTCTTCTTAGTGAAGTTGTTGAAATCCTTGGGTGCGGCTCAAGGTAGTGGATGTAGATTCTAAGTGAATCGAACCACTCTAAATCCTTTGTCTTGTTGTTGGGTTTAGTTTTGCATTTGCTCATCTTGCATAAACTTCTACTAGCATTGCTAAGATTCGAAAAAGTTCCCAAGTTCGACTAAAACCCAATTCACCCCCCTCTTGTGTTTTACACCCCCTTTAGTCGAGATTTCTCCACCTACTCGTCCTTTGACAAGACATCCTCAACAGTAGTTTCTCCACCCTTTGTCTTCAACCTCCAGATCTGCGAGGTTCCCGCCGGCGTGTGTGAAACATTTTTTCCAGCGGTCCAAAACTCCGTTGCGAATCACCCACCTCCATCACAGGTTTCACTAACACTAACTTGTTTGGAGGTTTAAGATTAACTGATTTCTAGGGGACAGCTTGAAGATGGTCATTGTTATGAACATGTTGAAGTTCATTGAGCTTTGACTTATTTGAAGTGTTTACTGCAGAATCATAGATAGTAGTAGACTGACATAACTTTAAATTGTTGTCCCTCCCTATATCCTCCTTAGAGATGCAATAGTTATGGCCAATCATACCACAATCAAAGCAGAAATCCACCCCCTCATATTGGACCCTTTGAATATGTTTTTTGCCAATTTTTACCTTAGACACCAGAGGTTGCTGAAGATCAATCTGGATACATAAACGAGCAAACCAACCTCTTTTCGCATTCGAAGTTTTAGTGTCGATTTTGAGCAATGAACCTAACTGGTTACCCACCTTTGTAAGTATTTTTGTATCATAGAAATCAAGTGGTAGGCAAGGCAGTCTAGCCCAAACTGGCGTGGTGGTAGCTTTAACCTTATACGGTTAATGATCGGGGCTGCCCAAGTCAAATGAGCACATACATCGACTAAGCACGAGACTTAGAACAAGGGACGTGAAGCAACTATCTACATTATTGACCCGAGTTCTAAAGTATAAAGAGGATGCTAAGTTACATCTAGGAATGTTGTACGAGTCTACCTCTTAATCTCACAAGAGTACAATTAGGCCCTATCAAGCAAAGTGGCTAAGAAGGGTATTTTAGTAATCGTACAGGATGATGAGGGATTGGACAGCTTTATAACAGTTTGGTAGAATGGCCATAACTTTCTATCCATTTATCCAATGGAGCTGATTCTAGTTGCATATTAAATATAAGAGGCAGATCTACAACTTTCATGAGAACCCGAGATCAGATTCTGCCTTCTTGATATCCGAAATCGTCGTGCAAGTTGGCTCAACAAGCTGTCCAGAATTGGGACGAATTTAAAGGGCATTTTAGTCTTTTTGTGTACAATTAAAGTCTATACTAGACTTTAATTATTTTCAGCATATTTAATTACTATTTCGTGTATAGCAAGTAGTTGCTATAATAAAGGACATGTTGTCCATGTGTTAGTTTTGTTTTAGGAAGTTTACTTAAGTTAGGATTCAAGAGTCTTACCTAAAGTAGGACTCTTCCTTTATTGTTGCTTGGAACCGAAATCTTCGCTCTATTTAAGAGAGATTTCGGCTAACATAATATTTATGTTAGATATATTGATATTTTGGTAAGGTTATTCCTTAGCTTCTCGTGTTTGAACTTCTAAGTAGAAATTCATTCATTCTTGAGTTACTGTATCAACAAGAATAGTTTCTCTTGTTGTGGTGTTTTAGCCTCCATTGTTAATTAGCCATCCTTAGCATTGCATTGATTAAATTCCCATAGAAACTAGTTCGAGAATTGAAGAAAGATCGGGCTCAAACTTAAAGTCGAACTCTTTGGTACTTAGTACCATTCAGTTCTTCATCAGTTAAACTCTGGCTGCCATAATTGAGCAGTGATATACTGTCCATTGATGAACCATGGCCCTCCAGCAATAACTCTAGCAAATTCCTCTTCAGTCCCAAATCTAGCAATGAAAAAATTATTTCCAATATCTATAAGTATAATTTCCCCCAAAGGTTTCCATAATCTTCTGATTTTGTGAAACCAAAGTTAAAAGCTCTGCCATAAGTTTTGATAATGGCGAATAGATCTAAGGGGACCTGCATCTGAGCTTGTCTTCTTTAGTTAACTTGATAGTAGGTATAATATCCTCATCGGAATCTGAATCTGAGTCTTCATCTAGGTGATTTATGAGAAATTGAATCCCCACGTCCTTAGCGCACATAGTGTGTGTTTTTTTGAGCTTCTCTTTGAAGGAGATAATTTTCTCCTCCGAAAAACTAATATCTACTGCACTAGTGTTTACCTGCTTCTATGTTCCCTCATCCACATTATTGAGGATTTCGTTGTTGCTAGTAATCTTGCTCATACTTTAGGTAGGGTGATTTCTTCAGTCGCCATTACTGTTGCAAACCTTGTATACCAATAATAAATGTTTAGGAATTTTAATGTTCATAATTAATTTTTAAAGAACTTATGTCTGAGTATAAATTATTTAGAGGCAAAATTCACCAATTTGCCTTTTACTAATATTCCTTTAAAATTTTAATACATGTAAAAAATATAACAAGATATTTATTATGAAATAGAAGATAAATAATGATTGATGACTTCTTTAGCTAAAGTTAGATCAATTACGTGATGGACAGAGCTTTACTAGTGTGACATGGGACTATTTAGTCACATTCACTACATCACGCTGATTAAAATAATAAAAATATTCCCCACTCAGTGCATTGTTTGGCGCGTTTTTATTGTTTTTTAATCAAAAGATGGATGCGGTGATTGCGACTGCCAGTCTACGTCCCCCACTTCAGAGCCGAGCCTATATCGAAATTTTTCCTAAAGTTAAAGTGTTGAAAATTGCTTTTTTTTATCCACATAAGTGAATAAAGTTTTAATTGCAAGATCGAATTGATCCCACCACTTCAGATTGGAATTATAATAACAGCTATCATGAGTCCATTCTTACGAAGTAGAACTATACACAAATAGAGAGATGAAAAGAAGAAAATCAAAAATCAAAAATCCCAAACAGAAGGGTTTAAGCTGTTGAATAGTAACAAAATCACAGGGCTGAGCCGACTGCAATACCGCCTTCTTCAACCTTCACCGGAGCTCAAGAAACCACCATCCTCCACTCCGCCCTTCCGATTCAATCAAACCTAGTCAGAATCAATAATCTCAATATGCTTAATCATCTTTATTTCTGAGTCCACGAACTCCTATCAATAAATTGGTCCAGAAAAGTGAATTAAAGTTGCTTATTTATTTTCTTTCTCTAAAATTAGGAAGCTTGTATTTTCCAATAAAATGGCGATTAGGGTTGCATCCAAATTCCTCGAGAAATGTGGTATTAATGGAAGAATTAAACAACGGAATTTTATTCCTAGGCACCATTATTGCACCATTGGTACTCCTCCTCCTCCACCGCCTCCAAGCATTCCTCATTCTTCCAAAAAAGTAAGATTTCTTTTCAATATTTATCAAATTAATATTTGTTCTACTTTGTTACTCTCTCCGCCCCTAATTATCTTCTACATTTCCTTTTTAATATGTCACAAATCAATTGTCCACTTTCTAAATAAATAGCTCATTAATGATGGTTTTTCCAATGCTCCCCTTGCATTGAAGGTTTGGAAAGAGAAGAATAAAGAAAGAAAAGACGGTAGAATTAAATTGGGAGTAAAATTAAATATGGTTATATTTGACATTTTACTATATCCCGTGCAAAACACAAAGTTGAAAGATAATTTGGGACGAAGGGAGTAATTTTTTCTCTGAAATTTCATTTTTAATAGTTTAATGTTTAATTTAGAAATATTTCTTGCCAAAGATATTATCTTTTTTTATTTAACTCGAATCGATGATGATATTAGGTTTGGTTTGCTTTAATGTTGCTCTGTTTCTGCATACTGAGCTTGCATTTAATGTGGGAGATTCGAGTTTTAACTTGGAATTACAAAAGTTAATTAAATATTCGGCGGTGATGAAATGTAGGGAAGGTTATTTACGGGAGCCGCCATTGGTCTGCTGATAGGCGGAGGAGCTTATGTGAGTACAGTTGATGAAGCTACTTTCTGGTACTCAGTTTTAATCTCTAAAAGTTTATTTCTTCTGACTTTCTTAATCCGTAGATTGAATTATCGCTTAGTAAATGGCATGTGCGAAACATAAAAGGAAGATTGAATTATCACTTAGTAAAGGACATGTTGATACGCAAAATATGTACTAGCAAGTATACTAGGTCGATGTTGTAGTAGTCAAGGTTGATCCCACAGAGAATAATGATTAATTAATTCTTAAGTAAATAATTCTACAATGATCAAAAGCATGTAAAATAAATTCGATGGTTGATGATGATTTAATTAAACTAAATTAATTAACTAACATAAAATAAATAACTTGAAGAAGAAGCTTGATAAGAGAAAGATCTAAGGCACGTGAATTCACTAAATTAACCAATATATTATCCTAACGATATGTTATTCTAGAGTGAATTTCATTAATCGATCGATTTCCAATTAAATCTAATAACCTCTTTCAAGACTTATTAAACCTATTCTCATGAATAAACCAACTATATTTCTATGTTGATTTTAACCCATAAAAACGCATTAAACATATGAAATCATAAAGATCGCACAAACCATACAAGTATATGTCTATCTTGCATGCAATTTATGTTCAGATTATTTAACCTAATTAACAAGGTCAGCTGTCGCAAATCTTCCAAGTTAATGTAAAGACAATTTGAGTGGTAGCTAATCACACAAAAGCATTAAGAACAATAATAAGAAATTAATTCCACAACACTAATCGAATAACAAAATCAAGAGAATAACATATAAAATTAATCTAGCTACATCATGGCCTTACAATAAATATTTAGCTCATACTAGAGAAAAATTCAATAACAAATTAAAATCTAGAATAATCTAATAATGACTTAATAATTTTCCTAAGACTAGTAAAGAGTATTTATAGCAATAGAAATCTCCTAGCTTAAGGTAATTGACATAGATCAAAACTCTCTTACTCTTCTAAAGTAGTTGACATAAAATACAACTCTTCAAGATTTTTTTAAGGTAGTTGAAATACACCAAAACTCTTCTAGTCCGTAAAAGATATATCTTCAATTCTAGCAGTTTCTTTCTTGTTCTGCAAGTTTGGTTCACTTTTTCCCTTCAAAAGACTATTTTGCCCCCTACAAATGCAAACACATAAAAGTGAGGATTATACCATTCTAAGCTCAAAACTCGATATGTAAATACTTTTTGAAGCTCAAAATTACTATTAAAGTAGAAGAAAATATAGATAAATTTACGAGTTATCACATGTGCGAAACGTAAAATGAACTTCATTGTAACCATAAGCTGATCATCTTGTCGATAGTTTATATTTGGCATGTACTATACCTGTAACAATGATATACATCTCCAGATAGAAAGTGCATTTCTTCCTTTCTTTTTTGATCAAGAATTGGCAGGAAGGAAGACTTTTTTTTTCTTTTTCTCGTATTTTTGTGTCTTACGAAATGTGAAATGCATGGTTCCTAGGTGATGATAAATCTAGGGTGATATAGAAAATAAAACATAATATCAGTCCCAATGCGAATCAAGGGACTACTTCATTTAGATTACTTATCTAACTGGTTGGCCAGCTCCGCCAGCTTGAGGTAATGAGGACAAGTTTAGCAGTCTTAGTGCCCTCACTTTCGAGACTGTTGCCCTGCATGTTTGTAGGCTTCAGCTTCCAAGTCGAACTCCTACTCCGACCCAAACTCTATCTCCAAGTCAAATCCAGACAACTTATCCATTTGAATTAGTAATCTAACCACTCCGGTGCGGATTTCTTTTGTTCTTCAATTGGACACAGATAGTTGCTTTTTATTTTCCTAGAAAGTATGCACATGATTGAAATTTTCTTCTGCCTGAGACCTAGAAACTTAATGAGTAGACTGAATGTAACTTTTCCTGGTATATTTTGTTTTTACCTCAGAAAAAATTACTTATGCTTGCAAATTAGATAAGACATTGTATTCTGATCTTATTTTCACTCGCATAATTAAGAGATTTATATTCTTATTTTTTGTTCTTGAAATTGAGAGATGTAGGGTGTGATCGGATTGAGGTTGTGGTTGGGAAGTTGGCCTTGATTTTCATAAAAACTTTATTTTTTGTTAGAGGAAACGTGGATCCAAAATCTGAGATCTTGCATTGGGTTCTGAAACGAAATATAAATCCTTGTATTCTTTATCCCTTAGATCCAGAAAACAAGAAAGCAAGTAAATAGTCAAAGTGAAAAATACTACACCGGCTAGTATCCGTTTGGACATCTATTCCTTCTCTTTCCAGTTACCTCTAACTTGATCGTGGTCTATGTTCTTTTTATTTCATTAAGTATTTGGAACAGTAGTCAGCAATAGTTTTAGTGCTGCTTATAAGGTGAATTAGTGTGCATAGTTTCGCGTAAAATTCATAAGCAGAAGAAACATATGAATTGCCTAGAACAAATATGTTTCCTTTTCTTTGTCGCTTTTGCAGAATTTATTGGTAGAAGTTATACCCCCCAACACCAAAATAACTCTGCCTTCTTGGGGGTGTCCCAAATTATTTGTTCTCTTTCTAAATAAGGGGTTCATTAATCGTGTTTTTTAAAGCAATAATATCCTTACTTCTAACCTTTTATGTAATACATTGATTATAAGAAAATATTGTTACGTATGCCAATACACTATAGGCTAATGCATTAAATACTTATTTTACAAATGAATGTTGGAGAGAAAAGAAGAGAGAAAAAGATGTGTGAAAATTAATGTTAGTACCACCTTTGTCCCATAAAGATAGGCCTACTTTTATTTTCACATATATCAAGAAAAGTAGTTAATGTAGTTAAATCAATCATTTATGTATTGTGTTTTCCTCTTATACCCTTATATTGATACTTTTGAACTGATAACTTATTACTGGAAATGTAAAATGAATCTATTGAAAGTTTGAAAGCTGACTATTTTGAATGACTTATAGCTAAATTATTCTTGGAAAGATAAGTATTAAATCAATGCATTCGATTATTTGTTGATAATGATGTATCATAACTAAGGGCATATGTGAAAATGATGTTTTAACTACTTAAAAATAGAAAGAGGCTTATAATTTGGAATGGAAGAAAAAGGAAAGCGAGCCCATCTTTATGGGATAGAGGTAGTAGTAAAAATTAAATGGGGCTACTTTTTACATTTTATCATGTTTGTCAATGAAATTCGGTGGAACCTTAATTCCCTTGAAAAATTCAATGAGGATGTGAAAATTAGATCATGGGCCTCCATATCCTCTCAAAACCAATTGGCTAGGAGAGGTGTTAACTCATGAGCTTATAAGTTATTCGGATCTTCCTTAGACACTCGATGTGAGACTTTATATTTCAACACTCCCCTCACATCGAGGTGGGAGTCAAATTCAAGGCCCGGCGCCCTACTTGGGCCAAACGGGGACAAAGAGCCCACACATCTCGCCTAAGGGCCTGCTCTGATACCATGTGAAAATTAGCTCATGCGACTCTATATCCTCTCAAAACCAATTGGCTAGGAGAGGTGTTAACCCATGAGCTTATATGTTATTTGGATCTTCCTTAGGCACTCGATGTGAGACTTTATATTTCAACACTCCCCCTCACATCGAGGTGGAGTCAAATTCAGCCCGGCGCCCTACTCGGGCCAAACGGGGACAAAGAGCCCACACATCTCGCCTAAGGGCCTGCTCTGATACCATGTGAAAATTAGCTCATGGGCCTCCATATCCTCTCAAAACCAATTGGCTAGGAGAAGTGTTAACCCATGAGCTTATAAGTTATTCGGATCTTCCTTGGGCAGTGGCACTCGATGTGGGACTTTATATTTCAACAGAGGACTACATCTTTGGGACAGAGAGGAGTATATAATTATCACGGAATTGCATGGTAAGGTGCATATGAAGAATGTATATTAATGAGGTCCAGCAGCTACTTCATGATATTGTCTGTTAAACTATTTTCTTTTAAAGTAAGAAAGTTGTTAAAAAATTATATTTGTCAGATTATTCTTGGTTTATAAGCTTATTAGAGTAGATTGGTAATGGATTACTTAATAAGTAAAAGCTTCTCAAAGTAGCTCCTAGGACCACAAACTTGTGCAGCTTGTTTGCTGGTTTGGACGGCAATTTCTATTACTACCTCCTTCGCATAAAGATAGACACACTTTCATTTTTTCATCCGTCCCAAATTATTAGTAGCTTGTTTCTTTTTTCTGAAAGTGGTTAAACTGTTGTTTCCTAATATGCCTGCAATCTATGTTACCTGGACTCGGGTACGGTACGGGTGTCGGGTACGAGCATGTATTTAGGTGTCAGGTACTTAAACATCTAAAATAAATGATACGGGGAAACTTCTTCCAATTCGGACACGGTTGCGGGGACATGCTGTCCCCCCAAAGAGAAGTGTTTCCAATCAGGAAAGTTCTTTATTCTCTCCCGATTTCTCTTCGCCTTATGTAATCTTAATTTCTTCGTTCCTCTCCCTAGAAACTCTGCAGTGTGACACATGTCACCAACAATGTTTCATGTTCCTCGACTTTTATATCCCTCCTCTGTTCTATCTTCCCCTTCACGTATTGAAGCAGTAGTGGATGCCAACGTTCAAGCGGCGACGGTCAAAGTGTCCGATCGGTGTTGACCAGATCCGGTAAGTATCCCATACCCATACCCATACCCACGTCGTGTCGTGTCGACACAGGTACGACATGCATAAACGAAGGGTCCATGTAACATAGCCTGCAATTATGATGCATAATTTTCAACAAGTAATTTGACTATATTGATTTAATCCTTGCGTTTCCAAGAATAATTTTATCAATAAGCTATTCAATGTTCAAATTTTGAATAGATTGATCCTACATTATTCACATGACTAGTTTAGTAGCTGGAGAGTATTTAAAAATGGGCATATAAGGAAAAGAAAACATAAAAATGATTGACATAATTACATTACTTACTTTTCTTAATCTGTGTGAAAAAAGTTGTGAGCGCATCTTTATGGGACGGAGTTTATACACAGTAATTGGAAAGCCCCTGGTTATTCTCCCTAAAGGAGGTCAATTTTATAATTGTTCTTTACCTTGTAGATTTGTATTTAAGCGGCACTTTTTAACCTTTTTGAGCTAACCTTAATAATTCTGGCCTCAACTCTGCTACTAATTCATATATTCCTAGAGATGAGAGAGAAGAAAGAAAGCAGCCGTACACATGTAATGGTGATTTTCTGTGGTACTGGTGCTTCTGAATATTTGACTGCTGACATTTGTGAATATCCTTTTTTTTCCCTAGGGATTATTACCTAATCCAGTGCCCCCCCCCCTTTCCTTTTTTTTTACCCTTTTGATAAGTTTATCCGGTTGTTCCTTCCCTCGATTTTTATGATTTTGAGGGGTCTTTTATGTGCTGAAGACCGCCAAAGAAACAAAAAGACTAAAGTAATTTTTTTAGTCCAATGCTTACAGTATTGAAATGACTATTTAGTCCTTCGCATCAACCCCTTGTTTAAAATGTTCATATAGGACTAAATTAAATCCTTTTCCATATTCTGGGTCAAATAGAAAAAGCAGAGAGATATAGATACTTTTTGAAGTATACATGTCAGTGGAGCCACTTTTATGTTCATCTTGTTGTAGATTTTTAGAGAAGGTTGCATATAGGTATCTGCATCAGATTACTGGTGATCATTTAGATTTTACTGAAAAGAGATTCATTTTGATGATCTGATATATCTAATTCATCAAATGGATTTACAATGTTTTACTTCACAATCGAATGTGATTGATGTATATCTCGTGTCATATGGTCTTCAATCTGTTTTCACTTTATTCTGATCTTTGGTCTTTATATATTCATGTAATTTCCTTCCATTGTTTCTGTTAATCTTGGTGAAATTAATTGGTAGATGAAAATCTTTTGCAGTGGCTGGTTATTCAATGCAACAAAAGTCGTAAATCCATTTTTTGCATTCCTGGACCCAGAGGTTGCCCACAGACTAGGTGTCTCGGCGGCTGCTAGGGGATGGGTTCCTATAGAAAAGAGGCCAGATCCTTCAATATTGGGCATTGAAGTTTGGGGAAGGAGGTTCTCCAATCCTATTGGTCTCTCTGCTGGTTTTGACAAGAATGCTGAGGCTGTTGAAGGCTTACTTGGATTAGGTTTTGGATTTGTGGAAGTTGGATCAGTAACACCTATTCCTCAAGAAGGCAATCCTAAGCCTCGTATTTTCAGATTGCGTGAAGAAGGGTAAGAGTGTAAGTTGACGTTATGTCTTTACTGGCCTACAATAATATTTTGGAGTCGGGATTTCTTACGGTTGATGTCTGGTTCTCCCCTGTATTCCATAAGCGTTGTGGGTTTCGTCATCCATGTTTTTGACTCATTGAAGTGCTTGAATTTTGCAGTGCTATAATAAATAGATGTGGCTTTAACAGTGAAGGGATTGTTGCTGTCGCAAAGAGATTAGGTGCCCAGCATGGTAAGAGGAAGATGGAAACATCAAGCACTGTGTCTCCCACTAAAGATGAAACTAAACAAGGAGGCAAAGCCGGTCCCGGTATTCTTGGGGTCAACCTTGGCAAGAATAAGACCAGTGAAGATGCTGCCGCGGATTATGTTCAAGGAGTTCATACTTTATCCCAGTATGCTGATTACTTGGTATGGTCAAAGAGCTACTATGTTAATTATTTTTCCTTTATAGGACAGAGCTACCACTTACACCTCTTAAACAATGAGGCTCCTACCTTATACTTCTACTCATCTATTGTGATTTCCTTAGGATTTAATGTCTACTACGCTTAGGAGACGCATTTTCAGTGCTAGAATAAAATCAGATTTTTTTTTAATTAAAAATGAATGTGAGTTAGGCATGTAGATGATGTGCTGAACTCATTGTAAAGCATCGGTTAATGTGTAGATGAATTCTTGCATTTTGACAGCAAAATAATATTTATTGTGGCACTAATAATCCAAAGTAATTTTGAAGAACAAAAAAAGGCACAAGATCTATGTAATTGTATGAGATGAGAATAAATAATGGAAATCTGATGCTTTCATTTTTGGTATTTTCTTATTGCTTACTAATTGTAGTTCTTGACTATTTGGAGTCATAAAGAAATTGCATTTGGTACAATTGTGCATCTCCCTTGGACTTTAATTTCTGTACTTTTTAAGAAATGAAATTTTCTTTGTAGTTTTTTTCCTCTCCCTCTGTTAGTTTAATATACTATTTGATCAGTCTGCCCTGTCTCCTAAGTTTTCTGAATTTCCTTTAATTGAATGTTGAAAACCATGTTACCAATATTGAATTTTGTTTAATAATTGCATTGATTCTTGTTGGGAGCCTTTCTTTTCGATAGACTTGCTTCAGGTCTCTAGCTTTACCTGTACTCTGGTTCTGATGTATTTGTGCATTTGCCTACTTAGACCCTTGGGGTTGTGGGGGATGTAGATGTAAAGGTAAAATTGTTCTATTAGGAATCAGCAAATTCGCTTCTGATTTTAACATGATGCTAGGACAAGATGAATATTTACATGTTTGAACTTGCAAAATTTATTGGCTTCATTGACGTGTCTGCTTAGCTGCTCTGATTGTCAGGAAAGCAACAGTTGGAAAAAGTAATCATCAATAGGGAGTTGATTCTTTTTTTTTGATAAATAATAGGGAGGTTATTCAAAGTCCTGTATTTTAAGTATACAGATAATTATTTCTTTTTTCCCTCTCTCCCGCTTTGCTCTGAATGATCAAATCTCTTCGAAAGCTGTTTCTCCACCTAAATGTGCCCCCCTTTCCCCATACTTAACAGGTTACTCATACATAACCGTAGCTTATTAGCTTCCTCACTCATCAATAAACATTCTTCTGAGATATGACAGAATGAAGTATTGTTTTATTAGGCCTGATTGTTTTCCTTCATGAACCTCTTCTGACCTCTTCTTTTAACTTCCTGAAATTGCATTATAGCGAATTGTTACTTTGGAAAAGATTATCAAATCTCTCTGGTATATAGATTGTATCAATCTTTTCCAGTATAATTTGGTTCTTGTGACATGTCTTGTAAAGCACCCTCCAGCTGCAGTAATTTCATTGTTCTGGAGTCCCGATGTTATATTTTGGTTTGATTTACTTTGTTAACAAAGGATTTTGTTCTCTTTTCTCTCACAAATGGTATATCAACCAATGTTGCAGAAGTCGCTAGTTAGTCGGCTTACCTAGATTACAAGTGATTTTTTTTTAAAATTATTATATATATTATACTAGTCAATAAATAACCACACAGAAAAAAAACATAAACAAGAAACTATTATTATTATTATTTCTTGTCTGTCCAACAATCATCATTAGCTACCAAAATCATATATTTCACCCAAAATTGCCAACAATCGCTGAAAATCAATCGGTATTTCAATTACATTCCCAAATTGCATTAAATTTTGTATACGCTATGCTAACTAACATATGGTGGAAAGAATGATACTCACTCCGTCTCGTCGTCTCTTCCCTCGGAGGTCTGCTCTGGTTGATCTCTTCCCTTGAAGGAAGAAGTTTTGGTCGATGAGGGTTAGGGCTGGGAAAAGGGAGAAAGAGATGGGTTTTTATACTCCTTTTGTTTTTATCTTATGTTGGTGGAAGTTTTATGAATGCAACTCATCATGCACGCTTATTATTATCTTTTGTTGTCATGGTTGTTGTTCTTATCTTGGATTTACTTGGAGTTGGTAAGGGAATAAGGAAGAGGATTCTCAATATCCATGAGTTTTAGAAAAGATAGATTAAGCTGCGAAGTATCTCACACAACAATTTAGCACCTATTATTACTGATATTCCTCTTGGTCTTGTTACATAATGTTCATCAATAAGGTGGTATTCTGTGATTATCAGTTTGAAAATTATGATAGGTGTTGATCTTCAGCATCAAGAAAATGGAAAATCAAAAAAGGAATTTCAGCAAGAAATCATTAATTTGATTATCGTATTGCAGACCTTAACATAACCCCGAGTTAAGGGAGGTTCTGTGAAGTGTGAACCAGCTTCTGACAATAGGTTTCAGGATTCATGTAGCGAAAAAACATATATTTTTAACCTGATGAGTTGGATATATCTTGCTTTAAGTCTCTGTCTTCCTTATTGGAATGCAAACTTAAAATAATTAGACATTCCATTGCAGGTGATTAATGTATCATCCCCCAATACCCCTGGACTGCGTCAACTGCAGGGAAGAAAACAGTTGAAAGACCTTGTCAAGAAGGTTTGTGGATTTAAGTACCTCATGGCCAAAATCTCAATCATAACTTATATGTTGCACTGCGATATAAAAAAGGGACAACCCTTCCGTGTCTAGATCCAAGCTGCTCGTGATGAAATGCAATGGGGTGAGGAAGGGCCACCTCCAGTTCTTGTCAAAATTGCACCTGATTTATCCAGACAGGACCTTGAAGATATTGCAGCAGTATGGAAACTATACAATTTTCCTCTATTCTTTTCTTCTGTTGCAAATTCTAACTATTTGTCCCTGTTTCAGGTTGCTCTTGCTCTCCGCCTGGATGGATTGGTATGTTTCTCTTGAAAAATTATATATTCTATATGACTTAAAATGTCAGGTAAATTTTTTTTTGCTTTTGTAGCCGACCCCAATCTTTTGGGATTAAGGCTTGGTTGTTGTTGTATAGGAAAAGATGACCAAGTTTAGTTCCATAGGTTCATCTGCCTGTAGCAGTTGACTTAATTCACCACAGTAGAAGACTTATTCAGAAAATTCTACCCCTTTCTGTGTTTGTATCTGATTCTTGCAATTTGTGATACTGCGGCTAGTTTTTCCTTTAGCTTGTTAAGCAGTCTCACTGTGGGTTTTAAGGTCCATGAGAACGGTCAGATTTTATTAAATCCCCCACTAGTCTTTCCAGAAACATGTGGATTGCGATTCTTAGAAAACGGGTCTGCTTGTGGAAATTGATATACAGACTAATAAAGTTGTCGTTGCTGAATAATATTAAAAAAGAAATCTCTTTTTGCATCTAGAGACTGAACTGCAATTTTGGAGAGGTGAGTGAAGTCGGTATTGGGCTGTTTGAGTAACCTGATATGGTACTTTAAAGTGTCAAATCTGTAAATAATAATATATCTTTACAACGATCTCAAGTTTCTTCTCGTGTCGCACTAGTTTTTAGTTTAAGTGCCTTAAGTTACTCGAGAACGGAAATTCTGAAAGTACTCGGTGTTGGATGGATGAAGTTCACTTATTATTCTTGAAATAATATTTTGGTTGTAGTACAGTCTTCTTTCTTTCTGTAATACTGTTTCCATAAACTTCTATCTGAACAAATATTGCCTTTTGATTTGTAAAATTTAATTTAAGTTGTTATCAGTATGATAGCAGGTGACCTCACGATAGTCAGCCAAAGTGATATATGATTGAGGATTCGCTGATGAGGCATTGGTCTAGTGACCTAAGGTTGAGGTCTCATGACGTAGACGCCATGAGTTCAAATCCTCCTTGCCGCTTCTTAAATCCCTCTATTTTTATAGGCTCCCCTCCCCGATTAATAAGATTTTTAAAAAGAAAAGAAAAGAAAAGATTGAGGCTTCAAATGACTTATCTACTCTGTTTCTCGTTTTGCAGAAATACCTGCCAATCTCTGATCCATGCGTATTTAGATTTGCTCATAAAATCTTTTCTCTCTCTTTCTCTCTCTTTCTCTCTCTCTTGCATGACATGTCCTGCATCTCGAAAAAAGTAACAGAAAAAAGAAAGAATTCCATACTATTATTACTGGAGTTAAATTAAAATTTTATTTTATCCAAGGTGTGCAATATGCTGACCTAGGATTGGTTAAGGCAGGTAAAGACGATTTATTGAACTGTTTTTTTGTTATCCTGAATAAATAATGAATTTAGATGAGGTGGTCCAAAATATACCGTCAGGCGAAAAACTTTTCATTGGAGGAGACTTGAATGGACATGTGGGTTCTAGTCGCGACGGTTTTGAGAGTGTCCATGGAGGTCAAGGTTTCGGAGATAGAAATGAGGCTGGTAGGGAAATTTTGGACTTTTCCTTAGCTTACGATTTGTTTGTAGCGATACCTGGTTCAAGAAAAGAGATTCTCATTTGGTGACTTTTAGAAGTGGAGTAAATGCTAGTCGATAGACTTTTTCCTAGTGAAGAACATGTTTCGTAGTAGTTGTACTAATTGTAAGGTTATCCTCAAGCAGAGTGTGGCTACACAACATAGGTTATCGGGTTCTTGATTTTCGCTTCTGTAAACAAAGGTTAGAATGCATAAATTTAGGTCACTCAAAAATAAAGTGGTGGAAGTTACAAGGAGAAAATCGAAAAATCTTCGTTGATAGAGTTATTCGAGAAGAGGACTCGGGTCGTCTCGAAATAGACCCGAATTTTATGTGGGAAAAAAATGGCGCAAGGCATTTTAAAGGTGGCTAGGAAGTGCTTGAGTGAATCTAACGGAAATGTGCTATTCGGTAAGGATACATCGTGGTGGAACGGGAGAGGTAAAAGAAGTTATAAAGAAGAAAAGAGAGTGTTATAAGACTTTGGGGAAGTATGAAGTGATGACAATTTTACGAAGTATAAGACGGCGTGTAGAGAAGCTAAGGCAAACTGTTAGAGAAGCGAGATCAAAAGTTTATAAGGATTTGTATAATAAATTGGACACTAAGGATGGTGAGAAAGGTATATATAGACTTGCTCGCTTTAAGAGAAAAAAGACAAGAGATATTGGTATGGTGAGGTGTGTTAAGGATGATAGTGAGAGAGTTTTGGTTAGGGGATGAGGAAATCAAGGCGAGAGTGGATGACGTATTTTGATAGGTTATTTAATGGGAATCAAGTACGTAATATCGAGACCTTTCTATCCCGATTGGAGAGGTGAACCATGATTTCATACGTAGAATTCAAAGGAAAGAAGTGCAAGAGGCCCTTAAAAGGATGAAACCAAAGAAGGCAGTAGGGACTCGATAGTATACCGATTGAGGTTTGGAAGTGTTTAGGAGAAATAGGTGTTGAGTGGTTGACTAACCTTTTTAATAAAATACTTAGAGTTGAGAAGATGCCAATAGAGTGGAGGAAAAGTATTTTGGTGCCATTATATAAGAATAAAGGAGATGTTCAAGATTGTTCAAATTATCGTGGTATTAAGCTTATGAGTCATACTATGAAGTTGTGGGAAAGTGTAATTGAGCATAGATTGAGAAAAATTGTGAGCATTTCAGAGAACCAATTCGGTTTTATGCCGGACGATCAACTATGGAAGCAATACATCTAATAAGGCAGTTGATTGAGCGTTATAGAGAGAGAAAGAAGGACTCGTATACGGGTGTTCATAGATTTGGAAAAAAGCTTACGATAAGGTCCCTCGAGAGGTAATTTGGTGGGCGATGACTAAGAAAGGTATATCTCGAAGTATATTGATCTTATTAAGGATATGTATGAGGGAGTCGACACCAGTGTTAGAGTTTGCAGCGGGATAAGTGAAGAGTTTCCTATTACAATTGGGGGTGCATCAAGGTTCGACGACTTAGTCCTTTTCTGCTTTACAATGGTTATGGATGAACCGACCCAAGTATATACAAGATCCAGATGACAGTGGTGCATGTCGTTTGTCTGATGATATAGTTTTGATAGATGAGACAAGAGCGGGTGTTAATGCCAAGTCGATCATGGATGTATGGAGACAAACCTTAGAATCTAAAGGTTTTAAGATTAGTAGAAGTAAAACAGTAGTATATGGAGTGTAAGTTTAGCACTAGCGTAACGATAGAGCAAACCGTAGTAACGTTGGGTGACAAAAAATATCTCGAGAGCTGAGTATTTTCGATACCTTGGTTCTATTATTCAAAAGGACTGGGAGAGCTTGACGGAGATGTAGCACATCGAGTTAAAGTCCGGGTTGGTTGAAATGGAAGAGTGCGACGGGTGTTTTGTGTGATCGTAATGTACCACTCGAGATTGAAGGGAAAGTTTTGCGTAACCGCCGTTAGACCCGGCATTATTATATGGTACGTAATGTTGGGCAACTAAGAGGTGTCATATTCGTAAAAATGCATGTAGCGGAGATGCGTATGTTAAGATGGATGTGTGGGCATACGAGAATGGATAGAGTGAGGAATGAGATTATTCGAAGAAGGTTGGTGTAGCACCTATTGAAGATAAGATGAGGGAGAACCGTTTGCGTTGGTTTGGGCACATTAGACGAAGGCCAAGTGATGCTCCGGTTAGGAGAATTGAAGGACTATGTAATGTAGATGGCGTAAGAGGTAGAGGGAGACCGAGGAAGACTTGGATGGAGGTGATAAAAGGGGATATGAATCTGCTAGAACTAGATGAGAGTTGTGTTTGGGATCGAAAGAAATGGAGAGATTGCATCCATGTGGATGACCTTACGTGATTCTTACTTTGGTTCATGTAGCCGACCCCAATCTGTTGGGATTAAGGCTTGGTTGTTGTTGTTGTAGTTGCTAGGTAGTCTGCCTCATAAAGTTGCTCTTACTGGTGATGTAAGGTGGTAGCTTGTTGGTTAGAACTTAGAAGCACCCCTTACCAGCGGATAAGTTGTCAGTTTAATTCACATCCTTATCCAGATATTGATATATGTGTAGGTTTCAACTAACTACTCCAAGAAAACAAAAGAACCAGAGAAGAATAATAAACTATTATTCTTTGAATTAACATAACCAATTTATATTCCTTGTACTTTCTAGGTATGTGTTTCATAAATCATTTTAGTGGTCTTTACTAATTATTGTACCAGAAACGGGAAATGCCATCATTTTCCTTATTGAAAAACTGCTACTTAGATTGAATTGTTTGACTTTACAGATTATATCAAATACAACAATTTCAAGACCAGATCCTGTGAGTCAAAATCCTGTGGCAAAAGAATCTGGTGGCTTGAGTGGGAAACCATTGTTCAGCTTATCTACACATATTCTGCAGGATATGTATATACTAACAAAGGTATCAAATTATATTACTAATTTCGTAGTCTTTGTTTAACATTCTGTCCTGACCAATAACATTTGTATAATATGTGCAATAAGCTGGTGGCACTTTTTTGCCAAGTTCACCCCCGGCCTCTTGTATACATGCATTGAAATTGCTCACCGTAGTTGTTTTTCCTTCATTTTACATGCTACTGTAATCTCGCAAAATATATTCAAACTCATGAGGATTATTTTCAGGTTAAAATTAAAAGAGTTGGATTTGCGCTTCCCCTTTTTTTTTCCTTTCCTGGGGTTGGGTGGAAGGTTGAGAGCTTAGTTCTCCGCTTTAATGGATTGGGGGAAAAGGACCGATATCAATTTCTGCTGGTAGAGCATGTAATGATTAAAATCTGGAAGGATGGCCTTAAATTTTTGTGACGCTTAATTTGACTAGGCCTCTAAGTAGAATACTGTACTATAAGTAATTTCTGTATAAGCATTTCAAGGACTATGGATAATTGCCGAATGGTATCTTCTGTTCTCTCCATCCCTGTATATTTGGTAGTTGGTTGCTAGTTGCTGTCAATCAGACTATTGGAAGCTAGACTGGCGTAACTAATGCACTGCTTGTAGCGCTTTCCTGATGCCAAAGTTGATTTTTGGATGTTATAACTATACAACACATCTTATTTAGATAACTACTTGCCAAGCGTGGAGCCACGGATAAGAAAAAGCTTCAGTAATTAGGCATCTTTTATGTCAAATTATGTCACTTGCCAATTGCTAATCTGTAGATATCCATCTTTTAACAATAATAAACAAAATCGATGTAGCTGTTGGCAGAAAGTGCTTATAAATATAGAGGTAGTGAAGTTGCTGTCTAGAAATATCAAAGTACTGGCTTCAAAACTATTAGTAGCTGAAGACCATTGCTGCATCTTGTTCAGGCATAATTTATATGGTAACTTAAATACCATATGCAATGGTCCCGTAAGCCACTTCTAATTGCAGTATCTATACCAGTCTCCCAACGTACTTCCTCCTTGCTTAATGCCTAATCATTCTACTTGATTTGCTTTCAGTTGTGTTCTTCTTACATGATTTTCCTTATTTGGTTAATCAGGGAAAAATTCCTTTAATTGGCTGTGGAGGTATCAGCAGGTGATTATTCCTAGTTTGTCTCTTTTACAATCCTCTTTCCTTGTGCTAAAATTTGTGCACTGCTCTTTGTATTTTAGTGGTGAGGACGCATATAAGAAAATACGAGCAGGAGCTTCTCTTATTCAGCTTTACACAGCATTTGCGTATGGTGGACCTGCACTTATACCTCAGATGAAGGTACTGCTTGGATTGCTTTTGAAGATGGAAATTATTTGAAACAATAATTGTGGAATAATTTCAATTTATACTGCAGTTTCTAATCCAAATTCCGTTTGCGGCAGTCTGCATGTTATGTAATTTTTTATTGTGCCTTCCGTATATCTGCTTTGATTCTTTGAGGAAATTGGCTATAAGTATCCTCGGAACTATTTTCCTACAGCACAAAATAACCATAAACTTTATTTTCGTGTTTTTATACCCTTCAACTATTTTCGTGTTTTTATACCCTTCAATTATTTTCGTGCCTCTCAAAGTGTCCTGACATGGCAGTTTCTGTTGAGAAATGCACACACTAATGTGTGAAACTGTTGCATATTTCACTGGAAACCGCCGTATCAGACACTTTGGGAGGCACTACTGGGTTTAAAAAAGTGCGCCAGGTGCGAGGCGACCTGAGGCGAGGCTGAAAACGCCTCCCGGGGTCTGAGGCGAGGCATGTCCACGAGGCGAGGTCGAGGCGATCCTGAGGCGACCGAGGCGAGCTTGAGGCGCACAAAAATGAAAAAAATTGCATCATAGGCTAAAAATTTTGTTTTCAGATTTTTTGTTTTCAGATTTTCTATTCCCTGATTTTTTTCCAATTTTTTGTTTTTAGATTTTCTATTTCCTAATTTTTACAGATTTTTTATTTCAACTATGGATCCTAATGCTCCATCGTCGGGTGACCCTGCAAGAAAATATAGTAAGCAAGATGTCACAAATAGAACTAATTTCACTTTGACTTTTGTAAGAAAGTAATTAAAGGAGGAGTTCAACTAATGAAACAACATCTAGTTGGAGGATTTAGTATAAAATATATGCTTTTATCTAGTATTTATAATATTGAAATAATGTTTATAATACAAAATTGTATATATATTTAATTTATGAGAATTTTTGCAAAAAAAAAAAGAGCGCCTCGCGCCTTTTAAAACTAAGAGGCACGATGATAGTTGAAGGGTATTAAAACACCAAAAAAGTTTATGGGCATTTTTGCACAATAGAAAAATAATTTGTGGATATCTATAGCCATTATCCTGATTCTTTATCATAACATGAATTCTTCTAGTTTTTATTAGTTTTCGATCAATATTTTAGTCCAGAGAGCAACTCACTCGATATGAGAAACAATGGTTAGGTAATAAGTCTCTTCAAAGTAGAAGTCTGGAAGATAATAGAAGTTTCAAATGCTATATTATAGTTATTAAAGATTAATATCAGTAGAAATAAATTTTGACAATAACAGTGTGAAAGTTCTCAATGCTGTATTCTTGATTTTGGTAAGTAATATGCTTTTATAAGCAAGTACGGACTAGAAGCAGTTCAGATCTCTCCATTCGGTTCATATCGTCCACTACTGCATCTAATATAGGCATTTTGCTATTTTTGTTCCTTTCTTTTTATTTATCAATTTTCAGTTTAGTTTTGACATAGAGCATACTCGTTTTCCTGAGAACGTCTTGCTTTCTAGGCTGAACTTGCTCAGTGCTTGGAAAGGGACGGCTACAAGTCTATCTATGAGGCGGTGGGAGCAGACTGCAGATAGTCTTACGCATTTATAAAGGCTAGAGAGGTGAAAATGCTACTTACAGCAAACCAGGACGTGTTTTGTGTATAAAAACTATATCTTCATTGACATTTCCTTCTTGTTTTTTGCTGCTTGATGACAGGTTTTGATTGATTCGACATGTAACATAGGATCAGAGTTTTGGCCTATTGCTGAGTGATTACCATTGATCTCAAGGGAATCCTTTTTATTTATACGAAAATTTTCATATTTCTGGAGGTGGTGAAATCATCTTATGTGAAACCCCAGTCCCCCATATTAGATAAGAATGAAAGTTGTGACTGGTAAATAAGGTGAGTCTAAGAATTCACTATCATCTCGAGATATCCCTTTTGACATAGCGAGTTCGGTTGCTAAGTAGATTATCGTGGGTGTTGCCGGGCCCGCGGCGTGACATCTTACCTGTAATGTTGAGATTGCTTTTGTGCTGAATCTAGATTGGTTATACATGTACACAGCTTTCAGCTCTCATTGGCTACTATGGTTTTAGATTGGCCCTAAAGAATTTTCTTTCTTTAGGAGATAAATTGCTACTCCTTCCGTCCCAAATTAATCCTCAGGGACGGAGGGCGTATATTTCTCCGACCAATTACTTAGCAATTGTTCTCATTACAACAAAATAGATATTCTAAGATGATTATAAATATTTAGACTTGTGTTTATATATCATTCAGACTTTTCATACTCATTCTAAGCGGAAAGCAGGATCATAGGTCCCCACATGTTTTTTAAGATGATTATAAATATTTAGACTTGTGTTTATATATCATTCAGACTTTTCATACTCATTCTAAGCGGAAAGCAGGATCATAGGTCCCCACATGTTTTTGGTGACTGTTGGATGAAGAGAATAATAGGAGGTGCTTATCCTTTTGAACACTTGTGAATGCATGCAAATCTTAAAATATATTGTATATGGACAGTAATGCAGTAATATTTAGACATGAACACAAAAAAAAAAAAAAAAGTGATCAAAAGCATTAATAATTAGACTTGTACATTTTTGGATTATACTTTCACTAGTATTTGCAAATTTGAGGAAAGTAGAGGAGTTATTTAGATAGATATGATACCAATATAAAACTTTTTACAAGATTGTCATAAGCATCAAAGACACAAATACATAGTTTCTAAGACCATGTTATTCCAAAATGATGGAAAAATGTTTAGGCCCTCATCACAATTTTGGAGAGGGGAAAGAAAGAAAAATTTACCAACATGTCCCCCACCCCACAAAAAAAAGAAAAGACGAAAGGGAACAAAAAATCCATTAAAGAAAGTAGACTTATCAAACTCTTTGAAGCTTCCCATCATTT
This sequence comes from Vinca minor, assembly GCA_026122235.1. Taxonomy (NCBI): domain Eukaryota; kingdom Viridiplantae; phylum Streptophyta; class Magnoliopsida; order Gentianales; family Apocynaceae; genus Vinca; species Vinca minor. The sequence continues at coordinate 1,110,137 of JAOCZM010000235.1, forward strand.
CCAGTTGGTTGCAACAATGTGAGCCAAATCAACAACCCTCTGTGAGTAACCCCATTCATTATCAAACCAAGCAAAAACCTTAACCGTATCATCTCCCATAACCATGGTGAGCGAAGAATCAACGGTTGAGGAAACATTAGAGCATTGGAAATCTACCGAAACAAGTGGTTCATCACATACTTAAAGGATTCCATTAAGATCTTTGTATGCTGCTTCTCTGAAATCAAAGCCCAAAAGCTTGGAAACCCACTTTTGTTGGGCTGCTGTTCCAATCCTTTGCTCAAGGAGGAATTTGAGGCTTTGGTGGTCTGTCTTAACTACAAAAGGATGACCTTCCAAGTAATGTTTCCACTTAAGAATTGATGTAGATAGAGCCATCAATTCTTTCTCATAAGTAGAAAGTCCAGCACACTTGGGACCAAAAGCTTTACTATAGAAAGCCAGGGGTCCTGCCTTCCTGCATTAACATGGCCCCATGCCTGCATCACTAGCATCTGATTCAACCACAAATTTCTTGCTGAAATCTGTAATGCAAAGACAGGAGGAGTGCTGAGAGCTGACTTAAGAGCTTGGAAGGCTTTGTCTGCTTCTTGGCACCAAGAAAACCCATTCTTCTTGAGGAGGTTTGTCAGAGGTGTACTGATTATACCATAATGCCTAATAAACCTCCTATAATAACCAGACAACCCCAAGAATCCCCGTAACTGCTTAACAGTTTTAGGTACAGGCCACTCCACCATATCCTTAATCTTCTTAGGGTCAGCCTTGACCCCTTTCCCATTGATCAGGTGGCCTAAATACTCCACCTCAGATTGAGCAAATGAACATTTGCTCAACTTTCCATAGAGTTGGTTCTCCACCAGTACCTTCAATACCACTTCCAAATGTCTGATATGAGAGTTCAGATTAGAACTGAATATCAGAATATCATCAAAAAAGACTAAGACAAATCTCTGAGATAAGGTCTAAAGACATTGTTCATGAGAGACTGGAAGGTAGCAGGGGCATTTGTCAACCCAAAAAGCATCACTTTGAATTCGAAGTGCCCAAAATGGGTGCTGAAAACAGTCTTGTGTATGTCCTCTTCACACCAATTTTGGAGAAAAGTTGAGCCCCATGCAATTCATCAAGCAAATCATCCACTATGGGAGGGAATTTGTTCTTGATTGTGATGGAATTCAGTTGTCTGTAGTCCACACAAAACCTCCAACTGCCATCTTTTTTCTTGACTAAGATAACAAGAGAGGAGAATGGACTACAACTGGTTTGGATGATTCCTGTTAGTAGTGCCCTAGGACCATTAGCACATGTTGTGCGTTTTGTTATCTTTTTGAGCAAGTAATTGAATAGTTAATTTTGCTTTTGATTATCAAATGTGTGATTTGATAGTAAAACTCATTAGCTTATGTAATTACTATTCTAGAAGTCCCTAGTTTTATGTAATGCTTAATTACTATGAAATAAAACTAGTATGATTGTTGATTGATGATCTTGTTTTTCTCGATCATGTGTAATGGATACAAATCACATCATAGATGCAATATATAGGGATACATTGTATTGGGACGTGATCCGTCGAGAAGTAATACTTCATGGTCTTAAGTCATAAGTATTACTTCCTCAATACTATTTTAGAATCCTTAGACCTTTATGTCTTCATTGATTCTAGTATGAATGGAGCCACGTTTTGACTCAGTCGGACGTTACTTATGATGAGTAATCAATACGATCGATGATCGGATGTAGTGTCCTATCATAGCTTGAATGTGAGAGACATTGTAAGGAATTTGTCCCTCTCTATTATTAGAGAGAGATATCCATGGGCCCCTCGATAGGGAAAAGAGCTGTTTAAATGCATGGCCGTGCTCAAATGTGTTTGATAAAGTGGTTATCAAATGCTATTTGTCAAACAGATCTACACGGAGATCGAGCATAAATATAATTAAGCTTAATAAGGGTGACGACCACCATGCCTTATGCTTAATTAGGATATCGCTGAGACAAAGGGATTAAATAGTGGATTGATATTAGGTTACGTTGTATATTCATTCACTTTGGGTAGTCACAATGTCCCTGCTAGGGGACCGCTTTAGTGATTTATGGACTCACACTACTACTAAGTGTGTTTTCATTGCCATTGTGAGATGAACCTACGAGGTCACACGCATAGACGAGCTAACGAGCTTTATGTCAGATTCGATGAATCTAGAATGTGTCTAGGTTCATTTGTATCGACATTTGTCTTTCCGGAAATAATAAAGTGTTTATTATTCGAATTAGAGATAGAGGCAATTTCGGTATTTTACCTATAGTTGGGATTACGTGGGAGTTATTATCCGATAAGGACTCCCATCTACCAGCCAGAGTCTAAGGGGACGTGGGAGTTGAGGACTCCCATTGCCGAGAGGAGTTGAGGGACGTGAGAGTTAGTTCCGGGAACAAACTCTCACACCCTATATAATAAACTCCGGGCGAAACCCCTAGATCTTAATTCTTTTGTTTAAATTAACCAAGAAACCCGAAATTAGATTTCGGGTTTCAGCCTCTCCCTTTTCTCTCTAATTCCCGAAAAAGCAAAAAAGACGAAGAGCTAGCAATCGCTTTGCCCTGTTCGTCGCGTGGATACCGGTAGAGGGACTTTCCGCGAGGGGAGATCAATTGGTGGCGATTAGCATCCAAGAAACGCCATCCTCCATTCAAGAAGCAGCTTCTTGAATCCGTAAAATGTAAGTTTTTACCGCTATTTTCGATTCGTTTCATATGAGCTAATCCTTCAGGGGAGGATCCATGGGTGTTTGGAACGAGTTTCCGCCCATGAATCCCTTCAATTCCATCTTGAATCATCTCCTTAACCAGCTTCTCCATTTCTGCCTTTTGGGAATGAGCTACCCTATAAGATCTCATCTTAACAGGTAGAGCTCCCTCCTTAAGAAGAATCCTATGCTTATGACCCCTTCCAGGAGGAAGTCCTTTAGGGACTTCAAACACCTCAGCATACTTGTTCACTAGCTGTCTAATTGCCTCAGGGGTATCATCATCATCTTCTTCCAAGTGGCTTAAGAAGCCTGTTGGGCTTGGATCATTACCTTGCAGGTGATGTAATTGTCCAACCCAAACTTCTGAAGCTCCTGTCAAGCACTTGAGCAATGTCTTGCCAGACATTGACCGTAATTCCAATTGTTTACCCCCCACTCTTGATCACCACTTACATACCATCCTTATTGAATCTGATGACTTGATTGGTATAATCAAGTGTGATAGGGCTAAATCTATCAAACAATCAGCTCCAAGGATCATGTCACTTCCTCCTAAAGGAAGTAAATACATGTCCTGACAAAAGAGATGGTCACCAATTTTCCACTTCACACCTTTACAAACTTCCCCATACCATATCTTCTCCCCCATTTCCCAAAACTACCATCATAGGTTTCCCAGGTTCAATGTTTAAACCAACATGTTTTGCCATCTTAGGGTCTAGGAAGCTTTGTGTGCTCCCTGGATAAACTAAAATGGAAACTAGCTGGTTTCTCCTCAAAATTCTAGGAATCCTAAACACCTTTCCCTCTTGTATACCTTCCAAAGCATTAACATATAAGTGTGAGAGTTCAGCAACTTCCTCACCAATCATACTACCACCTTCATTCTCCACTGATTGCAGAAATTGCAGATCAGGTTCACCATCTTCTTCTTGCAAGTGATCACTTAAGTAGATCATACTTACCTCTGCTAAAGCACATTTGTGCATTGGAGAATATTTTTCTCCACATTTGAAACAGATATTAAGCTCCCTCCTCCTTTGCATCTCCTCATTACTCACTCTCTTGAACTTGATAAGCTCCTTAGCAGGAATCTTAGTAGTGTAAGAGCTTACTGAAACAGCCTTGGCAGCAGATGTTACTGAAGAAGTAGGCTTCTGCCCAAAACTGGAGGAAAAATGCCTACTATAGCCTTTGGAAGAACTTCCCAAACATAACTAGGAGTTCCACAACAAACCTGAAAGCTTCCAGAAGGGTAGTAGGCCTGTGCATATGCACCACACCTCTGATCTCCTTCTTTAAACCACTCAAGAACAGAGGTACAAAGTAATCAGGAGTAGCACTGGTTCCAGTAGTTACAAAGATATATTTGAATTCTTCAAATTTTCTCATATAGGTCTGAACATCAGAGGTCTGTCTAAGTTTGATAAACTCACCAACAATACTAGTGATTGACTTAGTGTCAAACCTGGCATATAGTGATAACACAAAACTATGCCAATTCTGAGCCTCATGCTTAGAGACATAATTGTGTCCCCATAGGCAGGCCTCACCCCTAAAGTACACTAGAGCTATATCCAGTTTATAAGGATCATGTATCCTATGCATTTTAAAATACTGTTCTGTCTGGATTAGCCACTCTCTAGGGTTACTACCATCAAATTTAGGGAATTCAAGCTTAGGAAGCTTGAATAACCCTCTATCACCATATCCAACATCAAATCTAGGTTCAGAGCGCAATCATTGGCCTAGATTTTGATGAAAGTCACCCCCAAACCCATAGTCAGTCCTTAATTGTCTAACCACAAGAGAGTTATCAATATTTCGACTGCCTTCCCCTACAAAAACTCTTTCCTTACCCACTCCATTCAATTTAGACAAATTTTCTAGGATCTGACTAAATTTAAAGTCAGCATCCTTCTTACCAGAAGCCACGACAACACTGACAGTAGCTATCGCACTTCGAAGCTCTTCGAATTGTGAGTCGATTCGAGTTGCATACTTGGTTTGAGGCATAAAGATCTCTTCTTTCATTATCTAATATGTAATCCCGAGAAGAATGTCAATTAACTTACCATACTCATCACAAATTCAATTTGCATTAGGTTGGAAAAGTGTCAACCTTTTTCGTAGCCGTTGATTGTTGATCCAAACAAAATATCATCAACTTGAGTTATCATGATTTATTTCTTCAATTCTCAATGGACATTTTCTTACCAACTCCACCTCCCGTGTGTCCATGCTTCAACAAGAACTTTGTTAGCCTCTCATATCAAGTTCTCGAGTTTTGCTTCATTTTTCAATTTGTATACATGATTTGGATAATTTGGTTTTTCACATCCTTTATTTTGTTTCACATATACTTCTTCGTGTAACAACCCATTCGGGAAAGAACTATTGCCATCCATCTAATAAAGCATGAAGTTCCCCCTGGAAATGTAACGTCAACATAAGACTCAAGTCTTGCTACATGAGCAAACTTCTCATCAAAATCCGTCCTATGTACTTGAGTGTATCCGTTGACTACAATTTTGGATTTGTCCTAGTAATATTTCTTAGCTCATATGGCTGTTTCTAAACATCCCCTTAATTCCATTAATGTTCACACCATCTGCTCTTGGAACCAGTTTCAAAACATTAATTCTTTGAAACGGTTGAAGCTCTTCTTGGGTCGACATGATCCAAAATTCATCATGCAAATCCTCATTCACATTTTAGATTCAACAAGGGAAGTATAACAATTATACATGATCATTTCCCTACAGTTGACCTTAGAATTCCCACGAGCTTTCTTAAGTGTATCAACATTACAAATTATCTACTCAACCGAATGATTTCTTTTACTTACCTGACTTATACCCGTCTTTTCTGTTGCACCCCTAAATTTGAGTGAGTATCACAATTATTATCATGTTCGCTCGTATTCGTGGGATCTTTTTGGCCCTTGATTTATTGAGACTCTTTCAGCTCAACAAGGGCACTCTCCTCAAGTTCTGTGAGACATATTTTCCACAAGATCTGCAGGCACATCTTGTACTACTGCATTGATAGTTTCCATCTCTTCAGAGGTCTTTTTACTGAATACCTTCTATTGGAGTATCCAAAAATGTTCCTTTGTCGGTCCTTGTATCAAACTCATCCAGCATCTCCCAGCCATTTAGGATGTACCAATTGTGTTCCGTCCCATTCTAGATTTTACATTCAGTTTTGTTAGGGAAGGAAACTCCCCACTTGCATTGTTATCTTCTACCTTCTATTTGCTGCCCTTCTTGGTTTCCTCACGTTTGTTCTTTTAGACTCCTGTTTATCGGTTGCTTTGCGACCTGAAGAGACATCACCCGCACCTTTTGTTCTACTCGGACTTAGTACACTTATTTGGTTTATTGTATGTCATAAGTCAATTTTGTGCCTTCCGATGCATTCAGCTGTTTTTCAATTGGTACGTTGATTGTTCTAAGTGGAGATGCCTAATCTGGATCTGTTTGTTTCCCGTATGGGTTAGAGCATCACATAAATTTGATCTCTCTCTACTGTTGTTCCGCCATCGACACATGTTTACATTTTGCTTGTGGGTGTGGGTGTGTGTTATATGATCTCCTCTGGAAACTCCCTGCCATTTATATGATTTTATTTTTCTTTCTTTCCGGTAATGACCGTGTTCATCATAGTAAAAGCATAATTTATAAACTTTTGTTGTTTCTAACTCCTTAACGACCATTGTTGAAAAGCAATATATTTTCTTGTTGAACCTCGATTCTTGCCATCATATCACAATCCGCGGTGATCACCACCTGGCTGACCGTTAATGACAGATCGTCGAAATTGGCTTTCCCATTGTTCTATTTCTTGATCCGCCATTTGGCTACTTCCGGTTTCTCATTTTTTTCGGCCAATGCCTATTTACGAATTGTAATCTCCCTTTCAAGCTAATCAACCTTTGTTGCCAATTCTTGATTCGTACCATTTCGTTACCATTCAGTTTAACAACTAAGGTCCACATCTCCTGCATTTGGTTGTACTCTTCCTTCATCTTATCATGCTTCTCTTCATTGAAGTATAGATTGGGCGTAAAAAGCCATAAATTTAGTTGCTAACATGCTCGTCCCCACTTTCACAATAACCATCTTGGTCATCAATCTTGGAATCATCTCAGATTAAGGAGTATGATTTATCATCTTCGCCATATCTGCCTCGCTGAGTTTTATTTATGGTTAGTGATGCTTTATTTTTTTATTTTTTTTATAGCCAAACGCATTTCATTAGGCCTTGTCTTTCTCGGCATCTCATATGCCTACAGAGAACTAATCAGTTGATCAACTATCATGTTAGCCCAAATATTTGGTTTCCTCAATGGAGCACATTTTTACTCAAATTTCTCTGGCGGAGAGCTCAGAATCTTACACACCAACTTTTCACTAGAATATTCTTCATCCAATGAAAAGATTGTTTTCCAATGTCTCTTAGCTGTTATTAAAGTTAGTTGTGGTTTCAGTCCACCCACCATGATCTTCTCGAATTCAGTGGTCCAACCATTCAAAGCGGTAAGCCATTGAGAGTTGGAAGAAGAAACTCGTTTGAAGTATACTCATCTTTTCGGAGACCATGGTTAGCAAGTTTCGGGGACGAAACTTTTGTAAGGGGGAAAGAATGTAATACCCGTAACTTTTGCTTACATGTTATTTTACCCACATCATATTAATTCGAAGATAATCGAAAGGCGTTCGAGTGAGCGTAGACGGAACGCAATTCAGGAATCGGAGCAAAAAGTTATCGCCCCGTGAGTGAAGCTGCCAGGACTGATTACGGGATTTCTATATATATCGCTTCCGTAAGAAGTAAGGACCCACTCTCCCTATTAATTTATGCTCGGAACTATATAATTATGTTGGGTACTGATATTGGATGGATTTAGAACTGAATGGACGATTAAATTGCATGTTTTGTGTTTATCGTTTGGGTATTTGATTTCTGCCATGAACTGAATTAGTTCTACTACTCGATATAATCTATATTTTGATTACCGTTATTTAATTTTTATACATATAATCTGAACCGTAATTCTGTTCTGAAATGTGGATCGTTTGGGATCTTTCTGAACTTGCATATTCTGTAGTTGTCTAATTGTTAGTTGATGTAAATTGAGTCGTCCTATTTGATTTTCGTTGTTTAGTCCTATGTGGTATGGTCGACCGAATCGTCGCCTCCCTATTGAGCTCTTGTCTAGGAACGACTAATTAGCAGGATCTGTTTGATACTGCATCTGATACTGATTCTGTGACCCCGCGAGGTCTTCTGCTCAGTTTTGTTTTGGGCCCTCACCTGATGAGCCTATGATTGGGATGGTAATGGCTTTGTAGAGTCCACGGTGGTGGATGATGACACAATGTAATGAATGGATCCTTATACCCTGGGCCCGTCGTTTGGGGGACCGTACCAAACACGCGCTTGCATTTTCTGAGTCATCCTAGCTCGGATAACAGCTAGGGTCATTACCGTTATTGTTAATTAGAAGTAAATAGATGAGTAAGACAATGTGGTGGGATTGTTGTATCATAACCAAGGTTGTCAAAATCGTAATTTTGACTCGGAACGGAAGAGGTTTCAAAAATCGTAAGCACGAGGATCGTAACATGGATCGGAAGATCCGAAAAAATTATTAAAATAATATTTTATGATAAATTTAAAAAAAATATCTCAAATATATTTTATTTTAAATCATTCCCTTAAATATCTCCTTTTGTTTTAATATTCAATTAAATACTAAAAACACAAAGTAAATAGTTTAGGACTTATTTCAGTATAATTATTTTATAAGGTTTTAAATAAATTAAACAAATTCACTTGGGTCCAGAGGCCCTCCCCTTCAAAGCAAAAGAAATAGGCAAGAAATACGGGTCCAGGGGCCCTCCCCTTAGAGAAATTGTAAAAGAAGCTACCAAATAGCTGGGTGACCCGCGTTAGTGCCCTTTGACCCGTGAAGAAGTCACCCCTTACCCGCGAGATTAAAAAGGCACGGATGACCCGACCACCTCTTGACCCGCGAACCAACTCAGCAACTAGGGACCCAAAACAGAAACAAAATAGCTACTGCCCCTTTTTTGGATCAAAACGCCGAAATTACACCATCTTCGTGGCATTCATATGGCAAGAACACCAAGAAACTTCAAAATTCAACCATGTCGGATCATAAAATAAAATAGCTATAAATGTTCCCCTCAGTCCCAATAGACGGAGAAAGAAGAAAAAAGCTTCAATCTGTTCCGAAAAATAAGCAACCCAGCAAAAAGGTAATGGCGGTTTCTTCTTCACCATTTGAAAAGAGAAAATGTTGGATCGTTCTGGATCGTTCGATCCTACGATCCTACGATCTGGATCGACGATCCAGACCGATCCAGCCTCCCAGCGATTTTAACACCGATCCGGAACGTTTTAAGGCCTTTGGATCGTATAATCGTACGATTTTACGATCCAAATCGCGATTTTGACAACCATGATCATAACGGTAGTGATGTTCTTAGTGTTGTAATATGGTGTATTGTATAGGCAATGTGTGATGCTTGTCGTCGATTCGGTTATGTAAGTGTTTAGATGCGAGTAATATGGTTACTTAGCTTAATTGTTGTTTCCTACTTGTTCGTTCTTGTTTTGGTCATTATTTGCTGCTTGGTTTGAGTCTATTTAGTCCTTTATGGGTTTGGGATGATTTGGTTTTGAATTGGTGCATTTATGCACAAGTTTCAACATGTTTTTCTGAAAATCATAGGTCGCAGACGAACCATTTGTCCTCGCATTCTCCGAAGGATAACAGTAGCTACTGCCTTACGGCGAGATGATACTACGAACGATACCGCTGACGATTCTCTTCGTCTGCAGGTACCTTTGGTCGACCGGTTGAGTACCAAGGTCGACCAGAGCTTCTGTTCTTCGTCTATTGGTTTATGAAAGACTACCGGTCGACCGGGCACCTGGTTAGGTCGACTGGAAAGTCTATGTGAGACCGTTCTGCTCTGTTATGTACATCTGATATGTTATGTACTGTGTCGTACTATTTTGTCCTGCGTACTGAGTCTTGTGGGACATGAGTTGAGTCGTGTCAAGTATATTTCCAAAGGGGTATTTTGGGAAATGGGAATCTGTTGTGTCTTCTATGATTTATTTATGTTATCATTATTGGTACTTACTGAGCACCGGAGCTTAATCTATCCGCTTTCTTACTGTGCAGGTGATATAGATGCTACGCCTTACCTTGATGATGCTTGGTAGCGGCCTTATGAAGAGTGATTGATAATCTAAGTAGTTATTGAACACGCTTTTCTTTTTGTTAATTCCTATTTAGAATTGTTGAACACCTTTCAGTTGTAATAATTTAGAATATTTTCCTTTCAGTATTTTGCTTCCGCTAGTGCATTTGAATAAATATGGATTTACATAAATGAATTTCCTTTATTAGTAATCTCTGATTGTGGGCTTTGGTGCTTCATTATCCAATAATGCATTGCCATGTCACCATTCCGGTTACGGGGTATGACACTTTCCCAATGCATTAAACTGATTAGCATACTCTGACACTGTCATCTCTTCAGTTTTTTTCAACTCAAAGAAATGATTCTGTCTCTCCATCTTAAAAGGTTTGAGGAAAATATAGGTCTAGGAATGCACTCCTAAACTATACCCAAGTGATGGGTTGTCCCCCTGTTGGTAGATAGGGGCAACACCTTTCCACCATTCTGCTGCTCTTCATGTAAGAGATGCAACCACAACATCAGTCTTTCCACATTCATGTACCCTCATTATTCTCATATTCTGTTTAATTTATTCCAACCATTCTATAGCCTGGTCAGCAGTCATGGTACCATAAAATGATACCAACCTCATCTTCTTCAGTCTTCCATAGTAGGTCCCCGGATCTACTTAACCTTGGTTCATTGACTTATTTCATATTCTGATTAATCTGGTTCTGTTGGTTCTGTAATACCTGAGTCAAATTTTGATGGGTCCGTTGTTAAGTCTGCACTACCTGTGTCAGAAGATTAAATGCAGCCCCAAAATCTATTGGTACCGTAGGATTAACTGGTGGTTGTGGTACAAACTCAACCCCGATATCATTACCCTAGCCTGTTGTTGGCTTGATAAACCCCTCTTACTGACGACAATTACCCATTGGGGTGTTAGTAGTGCCCTAGGACCATTAGCATATGTTGAACGTTTTATATCTTTTGAGCATGTAATTGAATAGCTAATTTTTCTTATGAACATCAAATGCGTGATTTGATAGTAAAACTCATTAGTTTATGTAATTACTATTCTAGTTGTCCCTAGTTTTATGTAATCTACTTTACAATGAAATAAAACTAGTATGATGTTTGATTGATGATTATGTTTTACTAATCATGTGTAATGAATACAAATCATATCATAGATGCAATGTATTGAGATATATTGTATCGGACGTGATCCGTTAGAGAAGTAATACTTCATGGTCCTTAGTCATAAGTATTACTTCCTCAATACTATTTTAGAATCCTTAGACCTTATGTCTCCATTGATTCTAGCATGAATGGAGCCACGTTTTGACTCAGTCAGACGTTACTTTTAATCGAGTAATCAATACGACTGATGATCGGATGTAGCGTCCTATCATGGCTTGAATGTGAGAGGCATTGTAAGGAATTTGTCCCTCTCTATTATTAGAGAGAGATATCCATGGGCCCCTCGATAGGGAAGACATTCTAAATGCATGGCCGTGCTCAAATGTATTTGGTAAAGTGGTTATTAAATACTATTTGTTGGAACAGTCTACCTGGAGATCGAGCATAAATACAATTAAGCTTAATAAGGGTGACGAATACCATGCTTTATGCTTAATTAGGATATCGCGAGACAAAGGGATTAAATAGTGGATTGATATTAGGTTCCACCGTAAATTCATTCACTTTGGGTAGTCACAATGTCCTGCTAGGGACCGCTTGTGATTTATGAACACATACTACTACTAAGTCTGTTTTCATTGCCATTGTGATATGAACCTACAGGGTCACACGCATAGACAAGCTTCCTACTGACCCAAGGAACCAACTCTCTGTTTAGGTTCGGTCGATCCGAGGAAAGCTCGGATGATCCGACTTTCCTGAGTATAAGAGATGTTGATTTTTCACTAGTTTTGAAATCTTTTGAAGTCTAAAAGGTTTTCCCAAAAGGTAACAAGTAAGAACATTTGGAAAACCATTTTAAAGGACTTAGACTTTGAAATCAAAGGCTTTTAAGATAAGAACACATATAAGGATCCTTTTGAAACTTAGCCTTTTGAAAACGTGTTTATGAGCATGCAAGACTAGAGTGTTGTACGTTTATGTTCATGAGAGCATTGGTTAGAGCTAATAAGATAAAGACTTATAAAGACAAAGCTATCCTAACCAAACCTAAGTCTTCAATCTTCAATCTCGACGAGATGTGCCTTTAAGTATAACTTTGAATCTTGATCATGGCTTGATTGAAGTACTTAGAGCTTCCATTATGACTTCCGATATTCTATCACAAAGATTGAGAGCATTAGACACAACATCAAATGTTTGTCCATTATCAAAAACTGAGTTTGTTCGCCCTTAGGGCTTACAATCTCCCCCTTTTTGATTATGACAAACTTTGATGTAATAAGATAGAATATGGACAATATTAAGAACAAGGAAGCATGGCAAAAAGACAAAGATCAACTAAGAACAAATACTAGTGCTTTAGAAGATAAAAACCCGGGAGACGAAAGCACTAGAATGATATCTTCTATTTGCCATAGCATCTAGGGACTCTTAGAAGAGCCCTATATCCCAACCAACCTCATTTCCTCCTTCCTTCCATAACAAGATGTTTTGAGAAATAAGATAAATAATAAGCTCCCCCTCAAAACATGCCAGGAAAAGATTTTTATAAAGATAAAAATAAGTTAAGAAAACTCCCTAATGGTTCAGCAGTTTACAGAAGCCAAACAAAATTTCAATCTCGAAACTGCAAGGAGTTCGGATGATCCGAGCTTTTGGTCAAAGAGCTTCGGTCGACCGAACTCTGGCAAAAATTCTGCAGCACTTTGCTGCAACTGAGCTGTCCTGAAAGTTTAACTTTCTCACAAATCCAACAGTCAGTTATAAATACAATAATCATAAGGATAAGCAATGATAGCATAATGATCAGCAGGGATAATCAAGATAAACACTATTTTTCTCTCTCTTTGGCATAATAAAAAAGACTTCAAAACAACATAAAAGTTCCAAAAATAAATGGAAAGTTTCAAGTCTCAATTTTGATCATCTTCATCTGAACTTGACAGGCTTAACTCCTTGTCTAACTTCTTCTGCATTTGTATAGTCTTGTCCACTTTGTCAGACACTTTTTGCACATCTTCTTTGATATAACTCATCTCCTCTGCTATTGCCTCAATTTTTCTTGCCATCTTTTTCATCAATGCAAACATCTTATTTATCCGTGTTACTTTTTGAGGTGGACTCTTGGTAGTTGCTTGTGTTGGAGAATCAGGCTCTTCTTCTTCTTGGCCATTTTCAGATGAGGCTTTTTCGCTTGAGCTAATTGAATTACGTTCTTGGAAATCTTCTTGCTCATCACTTGTAGGATCACTTCTCGGCTTTGAAGGTGCTACACCCCTTTTCTTTTCAATCTTAAGAAGAGTTTTAAGCATGTAAGGTGACACCTTTCTAGCAAGTATAGCAGCTCCCAGCTCATCATTTGTGGTATTTCGAATGAATTTCCATTGATTGTCTATGTAGATCAACTTCATTCGATGGAAACATGCCTCATCAATTTTGACAAACTTCTTCTTCAACGGATTATTCAAATCAAGTCCAAATCGTTTGAAGAGCCTTGTAAGAATGTTTCCATATGGAATGTAATTCCTTGAACTTTTGATATTCGCCATAAAGTGTTGAAGAGCAAGGTGTGCGAAATTCAAAGCTTTCCTTTCCAAAAGATGTTGCATAATAACCATTTGAAGGAAAGTAATAGATGATTTGTGCCCTTATGTTGGATACGAAGAAGTGTAAGATACGGCCAAACTCATCCAACTTGTCAATCTCTCTTTCCTTAGAATCGGAGAAACTGCATATAATTCCAAATTGAGATTTAAAATGTTTTATGTCAAGAAGACCGATCTCATCTGAATTCATTGTATTCTTATAAAATCTCTTGGCATGATCCACATATTCGATTCCTATGGCCTCACAAAACATATTTTCAGTGAATGCAAATTCCAATTTTCCAACACAAGATCTATATATAATCTCATCCTCATCACCCTCATCCTTCCTCAAATTAGCACCGAATTCATAAACAATGGAGGGATAAATAGATTCATCAACATCAAAAAGATTAACCCACCCCATATCATCAAATAGACCCATGACTTCATCTAGCCCTTTACCTTGAGCAAACATAATATCATCTCTAAAGTATGTTGTCATGAAACCTCTATTTGATTTCTTAAGCTTGTCAAACAATTGCTTAGAAGCGGTATTGTAAAACGGAGTCGTTACCTTTTTCGTTGAAAAATTTGAAGATCCTCCTACCTCAAAGTCTGAAAGTGGAGATACCCTTGATGGTGAAGAGGAGTAGTCATCCTCCGAATGGCTAGAATCGGTATCCACAATTTTCTTACCCTTACTCACGACCTTGCGAGCCACCATTTTTGCTCGTCCTTTCTTTGGTGTAGCTTGAGTGGGTTCCTTGATGGAAATCCCTTTTTCAAGTGGTCGCTTAGGTAGATTTCTCTGAGGAGGAGTATTGGCATCATCTTTTCCTCCTTTGTTAGGGTTTTTCGTCCTCACCATAGATTCGGATTAGGGATAATATGAACCGAGGGTAATATGAACCTAGGGGAATATGAACAAATTTGGAATATGGATGAATTCCAAACAAATTGATGATGGAATAGAGATTTAAAGATGAAATTGAGGATAGATAAAGTTTGGGTTGAGGGAAATCGGTTTTAGGGAAGAAGAATTTGAGAGAAAATTATTTTGAGATGCGAGGATTAAATGAAATAAGGTTAGAGTATTTCGGATATAGGCTTTAACCCGCACATCTCGGTCGACCGTTCACTAACGAGGTCGACCGATGAATCAACCGAGCCTTTCCAGTAGATTCTTCGGTCGATGGTCCGGTTCAATAGCAACAATTTCGGTCGACCGTCCAGTTTGCTTTTAATACAAATGTAGTTTCGGATCATCCGAGCCCTTGGCTGTTGATCCGAGATTCCTTTGTTTCTTCCTGCACACTTAACACACACATCAGTCCTGGAATTTTGTGATTCCGAGGCAACGCCTGAGATATTCAAATCTTACTGTGCCAAGTGGTTTGGTGAAAATATCTGCAAGTTGTTCATCCGTGCTTATGAAATTTATGCATACATCACCTTTAGCAACAAGCACTTTTTCATGAGAAGAGCTAACAAAAATAGAGCAAACCTTTTTGCCAAACATAGCATCAAAACCATTATCACAAAGTTGGCTAATACTAAGCAAATTATATTTGAGGCTATCAACAAGAAGAACATGCTTAACAAGAGTTGATGAACCTTTACGAACATTTCCAATGCCAAGGATTCTACCCTTCTTTTTGTCCCCAAATGTGACATATCCTTCATAGATAGGTTCCACGTCTTTGACTAATGAGGCATCTCCGGTTATGTGACAAAATCATACACATTGAGACATCATAGCGCCGGAGCATCCATTTAACTTACAAGAACCTATAAGAGCAAAGGAAGAGTAACTTTTGGTACCCACTTTTGTTTGGGTCCATGGGGGTTAGTTGAAGTATGCTTAACTCTCCAAATGGTTTTTACTCCCCTTTCAATCTTTTTCTTCACATAACATCTAACACTAGTGTGACCATATTTTCCACAATAAGTGCAACAAATATGTGGCTCAAAAGATTTGTGAACATGCTTAACAAATCTATTTGCTCTATGAGGCGTTCTAGCATTCACAACACGGTTCTTAGGTATATGAGAAGAGCTAGAAATAACAAAATGATTAGCAATATAACCAAGACCATGTTTATCATGAGAAGCACGTTGCATACCAAGAATTTGATCAAGATTTTTCTTACCCTTAGTAAAGTTTTCAACAAGAAAGGTAAGGTCATTAACTTTGTTCTTCAAATGATCAAACTCAACAAGTTTGTTTTCAAGGGATGACAATTTAACACAAGCTTCTTTGTATTGTAATGAAGATGTTGTACAAGTAGTAATAAGACTCTCATTTTCAGATTTCAAGCAATTAACATCATCACACAACTTTTTATTTTCATCAAACAACTTAGATCTTTCTTCAAGCAAAGATTCAATTTTAAGCTTCATATCTTTGTTTTGCTTTGCACATTTTTTCAATTGATCATACATATCACATAAAAGCTCATTAGGATCATCCTCATCATCATCATAAGAATTTGAAGTGGAGGGAGAAAGATGTACCTCATTACCAAATGCCATAAGACACATGTGATTTTTTTCTTCTTGATCATCATCACTTCCTTCTTTATCCCAAAGGCTTAACATGCACTTTGAGTTTTTGAGATTAAAGAACAATTTCTCTTCCTCTTCATGATTAATGATGAAATCAACATCAATACCCTTTTTAGGAACATTTTTCCTTTTCTTCATCTCGAAGGTGAGTAGAGAGCCAATAAGTTCATCCGTTGAATATGTCTTTAAGTCCTTGGCTTCTTCAATGGCAAGAGCTTTTGTTTCCCAACTTTTAGGAAGAGAATTGAGAATCTTCCTATTCATCTCACCCATAGTGTAATCTTTACCATAGGACTTCAAGCCATTTATCACATTGGTGAATCTAGTATTCATCTCATTGATTGATTCATTTGGCTTCATGGAGAATAACTCATATTCTCTAACTAGCGAGTTCAATCTTGACTCCTTGACTTGATTTGTGCCTTCATGAGTAACTTCAAGCTTTTTCCACATAGTGTGGGCGGATTTGCTTCCACAGACACAGTTGTATTCATCTGGATCCAAGGCACAACTAAAAATGTTCATTGCCTTATAATTTCGAGTCATTTTCTTGGACTCAACTTCATTTAGCTCATGGTCCGACTTTGGAATTTGAACACCATCCACCACTTTCATAGGTACATATGGACCTTCTTCAAATATATGCCATAAAGAATAATCTATGGAGCACACATATATCTTGAATCAGTTTTTCCAAGCATTATAGTGATTTCCATCAAAGAGTGGTGGTCTATTGGTGGAAGACCCCTCTAAGAAAGCTAAGGCGGAATTTCTGGTCATAATCTTTACTTCAAGCGATTAAGCTAAAGATGAAGACGAGGATCTGATACCAATTGTAAAACACAAGAGGGGGGGGGGGGGGTGAATTGGATTTTTAAACAATCTTGTAAACTTTTCCAAATCTAAGCAAGGCTAGTGTAAGTTTGAGCAAGATGAACAAAAGAAAAACGAAAGCCAATCACAAGACAAATGATTTATAGTGGTTCGATTCACTTAGAATCTACATCCACTACCTTGAGCCGCACCCAAGGATTTTCAACAACTTCACTAAGAAGGATATTACACTTGTGGATAACTCACTAAGAGTTTTACAATACAACCACAATACACCAACTCAATAAGAGAGCTTGCCCACACTAAGTAGGACTTTCAATACAACAATAACCCTATCACTAAGAAAGGGAATGAGATGGTTTAAGAGAAAGGTTGTTCACTCTTCTAAGTGAAAGATAAATACCTTTGAAGTACAAGAATAATCAGCTCTTTGAACATAAGATGCACACTCTTTGTCTTGCTTTAGAAAAATCACTTTTCAAAGATTTAGATCATAGAGATGAAGAGCATTTACTTTGAGAGTGTTTAAGACTTGATAAGAATTCAATGTATATTTGATGTGCAAGCCTTGGAGTCATTCAACAGCTTTAGAGCTTATATACATTTCAAAATATGCTGAAAAACGACTCTGCAACGGTCATATAACGGCTAGTATTCACAGAGTTCGGTTGACCGAAACTCACCTCGGATGATCCGAGCACAGGGTCGGATGACCTGTCCATAGACTCGGTCGACCGAGTTCCTACTGACCCAAGGAACCAACTCTCTGTTTAGGTTCGGTCGATCCGAGGAAAGCTCAGATGATCCGACTTTCCTGAGTATGAGAGATGTTGATTTTTCACTAGTTTTGAAATGTTTTGAAGTCTAAAAGGTTTTCCCAAAAGGTAACAAGTAAGAACATTTGAAAAACCATTTTAAAGGATTTAGACTTTGAAATCAAAGGCTTTTAAGATAAGAACACATATAAGGATCCTTTTGAAACTTAGCCTTTTGAAAACGTGTTTATGAGCATGCAAGACTAGAGTGTTGTACGTTTATGTTCATGAGAGCATTGGTTAGAGCTAATAAGATAAAGACTTATAAAGACAAAGCTATCCTAACCAAACCTAAGTCTTCAATCTTCAATCTCGACGAGATGTGCCTTTAAGTATAACTTTGAATCTTGATCATGGCCTGATTGAAGTACTTAGAGCTTCCATTATGACTTCCGATATTCTATCACAAAGATTGAGAGCATTAGACACAACATCAAATGTTTGTCCATTATCAAAAACTGAGTTTGTTCGCCCTTAGGGCTTACAGTTACTTCCTTAGCATTGATATTTGATGGAAGTCTTTTAATATATATATATATATAGGTTTACATCTCATCCCATCTTGTGATATATTAAAAAGAGAAATGAAAAGTTCGAAGGGCCAAGCATTGTAAAATTTCATCTTAGACATTGACAATAAGAAAAAGAACGATGAACAAAAGTATATTTCAACCTAGGTTACTCTATCCTAGAATCGTTCTTTTGGGACTAACTCTATAACTCCTCACATGAAGTGGGCCGAACCCAACTAATTCATGTGAGAAACAATGGTATCAGTCCCATAATAACGGTTATAAAATTGAATTTTCGTTCGTATAGGCATATGCTAGTGCCACTTGGGTCCAAAATTTTGGTCAATATGGATATTATTCCCCTGGATTTCAAGAAAATCCTCTGCATGTTTTGGTCCGCATAAAATATTTCAAGTTCAAAGCTCCTTCTGGTTCTAAAATGAAAAGTAATACACACTTATACCAAAATCAAATATCCACTTTTTATACACAAAATGAATAGAGGAGCTAATATTTGATTTGATCTCAATCAGAGCTAGTCCATAAAAACAAAGAAGAAGAAGAAAAATCAAAGCTAGTACAATGCAAGACGTACAAGATATTTTAAAAGTGACTAATGTTATAAAATTGCATACTTTCGTGCCAAAAAATCACAATGTTTCTTTGATTCCTATTAAATTAGTCGAATCTAATACTCAGATACTAATCACTGGCAACGTACAAAAAAAGTGAACATTGAATTTAAGATCGAATGAGTATCTATTAATTCTTTAATATCCAAATTTCTGAAAGTAGTTTTCCATTTTGTTAATAAAGTTGTTCAATTATGCCTCCTCCAACAAAAATTGAATGTAGAATAAGAAAAATAAATAACATTTAAATAGGGCGTCGAAATGAAATGAGCTGAGCTGAGCTAAGGCTAAATTAGGCTCATCTCACACTAATTTTGTCCATCTTATAGCTCATCTTATATTTGATGTAAGCTAATTTTTCAGTTCAAGCTCAACTCATTAGTAATTCACGAGCTGCTAAGCGCAACTCATTTATCTACAAAAATTTAGAAAAAATACGGTTACTTATAATATGAGTTTAATATCTAACTTATACAAAATAAATCAAGAGATTTTCTTAGCACAATGACATATAATCGAAGTTTTATAACTCTACTAATTATAATATGTAAAGACTCCGAAAAAAAGAAAAAATCTTAACAATCAAACCAATGTAAACTAACAAAAGTCTAGCTACCAAATATTTTAGTTCGTATTAATAAATAGTAAAAATATCTAAAGTTTTCTTATATAAGCAATTTAATTTTTGTGACATGTTCTTCCACTTGATAAAAATATAGTATTGTTATAAAAGAATTATTTTGTAGACTAATAATTAATTATCATCAGTAATAAAAGACAAGTAGTAATATACTTTAGGTTTCTTCTTAATGTCATAAGTGACTCGAGTCAATCTCCTTCACGACTTAATACTTGAACTATTTTCAAGCAAAGAAGCTCGATATGAATCAATAACTTTTCCATTTTGAGAAGATGATGAGATGATGAGATTATAAGAGGTTTCTAGGATTTTCTTGGTTTATTTTCCTTGAGAAGATATGCATCTACTATTTGTAGGGGTATGTGTTTTGTTATATATATATATATATATATATATATATATATATATATATATATATATATATATATATGAGCTCTCTCATAAGCTAAATGAGTCGAACTCTATTTAGCTCAAGCTCGACTCATATTTTAGATGAGCCACAAATCTTGACTAATGTATCGCTCATTTAGCTCATGAGCTGGGCTCGTCAAGCCGAATATCGAATCGAATCGTGAGCTACTCACGAGTCGACTCAACTCACTTCCACCCATACATTTAAATTCTAAATGCAGTATTTCAATAAATAAATAAATAAACCTATCATACAATTCCAATGTTTTTATTTTCTCTGACTTCATTGCACAAATTTCTCCGTACCTGCTATAACCTAACTTTTAGTGTATTAATTAATTGTAATATAAACAAACTTGTATAGTGAATTAATTCTAATATTAGTAGACTTATTTTTTTGAAGTAAATTGTAATATTCATATCAGTAGACCACTAAATAAATGAGTCCAAACTCCCAAAAAACAATATAGTGATAAAATTAAGAGTGAATTGCCTATTTTGGACTTAAAACTATTTTTTTTTTTAGGCTTTTAAACTTAAACTTTATTTTTTACTTTTCTTGTACTTAAACAATTTACGAGTGCTTCGATATAGAAAGAATTCAAAATTACGATCAAAATCAATCACGTGACAAAATTGTACCGATCTGATTAGGGGCAAATTTGAAAATTCAAACAATTTCTTCCAACTAATCACGCTCTTACACGACTCGGCCCGGCCCAACTCCTCCTTCTCCATCACCATCGTCTACTTCTTCTCCATCATAACCATCACCATCTTCTCAAACAATTAAACAACAAAACAAACAAAATCATCATAAAACCTGAAAATAAAAAAACAAAAACAAAAACAAAATACAACCTAACATTGAACATTTTTTAAGAAATTCCCAGAGCTTTCTAATTCCAACAAGCAATTGGTACTTTTGAAAAAAGGTGTACATGAGAATCACTACAAAGCTGCAAAATGTGGTACTTTTAATATCCTACTCAAGCAATTGGTTCTTATCTAGCCTATATATGACTATGGATGCTAGTATATGGTTTACCATATTGATGTAGTACATTTTTTAGGGCTATTTTTCCCTTTTAAAAAAAAACTTAAAACATTTATCTAGAACAAACAATTAAGGATGTCATATAAAGAACCTGAGGGGAAGGCAATGATGGAAATTGGGAGTTTCAATTAAAAATAATAATAGTCCAAATAGATGTATGAATGTATAAGAGGGTGAATTTCATTTTGGTCCTTGTAAATGGCTCACATTGTCAAGTTCGTCTCTGAAATTTCATAAATGTCAACCTCGTCCCTGTAAATGGCTCGCAGTGTCAAGTTCGTCCCTGAAATTATAGAAATGCCATCCTCGTCCCTAGAAATGGCTCGCAGTGTCAAGTTCGTCTCTGACATTTCATAAATGTCAACTTCCATACTAAGTGATGTTGCGATCCGTAGAAGTTTTTGTATATATATTTTCGAAGTTTGAATCTAGTTTCATTATAATCGATTTTGGATTTCGTTTACGGGATTTCAATTTTCAATTGGTCTTTGTTAGCATAGAGTTAGTTAACAACGTAAGGACTTTTTTGGAACAAGATGGCCAATTCTATGGACGAGGATGACATTGCAAACCATTTAAAGGGACCAAGTTGAAATTCACCCTATATAAGATGAAGATTTTTATCCAGATGAAGAAAACAAAAGATTATGAGATGATATGCCATAATAATGCATCGAACAAAGGCCCCACCAGTTATCTAAAAATCTGGGTGGAATTGAGAATTTTAGTTTAGATCGAATCTTTACCTTTTTTCAGGAGTTCAATTAAGGATGTTTAGCCATATTGATGTAGTTTGTTGGTCATAGATTTAAAGAAATGTAATAGTGGAGAAGATGGTGATGTTGGGGGTGTTGATGGTGGTGTTGTGGAGGAGATGAAGATGGTGGGAGAAGAAGATGGTCGGATCGTAAATGTGTTGAAATAAATTGTTTTGAGTTTTTTGGTCGGGTAGAGTTCTAAGACATATTTGCCCCTGCAAAAACGACACCGGTTTACACCTAAATCAAATTTTGGTTGAAATTTTGAATTTTTTTCTATATCCGAGCACCCGTAAAATATTTAAGTCTAACAAGAATAAAAAATAAAGTTTAAGTTTAAAAACCGAAAAGCAAAAATAGTTTAAATTCAAAATAGGTCATCCACTCTAAAATTAAACACTAAAAAGAAACTTTATCATGTGTGAAATTGATACTTCAGGTTGGAGGAAAATTTTAATCATAAAATGCCGGAGTTTTTTTTATTAGAATGGCTATGTTTTGGGAGAATGAGTTTCACATGACATTGTTTTTGAAAAAAATATTCTAAAAACAATGTCATGTGAAACTCATTCTCCCAGAACATAGTTATTCTGATAAAAAACTCAAAATGCAGCAACATTTAGGAGAGGGGGGCATCATATTATTCATCCCGATATATAGCAAAAAGCTCCTTTTTTTTCCTAGCAATTTAATCAAAAAACTATGCTACTCATTCTTTCCCCTTGCGATATCAACAATATAACTATTTAGATGCTGCCCAAAAATCTCGGTAGAGAATGATTCCGCGACATGCTTTCGCGCTTCTTGGCCCATTCTCTCTGTCATCTGAGGATTCCGAAGAAACTTGGCCATAGCCAAAGAGAAATCCCGCGGGTTAGGATCATAGAGGAATCCCGTGTAATCATTCTTGACCGTCTCCCTAGGGCCACCACTGTTGCAAGCAATAACAGGTTTATAGGATGCCATTGCTTCCAGTGGCACAATCCCCAAGTGTTCATCCTGAATTTATCATCAAAACCCTCATAAGGGATCTCTTTTATTTGCTATCTTTACCATCTTTTAAGAGTGGGCAATAGTTCACATTACCTTTGCTGTATAAAGAACGCACAAGCATTCTGAAAGAAGCGCATTTCTTTCTGATGTCGAACAAGAAGTTATAAATTTGACTTGATGAGATATGCCTTCCTTTTCTGCCAAGTTTTTCAGTTCCTCCAAATACTCAACATTCTCTCTAAGGCGTTCATCATAGCCGCCTGCAACAAGTAGCATAAATAGCTTCTTAGTATTATATGAATGGAAGCACTGTAGTAAGTTGGCAAGAAGAGAGACTGGATTGCCACTACGGAGACTTTCTCCCAAGTTATTTTGCCTATTAAAACCCTACTATTGAGCCAAGTGTCAAAGGCTTAGTACCCTACAGACAAATGTACAAATCCACATTTCTATTGGCATTATCACGAGTTCATCCCAGTAAAACATTGGATATTCCGAATTGATCTTGCAGCAGAAGTTTTCTGGCTAACCCCCACCAAAAGTCATGAAGAACAACTAATAGAAAAGTCGGTTCCTATTACTAAATGCCCAGGAGGGCATAGATCTGTAAGAAACACATCAAAGCTTCCCTAGCAATTCCACCAACCACAAAGAAACTAAATTAAATGAAAAAGAGAGAGATTCCTTGCATGATTTCACCTTTAACACAATTAAATACCAGTAAAGTTTCTTGTATCTCCCTTCCCAAAGTGCTTGTAGTTAAGATTAAGAAACAAGAGAATAATTGGTTCACTTCTAAGATGACAATGATTCCCCTGTAGTTCTGATAAATTATCCAAGAATATTTGTATGATAGCTTCTCGTTGACATGAGAAAAGATAGCACTTGCTTGGATTATCCTAGCAGCATGATACTTTATGGGAATACATTGGACTTCCGACTAGGTCTCCTACACTCTAGTTACATACAGATGTAAAAGCTAGTAATATATATATATATATATATATATATATATATATATATATATATATATATATATATATATATATATATATATATATATATATACAAAATGTTTGTAGTGAACATTTAGCCAATAATATCGCTAGTGCAAAACTGTAACCAGAAAGGTGTAGACAGAACTCGCCTGCAATAGTCAAGGAAGCATCAGCCAGATTCCCACTTTCAATAACATCATTGAGGGTATGAAGCATGGCAAAGGCAGAAATTGCTAGATCTATGTTCTTTTTCCTTTCAAACCGATTAATCGATAGAAAATTCAACCTGAAAAAATGTAAAAGCCCAAAGTTAAGGTTCACAAGGTCAAAGAGACCAAAAAAAAAAAGAAGGGGGGGTGGGGGGAGGACAAGAATACTGGCAAATGAAAGTAGGGAGAAAAGTTGTCCAAAAATATTGCGGTGATGCATCAAACCTACAACTCGAAAATACAAGGATAGAGACATTTTTGTTACTTAATCGCATTAGGTTCCTTGAATTGATCCAAATTAACAGCAGGGTAGAGCACAGCTGGTCTTATTCCCCGTGCATCCAGATTCTTGAATGTCTTTGCAAATGTTGATGCAGTAAATTTGCTATTTACAAGGATTAAGTCTGCCATACCTACAGTTTCAACGATAACAGAATTACATACTAAATTTCGCATAATACCGAAATGATGAAGTTAAACGCATTCAGAGTTGAAATGGCCACACAAAGTATAGTTCAGGAAAAAAGTAAACCTGTTGTTATTTGTTCTATAAAGTCGATGGGTTTACGATATATCTTCCCAAGAAGAGTTGTGTGTTGGGCCAGCAAGAGATCTGGAAAATGGCAGTAAAACACAACCTGAACAAAGAAATAGTGAGTAAATGCTCAATAGTCTTCAATTTAAAACCAGTAGAGACAGCTGGTACCTTTGCTGATTTCTTGAATTTCATCAGTGGAATGACAACAGAGACTTGATCCACAAGTATAACATCGAACGAGGGCCACAGAAATATCACACAAAGAGCAACAAAGATACAACGCAGGTATGCACATACTGCATGCAGACGGTAGAAAATATGTCGAGGCAAGAAAGCACCATAAACAGTAACGGGGAAGATTCCTGGATTACAGTTACTACATTGTTAGGATTTTTTTTTTAAATATAAAAGTCCCACATCGACTGATTTAGGAAGACCCAAGTCACTTATAAGCTCATGAGTTAACACCTCCCATAGTAAATTAATTTTGAAGATATGGAGGCCCATGAGCTATTTTCACTTGGTATCAGAGCGGACCCTTAGGCGGATGTAGGCTCTGAATGTCCCTGCATGACCCCAAGTAGAGCGGCGACCCTTAAACCGTCCCCGTGTGACCCAAAAATAGGGCAACGGGTCTTGAATTGACTCCCACCTCGAGGTGAGGGGAGTGTTGAAATATAAAAGTCTCACACTGACTGACTAAGGAAGATCCAAGCACTTATAAGCTCATGAGTTAACACTTCTCATGGCCAATTGGTTTTGAGAGGATATGGGGCCCATAAGCTATTTCACAGGATCCATACGGCTTACATAATTAATAAGAGTAGTGAACAGAAACAAGCAGATGAAGTTGGTTATAAGGAATGCTGAGATCTTCCCAAGTCTGCTAAAGCACAAGCACAAATTCTTACCAGAAAGTGTCTCCTCAAAACAACGCATTTTATCATGATGGGCGGTGAAAACATGCACACTATGCCCATGAGATGCAAGTTCCACAGCTGCATCGACAATTAATCTTTCTGCTCCACCTAAATGTAATGGCAAGGTTGTGTACAATGGTGTTACGATCGTTAACAGACAGAAAATCAAGGAGAACGGATAGTAATAGATGTCAGACATTGCTTTGTGAAATTAGTGAAATAGATACTCATAAGCTGTCTAAAGGATTTCACAAATCTCAGAACACACTTGCACAAATATGGTTCGATAAATATCAAAATATGCGTAATAAATGTGGATGTCTATATGACTAACTCATAGCAAGTTGCAACATAAAGCAGGTACATTAATTGGAAAATCAGTTTATGCAACCGCAAAGTGAGGATTGCCATCATCAAATCCTTTATACCAAGCCATGCAAAATCCAGTAGATACAAGATGTGTAAAAGTACACTTTTTCTTGATTTATGAAGTTCTGATTAAAAAAGAATCTGGCACATGCAAATCAGAGTCCATGCCAGATTACCAAAAGCAAGAATTCTCAAAGTATTACTAAAAATAAGTTCAGAAAGCTAATGCGAGACTAGAGAGACAATTTCCAAGAAGTGCAATTATGACTCATCCAGAGGTACCACCTGTGGGGTAGACCAAGACATATCTTGTTTTGTTCAACAAAAGGTACTATACTTCTCAGAGGAGGAAAGCTGAAGACGCCAACTACAAACATAGAGTTCTTGAAACAAATACCCAAACCTATGTCGAAAGAATCAGACACAATTATCTGAAGCAACCGCCGGACCAACATCCACATAAAAAGAGAAAATAAAAATAAAAGAGTTGGATGCATCGTATAAAATTACTCTTCCACAGTATGGTATGCCAAGAAAAATAAAACCTTGAATAATTCATAGAATCAAATGGCACAGGAGAAACACTGTATTTACTGCATTGTAGTAATAGCCTCCTACTAATTAGTCGTGTATTAAGGGGCACCACATGAGTATCCTGGAAACTCATTATGACAACTAATCTAAAACAACTGGAAGCATTATGTGCTCCGGGTCAGTATCAAAACCTTACCTTTTATGCAAATAGTGCTAGAATTGTCTAAGAAGCTGTCGTGAACTTAGTTTTAAAAGGTGTGAGGCGCACTGAGGCGATGAGGGTCCGAAGCGACGAGGCACGAGGCGAGCGCCTCATGGACGCAAAGAGCATTTCTTTACAAAATACTAATATATTGGAGATGGTGATAAATCTTGATTTAGAACTAGGTATGGGTGAAGAGATTAGAAGAAAATAGAGAAGAGAAGGCGATTTTTTTTTAATCTGATATGGATATGCTTTTAATCTGATTTTAGAAAGAAAAAATTAAAAGAAAATCAATGGTCCAGATTCTTTTATATTTTTACACCTATCAATGGTCCAGATTTGATCCTTCTCTAAAAAAAACCCTAGCTGCATTTTACACCTATCAATGGTCCAGATTATCTCCTCTAAAAAACCCCTAGCCGCACAGAAGATGAGAACCAAAAAATAAATAGTTGGAGAGTCCAACTACTGGGAGGAAAATAATAAAAACAGCGAGGACAAAAGATAATCACAGTCTATCACCTTAAATCTTACCAACACCATGGAATCGTGCAACCTCTATCTAGTCTAAGTTCTTACTCTACCTAAAAAGGCTACATGTTTGGTCACCGCACCACCACGAAAACTTTCCATGTGCACTTGCTGAACCTACGGGGCAGGCGACAACAGACATTGGAATCTCTACTTCTGTGCCCTATTTCTATAGCTTTGCCTACTATATAATACATGAAACTACTCTAGCCATTTTATATCCTTCGAAATTTTTGTATACTTAAGTGCTAGTGGAGTAAACAGAATTATAAAACTCCCTGGAGAACTCAAATCAAGATTTCTAGAAAAGAAAAAAAATCCCGGTCACACATAGTTAACCCCAAAGAGAAGCACTCTAAGCATAATTCCCTTGACAAGGAAAAAAAATAAAAATTCACGACGTTCATTACTCCCAGATTCTAAATGTTATTACCGTCCGTTCAAAAGAACATAGATTCCCATAACCACTCAGTATACATACTATGTAACAGGCTTAAGCATCTAGAGCATTAGGTATAACATCTTACTAAGCCCCCCAGTGGAACATTTTAATTCTTGCAGTTTTACGCTACATAATTTCAATTCTTGTAGGTTTACACTCCTTAAAGAGCCCTTCACGTTTACTTTAATGAAAACAGCTTCTTCATCAATGACCTTAGTTTTAAAAGGCGCGAGGCGAACCGAGGCGATGAGGGACCGAGGCGATGAGGCGCGAGGCGACCGGTAGAGGCGCGCGCCTCAAGGACGCGAGGCGCACTTTTTTTGCAAAAATTGTCATAAATTAAATTTATATACAATTTTGTATTATAAACATTATTTCAATATTATAAATACTAGATAAAAGCATATATTTTATACTATCTCCCAACTTGTCCACACAAAAATATCGTAAACTGTTAAACGCATAAAAAAGACAACTATTATCATTCACAAGTGTCCAACATCTTAAAGTTGAGTAAAAAAAACATGGAAAATAAAACATAAAGCATATTCATATATTATCTCATACAAACTAATACTCATCGTCAGAAAATAGAGAAGAAAAAAACAATCTCAAAAAAAAAAAAAAAAAACAATCAGAAAATAAAGAAGAATAACGTGAAAAAGGTCAGAAAATAAATAAGAAGAGGAGGAGCAGAGAGCAGCTAACCTGAGAAATAGTCGGGAAAAAAAATCACGTAAAAAAATGAAATTTTAAAAAAAAAATTCAGAAAATGAAGAAGAAGAACACGTAATGAGGAGAGCAGAAAATGAAATTTAAAGAAGAAGGAGATAAGGAAGAGAACTTACCCGGATCCCGAGAAGGCGAGGAGAGCGAGAGGAGCGAAAGTAGCAGAAAACGTAAGTCGGTTGAAGACAAAAACAAACCTTTGACCTCTTTTATATTAGGTCAAGAGCCTTGTTTGTCTCCTTTGCAATTTTTTTCATTTTTGTGCGTAACGAATCGCCTCGGTCGCCTAGGCGCGCCTCGGGCGCCTCACGTCGCCTCACGTCGCCTCGGTCGCCTCGGGCTCGCTTCATGGACACCCCTCGCCTCAGAACACAGGAGGCGTTTTGAAGCTCGCCTCGCCTCGCCTCGCGCCTAGGCGCGCCTCAGGCGCGCTTTTTTAATCCAAGTCAATGACTTTACCAAGCCATTATCTTTTCCCTAAAGTGGGGGTGGAGAGGGGGAGAGAATGCCTAAGATCCTTTTTTTCATGAAATTACTACCCAGAATCCAATCGAACAACAAATGTAAAACCACATAGTTGTCTTATACACAATAATCAATATTAACCACACAAATAAATGAAACATAGAATAAAACCCTTTTAACAAGTCAATATATAGGAAATAAAAATATAGTTACCAATGCCAAGATCGGGATGGATGATGGCAACATTCAACATTGACTTTGCCATTCTCTCTGTTGCTGATTTCTCCTCAGACTACAAAAAGAGAGAGAAAACAAAGCAAGAGAACTTCAATGACCCTATGTGCATTACCAGTAAAATGTGCTCTACTATGGATAACAAATGACCACTTTGCAGTTTGCATTACATAACAAGACCAGGTTTACATCAGCAATTAATTGAAGGAACAAATTTTAAATATCGATCTGCTTAGAAGTCATTGAACAAGATAAATGCAGTCATATGTAAATACGAACGGGACACTGATTGAATATGTCCAATAAACAAGCTGATTCTATAGAAGCAATCTTGAAGTATGAATGTCAAACAATTCAGAAATCGTCTAATATGAATTTCTACAGCTGATACACGTTATCAATTCAGTCAAAGACTTGTACATTTCGTGACCATCTAATTACCTAAATTCCAGTTAATATTAGCTTCAATTAGCGTGATGGACCACGTGAAGGAACTTGCTCCGGTAGTACAACACACATAATTTTTCAAACAAGGTCAATAATAATAGTACTGCAAAAGGTTTCCAGAGTTATTTACTTGGAGTATGGAAATCACATTGATATCAAAAAAATTCTGATATATGTGAATTAGGGATCGCTAGATAAGGGTTGATTCTAATACAAAACATGGAGATTATGCAAAAAATAAATAAATAAATAAATAAATAAATAAAAGAACAGACACACTTACAATTGGAATTCAACACCTTAAAATGAAGATAAATTACAATTAGAATTCAAAGTACTTCCTACATTCCTTAATATAGACTTTCAGGAAATGTAACAAACGGTAAGGAAGCAAAAACAACGTATTTTGTTAATATCAATATTACTCTCTATGATGGACTTATATACCACTAATTTTATGTAAGTGAGGAATATTAATATTTTAATTAAAAAAACGTTTGATTTTTTTTGCTCTCTTAATTTTGGTTTAGGACATAATGTGAAATAACAAAGTACATTTAATTTAAAAAAGAGTAGATATAATAAAAGAAATAGAATAAAACCTAACCGGTATGAATGGAGGAGGAGGCAATCTGGATCGGACTGATTTTGTGAGAAATGAAGACGTGGTGGCGCCGGTGACCAGAAATTAGGGGGGGAAAGGGTCAAAAAGAAAGACTACAAGTGATCAGATAGCAATCATAATAACTCCTTGGGGAAAATCAGTTTTAACAGCGCTATATATATATATATATTTTTTCTTCTAGTTTTTTTAAAGAATATAAATGTTATTTTTTAGAAAACTGCTATTATTCCCCAAAACTCTTTTACAATGTTATTAAAATCGCAAGTTAACTCGTAGAATCGCATGATTCTACGATTCTACGGAAGCAAAACGTGTTGAATTGGTAGTAGAATCGCAATCTGTTAGATTCGTAATAGAATCAGATCGTACGTAAAAACGTACGTTTCTACCGAGTCTACAAAATTTCAAATTATTAGCCATTTTGGTCATCAAATTATTTTTGAACAGACACTTTCATCATTTTTAACTTTTTTTAACTTTCTTCATCCCCAAAGATTTTACGAACAACCATTTTGGTCATCAAATTATTTTTTAACAACCACTTTAATCCTTTTTAACTTTTTTAACTTTCTTCATGCCCAAATATTTTACGAACAGCCATTTTGGTCATCAAATTCTTTTTGAGCAGCCACTTTCATCATTTTTAACTTTTTTTTTAACTTTCTTCATCCCCAAAGATTTTATGAACAGCCATTTTGGTCATCAAATTCTTTTTGAGCAGCCACTTTCATCATTTTTAACTTTTTTTTAACTTTCTTCATCCCCAAAAATTTTACAAGCAGCCATTTTTATCCTTGGAGATGAAGAAAGTTAAAAAGGATGATGATGATGAGTTTGATGAAGGCGGAAATGATATGGAGGATGATGATAGTGATGGTTCGAAATTCAAGTCTTTGAATGACTTGCTCTATTAGATCATAAACTTATTACGTACTTTATTTTATTTTGATCTTTTGAAAGACGTATAAGTTAAGAATTATGTGTAGTCGCATTTTTATATTTTGAAAGACTTGTAAGTTCTTTATTGTGAATTTTGTTGCGTTATTATCTTTTGAAAAAACTTGTGAAACTATATTTAATGATTTTTTTTCCATTTTTTTGGATCATATGATATGAATTATATGTTAATTATTGTTATATATATAAAAATATTAATATTAATTCTCGATACGATTTTACGATTTACGATTTTTCACTCCTCCTCCGAGTCTACGTAGAATCGCGATTTTAATATATGCTATGTTCCTGCTTATTCCTGCAATACTCTTACTTGTACCTGCAATATTTAAATTTTTGTTAATTATCCCACTCTTCTGAGAATAAATTTTTTCTTTTATCTCATGGTCATTATGGGTTATCTTTGGATTTGCATCCATGTTTATCTCTGGATCAACATCCCTGTTTAGCTCTGGATCAACATCCTTGTTTAGCTCTGCAACTGGCTCTTTTTCTTTAGCCATTAGCTCAGATATCTTTTGATCTTGTATAGCTATTTTTTGTTCTTGTATTGAACTATGTATTTCTATTTTTTCTAATTTTTGTAATATTTTTCTCAATAGCTCTGGGATATCTGTACCTTCTTTCTCAGGGATTTCTAGAGAGATAATCTGCAAAGACATTTTTGTTAGTTTTAGTTACTTCACAATCATAATCAAATTCATTTATCTTTATAACCAATCTTCTTATTTCTTTCTGAGTTATTGAATCATTTAATTTGCTTTGTAACCAATATTTTACCTGTGTATTATCAATTCTTAATATAAATCTGGTATGAATAACATATATTTCAAAATGTAAAATTGCTTTTAATACAGCTAATAATTCTTTTCTATTTATTTCCCATTTTTGCTCATTATCTTTAAATGTTCCTGAAAAATATCTACATATATGCTCTAATTTTTCACCTACATAATTCTTTTATTTTCTTAAGTTTTTCTTTATCTAAATTTGTCCATGTAAATTCTACATCTTTCTTCAATTTTTTCTGAAATGAAACTAAATATGTAGATAAATGAGGTATATATTCTCGAACTTGATTAATAAGTCCTAAAAATGATAATGATCCCAACGCCAGTTATGATCTTATGTATGAATCTAATACTTATGATGATTAAATTTAATATTATAAAGAGCAAACCCTTTATTGGTATCAGAGCAAAGTTAAGAATTAATTATTAGATAAAATGATTAGAAAAATACACCCAGTATTACAAAAAAGATATACTTTAAGAAAGGAAAATTTGGAATTAGATAGTACTAGAGGATTTCCTATAGAAACTATAGATTTTGGAGAAGTTATACCATTTATATTAGCAGGATATGGAGGATTACAAGAGCATAAACAGTTAAATTGGACAAACTTATTCTCATATGATAAGTTAGGGAAAAATATTCCTCTAAATAACACATATCACATATAACTATTTCTACTAAGCTCATTTTTGCCTTTTCTTTTTGTTTATTTATTAACCCTGTTTCACTATTTAAATTACTAAATTCTCCTCTTATTCCCATTTCATATTTTTCTAATATTTATATATCTCTTCCAGTAGGATGGCCTAATATATCTATAGCTTTTCTAAATGTACTCTTTGTATCTTCTTCTAAATTTTCAAACCATAATTTTACTACTCCCATAAAACTTCTCTCTATATAGCTTGGTGTCTCTGTTAAACCTATTTTATTATCTATTAACTGCTTAGCAATTATTCCTACCCATTTTTCTACTTCTTTTGTTACATCTAATGTACAATCTAAGTTTAGCATTCTGAGTAATCTATTTTGCTTTCAGTTGGTATATATTTTTCTGGTAACCTATGTTCCCATATCTTTTTATTTCTTCTAGGTTTTTCATTATTTTATTTTTAAAAAAACAAAAACAAAATTTAAAGTGTTTTTACTTCTTACGGCTGAATAAACTATTTTGACCAATATACTCCGCAAATAGTCATGTGAGTGGTATATGATTATCGGATAATCTGATGCGATTCAATTTTGTCTCTCTCCAGTTGAGTCGGTTTGGGTCCTCTCAGCTAAAAGAAAATATCCGATTGGATTCAATTCGACTCTTTAATTCTCTCCATTCTCATCTTCATTCTCTCTTCTCTCCTCACGGTTTGCGTGTCAACTTTCGACTTTCAATCAAGAATCTGTCAGCTTTCTTATTTCTCATTCCTTTATAAAAGTTCTATCTTAAAGAATCTCGCTCCTATTTTAAATTGATATTGTTTCATATTTGAGTTTAAATTGTTGAAGAAAGCTATGTCAAATTCATGCATTTTTACCGTATTTTTCTTCCATATTCGTCGTATTCATTTGTTTCAGTGTGCCTTTCCATATTCATGTGTTGTTCCCTTGAAGAACAAATATATGGAACTAAAATACATTAGTTTGGTGTTAGTATTAATAGCTAAAGAAAACCCTAGTGAAGACATTAATTTGATGTTAGTATTAATAGCTAAATAAAATCCTAGTGTTATGCCATCGGTGCGGCTTCTATTAGTTGAATCCGTTATACTTTTGTGTCACTTTTGATCTTTTTCCTTTTCATCTTGAGATTTTATTTTGTTTCACAGAGTTATATTTTTTTTTCTTATTATATATATATAAATATAAAATTATTATATAAATATTTTTGTAGGATATTCTAATTCGTGCTACGATTTTTATGTTTACGAGTTTTAGAATTTTTACCGTTTCGAATTAAAATTGCAATTTTAACAACCTTACTTGTGATCGTTTAGTGAGATTGCTTAGTGAGGGAGGGGCTATGATTTTGTTGGGTAAAATTGTAGAAATCTTACTACCAATTTCGTTTTTTTTCTTTTAGCAAAGCATAAATTTGGTATGGGTGGGTTTTTATGAACCAAGAAAAGGGCAAAAATGATATATTTGCTAGAGTTTTTATTTCTTTATTTATTATTATTTCTTCTACATTGAGGTGTAAATGAATACTTACACCTCAGTCCGGGCCAAGTCAAACTCTAAGCGCTGGTGTATTTGGATTCGTTTTTGGCCTAAAATTTTTCGTCTCAAAAAGCTAAGAAGGAAAAATTTGTAGTGTTCAAGTTTGTTTTTTAAAGAGATGTAACCAAATGCACCCTAATCGGTCGAGTCGAGTTGGATACAGGACTCGATTTGAACTTTAAAAGAATATTCACGTTCAGCGTCAATATAAAAACTCTTAAAACTCGAATTCGATCCGAAGATTTAAGAGTTCATGTTTAAACTCAAACACAATTTGAAAATATATACAATTTTAGTTGATAATATATATTATTTAATTTAAATATTATTAAATAAAAAATATACAATATTTTATTTATTTAGAGAAATCCCCTATATTTTACATCAATTATTTAGCTAATTAGCATAAATAACAATAATTTTTTATTAGGCTATTTTTAGCACCAACAATTTACGGGTTATCATAATTGTCAAATTAACGAATTCGGCCAAAATTCTAACCAAAAAAATCATGTGTTTCTGGCAACAGGGGTAAAAAAGTCTAAAGAAGACTTCGATGTGCTAAAATGGAGCAGGTCCACAGGTGGGGCTATGCACCAAACCCCCTAAAATTTTCCAACTAAGTCACTTAGTACACGTGTCGTATTTTGGTGAGTCCGGTCCACGGCTCTATCGTGAACCCGATACACCCTAACAATTTCTTCACCCCACCATCTTCTTCACAGCCTCCGCTCCTCCCTCCGATCAATTTGGTTAGCCATTTTTCCGTACATCCGCATGCTTCCTGCTAGTGGAAATAAGTTATCTAGCACATCAGCATGTTTCCCAGTAAGATCTTGGAGCTTATTCTTGAGAGCATTAACAAGACCCCTCTCTCTCTCTCTCTCTCTCTCTCTCTCTCTCATTTTCCATCCCTCTGTCTAGTCTCTTTCTTCTTCTAGGGTTTGTGTTCTCTTCCCCCTTTGGCTAAAGTTCTCTCTTTTCTCTGTGTAAAAAGAATGAGCAGCACTAAGGATAACTTCAACATGGCCGATCTCGCATCTGGTTTGAATAGAGACTTAGATGGAGAGAAATAATTTGTAATTGGTTTGTCTCAACATGACCAAATATAATTTTGTGATGGTCGTCAGAGGGGGAGGGTGTGGGTGGTGTTGGATGGGCTTCGAGATGGCGGCCAATCGAGGCTGGAGGTGGAGTGGGTTGCGTTGCGGGGTGGGTGGGGTGGTCGGGGAAGATGGTGGTGTTGGATGGGCTTCGAGACGGCGGGGTGGGGGCTTGCGGGGTGCAGTGTGCTATGGGGTAGGTGGGGTGTTTGGGGAAGAAGAAAGAGGGGTAGTAGAATAGGACAAAAAGTGACAATTTCGCCATTTTGACCGGACATATGTGCTGGTCATTTGATTTTTTTTTGCCGGATTCGTTAATTTGACAATTAGAGCAGCTCGTAAATTGTTGGTGCTAAAAATAACCTAATAAAAAATTATTGCTAATTAGTTTAATAGTTGGTGTCAAATATCGGGGGATTTCTCTATTTATTGAAGTATAAATGTAACGTATTTGTGAACGTTCAAACTCAAAGTTCTACACTTGGAACTTAGATGACATGCAACTCTATCTTCAATACCCTCACATGTCATGCAACTCTATAAGTTTCCTGCTAGCACTTGCAAACAAACAGATACATTGTGCTGGAACTTTCTTTGGGGTTCTTCCCCAGAGAAAAAGAAACTGCATGATGCGAAATCGAAGTACAAATATACCAAGGTTCGGGTAAAGGCCCGATCTTTCTCTAGTTCGAACAGTTTATGTGGGAATATAATAAACAATCCTCCCATAAGGTTGATTATCAATGGGGGGCTGAAACACCACAATAAGTATAAACCAAACTTATTGATACAGTAACTCAAAGATGAATGAAGTCTACATAGAGAATCAAACAAAGGAACTAAGGAATAACCTTAACATATCATAAATCAAGTCTAATAATATCATGGCTGAAATTCCTCTTAAATAGAGTGGAATTTCGTCCAAAAAGAACCCACAAATAAGAGTCCTTTAAAGATTAAGACTCTACAACTCCTAGATAACTAAAAACACTACCTAACATCAAGGACAACATGTCCTAGTTAGCTAGCTTATTTTGGCCAACATGGCTAATTAAAATAAACAATAAAGCTGAAAATATAATTAAAGTCTTTAATAGACTTTAATTTACAAGTTTCCTAAAATACCCCTTCAACCGTTTTCCTTCCAATTATGTATCTTTCCTTCAAATGATATTCGATGACTTTGATCCTTGTGTCTAGCTTTCTTTGGAAGTTTATTTACCTCTTGAACCTTTAGATTAGAGACTTTAAACACTTGGAACAAAGGCTTGACTTTGAAGCTCGTATTTGGGATGTATGAGTTAAGGATGAGGTCATTTATCCAAATGACCTCTCCAAGCTTCATGGCTGGTACCGTATCACTGCATCTCATTTCATGGAAGAAGGTATGTTTACCCTACTCACTTGGTGGCCTTCATTTGTGAAATTCTAAGCATCATAATCTAGCTTGGCGTTGTTTCATTTCTAGGAAATCGACTTTATGGTTGAAAATTACAATTGCACGTCATTTACCTACAAATAGTAATCTGCATTATCTCAATCCTCATTATTCTCCATCTCCAATATGGAAAAGCAATTTACCTGGTTGGAAAGTATGTCTCCCATATCTTAAATGGAGTCTAAGAAATGGTTCATTTAATCTCAGTTTTTCATGATAACTGGTCAAAGCTGGGTATTTTACGTTCATATTTTATAGGTCCTTTGAACTATTTAGAGTCTAATCTTAAAGTAAAGAATATTATCTCTCATAATTGTGTTTGATAAATGATATTTCTTTTCCTATCTCAACACAGCTTTTACAAACTCTTGCGTCAACGCCTATATCTATCAATCCCTCTAATCGGGACAAACCATATTGGTCATTAACTCGATGGAAATTTTTCTGTTTCTTCTGCTTATACTAGTCAGCAACTCAGGTGTAGCCAAAATACTGTGAACTTATAAAAATGGATTTGGGATATTAACTCTCTTCCAAAAATTAAGTTTTTTATTTGGCTATGCTCTCATGATCGGATTCCACATGCTTGTCTTCATTGTAAATTTAAAATTCTACCTGATAATATATGTGGTAAAACCCGGACTTTTTCTAGGGATTAGGTTGATTAAGTCCCATAACATTTGAGACTAGAGTGATTAAATTCTTTAACATTTGGGCTTAGGGTTGATATTATTTGTTGGTTGAGGACTAATCTTGCAGATTTATTTACTATACAATAACTCTTAGTGTTTGGGCCAGATTAATTCTATGTTCTTTTTCCTATGGCTGCAGACAAAACTTCTGAGATAGAAGTTGAGGAGACTCTGAGGTCAGAAACTCATATCGAATGTATCATTAGTCTTGATTTGTCGTTTGATTCTTAGTCTAAGATCGCTTTGATTGATAGAATTTTATTTGTTTTGTTAGGATTTGTGGTAGATGATTCAGTGATTCCAGACGTTTAAGAATCGATCACGGTAAGTATAAATTCCTTTCATTTTTATAAACTTGTCATATTTTCGATATCAAATTCGGGTATTTTTCTAGTCGATGTGCTATTTGAATATGTAAAATAGTATATGTATATGTTCTGGATTTGTCGTCGATTGATCGTCATTCTGACTTGTTAAGAAAAACAAAAGTAAAGATTATTACTTCAAGTTCGTGCTTCACTGTTTCCATTGAGCCGGTTACCCTTTTTGTCGGTAAAGTCGGAATCCATCAAAATCTGAGATATCGATTTGGAAAATTTCATATAATTGTAAACGGCTTCTTTTTGTCCTTTTTCGTGCCTATTTTGCTTCCACTGAGACTTGTGTATGCAGATGAAACAGGAAGCTTGTTGATGTTGATCTTTGTTAAATATAATATTTGATGAATGCATTTAATTGAATTAAAAATGTAGTCTTTTTTTTTTTTACGGGGGAGTGCGGGAATCGACCCAGGACCGAAGTCCTGAGCCTCTGTGCCTTTTCCACTGTGGCAACTGATTCCCACCAAAATGTAGTCTTTTGTTCCACTCTCTGACTGCCTTGCCTTTTATTTTGTCATCAAAGCACTCTAGTAGATAAGCAAATCATACCTTAACATTTGCTATCTCTCCCTTTCTCTTTTATACCCTCACAAATGGACTAGCTCAAATGTTCTTCTTGCCTTTCATTTTCATTTGTATATACATACATGCTACTGCTTGTTTTTGTTGTAAATGCCTTGCAATATTTTATTATTTTCCTTATAAACCTTCACAGTCATATGCAAGCAATGCAGGAGGAGTCATGTTTCTTGTTAATTACCTTCCTGCCATGAGACAATGAACCACCCAAGGAAGCATTATTCTTTAGCCTCTCTTTCATTGTTGATTATACTTTATTCAATCAAACCTCAGGGTACTTAAATTTTTCCGTATAAAAATGTGTCTTTTGGCGATAAATCTCAAAGTAAAGTACGATATTTTGTTAAAAGAAATATATTATTTTGGTCTGCTAAAAACCAGATTATATTGTATTCAAACTGTTGTGTATTCTGAAAATTCTGTTACGGTTGATACTTTGCGGATTGACCTGGAATACTGTCTGTTCTGACCCCACCTATGGGTAAAAGTTAGGACTCTGATCTAACCCATTCCCTAGAGGGTATAAGTCTAGGGCTGATATATCAGTTTCTGTTTTTTTTTTCTGTTTCGGTAAACCTATGATCCCCGGCCACAGTATCACTCTGTATATTCTGTTCTATTCTGCAAATGTTAAACTGAGATATCTGCTTGAATTTCTGAAGGATTCTGAAAATACGATTTCTGTAAAATGATTATGTTTAAAACAATCTAACTTTTCGATGTGGACATGCATTTACTCTTTTTATAAGAGTTCTTAGTCTTCTCCTTTTTATTTTATTAAAAAAAATATAAAACTCTCGAAAAATTACACGTAGATTTCTAGAGAATGTGATTGGTTAAAAACAAAAACACCTTATGTAATATAAATATAGTTAGATTAGATTAGATTAGATAGTATAATAACATGTGCTATTATCGGGATTCCATTTTATCATATAATTAAGAGTATATGAAAACAATGGCTCATCAAGATTTTTTTTTTTTAAGTTTTGACTCTTTAAATGAAAAACAATAATAAGCATATTTTCTCGCAGATTATACCAAAAATCAAATGGCTCTGTTAGCTAATTTTTTTATTTATTTTTTAAATAAATAAATTTTACTATTGGAATGAAAAACTTGAAAAGAAAATTGAGCTTGCCACTGAATTTAATGGGCTAAATATCAACCCACCAATTCATTCAATTGAAAAAACATTCTCAACCCCTTTCTTTCTTTATAAGGAAAATTGGCGCCCTGGGTACAAAAACAATTTAAGATTTTGATGAAAGGTCCAAAAACTATGTTTTTACAACACTCCATCCAAAAACAATTTACATTTGGTGGACTTCATCCTTCTGTAAAAAAAAAAAAAGACTCAGTCAACTGTCAAATTCAAATTTCAAGTTAGTCAACATTTAAAATAATAGGGGCTTTTCAGGTAATTTCAATTAAACCCATTTTTAATGATCCAACCCATCATCTCATGACCCAACCCGACCCTAGAGGTGGTCCCCTTTTTTGGTACATTAACCACCCCACCCCAGCGCAACCCAATCCCAATTCCCTAACTTGATGCTCACAGCACTTGCTACCATGGTTGTCAAAATCGCGAGTTGGATCGTAAAATCGTACGATTTTAAGATCCAAAGGCCTTAAAACGTTCCGGATCGCTGTTAAAATCGTTGGGAGGCTGGATCGGTCTGGATCGTCGATCCAGATCGTAAGATCGTAGGATCGGACGATCTAGAACGATCCAAAATTTTAATAGACGTGAAGGCTAATTGGGACTTTTTACATGAACTTCTCTTGTGTTGTCTTTCCTTAAATCCTAAGCATACTCATAAGGTCATTGTTTGTGCTTTTACTGACCTTATTGTATCTTTAATGTCCGCACCGCCCCGCCACAGTCACCGAAAATCCGACGTGGACCAGTACCATTGCGCCACATCAAGACTATTGTTGTAATTTTTTTATTTTTCATTTTTTTACTAGTTTTGTCGGATCTTCCGATCCGTGTTACGATCCTCGTTTTTACGATTCTTGAGACCCCTTCCGTTCCCGAATCAAAAATACGATTTTTACAACCTTGCTTGCTACTACTTGAACCCATTATCAGAAGAAAAAAAAATGATCTGAAAACTATGAATAAACCCATTTGTCTATGATTAATCATAAACAAGAACTATTATTATACCTAACAAGTATGAAATTCCCAAATTTCATTGGCCAACAACATCACCAAGCTTAGTTGCTTTCAAATACCAAGAAATTACCTAATAATTTTTCCTCATTTCCCAATAAACTAACCCAGCACAGTTACCCCCACCTAAAAAAGAAAAACATGGCTGCTCTTAACGCCAGGAGCGGCAGGGTTTGGTGGTGGCGGACATAATTTTTTGTAATTTCTTCGCAATATTGTTGTTATAGGTTGAAGTAATTCCAGTTGCAATATTGTTGCTTTAGAAAGTTTAAATTATTTTTCTTCTCCTGTTGCTATCGTGGTCAATCTAAGGTGAATCAGAGGTGGTTTTAATTAAGGTGAATCGGAGGTGGTTGGTGGTGACGAGTTTGTTTTTTTTATGAAAGATATGCCAGTGAAACGAGGGCTATTGGATTTGGATGTCCATGTTCGCTGCTGCTTCATTGAAGCCGGTATCGAAGAGATTGAAGAAGAAAGGGATGAGGAAGAATAAAGATGGTAGGAGAGTTTGTTACAGGTCAAAAAAAAATGGCAAGTAAAGCAGTGGGCGGCGGCGGTGTTAGACAGTGAAGGTGGGGGACGAGGGAAATGAAGAAGAAAGGGGTAGGGTGGGGTGGCTGTGGTGGGAGTCGGGAGGGAGATGATGGGTCGGGTCCTTGGAAATAGGTTTAATTGAAAGTACCTGAAAAGCTCCCTATTATTTTAAATGTTGACTAGCTTGAAATTTGAATTTGACAGTTGACTGAGTCTTTTTTTGACGGAAGGATGAAGTCCACCAAATGTAAATTGTTTTTGGATGGAGTTTTGTAAAAACATAGTTTTTGGACCTTTCATCAAAATCTTAAATTATCTTTGGACCCAGGGCGCCAATTTTCCTTCTATATAATGTTGTCAAACTCCAAAAATTTCGTACACTTTCAATGTGGGATCTTGAATAATATTGAAAAAGAAAAAGAAAAATCTAGAAAATTAGAATAGAAGAAAAGACATAAATATATTAAAAACCATAATTTTTTATTAATATTTTTTACTTATTTTTATTTTATTAAAAATTAAAATTTCTACAAATTAATACTTTAGTTTTAAAGAGGTTAGAAAGACATTCACTTGTTTCCAATATAAACGAAGAGAATTGATTTGTATTCATTTTAAAATATCCATATTTATTTATTTTTTAAAAGATATTATGAAAATAAAAATGCTGCATAAAATAAAAAAAATAAAAAATGAACATTGCATAAATTTAAGTTAAATCGAACTTGATTGTAAGCACGTTCGGAATTTAGAGAATCTGACCATTTAAATTACCCGTTATTTGTTAAAATTTTAACTATTTATATTTATATAAATAAATACTCCCTCCATTCCCTATTAATTGCCGTTTAGGAGATATCTAGGTATCCAAATTAATTGTCGTTTAAGGTTGTTTTATTAGTTGTCAATAATTTATTCCAATGATACCCTCAACATTTTCCTTTCTTTTTGACAAAGAAGTGAGAGAGAGGGAGGGTGGGGGATAATA
The DNA here is from genome assembly GCA_026122235.1 of Vinca minor. Classification (NCBI taxonomy): domain Eukaryota; kingdom Viridiplantae; phylum Streptophyta; class Magnoliopsida; order Gentianales; family Apocynaceae; genus Vinca; species Vinca minor. The sequence goes on from JAOCZM010000235.1 coordinate 1,152,178, forward strand.
TTAGAAGTTTAGGTGATAATGACAACTTCCTTAATTTTCTCAAATTGTCTAAAGAGTCTTATATTTAGGAATGGAGGGAGTAAAATATAAGAAGCAAATAAGTGTGCTTCCCTAATTTGATGGGGTGAAATGTCAGCCCAATTGCTCACTCAAAACATGTGAAAGTACTTTCTTTTATAGTATTCTCAAACTCAAACAAAAAACTAACTTTTCAATATGGGATACTCTTATGAGCCAATCAAGAGTTTACAATAACAGTAAAATTAGTCAACCAATCGAAATTTTATAAAATAATTAATTGAACCAAAATTCATGGAAATTACACGTAAGATTTTGAAGAATGTGATGACTTTTGAATTTTGAAATTAAGGAACATAATATAATTCATGTAAATTATTATATCATACAAAAAATACTGTTAGTTTAGATTTGTTAGAGACCGGGGAAAAGTTTACTTAAATTACCATTCCATTGAAAGAATTAAATAAAATTGTTGTCAAATACCTGCTAGAGTAGATGATAATGTGATATAGCATTTGAACAGGCTTGGGATCGAATCCCAATCTGAAAAGGTGCTCTGTAATATATATATATATATATATAATTGTTGTCAAATACTTGCTAGAGTGTAAGCCCTAAGGGCGAACAAACTCAGTTTTTTATGATGGACAAACATTTGATGTTGTGTCTAATGCTCTCATTCTTTGTGATAGAATATCGGAAGTCAAAATGGAAGCTCTAAGTACTTCAATCAAGCCATGATCAAGATTCAAAGTTATACTTAAAGGCACTTCTCGTCGAGATTGAAGATTGAAGACTTAGGTTTGGTTAGGATAGCTTATGTCTTTATAAGTCCTTATCTTATAAGCTCTAGCCAATGCTCTAAATGAACATAAACGTACAACACTCTAGTCTTGCATGCTCATAAACACGTTTTCAAAAGGCTAAGTTTCAAAAGGATCCTTATATGTGTTCTTATCTCAAAAGCCTTTGATTTCAAAGTCTAAGTCCTTTAAAATGGTTTTCCAAATGTTCTTACTTGTTACCTATTGGGAAAACCTTTTAGACTTCAAAAGATTTCAAAACTAGTGAAAAATCAACATCTCTCATACTCAGGAAAGTCGGATCATCCGAGCTTTCCTCGGAACGACCGAACCGAAACAGAGAGTTGAAGCTTTTGGAACTAGCTTATTTCGGTCGACCTAGGGTTGAGTTCGGTCGACCTAGGGTTGAGTTCGGTCGACCTAATCAAGGTCGGATCAACCGAGGTCCAAGTTCGGTCAACCGAACTCCTCTGCTACTAGCCGTTATATGACCGTTGCAGAGTCGTTTTTTCAGCATATTTTGAAATGTATATAAGCTCTAAAGCTGTAGAATGACTCTAAGGCTTGCACATCAAATATACATTGAATTCTTATCAAGTCTTAAACACTTTCAAAGTAAATGCTCTTCATCTCTATGATCTAAATCATTCAAAAGTGATTTTTCTAAAGCAAGACAAAGAGTGTGCATGTTATGTTCTAAGAGCTAATTATTCTTGTACTTCAAAGATATTTATCTTTCACTTAGAAGAGTGAACAACCTTTCTCTTAAACCATCTCGTTCCCTTTCTTAGTGATAGGGTTATTGTTGTATTGAAAGTCCTACTTAGTGTGGGCAAGCTCTCTTATTGAGTTGGTGTATTGTGGTTGTCTTGTAAAACTCTTAGTGAGTTATCCACAAGTGTAATATCCTTCTTAGTGAAGATGTTGAAAATCCTTGGGTGCGGCTCAAGGTAGTGGATGTAGATTCTAAGTGAATCGAACCACTATAAATCCTTTGTCTTGTGATTGGCTTTCGTTTTGCTTTTGTTCATCTTGCTCAAACTTACACTAGCCTTGCTTAGATTTGGAAAAGTTTACAAGATTGTTTAAAAACCCAATTCACCCCCTCCCCCCCTTGTGTTTTACATAGAGTAGCTGACAATGTGGTGTACCTTTTGAATTGCTGGCTTGGAATCGAATCCCAATATGAAAATGTGCTCTGTAATAAATATACACTAGCAAAAATACTCGTGCTATGCACGGAAACGTAATGTTTAATGAAAGAAAAAATGTCAAAGTAATTTTGTAACTCAAAACATGTCAAAGTACACTCTTTTATAGTATTGTAAAACTCAAAAAACAATGTAACTTTTCAATGTGGGATACTCTTATAAGCAAATTAAGAATTTACAACCAAAGTAAAATTTAACCAACCAATCAAAATTTTATAAAATAATTAATTGAACAAAAATTCACGGAAATTACATTTAGGATTTAGAAGGATGTGATTGGTGAAATTGAAAATAGACTTATAAATATAGATAGATACTCCTTCCGATTCAAAATATAAGTCTTTTTAGGAGTTTTTACACAAATTAAGATACTAATCAAGATGACTAGAGTACCCCTAATTAATACTCCAAAAGAACAAATAAATTAATGAAGAGTTGCATGAGAACTATACATTTTGACAAATATGAATATATGGAGAAAATAATGTAAGTGTAAATTAGCCAATAAATGCACCATTCTTGTAAAAAGGCCTATATTTTGCAACAAAAAATAACTCTTAAAAAAACTTCTATTTTGAATCGGAGGAAGTATAAAATTTATGCCCATTAATTTTCTTTTATAGTCTTGTAATTTGTCAAATTTTAAAAATAATAATTATTTTTTTTATGTGGGAGTTTTTATTGTTGTTAATTCTCTTATTTGACTTTAGATTAATATTTTAAACTTTTATTATAAATTAAAAATTCTACAAATTAATACTTTAGTTTTAGAGAGTTTAGAAAAAGACTCACTTGATTTTTGCAGTATAAACGAAGCGAATTGATTTTTTTTAAATATCCATATTTATTTATTTTTATAAATATATTATGAAAATAAAAATTCTCCATTAGAATAAAAAAAAATGAACATTGCATAAGTTTGAGCTAAATTGAACTTGATTATAAGCTCAATCGGAATTCAGAGGACCCGGTAATCTGAATTACCCGTTATTTGTTAAAACTTTAACTATTAATATTTATATAAATAAAAAATATAAGAAGCAAATAAGAGGGCTTCCTTAATTTGATGGGATGTCAACCCAATTTTGTAACTCAAAACATGTCAAAGTATCATCATTTATAGTATTGTCAAACTCAAAATAATGTAACTTTTTCAATGTGGGATACTCTCATAAGACAATTAAGAGTTTACAACCAAAATAAAATTTAAATTAGCATTCCATTAAAAAAATTAAAGAAAATAGTCGTCAAATACCTACCAGAGTAGTTGGCAATGTGGCGTAGCATCCGACTTGTAGGCCGGGGGATCAAATCCCCCCTCTCCCAATCTAAATAAAATAGTTTAACATTTTTTGCACCAATAAAAGTTGATATTTAATTTTTATTAAGATAAGTTAATTTTCAATTAATTTAATTAACTTAAATATTCTCAACCGATAAAAATTAGTAAATTAATTAAAAAATGTGAAAATCTAAGAAAATAGTATTGAAGAAATATATAGATACAAATATACGTATCTATAACATGCTCTGTAATATATATACTAGCCTAATCACCCGTGCTATGCACGAAAATAAAATTAATTGTTTAAAAAAATATTAAATAGCATAAAAGTGAAAAATGACAATATACACGGATATTGTTGTTTATTTTTCAACATACCTATATAGAAAAAAGAAACAATATAAGAATTTTGTATTTATATGCAAAATATCAACCAGTCATGTTTTTTAAACTAATTAAAAACCAAACAATTCCATAAAATTACACATAGGATTGTAAAGTGTTGTGATTGGTTGAAACTGGAAACAGATTCTGTAATATAAATATAGATAGATTGTTTAATTGAACCATCTGAAAAACTAATAAAGTTTGCCTCTCAAATTCATTGGGAAAAATCCAACTTAGTTAATAATACTCTAAAAACTAATGACTAGATAAAAAAAAAATTTAAACGTTTTATACTCTTTTAATGAAAACGATTCGTGAACAGGTTGACCTGCTGGTTAATTATTAAACTAAATGATTCGTTGAACTAATTTTCTTTAAAAAACTTTAACTATTTGAATGTAAAATTGAAAAGAAAATTGAATTTCTCACTCAATTTAATGGACTAAAAACTAACTCGAATCAATTCATTCCATAAAAAAACCATTCTCAACCCATTTATTTATAATGTTGTCAAATTTCAAAAAATTCATAAACTTCCGATGTGGGATCTTGAATTGTATTAAAAAGAGAAAAAATAATATAATTGAATAGGGAAAATAAAAAAAATATATATTAAAAATAACAATTTCATTAGAATAAGTCAAAGATATCGTGGTATATCATTAAATTAATAAATAAAAAATCATCTCAACCAATTATGTTTTTTGAACTAATAAAAGATCAAACAATTCCATAAAATTACACTTAGGATTGTAAAGGGTTGTGATTGGTTAAAAATGAAAAACATGCTCTGTAATATAAATATAAGTAGATATAAATTGTTTAATTGAACAATCTGAAAAGCTAATAAAGTCTGTCTCTCAAATTCATTGGGAAAATTTCAACTTAGTTAATGATACTCTAAAACTAATGCCTGGATAAAAAAAAATTATTTTTTAAAAGTTTATACTCTTTTAATGAAAAAGATTAGTGAGCAGGTTGACCTGCGGGTTAATTTATAAACTAAATGATTCGTTAAACTATTTTTTTCTTTTTTAAAAAAACTTTAATTATTTGAATAAAAAACTTGAAAAGAAAATTGGATTTGTCACTCAATTTAATGGACTAAAAACCAACTCAATCAATTTATTCAATAAAAAACCATTCTCAACTCATTTATTTATAATGTTGTCAAATTTCAAAAACTTCGTAAACTTCCGATGTGGGATCTTGATTTGTATTGAAAAGAGAAAAAAGAATAAAATTGAATAGGAAAAATAAAAAACAATAAAAAACATTAAAATTAACTATTTCATTTGAATAAGTCAAAGATATCAAGCTATATCATTAAATTAATAAATAAAAACTCATCTCAACCAATCATTTTTTTTAAGCAATTAAAAACCAAATAATTCCATAAAATTACACGTAGGATTGTAAAGGGTTGTGATTGGTTGAAAATGAAAAACAATCCCTGTACTATAAATATAGATAGATTGTTTAATTGAACAATATGAAAAACTAATAAAGTATGCCTTTCAAATTCATTGGGAAAATCCAACTTAGTTAATCATACTCTAAAAACTAATGGCCGGATAATTTTTTTTTAAAAGTTTTATACACTTTTAATGAAAAAGATTAGTGAGCAGGTTGACCCGCGGGTTAATTAATAAACTAAATGATTTGTTCAACTAATTTTCTTTAAAAAAAAACTTTAACTATTTGAATGAAAAAATTGAAAAGAAAATTGGATTTGTCACAATTTAATGGACTAAAAACCAACTCAATCAATTTATTCAATAAAAAATCATTCTCAACCCACTTATTTATATTGTTGTCAAAATTCAAAAACTTCATTAACTTCCGATGTGGGATCTTGAATTGTATTGAAAAGAGAAAAAAGAATGAAATTGAACAGGAAAAATAAAAAAAATATTAAAATTAAATATTTCATTTGAATAATTCAAAGATATCAAGCTATATCATTAATTTAATAAGTAAAAAATCATCTCAACCAATCATGTTTTTTGAACTAATTAAAAGCCAAACAATTTCATAAAATTACATGTAGTATTGTAAATGGTTGCGATTAATTGAAACTAAAAATAGACTCTGTAATATAAATATAGATAGATTGTTTAATTGAACAATCTGTAAAGGTAATAAAGTCTGTCACTCAAATTCATTGGGAAAATTCCAACTTAGTTAATGATACTCTAAAAACTAATGGCGGGATAAAAAAAATTATTTTTTAAAAGTTTATACTCTTTTAATGAAAAAGATTAGTGAACAGGTTGACCTACGGGTTAATTTATAAACTAAATGATTCGTTAAACTAATTAAAAAAACTTTAACTATTTGAATGAAAAAATTGAAAAGAAAATTGGATTTCTCACTCAATTTAATGGACTAAAAACCAACTCAATCAATTTATTCAATAAAAAACCATTCTCAACCCATTTATTTATAATATTGTCAAATTTCAAAAACTTCATAAACTTCCGATGTGGGATCTTGAATTTTATTGAAAAAAGAATAAAGAATAAAATTGAATATGAAAAATAAAAAAAATATTAAAAATATTAAAATTAACTATTTCATTTGAATAAGTCAAAGATATCAAGTTATATCATTAAATTAATAAATAAAATCATCTCAACCAATCACGCTTTTTTGAACTAATTAAAAACCAAACAATTTCATAAAATTATACGTAGGATTGTAAAGGGTTGTGATTGGTTGAAAATGAAAAACATGCTATGTAATATAAATATAAGTAGAATTTAATTAACCAATCGAAATTTTATATAATAATTAATTGAATCGAAATTAATGGAAATTACACGTAAGATATAGAAGAATGTGATTAGTTTTTAATTTTGAAATTAAAGAACATAATATAATTAATGTAGATTATTATACTCCCTCCGTCCCAAATTATCTGTCCACTTTGATAAATGCACATGTATTAAGGTTTTGGTGATTTTAATGGTAAAATATAAGTAAAAGTTTAAGATACCCCTCATTAATTTTATTAATCTTATTTAAAATTTATATTTTTCTCTCTCCTTCCTCTCACACAACATCCAACAATCTCTTAAATATGTGTTGGAAAGTGATAATTTTAATTAACTAAGAGCATTCAATGAGGAGTTGGAAGAAGGGTAAAATTGGAAAAATTATCATTAATACCTACTTTATTTAGAAAGTGGACAGTTAATTTGGGACAAACAAAAATAGAAATATGGACAGTTAATTTGGGACGGAGGGAGTATTATACAAAAAATATTGTTTGTTTAGATTTGTTAGAAATCGTTGTTAAATACCTGTCAGAGTAGCTGGCAACGTGGTCTGGTATTTGACTCTCATGTCAGGGGATCGAATCCTGCCTCCTGCAAATTAAATAAAATAGTTTAATTTTTTTGCAACAATCAAAAGTTTTATAACTAATTAAAAAAACATAAAATCCTAGAAAATGACACGTGGCATAATATAGATACAAAAAGTAAAAAGGACTTCTGTAATATATATATAGGTAGATATATATATATATATATATATATATATATATATATATATATATATATACATACACACACTAGCAAATGACCCGTGCTATGCACGGAAATACTGAATTTCAAATTATTAATTTAATAGTTGTACAATTATATTTAAAACAAAAACTAACTTTAATTTTTCAGAAAACAAATGAGAAAATTCAACATGATTAGGTAATGTGACTTTTATTGAGTAACTCACAAATGTAAGGGTGAACACTCGAATGATTATTGGATCAAATAATATATAATCAAAAGAATTAAACATAGTCCTATATTATTTCGATTAATGTTTCATCCAATGTTTTGATCCAATAATGAGTACACTACTACTATTAAATGTTAATCACCGAATCTTTTTAGAAAACATGAAGAGACTACGTATTGTGACTTCATTTTCCTTATGGAGCCATCTAATTCATGAAGTTTTTCAACATTGTGTGATCCACGTTTTGAGATAATTAATGCATCTTCTTCTATGAGAGCGAGCAATTTTCTGCTCAAGTTTTTTTCGCCAAACTTGCATTGTTGTAAGATTCATTTTAATAAATATTTTTATTCACTAAAAAATAAAATTAATCTATTAGTATATTGGCAATCTTTTTAAAAAATCACTTTTGTAAAAACTCTGTAGGGCCTGGCTAAAGATCTTAATTATTGGAATCAAAATAATAAATTAAGTTTTTGCCTGAGAAATCAATACATATAACAGAAAAGGTTACCAGAAATTATGATTCTTTGTACCTTACAATCAAATAAATTGAAACATTTAAAAGAAAAATCAAAAATTAAAAGTGGCTAGCAATGATCTATAGATTCAGCTATCATAAATTAATGTAAAAAAATGCCAAAATTTTACTAATAATATAAAAGAAAATTAAAAAATAACACAAGGGTCATAAACAATATGATGATACATAATTCTCAGAAACTCAAATATTATTTACGTTATATACTTTAACAAATACAATATTACTTCATCCGAAATTTAATGTTTCACTTTGACTTAAGATGAAAATTAATAAAAGTATTTTACTTTTAATAAAGCTGTCTTCTTGCATTATTAGTTATGGAAGTTTAATGCCCTTAAATTACGCTTAAACTAAGGAAGATTAGTAGTGGAAGTTTATATGAAAAAATATTTTTATTTTAGGAAATGAGTAATTTAATGCTAGACATTCTGAAAAGGAAAAAAACTCATAATGGACTTACTTTACTCGACAAAAACTTAGAATGAGATTTCTTATATCATAGAATTCTCTCTTTAGACATCTAAGAAAAATGATAAGGAATAGTGGGTAAGCTAATATACCTTTTGATGAAGCAAGTTTCATTATAACTTTCGACCACCTGTGTGAGAGAGAATAAAAGATCCAAATTCGCAAATAAAAATAAAAGAAAATGAAGAGTAAGTAGGCAACACATATTTGAAATTTTCATGTTTCATTCAAAACATAACAATTAAAAAACTATCTGACACCAAATTTCATTTTGATTACACCAAACAACTCGAAAAAACAAATTGAGTGTTAAGAGTAGAGTAAGTAGGCAACCCATATTTGAAATTTTCTCTCATTTACACTTTTGAGGTTCACTTGTGGCTTGTTTTCTTCAACTTTACTGGTGTTTTAAATCCATTTTCATGTTTGTTACTTTTAATATTGAAAAAATAAAATAAAAATAACCCTGAACATAAGAGAACAACTGAAATATGAAAAATTATGGCAATAAAAAGAGCATTTTTTATGATTAATTCTCATTAAAGAAAAATATGAGGATGAGTAAAAATGTGGATTGTTAAAAGAGTTAATTACTATTTATGCCCCTTAAGTTATTTTGAAAGTGGCAGGGAGAAATGGGAAGAAGAGGGGGATTTTTTTCATTTTTTTTTAAATTAAAAAAAGTGAATAGACGAAGTTGCCCCTGGAATTCCGTGCATGTCAGCCGCACGTGTGATACGCCATCTGCCCTCGCCGGATTCCACTCATATTGGCTATTTATAGCACTTCGTATATTAACTTAAGGGTCATAACTTGCCTTTCAAAATTACTTGAGGGGCATAAATGGTGATTTTTTCTTCTTAAAATCATCGATAAGTGGTAGAGGTAAGTCGTTGATTTTCTAAAGAAAAAAAAGAAATCAATCTAAAAATAGTGAATTAGTGAATGAAATAAATAGAAAATAAGTGGGAAAAGTAAATTGTACCCATGATTTCTAAAACTCGTACATCAGTTTGCGCTCCATCTCTTAATATGTTAAAGAAAACGAAGAAAACAAAAAACAACAAAATAAAAAACCTACTTGAATTTAAAGTTTTTATGATTTTCTTGATCAAATAAAATTCAAAACACAAAATTTTAAGAGGGCTTATCTTTAGTTCTTGATATGATTAAAAAAGATGAAAAAGAAAAGGAATGAAATAAATCTGAAGATTTGACTGAGAAAGTGGTGGATTAGAAGATGAAAATTTGAGAAATTTGGGTTAGAGTTTTGAAGATTTCTAATTGGTTAAAACTTGGGAACATGTTCTGTAATATAAATAAAGATTGATTATGGAAAAATATTTTAAGCCAATGAACTTTTTTATAAAAGAATTTAAATTGTTAAAAATTTTATAAACTTCTAAAATATAATGATAAAAGAAGATGTTAAGGGTATGAGATGAGTTTTGAATTTTGAAATTAAGGAAGATAATATATTTAATGTAGATTATTATATCATTCAAAAAATAGTGTTTGTTTAGATTTGTTAGAGATCATGGAAAAGTTTACTTACATTAACATTCCACTAAAAGAATTAAATAAATTAGTTGTCAAATACTTGACAGAGTAGCTGGTAATGTGGTAAAGCATTCAACCTGAATGGCTTGGGATTAATTTGGGAGTTTTTACTGTTGTTAATTCTCTTATTTGACTTTAGATTAATATTTTAAACTTTTATTATAAATTAAAATTTCTACAAATTAATACTTTAGTTTTAGAGAGTTTAGAAGAAGATTCACTTGATTTTTGCAGTATAAACGAAGCGAATTGATTTTTTTTTTAAATATCCATATTTATTTATTTTTAAAAATATATTATGAAAATAAAAATTCTTCACTAGAATAAAATAAATGAACATTGCATATGTCTGAGCTAAATCGAACATGACTATAACCTCAATCGGAATTCAGCGAACCCGGTCATCTGAATTACCCGTTATTTGTTAAAACTTTAACTATTTATATTTATATAAATAAAGAATATAAGAAGCAAATAAGCGGGCTTCCTTAATTTGATGGGCTAAAATGTCAACTCAATTTTGTAACTCAAAACATGTCAAAGTACCATCTTTTATAGTATTGTCAAACTCAAAAAACAATGTAAATTTTCAATGTGGGATACTCTTATAAGCCAATTAAGAGTTTACAACCAAAATAAAATTTAAATTAGTATTCCATTAAAAGAATTAAAGAAAATAGTTGTCAAATACCTGCCAGAATAGTTGGCAATGTGGCGTAGCATCCAGCTTGCAGGTCGGGGGATCGAATCCCCCTCTCCCAATTTAAATAAAATAGTTTAACATTTTTGCACCACTAAAAGTTGATAATTAATTTTTATTAAGATAAGCTAATTTTCAATTAATTTAATTAACCTAAATATTCTCAACCAATAAAAAATTAGTAAATTAATTAAAAAAAATGTGAAAATCTAAGAAAATAGTATTGAAGAAATATATAGATACTAATATACGTATCTATAACATACTGTAATATATATATATATATATATATATATATATATATATATATATATATATATATATATATATATATATATACTAACAAAAATACATGTGCTATGCACTGAAACGTAATGTTTAATGAAAGAAAAAAATATCAAAGTAATTTTGTAACTCAAAACATGTCAAAGTACACTCTTTTATAGTATTGTCAAACTCAAAAAACAATGTAACTTTTCAATTTGGAATACTTTTATAAGCAAATTAAGAATTTACGACCAAAGTAAAATTTAACCAACCAATCAAAATTTTATAAAATAATTAACTGAATAAAAATTCATGGAAATTACACGTACGATTTAGAAGGATGTGATTGGCTGAAACTGAAAACAGACTCTGTAATATAAATATAGATAGATACTTCTTCCGATTCAAAATATAAGTCTTTTTGGAAGTTTTCACACAAATTAAGATACTAATCAAGATGACTAAAGTACCCCTAATTAATATTCCAAAAGAACAAATAAATTAATGAAGAGTTGCATGAAAACTATACATTTTGACAAATATGAATATATGGAGAAAATAATGTAAGTGTAAATTTGCAAATAAATGCACCATTCATGTAAAAAGACCTATATTTTGCAACAAAAAATAACTCTTAAAAAAAAAATTTAATTTTGAATCGGAGGAAGTATAAATTTTATGCCCATTAATTTTCTTTTATAGTCTTGTCATTTGTCAAATTTTAAAAATAATTATTTTTTTTTATGTGAGAGTTTTTATTGTTGTTAATTCTCTTATTTGACTTTAGATTAATATTTTTAACTTTTATTATAAATTAAAATTTCTAGAAATTAATACTTTAGTTTTAGAGAGTTTAGAAAAAAGATTCACTTGATTTTTGCAGTATAAACGAAGCGAATTGATTTATTTTTAAATATCCATATTTATTTATTTTTAAAAATATATTATGAAAATTAAAATTCTCCATTAGAATAAAAAAAATGAACATTGCATAAGTCTGAGCTAAATCGAACATGACTATAACCTCGACGGAATTCAGAGGACCCGATCTTTTGAATTACCCGTTGTTTGTTAAAACTTTAACTATTTATATTTATATAAATAAAAAATATAAGAAGCAAATAAGCGGGCTTCCATAATTTGATGGGCCAAAATGTCAGCCCAATTTTGTAACTCAAAACATGTCAAAGTACCATCATTTATAGTATTGTCAAACTCAAAAATCAATGTAACTTTTCAATGTGGGATACTCTTATAAGCCAATTAAGAGTTTAAAACCGAAACACAATTTAAATTAGCATTCCATTAAAAGAATTAAAGAAAATTATTGTCAAATACCTGCCAAAGTAGTTGGTAATGTGGCGTAGCATCCGGCTTGCAGGTCGGGGGTTCGAATCCCCCCTCTCCCAATTTAAATAAAATAGTTTAACATTTTTGCACCAATTAAAGTTGATATTTAATTTTTATTAAGATAAGTTAATTTTCAATTAATTTAATTAACCTAAATATTTCAACCAATAAAAATTAGTAAATTAATTAAAAAATGTGAAAATCTAAGAAAATAGTATTGAAGAAATAAATAGATACAAATATGCGTATCTATAACATGCTCTGTAATATATATGTAGACTAGGCAAACACCCGTGCTATGCACGGTAAATTTATGATAACACTTAAATAAATAATTAAGAGAAGAAAGAAAAATCATAAAATACAAAATATATTGTAAATCTCACTGTTTTTTAATGGGAATCGGGTAGCCCAAGTGGTAAGGCTACCCGAACACGGGGCGGAGGTCCCGTGTTCGATTCCTATATCTCCCCATAATGGGGCAAATAATTTCTCCTGCTTATGAGGCTTATCTTCCCTCCCCAGGCATGGGGCATGCTTCAATCTTACCTATCTAGGGTACTCTCCGCTCTTCCCCTTCGGGCGCTCAAAAAAAAAAAAAAATCTCACTGTTTGGGAAAAAAAGAAAAAAAAGTTGTGACCGAATGTTCAAATAATTAGTTAAAACGTAGACTAAGTCCATGTAGCGCAGAGTACATGCTACCATATAATGATTCATAAGAGTATGTGATCTTTATGTACATTTTTTTCTCGCACTACCATTCTACGATCTCAACTTCCATTGAGCTTCCATCAGCCTTTTATGTTTTGTTATGTCCATTGAGCAGCCAAAGCATGTATGAAATCAACATCCCTCCTCCATAATGAGTTTTGAATTGTCAAAAGAAACATGACGCCAGCAAATCACACAATAATGTCGTCAACAAAAAATATAAATTTTCTTTACAAACATTTCAATTAAAATAACGTATTCACCCCCAAATATCTTAAATTGGCTTTTGAATGCGAAAAGTAACAGCTAACGCCTGCAAATACCTTACTTAGAAATTAGTATAGAGTCCTGAATTACACCATAAAATTGTATAGCAACCAATATAAGACTATCAAATTCTCTACGTAATTACAAATCATCATGCTAGCTGTCAAATATGTTGTTCAATAAATCAACATCTGATTATCTAAAGATGCAACAAAATAGAGTTTTCATTCGATCATTCTTTTAATAATAAGGATAAATAGTAAAAGTAAATGAATTTTCAAATTGGTCATGCTTCCGATCAACAGCTAAGGAAGAACAAAAAGTAAAAAAAAAAGGTATAAAATTATTTCTTTAGGAACACTAAAACAAAAAGTAAGCTATAATGCATTATTATTAAAATTGCTCTGCACTAAAACAGTGAAAATCAATATAAAAACATAAAATAAAAAATTTGTACCCTGAAGCATTTTGATAATTTCAATCACTGTTACATCAAGAAAAATGTACATGTAAAAGATCTTATTATATTAATTATCTTAAAATTTCACTGCATTAGAAGAAAATGAGTGCAAATAGTACATGAATAGTTTGATACCTTGAAGTTCACTGATAACCCATTTCCTGTTATATATATAAAAAAAGACCACGAAAATAGTCATTTCTAAAAAATCAACATAATGTTTGATTAAATTAAAAATAAATAAATAAAATTTCTTTTCCCGAAAAAATGTAAACTACAAAAAAAAAGTGTATTCATAATTCATATTAATGACGATAAGACAACATTTTATTTGATACAATTCTTACGGGGAAAAAAGCTGCACTCAAAATGCAAAATATCGAATTCTTTTCACATCGTAATAAAATCGGACATTTGAAATAATGTAGGTTCTTTGGACATTCGATATTTAAAAGAAAAGACTCAAGAATGACATTCGATAAAATAACACAAATAAAATTAGATAGTACCTTGATTTGAAGGTAGTAAAAGTCTTCATCTTCAACAATTTACTGAGAAAGATTAGCGTATAAATATATTCCATAAGCCACCATTTTTTTTTGAATGCTATTGAATTCACAAATCCAACAGTTTCACTAAAACTCCACAAGTTATACATGACAAAACCCACACTAAAAAAACTCAAATAACTATAAAATAAATATAAAAAATCAACAATTAGTACATCATACAAATATTATATCGACATAATTACAAATTAAAAAATTAAACATGAGAAAGTACGTGGATTTTCTAGCTTAGGAACAACATAAAAATCATCCCCATTAAAACAAACAACTCTCATAAAAAAGAGGCAGTAGAAAACTGTAGAAAGAGTAGAGTTTATATAGGAAAGAATATCATATTTAAAGAGATAAATTTATGAAAGATTAGGGTTTTAGATAGGAAAAATGATATATTTAATGAGGTAAATATAATTTTAAAGAGGTAAAAATCAAAACGAAATAAAAGATGCCCAGCCATAAAAGATGACATAATGCTTATCTAATTATTATAATTTTTTTATTTGAGAATATATAATCACTGTATCTTAACATTAATATACTTTATTTAATTATTTTTGTTATATATTATCCTAAGACATTAAAATAAAGCATCCAGAGAATTTTTTTAAACTCAAATAGATCATTCTTATCTTCATAATTGTACATTCAAAAACTTCTTCAATTGATTTATCGATCTAAATTTCTCTAAACCAATCAAGATTTTGTGAAATAATTAAAAGTTATAAATAATTAAAACTTCTACCATTGTAACTAAATAGCAGGAATTTAGGAGCAACAAATTTTTTGAAATTTACTGAACTAATAATAATTTTTTAAGATAATTTAAAAATAAAATCCATTTTTTACCTAAACAAATAATAATTACGGGATTTTTTTTCTTTAACCAATATTTAAAAAAAAAAAAAGTAACTATCATACTCATCCTTACCCAAACGTAATTAAATTGAATTGAAAAGAGAAAGATTTTAACTTTATCACTTATTTTAATTAATCTAAATTCTTTTTACATGATAATACTTTGAGTTAATATTGTAACAAAAAAATGAAGAAAAAAGAAGAGCTCGTCCACGTGGCACTGAGTGAAGGTTAAAAAATTGAAAACACCCTCTGTAATATATATATACTAGTATAATGACCCGTGCTATGCACGGGAATAATTTTTTCAATTTTTTTCTTTTTTTTTTTTGCAACAGTTATCACCCATGCTTATAGTAATTGTGGTGGTAGTAATTGTAATGTATGTTTCCTGTAGTTTTTTCGTTCTAACCAAATGACATCGTTTTCGTTCATATTTACTTCCCCTCATATTTTACTGAAATAGTTGAATTTTTTGCCCTGTTTTCGCCCTGAAATCAAGAGAAGAAATGATGACAGGGGAAAATAGCAGAAATTTTCCCAAATGTTAATTGGTGCATCAGTGAGATCTATTTAATAAGTGAGAATTTCGCCAAAGCAGAGAAATTGAAGAAAATTAGAGCATGAACATTTTTATATCTCTATTCCACGGAGAAAACGAAGTAAGAAGAAGAACCAAAGAAACGGAGAAAACAAAGTAAGAAGAACTGGAGAAAAAAGAAAAGAAAAGGAATATAAAAAGACAAAACCACCCTCAAGTGTACCAAGCAAAGTTTACTATTCACAGCCTTTGCAATTGTATATGTATAGTTGCAATTTAGTTCTAATTTATTTTTTTAACAAAAAATGTATTATCATTGATTGATATAAAAAATTACATAAGGGAAGAGAAAATTCGGTGGATCCCCTACCCAACTAAGAGGTTCCAAGCCTCCATGAGTATCTATCCAACGAATAAATAGGAATGTTACATTACGGATAAACATAAAAAAATTAAGAACAATTTGCAATTTAGTTCAATTATCAATTTTTAGAGACAAAAAAGTAATATAGTCCTAAATTATAGTTGCAATTTAGTTTATAATTATTTTCATCAACATTTTAAGTCTTATATCTATTTTATCCAAAACTATTTATCCTTTTAATGGAATATGTGAGGACTGTACCAATTTTTCTATATGAGTGATGGCGGCTTCAAGAAATTTTTTACTATACTGTTTTTATTAATATCGGGGTAGGGAGTGCTGACTTGTAACTTATTATCACAAATGAGAAGTATTCTGCCACCTACTTTAGCTTTATTAAGGGCTTCACTTGGACCTGCAATGCAAGAAGATAATTTTTAGTGATGGACATATAATAGCAATATAGACATTTCAGTTAATAAAGAAGTAATTATAATTTAGTAGTTAGTATTGTGTAATTAGAATTTTAAGATAGTGGCTCACTCGACTCTTATTTCATAAAAGAAGAGTGTATTTCTTAGAACAAAATAATGTTAGAACATCCTTTGAACTCCGTGCATTCATGTTGCTTCTTTGAATTATTGACAAATACTTTAATATTATATACTCAATAAATTCAACACAAAACTTCCATTTCTGGTCAATGGAGGTAATCAAGAGTGTTAAGAGTCTTTTCATTTATAACAAAAATGAGGTGGGATGTGTACAAAAATGTAAAAAAAAAAAAAAGAAAAAAAAAAGATAATCTTCAGCATAAGAAAGTTGAGAAAACCCTTACCTTCACCCAAAAAAACAAAACGTCAGAAATAGAGTAAGAGTAAGAGAAGGAATATTGCTTCAAACACACATATATCATTGTAAAGGACTCCCAGAAAAGAAAAGAAATCATATAAAGAGAAACAATAGCTTATTTTATTTTGTTTGCAGCACAATCAGTCTGTGCTGCCATCCTTCTAATAACATGTTTAACTAAAATATTATAGAATTAGGATATGTATAAATGAATCAAACAAATATAGTTTTGATAATTAAATGAAATCCGGAAAAATGAAATATGGTATCTTGGTTTAAGTTCAATTCGAGCAGCCTTCACATACGACTTGATGATATTTGAGTTGTCTTGAACGGACTATCCTTATTCTAGTCACATTATCAACCTTTGGGCATTAAGAAACATGTTTCTTGGGGGGTGAAAGCTACTGATAACTCTTGTAGGTGTGATTTTTATTTTGATATCTATAACCATGCTTGACTACTTAATTAGAAAAAAAATGAATATATATACACATAATTTTCATACCTGGAATTGTGGATTATGCATGTAGTACCATTCTTGGCCATCCTATTTTCAGCCTTCTGATTTTTTACTCTTACAGATGCTGTCATATAAAATGCATCTACACGTAAAGTGAGATTCTTAAATTCAAATAGCAATATAATTATAAATAGATGTCGTCAAATCTAAAATAATAAAGGATATAAACAAATGAAAACCCTGCTTCAACACTTATTATCTATATTTCTTCTTTCCTGTATTCCTTAAAAAATGTCAAGTCCATAGCATAAGACAAAAAAATCAAACCACAAATAGTATATTATTTAATTCAACATAACAAATAAGCTTCCATTGTGGAATTCTAATATCAGATGTTCTAGCCTAGACAAATATTAACAAAACCAAATAAAGTGCAATACTTTCAAGGATGTTCCAGAAATTACAAAGTGATTGATGAAAATGAAGGACTAATAAGCGCTTGTTAGAGGAAAAGATATGTATATATAGAAATTAGATAAGTACTAAAAGTTTTTAAAATTTAAATATGATAGATTAGTACCTAAGGTGGGAAAAGATATAAACAACAATATGATAAGATTAAAACCAATCTATCCGATGCATTTTACATTAACAATTGAATATCTCTGCTTTAAAAGCTAATAGTCAAATCTCACTTCAGCCAATTAAAAAAACATTTATAAATAATTATCATGAAACAATTATCTTAAAATTCAAATTATACAACTATAATGAAAAAATCAATTAAAAAGAAAACAATTTCACTGAGCCAAAATAGAAAAATGTGAAGAAAAATACTTTGCATAATACCTTAGTAGCAAGATATGTCTCTGATGCAAAGAAATCTTATAGAAAGGGAAGGGACCGAGAATGAAAAGAAGAAATTAAAGAGTTAGCATAAAGAGAAAGATTGTTTGTGAGTTTGTTGGTGACAACTTTTTTATTGGGTGTTCTAGTGTTAGAGTTGATTATGAGAATATATGGACAGTTGGGGATATATTAGGATTTTTAGGGATAGTGGAGAATTAGAAGAGGTTACAGATCATGATTGCTAAAGATTAGGGGAAGTGGATTGAAATTCGAATTTCAATAAGATAATTATTTCACTTTCAACTGATTTAATAGAGTACTAAAATTTTAAACTAATCAAACGCTTTAGAATTGAAACTAAAAGTTCATATGTAATGAAGACATGATATTTTTCTTAATAATATAAACCTTAAAAAACCTAGTGATTTTTTAAACAAAACTATTGAATTTATGATTTTAAATAGAAAAGGTAAAAGATACACAAGAAGGAAAAAAAAGAAACATGTTGGAGGATAAACTATATTTTATTATTTAAGGAAAGATAATAGCAAATTAGAATCAATCAAAGCTTTGAATTTCCATCAAGAAAAGGAAAAATAAAAAAGATAAGGAAAAAAATTCAAATCTTGAATAATAAATACCGGGTGAAGAAGAAAAAAATAAAAAAGGAAAAGGAAAAAATCAAAATTTGAGTGGTTATAATGGCCAAGAAACGTGATGTAGGGCTAGAAATTAGGAAAGTTGGTTAGTGTACCAAGTTAATAATTAAAATATACAAATAAATTTAAAAATGAAGAAAAATTAAGAGGTTGCCACGTGGCACAATGTAAAGATAAAAATGAAAAGGGCTACGTAATATATATATAGATAGATATATATATATATATATATATATATATATATATATATATATATATATATATATATATATATATATATATATATTTCTACAAATCAATACTTTAGTTTTAGAGAGTTTAGAAAAAGTTTCACTTGATTTTTTATAGTATAAACGAAGCTGAATTGATTTTTTTTAAATATCCATATTTATTTATTTTTAAAAATATATTATGAAAATAAAAATTCTCCATTAGAATAAAAAAAAAATGAACGGAGCTAAATCGAACTTGATTATAAGCTCAATCGGAATTCAGAGAACCCGGTCATCTGAATTACTCGTTATTTATTAAAACTTTAACTATTTATATTTATATAAATAAAAAATATAAGAAGAAAATAAGCGGGCTTCCTTAATATGATGGGCTAAAATGTTAGCCCAATTTTGTAACTCAAAACATGTCAAAGTACCATCTTTTATAGTATTGTCAAACTCAAAAAACAATGTAACTTTTCAACGTGGGATACTCTTATAAGCCAATTAAGAGTTTACAACCAAAATAAAATTTAAATTAGAATTCCATTAAAAGAATTAAAGAAAATAGTTGTCAAATACCTGCCAGAATAGTTGGCAATGTCGCGTAGCATCCGGTTTGCAGGTCAGGGGATCGAATCCCCCCTCTCCCAATTTAAATAAAATAGTTTAACATTTTTGCACCAATAGAAGTTGATATTTAATTTTTATTAAGAAAAGTTAATTTTCAATTAATTTAATTAACCTAAATATTCTCAAACAATAAAAATTAGTAAATTAATTAAAAAATATGAAAATCTAAGAAAATAGTATTGAAGAAATATATAGATACAAATATACGTATCTATAACATGCTCTGTAATATATACATATATATATATATATATATATATATATATATATATATATATATATATATATACTAGCAAAAAATACTCGTGCTATGCACGGAAACGTAATATATATTTTTTTCAGACCTGCAAACAACACTTCTGTATATCTAAAAGTAATACCACCCTAAGAAGTGCCTAGAGGATTAATGGATGAGCATTACTATACAATTCAAGATTCTGCCAAAAAAAAACAAATACACATAAGGAACATTTACCACCTTTTTTGGCACTTCAACTTCCACAGCAAACTATAAAAGAAATTTCAATACACAAACTATAAAAGAAATTTCAATACATGATCTTTACAATGAAAATTGAAAGCTCCCTCCGCATCACGCGTAAAAAAATCTTTTTGGTTTAGGGAATATGTAAAAGAAAATGGGTAATTCTTAACCGTCTTCCTCTACATTCAGTCTCTGTCATCATCCTCAAATACATTTATGCTATTCCTCAACCCTGTAAAGAAATAAAACATATTCAATCCAAGAAAACGTCAGCAAATAACAATTAGTCTCAAACAAATGAAAGAAAAATAAATAATTAAATGAAAAACTGAAGCTCTCATGTCTTGTAGAAAATTATATTGTCATGGAAAGCTTCTTTTTCCCTTACTTTATATCTAGTTCTCTTGAGTCCAAATTCAAGAGTAACTTTCCATTCAAACGCATACATTGAGGTAATCTAATGCTAACAACCTTTTCAATTGGAAAAATTGAATGGAAAAACCATTTAGGTTTACTGAGGGATCAATTATTTTTTAGAGAAAGACTTGAACCACATTACTCTTGGAATAAAAAATAAAAAAATAATGGACAACCTCAGCTTCATTGATTTAAATGTTCCTGAAATGACAATAAGACATGTATGGTTAAAAGTATACGCTTCAATGCTATGTATACGCAATTCACAATTGCCTAAAAATGATCAGTTAATATAGATCAATTGTTTCCATTCATTTAAACAGGAAAAAAAAAAAAAAAAAAAGGAAACAGCTGAAAACTTACCAACTTTGGGTTGATTGAAACAAACATATTGATATTCTGGTGACATTCCATCCGGAGGTTCCAAACCCGAAACATCAAAATCATAGGGAAAAAAAGAAAAGACGTCAGCAATAGCATTTAAAAATAGGAAAGAAATCAATCAAGAGCGGGTGAACTACAAATGTTTTCTTAATTATTGTATTATACCCCCTCAAAATATAATTCCCTTCGTTAATTTCAACTACGCCCCTGCAAGTAAGTACATTGCACATTAGAATTACTTAAATGTAAACATAAAAAACTGTAACATCTTTATTTCCTAAATTATGTATTGTATTTTTATATGTATTGACAATAAAAACGCTTCAAGGAAATTAGGAGGCCTATACCTAGTCTCATTTTCCCACCACTATCTGATTCAAGATCACTCTTTTTCTAAAAAAAAAAAAAGGAGAAAATTAAATTAATTTGGTATTATCTTGTAAAGTACATTTACATTAACTTTAACGAAAGAATATTGTAAGATGAAAAAAAACTTACGGAACTCACGTTCCACCAAAATAGTCCAACTTTCCTGTTTTACAATATCTATATATATTTCCGTATACAAATGGCATTTAATTCATTAATATTAACAAACCTTCACTCTTTCCAAATGATTTTAGTAAACTCATACATTATTACAATATTGTATAAAATGCATAACTTCATAGTATTGAAAATTTTAATGAGTGATAGTTTAAAAAAATTAACTAAAATCAACCAAAGTGAAAATGTTAAAAAAAAAAAAACTTGATGTAGAAATTTGGACTACGAAGCTATGATAGAGAACTTGTAAACTATGAACTTAGTTGTAACCCGAAAGCCTTAAAAATATCCATGAAGAATTTAATCCATCTAAAAAAGAAGTCTCTAATAATATTAATTGAAAAAAATATCTAAACCAATTTGCTTCTAAGTAGTGAAGATGTCTAGTAATAACAATATAATTTTATGAATCGATCATTTACCCACAAAAAATTATGTCAGCAAATTTTGCTGCATCAAAAAAGAAAAAGAAACAGTCAATTTAAGAGAAAAACCAACATTTGAATAATATGTAGTGGCTAAAGAATTTTGATGTTGCAACCTTTCTTTAAAATACAAATTAAAGAAAAAAGAAGCACCGTTCAAAGATCAAAATTGATGCCAAAATTCATTCGCAGGTAGTTGTCTCAAACTTTTGATACTGTAACCTGAAAAAAGAAAAAAAACAAAAAAAAGAAATTGATAAAAATCCATACACAAATTGCAACAGCCCAACATCTATTGAAAACTATAGCTATACTAAACATACATCTGGGCATTTTCGTACAACAAAATCAAGGAAGCAAACAGAAGTCAAATGCCCATAAAAAAATGTAAACAAATGTGTAAAAGTTCTTGAAAAGTTAATTAAAAGAGGCCATGAAACTATCAGGAAGGGAAGAAAAAAGGACTTCACATTACCAATTTTCCATGCTCTGCATCAACATGAAGCCATGAAAATATGTCTGATGCAATAGAAAAAGAATGCAAAGCTAAAAAATATAACACATGCACACACAAACAGAAAAGCATGGAAAGCTAATTAAATGAAGACCATGAAAATATGGTCGTCACTAAATAGTCAGAAAGTTCTAAAATTTGAGAAGGTGATAACTTTCAATAATTTGAAGTACATTTTCTGAACTTAGAGATGAAGATGATAATGAACATGAAAAGGGTTGGAATAGGAGACTTTATGAGAGAAAAGATGATAGAATAAGATTTTAAATTTTTTGAAGCATTTTGACCGAATTAAAATTATAAGTTGATTAAGATAATGATATTAAATCAAACGATAATATCATGCATCATAGATATATAGTATATATAAATTTCAAAAGGCAAAAAGTGCCGGTTGTGTAGGTTGATTAAACCTAATTTAAAAATTAAAATTTTATTTTTAAGAGCTTAAGAGAGATTAGAAAACTGAAAACACTTCTTTAATATAAATATAGTTAGATATATATATAAATATATGTATGATATTTAATTAACCTAAATATTCTCA
Organism: Vinca minor; assembly: GCA_026122235.1. Taxonomy (NCBI): domain Eukaryota; kingdom Viridiplantae; phylum Streptophyta; class Magnoliopsida; order Gentianales; family Apocynaceae; genus Vinca; species Vinca minor. The sequence goes on from JAOCZM010000235.1 coordinate 1,175,268, forward strand.
ACCAATAAAAATTAGTACATTAATTAAAAAATGTGAAAATCTAAGAAAATAGCATTGAAGAAATATATAGATACAAATATACGTATCTATAACATGCTCTGTAATAGATATATACTAGCAAAAATACCCGTGCTATGCACGGAAACGTAATGTTTAATGAAAGAAAAAAAATGTCAAAGTAATTTTGTAACTCAAAACATGTCAAAGTACACTCTTTTATAGTATTGTCAAACTCAAAAAAAAAAAAAAATGTAACTTCTCAATGTGGGATACTCTTATAAGCAAATTAAGAATTTACAACCAAAGTAAAATTTAACCAACCAATCGAAATTTTATAAAATAATTAATTGAACAAAAATTCATGGAAATTACACGTAGGATTTAGAAGGATGTGATTGGCTGAAACTAAAAACAGACTCTGTAATGTAAATATAGATAGATACTCCTTCCGAGTCAAAATATAAGTCTTTTTAGGAGTTTTCACACAAAATAAGATACTAATCAAGATGACTAAAGTACCCTAATTAATACTCCAAAAGAACAAATAAATTAATGAAGAGTTGCATGAGAACTATTTTGACAAATATGAATATATGGAGAAAATAATGAAAGGGTAAATTAGCCAATAAATGCACCATTCTTGTAAAAAGACCTATATTTTGCAACAAAAAATAACTCTTAAAAAAACTTCTATTTTGAATCGGAGGAAGTATAAATTTTTTGCACATTAATTTTCTTTTATAGTCTTGTCATTTGTCAAATTTTAAAAATAATAATTTTTTTTTTTATGTGTGAGTTTTTATTGTTGTTAATTCTCTTATTTGACTTTAGATTAATATTTTTAACTTTTATTATAAATTAAAATTTCTACAAATTAATACTTTAGATTTAGAGAGTTTAGAAAAAGATTCACTTGATTTTTGCAGTATAAACGAAGCGAATTGATTTTTTTTAATTATCCATATTTATTTATTTTTAAAAATATATTATAAAAATAAAAATTCTCCATTAGAATAAAAAAAATGACCATGGCATAAGTCTGAGCTAAATCGAACTTGATTATAAGCTCAATCGGAATTCAGAGGACCCCGTCATATGAATTACCCGTTATTTGTTAAAACTTTAACTATTTATATTTATATAAATAAAAAATATAAGAAGTAAATAAGCGGGCTTCCTTAATTTGATGGGCTAAAATATCAGCCCAATTTTGTAACTCAAAACATATCAAAGTACCATCTTTTATAGTATTGTCAAACTCAAAAAACAATGTAACTTTTCAATGTGGGATACTCTTATAAGCCAATTAAGAGTTTACAACCAAAATAAAATATAAATTAGCATTCCATTAAAAGAATTAAAGAAAATAGTTGTCAAGTACCTGCCAGAGTAGTTGGCAATGTGGCATAGCATCCAGCTTACAGGTTGTGGGATCGAATCCCCCCTTTCCCAATTTAAATAAAATAGTTTAACATTTTTGCACCAATAAAAGTTGATATTTAATTTTTATTAAGATAAGTCAATTTGTATCTATATATTTCTTCAATACTATTTTCTTAGATTTTCACATTTTTTTGCACCAATAAAAGTTGATATTTAATTTTTATTAAGATAAGTCAATTTTCAATTAATTTAATTAACATAAATATTCTCAACCAATAAAAATTTGTAAATTAATTAAAAAATGTGAAAATCTAAGAAAATAGTATTGAAGAAATATATAGATACAAATATACGTATCTATAACATGCTCTGTAATATAGATTGATACTAGCTTAATAACCCGTGCATATAATTGACGAAATATTTAAATAAACAACAATAATAGTAATTATGCTAGAAAGGTAATTACAACATAAATGAAGAAACATAATTATATAAAAAACTTGAAAGCGAACTATTTGAATTTTTTTATTACATTATAAGAACTTAGTACTTTTGAACACTATTTTTTCACATTCTTTAATACAAATTTTCACTTTTAGCCATAATTCCCTCTTCCAAATAATCTACCTTTTCAATCTTTGATGTTCTAAAACATTTTCCTTAGTCCACTTAGATACCACAAAAGCAACAATTAACAATCAATTCTCATTGTTGTTACGAAAAATAGAACAAAAAATAAAAAAATAATAGATTTTACTCCTTCAAGCTCTAGATGAGAAATAACACTATCATGCCTAAAGAGAAGAAAAAATAAGTATAAAACGATAAACAAAGGGATAAAGAAATCATATATGTGTGGATGGATACATGCAATAGCTGGTAGTAGTACAGAGGACGAAAAGTTAAAAATTCAAAGATATTAATCTAGTATTTTAAGTATTTTAAGATGTTAAGTACATACGACGGAAAGCGCATAGGAGCACATAAAAATAAAGACCTTCACGCGACGATCACACCCGACGGACGATTGGCGTGTTTACTTCATTTCGTTAGGTTTCATTCGATTTGTTGTGGATTGGATAATGGAAAACTCCAATGTCTAGTTCCAGTTCACATATTGCTTCTATGTCATTAAATATAGAAAACAACACATATTTTGGAAGTGCAAACCTTTATGTTTAAATTGGTTTGTCTATAGGAAAACAAACTCATGGTTGTTAGCTGGTATAACATTTCAGAAAAGTGATGGGCAAAAATTTATATATACTTTATTACAATATAATATTTTTTTAAAAGATAAAAAAATAACGATCTTGAAAGTTAATGGTTCAATACCATGTTTTGAGCAATATAAAGTAATTTGTGTTGTCACAACCACGATAAAATATCGACCCCTATAAAACAATATGTACAAACAAAAGAAATTAAGTTTTTAGTTTTTAGGAAACATAGATAGGAAGGAAAATCGTATATGAATAAACATGTTAGCGAAGAACAACAAAATTATATTCTTTGGGAATGAAATAAAGATTATGTGCAATATAGTATTCTTAAAAATAATAAGAATACAGACAGTGGCGAATACGGGGAACAGAGAACACTGGGGGCACATGGTAATTTCTGTGGGGTCATTCATACAGTTATAATTTAAATATAGCAAAATATACCCTATATACTAAAAAATCTTTTCCGTAGAGTCATTTTGACCTCGCTACCACCATGTTGGATTCATCTCCAAATATAGACTCTTGCGAGTAAAAATTAAAATACCGTATTTGAGCAATATCAAGTTGAAGTAACATCAACAATCATCTTTGTTCAATCACGTTACAAATTTAAACCACATACACAAATCAATTAAAAAAAGAAAGAGAAAAGGGTTATGAGTTTTCTGAGAAAACAGAAATATAGAAGGTAGAAAAGAACGTGAATATAAATGTTAGAGAGAAACAATAAAATATGTTTTTTTCTGAATGATATAATGACAATATAATATAAGGATAAATAGAGAAGTCGTTAATATCTTGGTGTTATGGATGAAGATACGTATAATGCTTCTTAAGGAATGTATACGATGTGTCGAAATTGTCAAATGCAATTTCATCCTGCTCAGAAAATTGTGAAAGAGAGTAAAAGCAACTATGGAACAGAAACGCTCGAACAGTATCGTATCAAATATTTTTGTAGTATGATATCAGAGAACAACCAATAAACAATTAATAAACAAACAAATAAAAAAATAAGAATAAAAGAAAAAATCGTACCAGGATTGCTGCTTCACCGATTTTAGAAGGCTAAAATATGATGTCATTGAGTTTGAGAGCCTGAAACCTGAAATGAGGAATGACGTTTTTGAAAGATCTAAGAAATAAATAACCACAGATATTCATTAAAATCTTATAAGAAGCATAATATTCATTAAAATCATTTTTAGAAGATAAACGAAGAGAGAAAATGAAGATTACCTATATATTCAGTAAAAGAAGATAAAAAAAAAGAAGGAAGACGGCCGCTTAATGAGAACTTCTAGTACTGGTTTTATTTATTGGGAGAGTAAATTTTGTAGTGGAATAATGACGGAGGTTATTGTGAGGGGTTATGGCTTGAACTCTTCTAATATGAAAGGAGTATAAGTATTTTAATGATAAAATAAAATAAACTAAAAAAGTCTACCTATAGAAGTTAGGTTAGATTAAATAAAATGTTATATTTTAATTAAAGAGATTGACATAATATAACAAAGAAATCAAAAAGAAATCCGGAAAAGATTGGATTCTGTTCATTTAGATTAACATAAGCTAATTAAATTAAAATTTAAAATAAATTATTAAGAGCCTGCCACGTGGTGCCAAGTGAAGAGTAAAAATGAAAATATACTCTGTAATATACATATAAATAGTTGACAAATACCTGTCAGAGTAGTTGGCAATGTGGCGTAGCATCCGACCTGCAGGTCGAGGGATCGAATCCCCCGCTCTTAATTTAAATAGAAAAAAAGTTTAACTTTTTTGCACCAATAAAAGTTGATATTTAATTTTTATTAAGATAAGTTAATTTTCAATTAATTTAATTAATCTAAATATTCTCAACCAATTAAAATTAGTAAATTAATTAAAAAGTGTGAAAATCTAAGAAAAAATGATGAAAGAAATATATAGATACAAATATATATATACTAGCAAATGACCCGTGCTATGCACGGAAATACTGAATTCCAAATTAATAATTTAATGCCTGTACAATTGTATTTAAAACAACAATTCATTAACTTTAAATTTCCAGAAAACAAATAAGAAAAATTCAACATGATTAGGTAATATGACTTTAATTGAGTAACTCACAAATGTAAGGGTCAACAGCAGAATGATTATTGGATCGAATAATATATAATCAAAAGAATTAAAAATAGTCTTATACTATTTCAATTAATGTTCCATCCAATGTTTTGATCCAATAATCACTACACTACTACTATTAAATGAGGGGGGCAAAAACTATTTCTACATCTACATTTAATCTCTTGAAAGTCCAAAATAGGGGGTAAAAACTTACTACTTCATTTGTAATTTTGTGATTCGTACCAAACTCAAAGAACACTGGTAAAGGAGTACAAATAGAAGTGAAAGTCAACGTAAAATTGACAATGGAAGGTGAAACATTTAGGGAATTGAATTTTATTAAAAAATATATAAAAATATAAGGATAAAAATACCATCTAAGCCAATCTATGAATATAGATAATTGTTTTGGGCACCAACAGCAGATTCGTATGATGAGAAAAAAATTAAAATAAAAAACTATCCTTTTTTTTGGGTAAATAAAAGTTTGGGTGAGTTCGGCTCCGGTCACTATCACGGGTTAGGGTAGGCCCTAGGGGATCATATATCGCTTACATTGGTAGTTACAGATCACCCACCAACACAGATCTCACGTCGGTAGCGGGATTTGAACACTTGACATTTGTAAGGATATACCAAATCCTTACCAACTAATCCAACTCGTGTTGGTATAAAAAGATAAAAAATAAAAAACTATCTTTGCATGTACATATAATCTCTTTAAAGTCCAAAAGAAGAGGAAAATTTTTACTACTTCATCCGCAACCTTGTGATTCACACAAAACTCAAAGAACACTGGTAAAGGAGTACAAATGGAAATGAAGGTCCATGAGAAATTAACTTTGCAAAGAGAAACATTTACGAAATTGAATTTATTAAGAGAGAGATACCATCAAGCTCATCTAAAACCTAGAGCATAAATTTGGAAAGTTTACCTAATCAAATATACCTTGCAAAGTTAAAATGGTATCACGGAATAAATTGCATGACTTTTTTTCCTCTTTTATTGCACTAAAATACTTTGTGATAAACTGAATTTCTTCAGGCGATGAAAAGAAAATTTGATCAGGAAATAAACTCCATGAGAAACTCAATTCTTGGACCGATAAAAGGGAAAAAAAGAGAAGCAAAAAAATGCATTAGAGAATATTTTGTGATGAAACTCTGCTCTCACTTAGGTGACGCACAGTCTGAGATGGACCATAATTTTAAATCGTATACTACTTAAAATAGTTTAGAAATTGATGAGGTATAGTAGTTGATATCAAGTTTCGCCAAATTAATTATTTTGTACTTTAAGAATTATTTTAACAATAATAAAATGGTTAAAACCAATCAAGAATTTTAAAACCAATTTAAGTACTAAAAATTAATGAATAATACTCTTGGGTTTTGAAGGTTTAAAGACTATTTAATTATAGATATGACTTATTGGATACTTATCTTAATTGATAATGACTAAGAAAAAATTGAATTATCATTTACTTGAGTCATAATTGAAAAGAACCACTAAAAAGGTTTTATAAAGAATACTTAACCTATAAACAAAATTTAAATATGATCTAATCCATATTGAACCCAACCGTATTAAATATCGGGAACTCAACAACTCCATATTCACCAATAGTGAAATTATGTAGCCAGAAAATTATCAATAAAGGCTCACTCAGATAATACATTTCTATAATTATGAAAACTTGTTAAAACACATGATACCTTCTAATTGTAATTAATGGAAAAGGAAAGAGAGAAATCCCTGAGCCTGTTAAAAAATAAAAAGTATCAGTATCGTCTACCTAAAAATTGTCATGAAAAATGTTTTTTTTAATAAAATCATGAAAAAATGTATTAGATAAACATAAAAAGACAAATAAATTATGTTAACTAAAAGCTAAGATGAAGAGTTTACCTTTGTAAATTAATGGACTTTTGTCTAGTTCTTCTCCTTGAGACCATACAGAAGGCAAAGAGAAAGAAAACCCTAAACCTGCAAATATCATACTAAAATCAATCTAGAGACGGTAAATTACAAAAAAAAAGGAAAAAAATATATTAAGTTCTTGAGATATTAAAAAAGAACTTGAAAAAGGCAAAAACATACCTTCACTTTTTCATGGATCAAATCTCTCTACATCATGAAAGAACAATATGTTAGTATCCTTATAAAAATAAGAAGGAAATGAGTGAATGAGACAAAAGAAAATGAAAACAATTCATATTTTTGTCGATTTTATAGGTAAAAATAAATTTTCTCTTAAAAACAAAAAAATCATATTTCTACCACGATTGATATATAGAGAAACTGTGTCTTTATATCATTATAAAGAGAAAAATATTGTATTAACCATGTCTTTATATCATCATAAAGAGAACAAAATTGTATTAAGGAAAAAAGAGAAGAAAACAGAAAATGAAGAGTTATGGTTTCTTCTTCAATTGACCCCTTTCCAGTTCGTTCATTCCCCTAACAAAAAAGAAGAAGAAAAGGAAACAATTAGCAACATAAAAATTTAAACAAAGAATTGGATTAAAAAATTCATCAAACTCATTTAACAAATTAGTCTTCAACATAAAAAAAATTCTTCTGCAAAAATTCAAGTTTTTTCGGAAGATAAATATGAATTCCATCACCAATAAAACAAAATTGTGCAAGAGAAAAAGTTACATGTGAGAATTAGTGATGTAGTGGATTGAGGGTAATGGGAGTAAGAAGTGGTAACCGATTAGAATTTTAAGGGATGAGGGGAGTGGTTAAAATATTAAGTTTGTAATTAATTTAATTAATGTATATATATATATAGTATAGATACATATTATAAGGGTTAAATCTGAAAAGGGCTTCTGAAATATTCTAATCGTGGTGATTTCGTGGGATATTGGAAGAAGTGGAGTCGGTGGGAATAAGTAATGGGGTAGTGGGGGTGGAATAGGAAGTTATTCAAAATAAAGTGTAGTTTTTAATTAATTTTAATAGTGATAAGCATTGGTGATTTTGTGGGATATTGGAAGAAGTGGAATCGATGGGAAGAGATAATGAGTTAGTGGGGGAATATGAAGTTATTTAAATAAAATTTAAAATAGTGGAAAAAATTACTTAAAGTAGCATTCCAGTAAAAGAGTTAACTAAAATAGTTGTCAAATATTTGATAGAGTAGTTGGCAATGTGGTGTAGCATATAACCTGAATGTTCTGGGTTCGAATCCTCCCTTCCCTCAATTCAAAGAAATATTTTATTTTTTTGCATCACTCAAAATTTTTATGACTAATTAAATAACAAAATAATCTAAAATAATGACACGTGGCGAAAAATGATAGTAAAAATGAAAAGGGCTTCTGTAATATATATATACTAGCAAAAATACCCGTGCTATGCACGGAAACGTAATGTTTAATGAAAGAAAAAATGTCAAAGTAATTTTGTATCTCAAAACATGTCAAAGTACACCATTTTATAGTATTGTCAAACTCAAAAAATAATGTAACTTTTCTATGTGGGATACTCTTATAAGCCAATTAAGAGTTTACAACCAAAATAAAATTTAAATTAACATTCCATTAAAAGAATTGGAGAAAACAGTTGTCAAATACTTGCTAGAGTAGTTGGCAATGCAGCGCAACATTCGACCTGTACGTCGGGGGATCAAATCCTCCCTCTCCCGGTTTGAATAAAATAGTTTAACGTTTTTGCACCTATAAAAGTTGATATTTAATTTTTATTAAGATAAGTTATTTTTCAATTAATTTAATTAACCTAAATATTCTCAACCAATTAAAAATTAGTAAATTAATTAAAAAAGTGAAAATCTAAGAAAAAAGATGGAAGAAATATATAGATACAATTATCTGTATGTATAAGTGCTTTGTAATATATAGATTGATAATATTGAAAAAGAAAAATCTAAAAATTAGAAAAGAATAAAAGAAAAATCATAAATATATTAAAACTCATAACTTTTAATTAATATTTTTTTTATTCTATTAAATATTAAAAAAATTACAAATTTCTAAACTCTCCAAATCGAACTTGATTTTAAGCTCAATCGGAATTCAGAGGACTCAGACATCTGAATAACCCCGTATTTGTTAAAACTTTAACTATTTAAATTTATATAAATAAAAAATATAAGAAGCAAATAAATTTGCTTCCCCACTCTGATGGGCTAAAATGCCAACCCAATTTCTCACTCAAAACATATGATTATAAGTTCAATCGGAATTCAGAGGACCCGGCCATCTGAATTACTCGTTATTTGTTAAACTTTAACTATTTATATTTATATAAATAAAAAATATAAGAAGCAAATAATCGGGCTTCCTTAATTTGATGGGCTAAAATGTCGACCTCAATTTTGTAACTCAAAACATGTCAAAGTACCATCTTTTATAGTATTGTCAAACTCAAAAAAATAATGTAACTTTTCGATGTGGGATACTCTTATAAGCCAATTAAGAGTTTACAACCAAAATAAAATTTAAATTAACATTCCATTAAAAGAATTAGAGAAAACAGTTGTCAAATACTTGCTAGAGTAGTTGGCAATGCAGTATGACAGATTCGACTGCAGGGTCGGGGGATCGAATCCTCCCTCTCCCGGTTTGAATAAAATAGTTTAACGTTTTTGCACCTACAAAAGTTGATATTTAATTTTTTATTAAGATAAGTTATTTTTAAATTAATTTAATTAACCTAAATATTCTCAACCAATTAAAAATTAGTAAATTAATTAAAAAAAGTGAAAATCTAAGAAAAAAAGATGGAAGAAATATATAGATACAATTATCACGTATGTATAAGTGCTCTGTAATATATATATACTAGCGTAATGACTCGTGCTATGCACGCAGGGGTCATTTTTAATTTTCTTTTAAGAAGTGAATATATTACCAAAAAAATTATGTATAGCTTTATGTCGTGGTGTTGATAATTGAAGAAACCCCTTTTAGAAATGTAAAAAGAACGAATATTGAACAAAATATTAAAACAATCAAAATTGAAATATATAACAAAAGTATATAGTTGGTTAAATTATATTTTGTGATCACAATGCAAATGAAATGGAAGAAAAGTTAACGTTATGTGTTTGTCCAATCTTGAATAGTTTTGTTGGTCGTTGATTGCAACCTCTTTGCTACAAAGGAGAAACCTCCAGTGAAATCCCGAAATTTTAAAGTTTAGGTTTTTTTCCCAACATCGTGGAATGCATGAATTGGAGGTCGGGGAGTTCTAATCATATTAGAGGGAAAATGGGGAACCATTATCGATACTCTTTTAAAGAAAGAAAAAAAGAATTTAAAATATTACGTGAAATTAACAGAAATTAAAGAAATTTTTTTTTTCAATCTAGTTTTTTTTTTTTGGCATAGCCCAGGGCACTTGGCATTTATTTTCTTTTTATCAAAACAACATCTAATAATTTTTATTTAAGCTAGCAAAGAGTAAAAGTAAAAATAAAAGTTATATATGAAATAACTTATTTTGCTGAACTTTTGAATAAATTAGATATTAAACCTGAAATTAATTCACGCTTGAGAAAGAGAATTAATAAAACGTAGAATAACTTACTTGTCTTAGTATAACATTAATGTCTACATTAAACGTAGAAACGCTACTCGTACAAAGATAATAAAGCTAGTGTGCCTACGGATGTAATCCATATCAAGAAATAGATCCTTACCGCTATAACATTTTTTCTGAAGGTAAAAAATTACTGTACACATGTTTAACAAATCATAAGTATTGGTATATGCCGAGAAGCCTTCACAGATGTTGACGAATAAAATAAATTAAATTAACTGTTTCACAATTGACCACAATTACAAACTCAATTAAGAATTTAACAATTGGCGTTCTTTTTAAATCTTCTAAATGAGCTTCTTTTGGTTACAAAAAACGTCATCAAGTGAAGTTTCCCTCTTCTTTGATCTAGGAAGTAGAAATGAAAAGCAGTTCAACCATATCTAATCATCATCGGTTCCTTTACACTAATTCTGCCATCATAGTTTTTTTTTATTATAGTTCGTAATTTTTTTATGTTTACGAAATTAAAATATAAAAAAGTATAATATTTCATGCAATGAACTATATAAGGAAAAATAATTACAAATAACCTAAAAACTCTATAATCTTTCAACAATTATGAATAAAGAATGTCAAGAAAAATGAAAATAAAAAAAAGAGAAGAACCTCGGCTTCTGTCATTGCTTAACTATTGGGAATCTGTTGCATGGTATCCTCTCAACTGAAATTGAAATTGTAGCATGATTCTCTCATGCATGATTTTTTATTTGGATGCGAAGTTAGTGAAGAGATCCTGGAAATATTTTAAAAAATATTAAGTTATCAAGGATGGAGAAAATATACCTTTAAGTCGTCTAGTCCATTAAAAAAATGACATGATCAATATGAAAACCTGAAGAAAAAAAAAATAGAGGAAGGTCTTCAAAATTGGCATTAAAATATTTAAATAAGAAGTCTTTATGTTTATTTTGACAATTCAAAGAATTCAGTCCCAAATTCCCTGCAATATCACAATGCAAAACTCGTCAAACAAATAGATATAAAAAATAATGACCCCAATATTTGACATGATGAAATATGATTCTCACCTTCATAGCGAGACCTTCAAATTATCACTTGCTGAAAAAATTTCAAAGCAAAATGCATAATTAATTTCAATAGTAAGAATGAATCGTCTAAGAAAAAATAACAACAATGTTAAATATTCAAGTAATTAATATGATTAACCAATAATATTAAAATTACAAACTTGTATTAAAAAAAACCTCCTTTACGTGAATCCTTCCCCTCATTGGTGAAATATTTTATGCCCCTACACGTAGACGTAATCGGAAAATAGAAGGTTAAAATAAATATTTCAGCATCACATATTTTTTTTGCAAAAAGGTGACAAAAACAAAACTCGAGATCGAATAGAAAGAAGAGAGATGATTCAAGGAAAAACTATTAAAAGAAAAAAAGAAAAATATGAGATGAAGAAAAATATGAAGGGACGGTAAAAAAAAAAATAGCGGGGGATCAAAATGGCGAAAGATTAGGTGTTTTTGGAGATAATGGAGATAGTGGATTGAATTGGGAAGTTATTGAGATAGAGATTATTTTTTATTTAATCCAATAAACTAAAAATCTCATTAACCAATCATAATTAGATAAACTAATTAAGGATAAAAAAAAATTTGCTAAAAAACTAAATTCTTAGAACCAAAATAACAAATGAAGTCTAAATTAATTTTTTGCCTAAGACTTCTAGGACATAAGTAAATCAATACATATAACAGAAAATGTTACCAAGAATTAGGATTCTTTGTACCCTTCAATCAAATAAATCGAAACATTTAAAAGAGAAAAAAAAATAAAAGTGGCTAACAATGATCAATAGATTCAGCTATCATAAATCAATGCACAAAAGCAAAAATTCTACTAATAATATAAAAGAAATTTAGAAACATAACACAAGGGTCATAAGCAATATGATGATACATAGTTATCAGAAACTCGAATATTATTTAGGCTATATACTTTAACAAATACAATATTACTTCAATCTTGAATTTAATATTTCATTTTGACTTAAAATAAAAATTAATAAAAGTATTTTACTTTTAATAAAGTTGTCTTCAACATTATTAGTTAAGGAAATTTAATCCCCTTAAATTACGCTTAAACTAAGGAAGGTTAGTAGTGGAAATTTATATGAAAATATTATTATTTTAGGAAATGAGTAATTTAATTCTAGTCATTCTGAAAAGAAAAAAAAAAAAACCTCATAATAGACATACTTTACTCAACAAAAACTCATTCTGTATACTTTATTCGACAAAAACTCATTCTGTATACTTTATTCGATAAAAACCCAAAAAACATTATGGTCGGTAAGTAGCTTATAGATTAATGTAAAAATTATTGCAATATAAAAGTTCAAACGAAACAAAATTTTCTTACGGAATTTATTACAATATTCCAACTATCTCATAATTTACTTAAATTAGCATTCCATTAAAAGAATTAAAGAAAACGATTGTCAAGTAGCCGCTAGAGTAGCTGGCAATGTGGTATGGCATTTGAACTGCATGTTGCGGGTTCGAATCCTGCCTCCTCCGAATTAAATAAAATAGTTCAATTTTTTTGCACCAATCAAAAGTTTTATAACTAATTAAAAATATAAAAAATCCTAGAAAATGACACGTGGCATGATATATATACAAATCTGAAAAGGGCTTCTGTAATATATATATACTAGCAAATTACCCGTGCTATGCACGACAACATCAAGAGATTTTGAAATGAAGAATCATATATTAGAGTGCCTTATGATGATACACAAATGATAAAGTAAGTATTTAATTGTTTGCTTAAATTGTTAAACTTGGTCTCCGTTCCATAATAAAGATTCATTTGGAGCCTAACAATAGGACCACTTGCATTTTCCCCCTAAGAAAACACATGTTTCCTACGACATGAACTATGGTAGAAAAGCGAATAAGCTTATACAAAGAGAAATTTTCTCAAATGCTTTTTATATTTCAATCGAATACCCATTGCTTGAATACTTTAAAAGTCTCGAGAGCACTTGAAAAAATAAATTCTTAATTAAATAAGCTTTACCCCAAAGGTAAAGAATTCCTTGAAAATTCTTGTAAACTGTATGTAGGGGTATAATTTCCAGAGGAAAAGAAGAAAAATAAAAATTCAAAGTGAACTTTTTCCCCTCTACTTTAAATCATCCAGGATTAATCAATTGAATATATTTGATCAATCTGATAAAACTGCAACATTAGTATTATAGAAACATATAACCTATAAAAGAAGTCAAATTTTGTCTTGGAACCAAAATGGAGAGAAAAAATAAAATATTTGGAAGTGGAGCACTTTATATAAAAATGAAAAAGTTTATACTTTGCCAAGAAATCAAGAATAAAAATGAAAGAGAATTTAGAAGAAAAAAAAATTTACACAGACCCCTTTTTTAACATACTTACACATACCCTAAATAAGAAAGAGAACTATTCCTTAGAAAAAAGAAAAAATATAACTTATGTTGTTATCATATTCGACATGATATCTAATCGACAATACAATAGGCTACATATATTATCTAAAGAAGAAAGATAAAGTTACGAAATGAATTAGTGACAATATTAGAAGATTAAACAAAAAGTAAGTATCTGATCTTCCAAACTTCTTAAAAAACTCAAGAGTTGAAAATATTGAATACTATGTTACCTTGCAAAAAAAAAATCCCGAGCCAGTGGTGGGGCCAAGACTATAGAGTTAGAAGGCACTTTATAGGTAAAACAAAATTCATAAAAAATAATGAGGTCACTTTCATGATTAAACATTAAATGTGGTGTTTAATAATAAAAAAAAGTCGTACTCAAAGCACAACCCGCATCAGGACGGTCGGGGAAAGGTATCGATGTATACGCAACCTTACATTTTTTTATTTTTATAAAGAGATTGTTTTTGGGTTCAAATCCGTAACCTAGCGGATATCAAACCAGTGCCAAGCACGACCTTCAAATGAGGTGTATAATATAATAATTAAAAAAATTATAAGGTTTTTTGGGTCTGCTATGGCTCCGCCACCGTCCAACAACGCTAAGGGCTTAATCAAAAGTTTCTCCATAAAACTTTTTCTTTAATCTTCATTGCCTGAGTAAAGAGATGGATGAGACATGGACAAAGATTTTCTCCCACTTTTATATACCTGAAATTTTAAATTAGACTATGACATCGTTAAAATGAAAGAAATGGCATAATATTTTTGAAAGAGTATATTTGAACTACAAAATAATTTGAATTTCCAAATAGATTTTAAGGGTAGTAATTATTATTCATAAACTTTATGATAACATTAAATTGTCTTTGCAGATACTTTCAAGAATTGATATTAATAATAATAATAATAATAATAATAATAATAATAATAATAAATAATACCTATTTAATTACAATCGCCCGAAAAAATATATAGCATCACCAAGAAAATACAATAGTTCTATCAGCCTATTAGGCCTTCTAGAAAATTCCAATCTTAATGCTAAAAAAATTAAGTAAACAACATAAAAATGGAAATGATCAACCTTCAATTTCATCCAAATAAAATTATTTCATTTAAAAAGAAAGGTCTAGGTGCAAGAAAGAAAAACCAAATTTCACCTTCGGAATGAAATATTTCTGTCCAGGATTGATAAAGATGTATTATTTTCTCTTGCCTTAATCACGAAGATCTACAAATGTACAAAGAGAAAAAAAAATTAAATAACTCGTAGTAAACAAAAGAATTGAAAACCAAAAGAAAACAAAATTCACCAACGAAATGAAATAACATTGATGAATGTGTATTACGTACTATTTCCTTACGAAGATCTGTAAATAGTTAAGGAAAAAAGGACGACTCAAGCACATTAAAAACGAAAATAGAAGAGAGAGAGAAATCTGTAACAAAGGAATATGAAAATCTTGCTTTCATTTTAACTACATAGTAACTCTTTAAATTCTACATTGCTCTTCTTTTTTCTTTACCTGTAAATAAGAAAGAAATAGTTAAAAGGGTAAAAATAAATTAATATCACAATATAAAACTATAATCACAGTATAGATGAAAAACTAATGAGTGAGGATTTGGTGTTATAATGAGAAACCAATTGAAAATAACTTTTTTA
Source organism: Vinca minor (assembly GCA_026122235.1). Lineage (NCBI taxonomy): Eukaryota > Viridiplantae > Streptophyta > Magnoliopsida > Gentianales > Apocynaceae > Vinca > Vinca minor. Next base: position 1,190,675 of record JAOCZM010000235.1, read on the forward strand.
TTTGGAGTAATGTTGAAATATGAGAAGAAGCGAGTGGATATAATTGAATTCAATTAAAAGACTACTTGAAAGAATTATGTGGCTAAGTGGCTACAATTAAGGAAAAGATATATAAGAAAGAAGATATATATTGAATCAAATTAAAAGAAGATATATATTGAATCCAATTATATCATTATTTTGTGGTTAAATAGCTACAAATGAGGAAACACGCATGATTTAAGCGTTGCAGGTTATGATTTGAATATAGTTATTCCCAACCAATTATATTTTTGTAAAATAATTAAAGGTTATAAAAATCTGGAAAACAAAAATTGGAAGAAGTGGTTTTTGAACATGAGATGGATTATATGATTATGATTTTGTGGGATATTGGAAGAAGTGGGGTGGAATGAGAAGGTGGTTGTTTTAAGAGATAATGGGTTAGTGGGGTGGGACATGAAGGAGGTTATTTTAAGAGATAATGGGTTATTGGGGGTGGAATAGGAAGTAATTCAAATAAAAAAAAATCATAAAATGAAGAAAAATTATGAGCATGCCACGTGGCAAAAATTGATGGTAAAAATGAAAAGAGCTTCTGTAATATATATATACTAGCAAATGACCCGTGCTATGCACGGAAATACTGAATTTCAAATTAATAATTTAATGGTTGTACAATTGTATTTAGAACAAAAACTCGTCAACTGTAATATTAATTTTGTTGAGTAACTCACAAATATAAGGGTGAGCACCGTAGGATTATTGGGTAAAAAATATTGGATCAAATAATATATAATCAAAATAATTAAACATAGTCCTATACTATTTCGATTAATGTTTCATTCAATGTTTTGGTCCAATAATCACTACACTACTACTATTAAATATTAATCACCTAATCTTTTAAGAAAAAATGAAGAGACTACGTATTGTGACTTCATTTTTCTTACGGAGCTATCTTATTCATTAAGTTTTTTCAACATTGTGTGCTCCACATTTTGAGATAATGCATCTTCTTCTATGAGAGCGAACAATTTTCTGCTCAAGTTTTTTTCGACAAACTTGCATTGCTGTAAGATCCATTTTATTAAATGTTTTTATTCCTTGAAAGATAAAATCAGTCTAATAGTATATAATAAATTATTTAGAGGGGGTTTATTAATAATAATGTTTATTGGATAAAAAATGGATCAAAATAAATATAAATAATAATTAAACGTCAAAACTATTGAACATAAAACGGATGAAGAGATGAGTAAATATTAGAATAAAATATTCTCATAAATTCCCATAAGTTCACAGAAACTTCCCAATAAATTCCCTCAAATAAGTTCCTCATAAACTTTATAATTTTTTGCAAAATTGGTCATTTTTGAAGGGTAATCTTTTAAGAAAACTCTGTTGGGCATGCTTAAAAACTCTGTTGGGCATGACTTAAAAACTTAATTCTTAGAACCAAATAACAAATCAAGTCTAAATTAAGGTTTTGCTTAAGACTTCTAGGACATATGTAAATCAATACATATAACAGAAAATGTTACCAAGAATTAGGATTCTTTGTACCCAGCAATCAAATAAATCGAAACATTTAAAAGAAAATTCAAAATAAAAAATTAAAAGTGGCTAGCAATGATCAATAGATTCAGATATCATAAATCAATGCAAAAAGAAAAAATTCTACTAATAATATAAAAAAAAAATTAGAAAAATAACACAATGGTCATAAGCAATATGATGATACATAGTTATCAGAAACTCGAATATTATTTAGGCTATATACTTTAACAAATAAAATATTGCTTCAATCTTGAATTTAATATTTCACTTTGACTTAAAATGAAAATTAATAAAAGTATTTTACTTTTAACAAAGTTGTCTTCTAACATTTTTAGTTAAGGAAATTTAATCCCCTTAAATTACGATTAAACTAAGGAAGGTTAGTAGTGGAAGTTTATATCAAAAAATACTACTCCCTCCGTCCCAAATTATCTGTCCACATTTCCTTTTTAGTGTGTCCCAAATTATTTGTCCACTTTCTAAATAAATGGTTCATTAATGATAATTTTTCCAATTCTACCCTTTACATTAAATATTGGAGAGAGAAAATAAAGAGAGAAAAGGAGGTGAATTAAATTGAGAGTAACATTAAATAGGGTTATGTTTGACATTTTATCATATTTCACTCTAGAATTTGATGAAACCTTAATCCCCGTGCAAAATATAAAGTGGACAGATAATTTGGGACGGAGGGAGTATTATTTTAGGAAATGAGTAATTTAATTCTAGTCATTCTGAAAAGAAGAAAAAAAACTCATAATAGACATATTTTACTCAACAAAAACTCATTATGTATACTTTATTCGACAAAAACTCAATCTGTATACTTTATTCGACAAAAACTCAATCTGTATACTTTATTCGACAAAAACTCAATATGTATACTTTATTCGACAAAAACTCAAAAACATTATGGTCGGTAAGTAGCTTATAGATTAATGTAAAAATTATTGCAATATAAAAGTTCAAACGAAACAAATTTTTTCTTACGGAATTTATTACAATATTCCAACTATCTCATAATTTACTTAAATTAGCATTCCATTAAAAGAATTAAAGAAAATAGTTGTCAAATAGCCGCCAGAGTAGCTGGCAATGTGGTATGGCATTTGATCTGCATGTTGCGGGTTCGAATCCTGCCTCCTTTGAATTGAATTAAATAGTTCAATTTTTTTGCACCAATCAAAAGTTTTATAACTAATTAAAAATATAAAAAAAATCCTAGAAAATGACACGTGGCATGATATATATACAAATCTGAAAATGGCTTCTGTAATATATATATACTAGCAAAAATACCCGTGCTATGCACGGAAACGTAATGTTGAATGGAAGAAAAAATGTCAAAGTAATTTTGTAACTCAAAACATGTAAAGAAAATATATTATGAAAATAAAAAAATTCTGCATTAGAATAAAAAAAATGAACATTGCATAAGTTTGAGCTAAATCAAACTTGACTATAAGCTCACTCGGAATTCAGAGGACCAGGTAATCTGAATTACCCGTTATTTGTTAAAACTTTAACTATTTATATTTATATAAACAAAAAATATAAGAAGCATATAAGCGGGCTTCCTTAATTTGATGGGCTAAAATGTCAGCCCAATTTTGTAACTCAAAACATGTCAAAGTACCATCTTTTATAGTATTGTCAAACTCGAAAAACAATGTAACTTTTCGATGTGGGATACTTTTATAATCCAATTAAGAGTTTACAACCAAAATAAAATTTAAATTAGCATTCCATTAAAAGAATTAAAGAAATTAGTTGTCAAATACCTGCCAGAGTAGTTGGCAATGCAGCGCAGTATCCGACTTGCAGGTCGGGGGATCAAATCCCCCCTCCCCCGTTTTAAATAAAATAGTTAAACCTTTTTTTTGCACCAATAAAAGTTGATATTTAATTTTTATTAAGATAAGTAAATTTTCAATTAATTTAATTAACATAAATATTCTCAACCAATAAAAATTAGTAAATTTTATGTTCTTTATTATTCATACTGCTTTTAATTTTTATGTCTTTTTCTATTTGATGTTTATATGTTCTTTTTCGTAAATTGGTTGCACGAAATATGAGATTCGAAATCCCCTCTCTAAAGTTTGGATTCGATATCTTCAATGAACATATATTATGAAAATAAAAAACTCTCCATTAGAATAAAAAAAAATGAACATTGCATAAGTCTGAGCTAAATCAAAGTTGACTATAAGCTCAATCGGAATTCAGAAGACCCGGTCATCTGAATTACCCGTTATTTGTTAAAACTTTAACTATTTATATTTATATAAACAAAAAATATAAGAAGCAAATAAGCGGGCTTCCTTAATTTGATGGGCTAAAATGTCAGCCCAATTTTGTAACTCGTCAATGTACCATCTTTTATAGTATTGTCAAACTCAAAAAACAATGTAACTTTTCGATGTGGGATACTCTTATAAGCCAATTAAGAGTTTACAACCAAAATAAAATTTAAATTAGCATTCTATTAAAAGAATTAAAGAAAATAGTTGTCAAACACCTGCCAGAGTAGTTGGCAATGCAGCGCTGCATCCGACCTGCAGGTCGGGGGATCGAATCCCTCCTCTCCCGATTTAAATTAAGTAGTTTAACTTTTTTTTTTGCACCAATAAAAGTTGATATTTAATTTTTATTAAGATAAGTTAATTTTCAATTAATTTAATTAACATAAATATTCTCAACCAATAAAAATTAGTAAATTTTATGTTCTTTATTATTCATACTGCTTTTAATTTTTATGTCTTTTTCTATTTGATGTTTATATGTTCTTTTTCGTAAATTGGTTGCACGAAATATGAGATTCGAAATCCCCTCTCTAAAGTTTGGATTCGATATCTTCAATGAACATATATTATGAAAATAAAAAACTCTCCATTAGAATAAAAAAAAATGAACATTGCATAAGTCTGAGCTAAATCAAAGTTGACTATAAGCTCAATCGGAATTCAGAAGACCCGGTCATCTGAATTACCCGTTATTTGTTAAAACTTTAACTATTTATATTTATATAAACAAAAAATATAAGAAGCAAATAAGCGGGCTTCCTTAATTTGATGGGCTAAAATGTCAGCCCAATTTTGTAACTCGTCAATGTACCATCTTTTATAGTATTGTCAAACTCAAAAACAATGTAACTTTTCGATGTGGGATACTCTTATAAGCCAATTAAGAGTTTACAACCAAAATAAAATTTAAATTAGCATTCTATTAAAAGAATTAAAGAAAATAGTTGTCAAACACCTGCCAGAGTAGTTGGCAATGCAGCGCTGCATCCGACCTGCAGGTCGGGGGATCGAATCCCTCCTCTCCCGATTTAAATTAAGTAGTTTAACTTTTTTTTTTGCACCAATAAAAGTTGATATTTAATTTTTATTAAGATAAGTTAATTTTCAATTAATTTAATTAACATAAATATTCTCAACCAATCAAAATTAGTAAATTTTATGTTATTTATTATTCATACTGCTTTTTTAATTTTTTATGTCTTTTTCTATTTGATGTTTATATGTTCTTTTTCGTAAATTGGTTGCACGGAATATGAGATTCAAATCCCCTCTCTAAAGTTTGGAATCGATATCTTCAATGAACATATATTATGAAAATAACAAACTCTCCATTAGAATAAAAAAAATGAATATTTCATAAGTCCGAGCTAAATCAAAGTTGACTATAAGCTCAATCGAATTCGAAGACCCTGTACTATCCGAATTACCCGTTATTTGTTAAAATTTTAACTATTTATATTTATATAAACAAAAAATATAAGAAGCAAATAAGCGGGCTTCCTTAATTTGATGGGCTAAAATGTCACTTCAATTTTTGTAACTCGTCAATGTACCATCTTTTATAGTATTGTCAAACTCAAAAAAACAATGTAACTTTTCGATGTGGGATACTCTTATAAGCCAATTAAGAGTTTACAACCAAAATAAAATTTAAATTAGCATTCTATTAAAAGAATTAAAGAAAATAGTTGTCAAACACCTGCCAGAGTAGTTGGCAATGCAGCGCTGCATCCGACCTGTAGGTCGGGGGATCGAATCCCCCTTCTCCCGATTTAAATAAAATAGTTAACATTTTTTTGCACCAATAAAAGTTGATATTTAATTTTTATTAACATAAGTTAATTTTCAATTAATTTAATTAACATAAATATTCTCAACCAATAAAAATTAGTACATTAATTAAAAAATGTGAAAATCTAAGAAAATTGGATTGTAAAAATATATAGATACAATTATTTGTATGTATAAGGCTTCTGTAATATATATATAGGTAGATAGATAGATAGATAGATAATATTGAAAAAGAAAAATATAAAAATTAGAAAAGAATAAAAGAAAAATCATAAATATATTAAAACTCATAACTTTTAATTAATATTTTATTATTATTTTTATTCTATTAAATATTAAAAAAATTACAAATTTCTAAACTCTCCAAATCGAACTTGATTTTAAGCTCAATCGGAATTCAGAGGACTCAGTCATCTGAATAACCCCTTATTTGTTAAAAATTTAACTATTTAAATTTATATAAATAAAAAATGTAAGAAGCAAATAAATTTGCTTCCCCACTCTGATGGGCTAAAATGCCAACCCAATTTCTCACTCAAAACATATGATTATAAGTTCAATCGGAATTCAGAGGACCCGGCCATCTGAATTACCCGTTATTTGTTAAAACTTTAACTATTTATATTTATATAAATAAAAAATATAAGAAGCAAATAACCCAGGGCTTCTTAATTTGATGGGCCAAAATGTCACCTCAATTTTGTAACTCAAAACATGTCAAAGTACCATCTTTTATAGTATTGTCAAACTCAAAAAATAATGTAACTTTTCGATGTGGGATACTCTTATAAGCCAATTAAGAGTTTACAACCAAAATAAAATTTAAATTAACATTCCATTAAAAGAATTAGAGAAAACAGCTTGTCAAATACTTGCTTGAGTAGTTGGCAATGCAGCACGAAAGATTCGACTCGCAGTGTCGGGGATCGAATCCTCCCTCTCCCGGTTTGAATAAAATAGTTTAACGTTTTTGCACCTACAAAAGTTGATATTTAATTTTTATTAATATAAGTTATTTTTCAATTAATTCAATTAACCTAAATATTCTCAACCAATTAAAAATTAGTAAATTAATTAAAAAAAGTGAAAATCTAAGAAAAAAAGATGGAAGAAATATATAGATACAATTATCTCGTATGTATAAGTGCTCTGTAATATATATATAGATAGATATATATATATATATATATATATATATATATATATATATATATATATATATATATATATATATATATATATACACACACACACACACTAGCAAAAATACCCGTGCTATGCACGGAAACGTAATGTTTAATGAAAGAAAAATGTCAAAGTAATTTTGTAACTCAAAACATGTCAAAGTACACTATTTTATAGTATTGTCAAACTTAAAAAACAATGTAACTTTTCAATGTGGGATACTCTTATAAGCAAATTAAGAATTTACAACCAAAGTAAAATTTACCAGCCAATCAAAATTTTATAAAATAATTAATTGAACAAAAATTCATGGAAATTACACGTAGGATGTAGAAAGATGTGATCGGCTGAAACTGAAAACAGACTCTGTAATATAAATAAAGATAGATACTCCTTCCGATTCAAAATATAAGTTTTTTTAGGAGTTTTCACACAAATTAAGATACTAATCAAGATGACTAAAGTACCCCCAATTAATACTCCAAAAGAACAAATAAATTAATGAAGAGTTGCTTGAGAACTATACATTTTGACAAATATGAATATATGGAGAAAATAATGTAATGGTAAATTAGCCAATAAATGCAACATTATTGTAAAAAGACCTATATTTTGCAACAAAAAATAACTCTTAAAAAAACTTCTATTTTGAATCGGAGGAAGTATAAATTTTATGCACATTAATTTTCTTTTATAGTCTTGTCATTTGTCAAATTTTAAAAATAATTATTATTTTTTTTATGTGGGAGTTTTTATTGTTGTTAATTATCTTATTAGACTTTAGATTAATATTTTTAACTTTTATTATAAATTAAAATTTCTACAAATTGATTTTTGCAGTATAAACGAAGCGAATTGATATTTTTTTTAAATATCCATATTTATTTATTTTTAAAAATATATTATGAAAATAAAAAGTCGCCATTAGAATAAAAAAAAATGAACATTGCATAAGTCTGAGCTAAATCAAACTTGATTATAAGTTCAATCGGAATTCAGAGGACCAGTCATCTGAATTACCCGTTATTTGTTAAAATTTAATATGGGGCACAACGTATACTGGATACTTTTAATCATTATAAGTGTTTGATTCATACATGAGATCTTAAATTTGATTTTGCAGTTGGGCAATTATCTCAGCTTCTTCATCTTCTGCTTTCTTTCTATAGGCTTCTAATTCTTATAAGTATTCTTCCTCGTATAATTTATATAATTTTTCCCTTATTATTTCATATAACTCTTCTCCTATTACTTCTATAATTGTTTTTACCATTCTTTTTTCTATTATACATACTTAAATAAATCTCTTTATTACTTCTTCCTGATTTTTTACTCCTACCCATATCTTATTAAAACAATCTTCTTTAGTTACATCCAATGTACAATCTAAATTTAGCATTCCTGTGTAATCTATTTTACTTTCAGTTGGTATATATTTTTCTGGTATCCTATGTTCCCAAAGTTTTTTATTTCTTCTAGGTTTTTCATATGTATATCGAGTATATTCTGGTCTTTTATTAGATTCATATTCTATTTTTGTTCCTGAAGTGGATGGTTTAGAAGTTGATGCCTCATTTTTTACTTCTGTTGGTTCATTCATATTTATATTTGTAATTTCTTCCATTAATTCTATATATGTTACACTCTGAGTATCACTAAGTTCTTCTTCATCATTATCTTCTATCATATTTATTTCTGCGGTTTCAAGTTTCTTAATTATAATATTTTCTCCTATATTTCTTAATTCTTTATTTATATTTTTTATTTCTTCTAATAATTCATTTAATAAAACTTTCTTTTCTTTATTCTCTGGTTTTATAGGTTTAAAATATTTTTGATTTTCTTGTTCTAATCTTACTATTTGTTATGTTTTGTTTTCTAAGGTAAAAGTTTCTTTATCTTTTATTAATCTTAACTGATTTTTCCCTATCTTACAAAATTCTCTATCTTGGTTTGTTTTATACACTTTTAATTTAGTATTATAATATCCATCTATTTTATAACTACTTATCTTCTTTTCGTCTTTATTCATAAAACTCTTTTCTCATTTTACCTATTTTCATTTCTGGTAATATGTGACTATATAAATCATATTCCTCTGATCTTTTTATCCTTTTTCCTTCCTCATGTACTAATTTTGGTTCCTCTATTTCCTTTTCTTTAGCCTTTTCAATCTTACTTAATGTTTCTTTTATTTGTTTTATTTCAGTGTATACTTTTTCTAAATTTTCTATGATTATTTGGATATTTATTTTCATATCTTCTACTGGTTCTTTCATGGTTCTACTTTGTAATTATGTATTCCTAAATAATTTATTATTGAATTTATTTTAGCTTCTAATTTATCCTGCTTTTCTTTTATTAATCCTAATTGTATTTCTATAGGTATATCTACTTCTTTTACCAAACTTAGATTTTCTCTTATAATTTCTCCTATAACTAAGGGTAATTTTTCTATAGCGAATATAATATTTTCTTCTTGGTTACTCTATATTGCTTCCTTAA